>CM062265.1:32045178-32652678 GCA_031216635.1 Dissostichus eleginoides | reverse complement strand
ATGGAAGTGAAAGCAGTGCTCTTTTGATTAACATTTGACAAATAATCATGACTTCAATATTGATCAAAAATGATTGTGATAACTGTTTCAATAATCATGCAGCTCTAATAAAGAACTTTCAAGTTAAACATCCTTTTGAAAAAAAAAAACAGCAAGTTATTTAACCCCACTTTAACTTTGCTCACACATTATGTTCCTTTTAAAGGATCAAAAAGAATGTATACTTGGGTTTGAAAAAATGTAAGACAATAAATACAATTTCCCAAAATCCAATGATATCTTCAAGTTGCTTGTTTGTCTAATTCATTCCAAACTTAGTGCCAGCACCTAGTACCCCATGGAACTAAGTACAGATCGCGTTCACACCGGAATAAGTTCCCTGAGGGAAGATTACGCAAATGAAGCCGCTGACGTCACTTCTTCTTCTTCTGCTTTGGGTTTACTGGCAGGCCGCAAACAACTTCACGGCGTATACTGCCACCCGAAGTCCCCGGCCGGAAGTCCCCGGAGTTGTGGACTGGCTTCAGTAGAAGCTGCTGGGACTCCCAGCAGCTTCTACTGAAGCCTTCCGAGTAAATCGCCAGAACGCCGACACCTCCTCATCTCCAGCGCTCCCATGTTTTCTTTTGTGTTGCCATAAGTTATTCTCTCTCCGTTGGTGCGCGGGGCTAATGCTAATGCTAATAATGCTAATGCCAGCAAATTCAATGGCGGCTTCACAAAAATATTCAGAGTTTTACGGGGCATGGTTTGCAATTCGCCCAGCCAATCGAAATTGGTACTTTTTTCTCCCCAGGATAGTACCACCTCTCTAGCAGGCACTAAAAATGGGGGTAAAAGTTCTCGGAACTAAATACTCTTTTTGGTGTGAACGCAAAATTCCAGGCACTAACGAAAATAAACGGGAAAAGTACGGGTAAAAGTACTCTGGTGTGAACGCGCCTATTGATTGGAGATGGGAAAAATTAACACTTGTGTTTGAGAGCAATGTGAAGAAAGTGTTCTCCTCTCTCATCCCACTGGATTCTTTTTGTAGAAAAAATAGATAAACATAACAGTCTTTCAGGGTGAAACATGCTGTGTGAAACTTCTGAATTTTAAAGTATTTCTTGGTTTTAAAATCCACGTTTTCACACCACAAACACCAACACTCGCAGCTGAATCTGTGATCCTGTGATGAAATCATGGTGCCTGTGAAGGAATGTAAGATCACATGCACCTGTAGTTATCTGTAAAGCACTTTTCTTTTTGTGCCATGTGAATTAAGTTATTATTTAAACGTTTCTAGCTTTATTCAAAAGAAGGCTGCCTCAATGATTACAGTGATTTGACACAAACTAGAGCAGTTGTTAAATGTTCTGGTTGATTTAATGTTACATAGCGCTTTGACTCAATTCAGCATTACATTTGTAAAGATCTGGGATGGCAACCTCAGAAACAAAAGGGTGTTTGACTGTATGCTTCAAATTATTGGTGTCCTTTTCACACTTGTTTCCACTAGATTCATAAAGCAAATAAAGCCTATTGCGAGCTGAGCAGTTGTTGCCTTGATGTATTACAGGTAGGGCTGTCAGTCGATTAAAAATATTTAATCACGATTAATCGCATGATGTCCATAGTTAATTGCGATTAATCGTAAATTAATCGCACCTTTTTTATCTGTTCTAAATGTACCTTAGAGGAATATTTTTCAAGTTTTTAATACTCTTATCAACATATGAGTGGACAAATATGCTTTATGCAAATGTTTGTTTATTATCATTGGAACCTCTCTCTCTCTCTTACACTCTCTCCCAACCCGGTCTACTTCTTTGCACTGAGCCAGTTGCTCAAACAGACAAGCCTGTTTACAGTTGTCGGCGAAATGCAGCTCCTCTGACTTCATAACAGTCAAAGCATGAGACTGAAGTTCCCACCTAGGGTCAAAATAATGCGCTGTGATGTGCAGTCGACGCGTTGGATGCGATCCGAATTATCTCACACAGTCCCTCGTCCTCCACAATGTTAATTGTCCTGCAAGCTGTAGCCACTGCCACCCATTTAGCTATCGCTGTTCAAAGATTGCTGCTCGTAGACGCCGTGTCCAGGCGTCTCCCCGGCAAACTGTCAGCATCAGCTGTGTGCTTGGCTTGCTGTTTAACACACCTTTTTTTGTATCCATATCTCTCGCTAGAATCTCCCATCATCCAACTAACAACAACAACGTCAAGCCTTTGGGCTCTGAAACTACGGGGCGGGCCGAGGACAAATACACATGCGTTAATCGCACATTAAAATAATTAGTGGCTCCAAAAAAAAACTGCGTTAACTTGACAGCCCTAATTACAGGATATGTGCACTTGCCTCACATCATCATTTTTATTAAGAAAACTCTCTTCAAGAAAATTTGAATATGAAGTCCACCAATAATTCATTTTGACTCATGTTGAATGTAAAAGTCTGTGAGTCTTGATATGTTGCCCAAATCCACACTCATTGTAGTATCCCTGTAGTGCGCTAATACCATGGATGTATAATAAGAACTGGATAAAGCGTCGGAGGCGGGGTCTCGTTCTTTCCTATGAGTTGCTCATTGGCGCATGAGGAAAGAATGGCCCAATTTTTGAGAGAGCGAAACATCACAGATTACCCATCATGCCTGGCTGTCAGAGCAGAAGAACCCGTATGTGCGCTCACAGAGCATGCGCCCCTTAAGCCCTGCCCCCCTTAAGCCCTGCCCCCTGAGCTCCCACTCACGGCTCACTAGAATGAATGGAGAGAGAAAATAAATCTAAATTCGGCTTTTAGTGCATTTTACAACTTTAAGGATCTAATGATTATAATAAGGGCTATAAAATAGTTCATACTGGGTAGTTTATTTAGTTTAAAAAAAGTTATCCACTGATTTACAGACGTCTCTTTCCCAATGTTAGTCAATGTGAAAAAGTATTTTTGGGCCCAGGGACGCCACGGACTGATACGGAAGTTGCAGTACCGCCGTTTGGACACAACGAATATTTTCCTCAGAGTCCGGCGCACTAACTGGGGGCTTGGGTAATACAGGGAAATTACGTATACTAAAAAAAGACTTAGTAAAATTGACGATGCAATGCATAAAGGAAATGAAGGCGAAAATCAGAGCTACAGGAAATTAAAACTGTGGATGGAGGTGCAACAGCCTGAGTAAAACCTGTGAAACCATAAGAAAACTTCAAAAAGCATTTTGCTTTCTTTTTGATAAGTTGAATTTCCATCTGCTTTAGTTTGATTGATGTCCGACTGACATCAGTTAGTAGCATATGTTGTGGAATTGGGGTACAGCTGCAGTGTCTTTTCTATTCATATATCAAAATCAAAAGAGTGGTCTGAGAATGATGAGGATGAGTCATTAATTGTGCTCACAAGCACAATGTCATTAAAAAACAGCTAGTTATGGTTTCCTTTAAAGCAGTTGCATGAAATTGCTATGGTGTCACTATGTAATTTGCCTGCAATTATCCTATTGATCCAATATATATTTTATTGTAAATGCTGCCAAAGAAATCACTGATCAGGCTTTTTTAAATTCACGTATCATAATAACTTATGATTTCACTTTGATACAGAAAATGGTCATTTTCAACTCACTGCATTACTACCAGCAGTGGAGTTCCTCTTTACTAAAAATGTACTTTACTCAATGGCCACTTTATTAGGTACACATGTACATTTTATACAAACCAATACTCAGCACCCAGACTTTGCAAAGACAATTATTAATTGAATTGACACTGTCATATACATATATATTTAAACGTATAAACACATCACTGCATTATTCTATTAAAGAGGTTTTTTGAAATAGGGTTAAAAGAGTGAAAACATGTACATTGAAATTATATTAATGTAGTGTTTTTTGTTTTTTTCTTCCAATGGAGAACATTTGTGCAGGTGCTCGTATAATTCATCAAGCAATGTTGTGTGAGCAATATACTGAGGCGGCAGAAAGGCATAACTGAGTAACGACAATAACTGTTTTAGTACAGAAAAATGTAACAACTTTTTTTGCATTTTGTGCAGCGTTTGCAGAAGTGTTGAACTGGACTGCACTGTATTAGAATGTAGTGTTTTAAAATCCTTTACAAACATGAGGGGGCAAGAATGTTAGAAACACATTTAGTATCTTTTCCAGTACAAAACCACGGTAATGATAAATATATTAAGTAGGTATTATGGCGCGTTTCCACTACAGCGCGGAGCCCGGTTTAAGAGGGCTGTGACGTCAGCGGCCCGACTTTGGTTGCGTTTCCACTTGGCCTAGTACCGGCCGGCGGGTCCTAATTCACAGTTTTTCTAGCCTCATAAAATCGTGGTTCTAGGGCCAGGAACAACCAGGCTGAGTTGTGACGTCAACACTCTAGACTGCTGATTGGTCAGAGAGAATCGTCACAATCGGCGCGCGAGATAATCCCTGGCGTCGCATATATATATAGCGAAGCTTGCAGCATTTTTATAAACAGCATTTTTGTCAACAGAGGAGCTAAAATGGCAAAGAAAAGCACGCCGTGGTTGGTCGAGGAAGTGACGACGTTCCTACATTACATTGCAGATGATAAGATCCAGCAGGAGCTCGACGGGACAACTCGCAATATTAAAGTATTTCAGGAGGTCTCTACACAGATGTCCACAAGCGGCTACTCGAGGACTGTCGTGCAGTGTAGGGAAAAACTCAAAAAGATGAAGAGTGAATATCGCTTGGTCAAAGATAATAACAACACGAGTGGTGCCAGTAGGAAAAACTGGAAGTGGTTTGAGCTAATGGACACCATTTACGGCCATAGACCGGCTAGCGTTGGGAGGGATGGAGGCCTGGACTCTGCAACGGCGTTACTGGAGTCTCTGCATGGTACGTTTTTTCTAACGCTCTGTTATTTGCTTGAAAGCGTTGTGTCCCTATCTGTTCTAAAGCTCACTTCTAACAAATAAGTCTATTTTATCCTTACATTTATGTTCGCATTGAAGATGGCGTCACGGCAGTTTTAAGCAGCGTGACTCCGCCCACCAAAAAGCCGATCGCTCCGCCTACACTGCGTTACTATAGTTACTGCCCCAGTTCCTAAACTGTAATGGAAACGCGCCATCAAGTGAGCTGGTCCTAACAAGGCCTAACGAGGCCTAACGAGGCCGAGTGAGGCCGAGCTCCGCGCTGTAGTGGAAACGCGCCATTACAGAACCGGCAGTATGCAGACATCTTGCATTGATGTGCTTGTGTTTCTGTATTTCTAAAATACAAAATGCGTCACTTGTTTGCTAAAATGGACAAACGCCATTAGTGGAACAACTTGTGGCTTGTGTATGAGTTGCGTATTTGTGCTAATCATTTTCAGCAGTTGTTTTGCGGGTTAATTGCAAGCCGGCTTTTAGTAACTTTTTATATTTTATGTTTCATGCAAGTTTAGGAATGAATTTCAATGTTTATACGAAAGTATCACTTGGTGGCCGAGTTGCAATAATGTGCTTGTGTTTGTATTTTCGAACAAAACAAGATAAAGGATTTTATTTTAAACAAGCCTGAAAGTCCCTTTCATGTATAAATGTGGAACGCATTGCTCATCTGTCCTAATTTCATTATTCATTTCATTAAATAGATTGAAATATATAAATAATTCAACATTTGTTTGGCAAAATATGGCAAATCATGTTTGCTCTAGCTTACAACAGGTGTGTATTTGAAAGTTTCGCTGTAAGATGTTATAGTCACACTGTCTCCTCAATTAAGAAGATTACGTTTTTGTAAAATGACAGAAAGGGGTCATCTGCACCCTATAAGTATCACAAAAGGCTTTCAGAAATGCAAAGAAACACTGTGTTCAAAACTGAGCGTCTAAATACAAACAAAAATGACTAAGTGTTACAAATATAAACACATGTATTGTTACAAAAATAAATGATCAGTGGAGTAAAGGCGCCATGCCAACTCTTGCTGGTATTGTTGCTGTTGTTTGATCTACAAACAGCTGCTGAAAACGTCTGGCATCATGTATTTATTCTGCATCAGCATGAATATAAACTGCAGATGATTATTTTCAGTATTATTTTTAAAATATGTATTAAAATAAAATAAAAAGTGTGCTTTGGGGCTGCATGATTTTGAAAAAATATTATAGCAATTATTTTTGACGAGATTACAATTGGGATGGGATTCCTCATATGAGGTGACCATTTTTCAAAAACCAATCAATTTAAAATTGATAAAGGAGGATCCATAATGAACAAAGAGATGTTCTTCAGTCTGTAGAAAATGATGTCTAGGTTGGCAAATCTCTGCACAAAATCTTTAACTCAAAAAATGTATTTTAACACATATTTTGCATTTAACAAATAAATGTGCAACCCTGGACTTATACAATATAAAAAAACGTCACTACTCCTATTTTAGCCGTTTTAACATTCTTGCAAACCGGGGAAAAGTTGTTATTCTTCACTCATCATCAAGGAGTCCTAGTGCAGCAGCAGTTCTGCAAACAAGACACTAAAAACGTTTTCCTTATCACAAATAAGGAGAAAGTAGTAACTATGTCACATTCAGATTAGTGTGTTCAGATGACCTGATGCACGTCTTATTTCTGGGGGAGGAGACCGACACAGGTACCACATGCAACAACAACAACAAAAACAAAGCACTGCCGGGAGCCCCCCCCCCTGCCCCCAGTCCCCCCGAGAGGTGTTCTACCACTGGGTCACTGTGCCTCCTGCTGATCAAACACTGCAAAACTGTCATCCTCAGGAGAGTTCAACAAGCATCCTTTAAGCTTATTAAAAAACACAAAAGCCTCTAGATGAGAAGCTATTAAAGACATTCCTTTCTATTGTTGCACATTGTTAATCCAATTAAAGACGATTTAAAGAAAAATGCGTCCATCCCGACATCATCCAGGAGGGTACCTACAAAACATCCTGTAGCCAAAGCCGTCACTCTAAAGCTCAAGTTCTTTATTTATCATAATCAAAATTAAAGAAGCGGTCGATGGCAATGGAAACCTAAGGTCTCCCTCCAACAATGATCATTAAATATGTATAACAAAGAAAAAAGGGCATTCAAATAAAAAACTGAAGGTAACTTTAAACAAGAAAAGTGATAAAGTATGACAAAGAAAAATATAAAATAAAGTTATATAAACAAGATTGTTATTGCAAATGATTAAACAAAGTGTAAGGAAATTAGTAAATGAATGTGAATATTAATACAATCAAATATATACTGTATATATACATATATATTTTATGCACAAATCATGCAAGTCAGAGCACAGTGACTTGGATTGGCTCTTGGCAACCCACATCATTGTTGTGCAAAATAGAAGATTATAAAATAGTAGATATTAATAGCACATGTAAACTAAATCCAAACATGAATGTAATAAATGTATATGCATTATGATAAGTTTAAATATAGGTAAAAGTATATATAAAGGAATCTAATATACAGAAGTCTAAATATTATACGGAAACCTGTGCAACTTTTATATGAAAGGTCTGTGCAAGTGTCCGAAAATGCGAATTAATACACTTAATGTTAACAGGAATGAATGTATAAGCATTATGGTAAGTATATGTTTATATATGTTTACAAAAGAGGAAGTAGTTGTAAACCAGAAATAAAACATACATGTAAAAAGTATAAATATGTTGAGAAAATGTGTTCAACTATTTTTCATATTCATAATGACCATGCATTTGACCATAAAATCATACCACGAGGATTTGTGTTACTTCAATTACAGATTAATTGCAAATGAATAAACTGAATGTAACCAGGAATACACATCTATGCCATTTTCTCAGTATGAATACAAAGGAGTTCAACAGTTCTAAATGAGTGAGTTTCTTGTGTACCATTTTCTGAATTGTAAGGTGTCCTTGGGTGCTTTGAAAGGTGCCTCTAAATAAAATGTATTATTATTATTATTGAGTTAAAGCATATTCAAATACCAACATTTATTCAGAAAATATGTAACTCTTTTCCATATGCATGAACATTAAATCACACCACAAAGATTGGGGTCAGGTTATGGCCCATTCTTTTGTCTGTTGCCCCCCTGCTGTCCAACCTGGCCAGGTGAAAGTGTGGGACAGATGGAAAAACACCACCACTTCAAGACCCAATGTACTTGAATAACTCAATGTACTTCCACCACCACTTCATGACTCAATTTACTTGTACCACCACTCCAAGACTCCATGTACTTGCATGACTCATTGTATGCACCGCACACACACCTGGCTGCTGCAGCTACACATGTTAAAAGAGGCTAAGTAGCTAACAACCTAGCTTACACCTCTTTCAGGTTTTAGCCATAATATCCATGCTAACAGACGCAGGGGCTAACACACAGCTAGCTTGAATGTTGCCAGCCCAGCCAATGAATTGCCACAAGTTGGGAGAGGGCTAGCTAGGAGGAAAATAAAGAAGTTCCCAGGATGAAAAACACAAAACACACACGGACAGGGAAAAGGAGACACAGTGTCCTATTTCATGTTAGCACCCCGCTGCTACCGAGCTAGCTTTCTCCGCTAGCTGTGTAATGTCACTGCATCGCTGTTGTAAATACATTATAACAGCTCCTCTCCTTTACACGTGTGGACAGCCTCTAAAACTCCTTCTCGGGGACATCTCTCCACCGAAAAACCCTCCCGGCGGACAGCTCACCTGCACCGGACACCGGACAGACGCTCTCACCGGCGAGACATCACCCGTGTTAGCCCGAAAAAAACACTGGCGCTTTTTATTTCCAAGGACACAAAATCGCCATGACAGTTTAGAAAAATGCATAAAAAATTAGCAGGCAGGGGAGGGAGGGGAGAGAGAGAGAGAGAGAGAGAGATGGGGAGGTGAAGGGGAGGGGAGGCGAGGAAGTAGGAGGAGGAGGAGGAGGGATGACAAGAGGAGGAGTGCAATATCTATTTAATCCACATAAAGCGGAGTTTATTCAGTCTGGATGCCGGAGTCCTGCACACTTTTTCCAGTCTAGACAACACACACACCTCCACAAAAACATCCAAAAGTTAAGGGGGCTTCTTACCTAAAATGGCCACTGCAGCAGCCAAAACACAAACAGCTTCTCTTATTTTATTTGGTGGAAGTTTAGCGGCGGTGTGGCTGCTGCAGCCAGCCTAACCTGACCATAGTGGAGGCTCAACTTTTCACATTTTTCCATTGGCTGCAGCTAGGCGCAGCTGGCTCCATGCATATTTCCATTGGCCCTGCAGCTGTCAAGCAAGCCAACCCGGAGCGAGTGTGTCCCGGGTTTGTCTGAGAGCTATCGCGGCAGCCCCAGGCAACACCATTGTGTATTGTGTGTGTTTTTTCTCTCCCTTCCTGGTGATTCGCATTGCGTGTTGTTTATTCTATGTGGTGGTGTTGTTCTGTTGTTGTCCTTACCGCAGACTCGCATGGAAATCCTTCTCGTTCCGGGGGAAGCTTCCCTCCGCACCGCCCGGCTGGCTCCTGCTGTCATTGAAGGGAAAGAAGGAGAAAAAAAAACAAGAGGGGAGCGTTCAGTTTTAACCCCCCCGATGCAACAAAACGAAGGGGTTTACATTTCTCCTCTGCCGGCTGCATCCACCAATCATGTCTCTTTTTTACTCCTCCATCATTACCGGGTCTGAAGGGCGGAAGAAAAGAAACAAGACATTCCACGTCTTTTGCAGATCGGGTTTCGTTTCCCGGATGTTCCGTTTATTTGGTGGGCTTCAAATGTTTAATGTGGATGCAATGTGCGTTTGTTTTCATTCTGGGCTGTGATGCGCATATGAAGTTGTTGTGGACCTACAACGTGCCTCTTCAAACTTCACCTGAAGTATGTGGGCTTGACCTGCCAGTCACTTTCTCCCTAAAACTGTTAAAGGCACACTAAATAACATCTTCTGAGGCCAAAATAAAAATGAACATGCCTATAGCATCTTCCCCCCATGACCCAAATAAACTCTAGTTGTAATTTCTGTCCACAGAGAGAGACATTATATAGGCGAAGACAACTGGGAAGTTGTGGCCAGGCCATATTTGGTTCAATACATCTTTATATCCGGGGTATTAATGTGTCATAAATCTAAAAGCACATTACTATTTCATTACAGGATTATAATGGCTAAAATAATTCACAATATCTATATGAAGTTGGAAATTAATAAAAGGCGATCAGTCAAACTAATTTTAACTTAAAGTATCCTATGTTAACATTGTGTAGTAGGTTGGTCTATGATAGTGTATTCTTACGTTTATTCTTGTGTATTTGTTAGATATACTCTATATATAAATATCTTTCGTTTGTTGATCTGTATCTATTTACTGTTTGGTTATTTTGTTTTTTATTTTGTAACTCGTGCTTTGCTGCAGTAATAAAAAGATGTCCCAAGTTTGGATCAATAAATTAATTATGTCAACTTTGTTCATTGTGTGCTTTGTCTTCTTTTTTTTGGCAATATAATTCCCTAAAAAGTTTAGGGAGGTGTAGAGAGTCAGCAACCACAACCAAAAAAGTGTAATTTAAGAGGCTCTGGATTATTTATCATAATGTGTATTATTAACATATCTGTACACATTTTTTTCGAATCAGAATCAGGATTCCTTTACATGTTCTACAGCAGGGAAATGTAAAGGGTTACAGCAAAAGTGACAGTGCAGATAAAAGGCAAAAAAAGGGTAAGCTGACATTTTATATTTAAAGACACGCAAAGTAGTGAACAACATTATAAAAAGGTTAATGTTTACACATCCATGGTTAAAAATAATAAGTGAACCTATAAAGGTGTTGAGATGGTGTATAATGTATGTATCATACATAACAGTGATAATTGTAGTTCTGATTGAGTAAAGGAGACATTCAACTTCTACTGCGATAACATTTTTTAAAGCGGAAATAGTCAATCAATCCCAACTTAAGATAGACTTTACTGAAACTTTCAGCTAAATCACATGATCTTAATAAGTGAACAGACTACTAAATTGTCTTGCATGCTCAGAACTGTAGCTAGTATAACCCTTAGCAATAGCAATAATGAAGTCTCATTCAAGAAAAGCTTAAAAATAAAACTAACACCCACCGTGTGTGCTGACCTCCAGAGGTGTAACTTGTCACCTTGCTGCAGAGAGCTGTGATGTACAGGTTTTCTCTGAGGCGTGTCACCGTAACATCACTGTTGGTGTGTTTACAGGTGCAACAGACTTATGACCGCACCAAAACACACTTTCTTATTTTCTTTTTTATAGAGATCCTCCCCTTAGTTTGATAAGATTTACAAATACCCTTTCAATAATCAGAAGCAGCAATCCTTTAATCAACCCACAGCGGAAATGTTTACAATAATTAGTCCAATGTGTTTTTTTCTGCTTTTTTTGAAGCAAATCATTTTTAAATAGTCTGAAGATGTCTCCTATTTCACTGCAAAGGCACTTCTCAGTGTTTGTGCACTGTCAGCGTCAGGGTTTCCATATCCTGCTCCTTGGTGAGTTGCATGCTGGATTATGATTGGTTTCCAAAATAGTTTGTGGTGTCACAAAATCCTGAATATTAAACTCCGATTTAGCCTCCAGCAGATGATTGTTAAAAGAAACTTTGTACAGATTGCTCTGCAGAGTTAATAAATGAATTGACAAGCCAAAGAGTAGAACGGGAGAATATAAACATTTCATATAAAAGTACAAGGTAATGATTCAAACATCAAGAACTTTTAGAAAATCTCCCGAAAGTGCATCAGCTATTGCACATCATCAGAAACATCTCTGTTTGGCAACCTTAAGTTAGGATTGCTTTCTTAAAAGTTGAAAATGTATTAAAGGTATGTATGAACAGGCCTTTTTTATTAACATGTGCTTGCTTTTTATTTAACATGTCAGTAAACTATTTTATTTTGCCTCTTATCGTCACTTAACCTGCTGTTGTAACGCTGTAAATGTCCCGCTGTGAATGAATAAAGGATTTCTAAATTAAAAGTCTATCATTCATAGCCTTAAATATTGATGTATACATAAATAAATACATGTGATTAAAAATCAAATCCACAGACTACAAGAGCAGCCTTGTTCTTCAACAGCAATATAACGTCAATTATACCAAAGTCAGATAAACCTTCCTTCTGGCTTGAAACCAAACAGTTTCTTTTTTCACAAGTGCAAACTCTTCATTAAGAAGAGCGATATATTTTAATCTCTACTTAAAATGTCGTCATGTCTGATTGTCTCATTGTGTTCACATGTTGCCCTTGTTTCTCCGGCCCCCCCTCCCCAGCTGTGTCTTGTCCTGTGATGATTACCCTTCTGTGTATTTAGTCTTGTCTTCCCTTTTGCTTCCTGTTCGATCGTGGTCTTTCTCGTCCACGTTACCTGCCTGCTTGTACTGTTTCTAAGTTTGTTCCTGTTTCTCGTGCTCCCCGATTTGCTGTTTAAGCTGTTTCTTGTTTTTCTTTGTCATCTCCTTTTTTTATTAAAGCTCGCTTTTTTTTACTAGACCTTTTGTCTTTTTTACTGCATTTGGGTCCTATTTTCCCCAATCCTTGCAGTTGAAAGCACTGAGACCCGAACTTATTGGAATACAACTTTAAAGTCATTTTGTAAGTATAGATGTTTTTCTTAAATAATAGTAGATTACCTGCTATGGTCTTAAATATATCATTAAAAGTAAAAGTTATGCATGGAAAATGTTGCTTTAGATGTACAAAGGTATTATCAGCTAAATGACTTAGTATCAAAAATAAAAGTACTCAGCATACACAATGGCTGTTTATTATTAGAATTATTCGATCTGTATTACCAATCATCATCATAACACGATGTTTGTCAAGACTGGGTTCATTTCATTTCATTTCAAACCTTTATTTAACCAGGTAGGTCCCATTGAGATCATTGATCTCTTTTTCAAGGGAGACCTGCAGCAAGTAGGTTTCACATGAAACATAAAACAACAGAAAACAATAAAGGACATCATACATCATATTTACAGGGCTACATTTACATACCTATCGACATTTACAAGTACCAACAGTATCAAAGAGCATTTCACCTATCCGAGCTTTAAAAACATGCAGTGGAACCAAATTGCTTACTTTCAATTCTTTTTGAAGACTGTTCCAAGCAAGAGGAGCTGCGCACATAAAAGCTTTCGTACCTAAGTCAGTCCTTGCACTTGGCACATGTAACAAAACCACATCATGTGATCTCAGGCAATAGCTACCTGCAACTCTCTGTGTGATCAGAGAGCAGATATAAGATGGGAGTTTATCCAACACGGCTTTATAGATGAACATGTACCAATGACTGAGCGTCCGTACAGAGAGTGAAGGCCAACCTGCCCTGGCATACAGGGTACAGTGATGAGTAAGTGCTTTACAGTTACTAACAAATCTCAGTGCACTGTGATAGGCGGCAGCTAACTTGTTCAGGTAATGGGTAGGTGCATTCATATAAATCAGATCAAGTCCAGCACAGGTAAGAAGGTCACAGTGACTAGCCTTTTCCTGGCCTCAAGTGAGAAACAGGACTTGTTTCTGAAAAAGAAACCTAGCCTAACCCTCAGCTTTTTAAGCAGATTATTGACCTGAGGTTTAAAAGAGAGACAATCATCAAGCCAGATACCAAGGTAGGCTATTTATAACCGGCAACCACTTCAAGTACTTTTCCTTGCGCAGTAACAATATCCAAGGCGGTCTCCGGTGTCTTTTTGGCTTTTGAAAATAGCATTACCTTGGTTTTATCAACATTTAAAAGAAGCTTTAGTTCAGAGAGCTGAGTCTCAATAATATAAAAAAACTGCCTGCAATTTAACAACAGCCTTCTTAATGGAGGGACCTGCACAATACATCACGGTATCGGCCGCATACAAATGTAAAGTTGCTCCATCCACATTTTGACCTAAGCTGTTGATGTAGATGGAGAATAATAGTGGACCTAAAACAGAACCTTGTGGTACACCATTTGTAATGTTTAACCACTCAGAAGTGAGCCCATCAAATTTAACACATTGGGACCTTTCAGAGAGGTAGTTCACAAACCACCCCACTGCATGGCTGGATATGCCAATACTGGCCAGCCTCTGCTTCAAGATGCGATGATCGACGGTATCGAACGCTTTGGAAAGATCAATAAACAGAGCTACACAACTCTGCTTATTGTCTAAGATACCCGCAATATCATTCACCACTTTCATTGTCGCAGTGATGGTGCTATGTTGCTTTCTGAAGCCTGACTGATGTTTAGACAGGATGTCATTTTTACATAAAAACTCCTTTACCTGTTCACTCACTAGGCTTTCAAGAACTGACAATTTAGAGATGGGCCTATAATTATTTAATAAAGTGGCCTCCCCTCCTTTTAGTAAAGGAAGGACATAAGCTGACTTCGATACTTTTGGAATTGTGTTCGTGCTGAGGGAGAGGTTAAAAAGAGAAGTAAGAGGTGGTGCAATAAAATCTGCAGCTATCTTTAAGAAGAAAGGTTCTACGTTGTCTGGACCAGCCGGTTTCTTAGGATCTAACTTGGTTAAGGCTTCACGAACAACATCAATAGTAAAAGGAGAAAAACTGAAGGGGTTTTCCAAACCACATTGTTCAGAGTCACGGACTGTGGTGTTCACAGAAGCAGAGTTAGAAACAGAATCAAACAGAGAGCCACAGGACACAAAATGCTCATTAAAACATTTTAACATAGTAGCCCTGTCCGATATAGTGCCAGATGCTGTGTTAAGGCAGGAAGCTCATTACGGATTTCACCGGTGGATATCGATTTAATGGCTTTCCAAAATGTTCTAGGATTATTCAGGTTTTTTGTGGTAACTGATAGATAATACTTACTGTAGACTTAGCACTTTTGATTTGAGATGTACTTGGGTAAATTAGTAATACTGTACTGAATAATATCATTTAGGCATATCGTTGTTATGTACAAAGTAGCTAGTAACCATAAGGCTTAAATGAATGTAGTGCTGATAAAATGTGTTATTTGCCTCCAAAATGTAGTGGAGGAGGAGCCTATGCAGCATAAATTAAAAATGATTTTATATATGGTCATACTAAATGATGGTCTGTGTATCGCATTTCATTGCTCTTTCTTTTCATTTTCTGGTATTGTTATATTATTTCATTCCCTGTACGTAACTTTGTCAGTTCTAACCTTGAGACTTGAAGGAATGTTTATCTTTTTTTATGTTTCCAAACATTATCATACAGTTTGTAGTTATTTCACCATAAGTTTTAAAGTCTTTGAACAAAAACGCTGTAAAGGGATAACTCACGGGAGATCTTTTTTTTAAGTCATGTTTCTGTGTTACTGATTCAACCAACTTTGTTTTCTTGTACCTTGACTGTATATATTAGTGTTAAAATCATTGAATAAAAATAGTACAATTATGTCAAGACAAGTACAGCTGACCGGTTGTAATTTGTCAACCCCTAACAGATGTCCCGCCCCTTAGCCTATCACGTACAATGTGTTGGAGTGCTAGCCAATATAAGCACAGTTGTTGCGTAGTGATGTCACTATGTTCAGGAAGTAAACAAAGGAGTCCAATTGAGGCGTTTCAGGCAAGGGGGGGGGGGGCTGTGTGAGATAGAAACTACTTCTAGAGGGAACTTTTGGATTTTAGCCTTTGCAGACCATTCACACGCACACAAACCTGTAAAACACTACAGGAAAGGGAACCCCGCCCATAAGGTTCTTTGTTATATTCCACCACTGTACTGGGTGTGTGTACTTTGTAGATGTCTTGAAACTGTTGCAGTGTGTGTGTTGTTGAGCCTTGCGACCTGTGTGTTACAGTGAGGTCAGCAAATCCTTATATGGGAGAAGAACTCACAGTGGTGAACATGCTCACAGAATATGAACTGCATCATTAATGGCCGCAACTAAATTAGAAATACATCACCATCCACCGCCAGGCAACACTTAGCTTAATAAAATGTGGCCTCATAAAAATTGATTCAAACAGCACATGAAACACATTAACATTGACAGTTGTGGATGATCACAAGGAATGGATTCTGGGTAAACCAGTTGGTGAAGTTGAATTGTTTTTTAAATACATGCCTCTGAGCGATATAAATAACACAACATGTTCTGGCATGCAAAGCTGTTGTTTCTTGCCTTTAACTGCACATTTAACTTTTGGGAAAACGTATTTACTCCCATCACTTATTGTATAAGGTTCTAATCTTCTTATTGTAATCTAAAATGTATATGATAGAGGGTTTTAGTGTTGTTTTATTTGTTTTATTATATTGTGAATCAAGCGTTACTGCACTGCACAGCATCTACCAGGGTTGGAAGGTTTACTTAAAAACTGTGTTTCTTATTTAAAAAATACATATCCAGTAACCTAATGTAAGCATCACATTTTGGATTAGCTCAATATCAAATGCAATGCCAATTAAAAAGAGGAAATATAAATAAGATGTTTTTTTACTGAAGTGTAATATGTAAAAGAAAAGAACAATGTAACCTTAGAAAAATAGAAACTAAGACATTTGGTATACAAAAGGGCATCATTGTATAGTTTACAAATTGTGTTTGAGTTTAATACATGAATTAAAAGTGAACATATTTCAAATGAAGAAGAATCAAAGTAGCCTAAATGAAAATCAAAAAGAGAATTCAGGCAATACGTCTACCTGTATTATGTTGATCGTTATTTTAAAATGAATTGTAACATTGTAATCCTGCTACTTATTCGGCAATCAGACTACAAGGTTTTTTTAATGTAACTGTAAAAGTTGCCATTTTTGTATCCTGAATACGTAATCCCATTACATGTAATCCGTTAATCCCCAAGCCTGGTATCTAGAATGCTACTCCCATTTTGTTAGTGACTATAAATACAGCTTAAGTCTTCCTGATGCATACTTTTGAATTATGGCAATCCATTTAGTAGTCAATGTCTAAATGATCTAATCAAGCAAAGTAAGATTTAAGTGGACTAAAAATGTGGATTCGTCACCAGATGCTGTATAAAGTGCAATAATAGTTTAAAAGTTATACGGCCATGTTTGCAGAGTAAATAAATTAACCAATGTCAAATTGTATTTAGAAATGCCAAACATCCCCATTGGCTGCTGTCATATCTGTAGTACTCTCAGACGTCTGCAAGACTTTTAGAGGCTCATCTTTTATCCTATTCTTTTTATGTTTGTATGCACTTTCTAACTCTGTTTTATCATAATCACATCTCTCAGAGACTCCTCAAAGACTTGCAATTGTCTTTTGATTTAAAGTCTCTGTTTATAAGCTGTGGCAGATCTAAAAGGCTGCATTGGGGAAAGTATTTGCTAGATATGATTACACGGTCATTTTAGAGCATAACACAATCATAAACGGGTGCCTATAAATGATGGAAATCAGTTTTTACTATTTGATCAAAAAAAAGACAAATAAACCGGATTCTAACCACCAAGAGGAGTGTGTTATTGTTGAGAAAACGTTCATATAAAAAGCTTTTAATCAATCTTTAGTTTTTTTTCATGGTGTTTGAAGTTGTAATCAGAGAAAGGGGAGCACTCGGGTTTTTTAATGAAGTTGTATGCTATTTCATATTGCAAATGTATTTAATTTCACAGGCAGCTGCTGAACAACTGGAAACACATGCCCTTTTATTCAACAATGTAGAAGACTAAAGTTTCAAAACTAGTTTTTTTACACATGTTAATGGAAAACTGCATTTGCACATGTTTTAGTAGATCTACAGTTTGTATTTCTTTATTAGAACCACAAAAACCTGATGTTAGCTAAAGGCTAGCATTAGCCGGATATGCTAATTACAGGCATAGTTGTCTTCCTGTTTCCATAACGTCTCTTTTTTTGTACAATTGGAATTCAGTCTCCTCCGTTTTTTCTTCTTTTTGCTTCCACCAAATTTAGTTTCTCTCACCCAATGAGATTTAAGATGCAACTAAATTATATTTTCATCACACCTAAAATAATATTACTACAGTTATACTCTGACAGTCTTATCAGAGTAACGCAGTACTGCATCTTGAAAAATTCAGTGAAAATTCTACGTCTTGTTTTTGTGATATATATTACTATATATTACTTATATTATAACTGGTGCAACATATGGTAACTGGTGTTAATGATGTGTCCCAGTACAAGCATATAAGCACAGTATATTATGTGTATCCAGCCTGTCTCTGAGAGATTGATGTTCATACTGATCTCCTCTGTCAGATGATGGACGGTCACCGTTAGCAACTTCTTCTTACAAAACACTTAAGAACAGCAATGGCTGAACACCAACCCAATCAGAATCATTAGAAATACTTTATTCATCCCGGTTGAAATTGGGTTTGGTTACTGTTGTTCCATTTCAGAATGAAATAAAATAAAATATTTATATAAAAATAAGATGTAAGAATATGCAGTGTAATAAATAGAAAAATAAAGTAAAACATTTTGCACATTTATTTTCAACACTACCACTTCAGAATTCTGAGATTAAAGTCAAAATTCCCAAAAATATATATATTTTGGTCACATCCCAAAAAGCTATTCTCATGTGGCCCGAATCCTCCTCCGTATTATTGCAATTACTTTTTAAACAAATATTTTTTATATATTTCTGTTTCTTATAAACATTTCCTTTTAATTAAAAATATTACATATTTTTTTCTAACAATATAGCAGTAAAAATATATATTTTTAGTTGTATATTTGCCTCTCTTTTTTTACAACCTTATTCCTACTGTGTTTATGTATGCACCATTATACACCAAAGCAAGTTCCCTCTATGTAAACCTACCTCTCTAACGTGATTATGATTTAAACGTTTTTCAAGGTTAAATGTATGGAAAATTGTGCAAAACACAAACTAAAAGCTTTATTGCTACAGAACTGACCAACAAAAATGAGAAATCTCAATTTATCATAGTTAAGAGGTTGTATATTACCTTAAAATAAAGGATGAGTCTTTTTGAAATCACTGTGCTAAACGTTGAGAGGTGCAGTCACAGTGCAGCAAATGTTTGAGGCAGACAGGCACCCATGCATACATAATGAGTGTGCAGCCATTGTGGATGTTTACCTGACTCTGCCTATCCTACATTTTCTAAACGGTGTCTCTCCTGGGGGTGGAGGGATGAGAGCAGCGCTGCGTCACGCATGTAAAAACTACAATTTCTGTTTTACCTGAGGGTGGGTGTGAATATTAACCACTGTTTTTCTGTCTTTATGTCGCTCCTGGTGTATTTTCTAGACATCAGAAAAGCTGCAGCTGTCCTTCAATAACACTGAAACAACCTCTGCAGCCCATCATTTATTAAAGATTAGAGCTCAACACATGAATTGATAAACTACGGCTTGCTAGACTGCAGTTTACACTGTAATTGCTGTGGCTTAAAGGACATAAAATGTGACTTTTACACATGCAGTTTGGAGTGAGTTAAACAGAAGGCTAACACCGACCTAACATTATATATACTGTAAGAAAGTGATGTATCTTATTGATAATTGAGAGTTAGTCAAACAAGGCATCAAGCTCATACTCCATGTGTTATTTCATGTGTTTTGAGTTTAAGTTTACGTTACGACACATTACGATACATTACGACAACTTACGATACGATACAATATGGACTATATAGAATAGGCTAAGTTATGTTATGATATGATATGATCTCATAAGGTATGATACGATACGTTGCAATCATTACGATACAGAACGACATGACACGATATGACACTAGATAATACGATAAGGGTTGGGAGGGTTACTTTAAAAATGTAATCGATTACAATAACTAGTTACATGTCAAAAAATGCAATCATTAACCTAATATAAGTTAAAAAATAGTAGTAAGGAAACCTGATTACTAAATGTTTCTTTTGGATTACCACAATATCAAATGCAATGCAAATAAAAACAAGAGGAAATATAAAACAATAGGATGTTTTTTTCTTTAGTGTATGTAACCATGCAACCTTGGAAAATAAAAAAATATATATGCATTTCCTATCACAAATGTAACCACTACATTTTTTTTACAAATGCTGTTTAAGCTTAATACATTAATCAAAAGCATGGACTGTATTTTTGTTTAATAAAAATGAGGTGTGAACCTAGTGCATTGAAATGTATTTCAAATAAAGACGAATCAAGGTAGCCTAAATATAAACCATAAAGAAAATTCATTCAGTACGTCTACCTATAAATATTTATTTCAAAATGTATTAACACTGTAATCCCGCTAGTCATATCATTTTTTTTTGTTTTAAATGTAACAGTAATCTGATATCTTATTTTGTTATGTAATTGTAATCGATTACAGTTACCTATTGTTTGTGTTCTGATTACTTAATCTACGTTACATGTAATCCATTTCTCCCCAAGCTGGATACGATACAATACTATACGATAAAATAAGACACAATACATGACGATACCATACGATACGTTCCGACACAGGACATTTTGCCTTTGTACTGCAATTCCACAAAAGATAAAAATAAAACATACTACAAAGAACATATGAACAGATTTATACATTCTGTATATGCAGTACACAGATGACCTACTGACAGTAGCGACCTAATGAAGAGCAGTGGTTTCTCTTGATTTTGGAACAAAGCTCTGATCTGTGTTTCTGATGCAGAGCAGTGAGCGGGACCACGTTTGGCAGAGGAAGAGTTAAATGATTCTGCATCTGTTCCATGCACCCCTGCAATCCCCACAGATCCTGCCTGCGCTCTCCTGTTTTTCCTTCCTCACCCCCCCTCCTCCTCCTCTCGTCCCCCTTCCTTCCTCCCCTCTCTTGGCCCCGAGCCCAGAGTGAGCTGGAAGGAGGAACAGATTTTTTTGGTCTTTTCTTCCTCCCTCCCAAAAACACTCAGACCGTGTGTTTCTGGAGTTTTTGTTTTCCAGATGTGAAGCGTTGATTTCCTTTGTAATTTCCTCTTATAAACTACATTATGAGGCGGTGTCTTTGTTTGTAAGGACTGTGAACTCATTGGCCTTTTCCACATGGCTGCAGATTATCGTGCCCTAACCACACATCCTTTACTTCAAATCTATCCTCCTCTCAGTCTCTCTTTCTTCTTCCTTTGAAAACATCAACGTCTTGTATTTCCCTGTTCTGCTCTGCATTAATACACTTCAAATGTAAAGTAACTGCTGGTTATTAATTATGCTTTAGTTCATTAGGAGATAATACATTGGATATAAAAGGGAGTTATTAATAACTTAGTTAGTAAATCGGAGATTCAAATCATCAGATTAAATTAAGGTTTAATGCAATTTTTAAATGAAAAATACTTCAGGTTGTTTTAAAAGACTTGACACAGCTTCTTTTGTTAGTTTTCGATGTTTGATCCCTTAACATTTTCTATTTGTGTACATATATGGCCGGCAAAATGATCAAAATCTTTTGCATTTTGAAAGCTACATTTAACACTATCACATCATAAAGTGGAGTTGCAGAGTTTTTACTAAACAAGGTGCTATGGTCCGACATTGTTTTCTGATTAATTTAATCACCTGTTACTCATATTATCCTTGTTATTGTCAAAGCAGAAGATATATATCATAAATGTTGTATTTCGTACATTTCTACAGGTCTCTTTAGGTCTTAGGCCGGGCAGTTGTCTACATGTTGAAATTAAAAGATAAAACATTTATAAACAAAATGAATGAAGATGAAGAACAAGGGAAACAACGCTGAACAAATAAGTGAATTGACAGGACTACAATCTACACACACATGTAAACAAATAGTTGTTAATATATGCTTTGAAATTCCCATTAAAAGAACCAATACCAACAACATAAATAAAATAGTAGAACAGCATATTTAATGATTGTATGAACTTTATGTACAGAGTTGTGATATACATATTGCAAGAGTAAAATTAATTGTGTGCTAGAATAAACACTGTGTGGATTATAATTTTCAATAGTTACAGAAGGGGTTTAATGTACAGTAAATCAGCCTACAATTACAGTATATTATCTACATGTTTTGTGCTGTTATTGCATGTTATATCAAAGTGTATTATGTGTGAACAGTAAAATGATTCAGCGTACAGTATGTTGTAGCCAACCCACTCTCTTCAGTCTGCGTACAAATGACACGACTTTACACATTGGAAATGCGTGCAAAGGATACGCAGAAGTCCGATTTTGCGTGCATATGATACGCTAACCATTCCCATTGAGATCTGAGGCCGAGTTTTGCGTACATATTATACGCCACGTTTCTTGCCTGCAGCACTTGTTTTTGTCCGGTCGGGTCTTGGTAGACCGGAAGCTGTGTGGTTCATAAAAACATGTTCTTACTCAATACCAAGCCACGATTATTGTTTTTATTTTAAATCTTATAATGTCGGACTTTTTTTGCCGTCTGTGAGGAAAAGAAATAGGGCTCAGAGCTTCAGAATAATGAAATCTGTATTTTTTAAATCTTTTTTTCCTTCTAATTTGTTATTCTTTTCAAAATAACACACTGTTATTTACTCAACAATAACACACAATTATCCTTGTTTTTATTTATTCGTTTAATTCTATAATCTTGGGCTTTTTAGCCGTTCCTCAGAACGTAAATAAAGTCACCGGAAACAGACGTAGGCCTATAAGGGACATTTCGAGAATCATTGCGATACACGCGACAACCACAACCCACTGAACTGATTACCCAAGATCCTTAGCCGCAATGCACTTTGGGATATGGTGTTAATGCGATATGATATCCGAAAAACATTTCAGAGTTTAGGATGGCCGAAGACACTACACTACCCATAATCCTCAGCTATCGTTTGGGACTACAGTCCCGTTGCTTGACAAACCCTGTGATTCATCTTCAAGCTCTGGGATTGGATGTTGGAGTGGCAGTGCGCCAAGGTTACGCAGAGCGTCAACCAGCTCTTTGAAATGGAACGAAACCACGGCAGACTATCGAAAGCTGGACTCGAAAAGCCCCCCCAGAACTACACATGCTGGCTATTGTGTTTCGCACATGGGTTTCGCAACATGTTCTATAGCGGTCTCTACTGGGAATTGTAGTTTTAAAAGACATTTTCGTTTTTCCCACAATTAGAAGTTGCCAGTATTAAACTGTGTACATCCCTGGAGGTTTAGGCGATAGGAAACACATTGGTGTGTACAAATTTAAAACATGTAATTAATAAATGGGTGAAAATCACTTGTATCCATAATGGGCAGCATTAATATATACCCACATGACAGCTCATTGTTACTTTGTAATTCTACTCCACTACAATTCAGAGGTTAACCTGGTATTTTTACTCCACTACATTTATTTTAGTTACTTTGCAGATTCTGATTAATGATGTGAAATATAAACAACCCTTAAAGCAGACTTTAGTTACACCTGAACTATGTTGAAGTTATGCAATTAATGAAAAACTTGGGTCACAGCTTCCTCAACATCACAGACAGAAACGTATATCTGTCATTTAATGGTAAGCTATTGAAATTGTGATTCCATAGATGTGTCTACCATCACCCAAAAACCCCTGACTATTCTCTCAACTCAGTATTTACATTCTTATATTCAAAGAAAATCAGTAATATCTTCAAAAACTAAAAGTCCTTTTATATCAGCTGTGCACCGTTATGGTGTAAATATAACCTATCTACGAATTAGATCAAATGTAAAAGTCAGCCGAATTAGTGTTGATACTGCAAGGAGACGTATTGTGTGAAAATAAATGGAAGATGTTGTTTAATTGCTGATATATTTATGATCCACGTCACGTTTTCAGTTTCGGCGGCATTTCTTCCAGTTTGTCCAGAAGTCTTCTAATCAGGGCTCTATAAATAAAGAACTACGGCAGATGTGTAATATTTAATGCAGCCGAACCGTGTATTACAATGCCGTTATGTGATGACTTCCACAGAGAAATGCAAGCACACTCGGAATAAAGTATTATTTTCTTTTTTTAAATGTTTTTCGGATTTCATATCGCATTAACACCATATCCCAGCGTGCATTGCGGCTAAACAATCCAATCACCGAGCTTCTAGCTGAGGATCTTGGGTAATCGGTTCAGTGGGTTTGTGATGTGTTACGCAATGATGCTCGAAATGTCCCTTAGGCCTACGTCTGTTTCTGGTGACTTTATTTTGAAATTCAGTTCCTGAGGAACGGCTAAAAAGCCTGAGATTATAGAATTAAACGAATAAATAAAAACAAGGATAATTGTGTGTTATTGTTGAGTAAATAACGGTGTGTTATTTAGAAAAGAATAACAAATTAGAAGGAAAAAAAGATTTAAAAAAATACAGATTTCATTATTCTGAAGCTCTGAGCCCTATTTCTTTTCCTCACAGACGGCAAAAATGGGAAAAATAAACATGAGATCAGAAACCAAGTTAATATCTTTGTTGACAGATGGGTAAATGGGTTAGTTATATAACTAACTAGTTAGTTATGTCAATCCGTTTTTATTCCTTTTTCTCTTTGTCTTTGTCCTGTTTTTGTGACTTGTGGATTGGTATGTAGTTATTTAATGTAACCAAATAATGTACTAAAATGCAAATAAAACAAATAAAACTCAATATCAGTGTATGGCATCTGTTTATTGTCCTCATATCTAAATATGTAATAACAATATATATTATTTGTTCTACAGTATTTAATTTCACATTCTAATTCAATTTTTTGTGTAAAATGTATTCTTATCCCTGAAACAACCTTAAACAATTTCATCGGTTGCACTAATTTATGTTATCTTTTATGTTAAGTATATTGTATGTTGCATTGATGGACAAGCTTGACATTTTCATTTCCAAAACTACACTGCAGCTATTGTGCGAATAAATCCTCTGAATCCTCCAGCTGACCTCGAAAGACCTCCTGAGCGCAGATCAAAATTTACCATGAGGATAGGCCCCTGTGCATGTCCCGCATGTGTCAAGAATACATCTAAAATAATGTAGAAGAGAATAAACCTGAGTATTATTCATGAGCAGATCAGACAAAGGTCCTTTTTCAGAAATAGAGTTTCCCCAAAGACATGAAGGTAACAAAGGATACTGCCTTGTCGCTCACACCGACAGACACAGCGTGCTGCTGCAGTTCCCCTCTGGCGGCCATGTTGGCTCTCAAGTCTGTTGCCATGGTAACTGATGCTGATCTGCTGAGTGCCGGGCACCTCGCCCTGGCACGGCCGTGGAGGACACTGTAACGTGTTTGCAACAGAAGAAGCACAATGAGATTAGGTGACATCTGCTGTCTCTGTGAAATCCTCCACACTGACTATTTCGTTTAAGCTTTAAAAAAATGATTATAAATAAACTCAACAGCTGTCCAAATACATTAACATGAACAGTCACAGTCATATGTTTTTTGTATTGATGCTCTTGATGACGACATTTCTATCAGTTCACAGTGCTTTTATAAATCCTTTGTCCTATATGATGGAATAGGTGTAAAGACCTACAAGGCCAGATTTTATTTCACTGTTAAAACAACACAGGTATGATAAATCAAACTGATGTGTTGTGCTCCAGATGTTCAACCAGAGGTCCCTGATGTGGAACATTTTGGGTGTAAAAGGTAAAAGTAGCAGCATAGTAACAGCAGAGGGCATTGTGCTACAATAGTAGAGGACCTTTCTGTGATCAGTTCATATCACTTCATCTCAAACAGTCAATGAGTCTTAACACAAAGAAGAGAAGTAAGACAAATAAAATATGTAATCTCTCACACATTTTCATTTCCTCCTAAGAATGAGCGTTAGAGATGAAGTAAGAAATCAAAACCAACATTTCTTTAATGCTCCAGCTCTTGGTCTTTTGTTGTAAAGGTGATATAATACATGTGCTACTACTACATTGTAGTTATCTTGTGTTTTATTTATTTTAAGTGTGTTGCTTTAATGTAGTTTTATTTTTTTCTACCCTGTGAAGTGTCTTTGAGTTCCCTAAAAAGCACTGCAAATAACATGTATTGTTATTATTAGGACGGCGAAGACCCTATTGTAATCGAGCGACAACCCTGCAAAACACACAAAAACATGGGGAAATGACGGGCGAAAGCACAGAAACACACATCACAACATGGGGGACACACATGCGCACACACATGTGCGAATTGTGTGACGTGGTCGCAGTCACAATACTTTTCACCACACGGCGTAGTAGTTATGCGGCGCCCATTTTCACGTTCGCTCGATGCTAGGCGATCCCTTGCCATGGAACACGATGATGTCTTGATTTCAACTGACATACTCCGAACGCCGCCAAACATCACATGATGGTTAACACTGCGGCCCTGAACAGCTCTACGTCAAATCTGAGGTTTCATCATGTGACGTTACCATGGCAACGCACCCCTCGCCATAAAACACGATGTTGCTGTAACTCCAATGGACACGGCCCGATCGTTTTTGTCGCAACTCAAAGGAAAATTGTCAAAACTTGTGAGTTTTCCTCAAAAGCCGTTGCCATAACAACGCATCCCTCGGCGTTAAACACGATATTGATATAACTCCTATGAAAATGGTCATAAACTGGTCAAACTTCACGTGTGCTAACAGTCCAGCCCTTAAGACATATACTTTTAATTTTTGCATTAATACACACACACCCGCAGTCTGGCTGGGAGTTTGTGTGTGTGCCCAGCCTGAGTTCCGCGGTGTCTCGCTGTCTCGCCGACCCCACACCAGTGAACCAGCTCACAGTGTCCTCGCAGCAGCGAGCCTCTCAACGTCCCGCGAGTGTGTGTGTGTGAGGAAGTCCACGGATTGGTCCAAACGTAACAGCTCCGCGGACGTTACGGTACGTCACTATACCCGAAATACGTCACTATACCCAAGAAGTAAACAATGGAAAAAGAGAAATCTCCAACGAGGCGTTCTCGGGCAGCATAGACAGGTCTTTTCTGTGTTAGAGTTGTACTCGCTACAGGGTGTACTTTGAGGGTTAGTGACTTTGCAGACCGTTTACATGCATAAAAACCTTCATTACACACAAGGGGACGGGTAATAACCAGAAAAGCATGACATGGGACCTTTAATATTATTTATATTATTATTTCCAATTGTTTTCTATTGATCTATATTGTTTTACTAATTTGGCTGCAAAATATTCCAAGCTTTTTCCTCATTTTTGTTATAACTTTTGTTAGAAGAGTTGTAGTAGAAGTGGAAACGAGTAAGGAGAAATTAACCCACAGATTGGTCCTCAAAAGAGGAGAAGCAAGAATGCGCGAACAAACACACACCCAAACACCAGACACACACACACACACACACACACACACACACAAACACACACACACAATGCACAGTCAGCTGTTACAGTGAGTGTGTGATGAGGGAGTGGAGGAGCAGAGGCCTCCAGATACACAGGATACACTCCTCTTGCTCCTTATCTCTGTCTGCCATGTGTGTGTGTGTGTGTGTGTGTGTGTGTGTGTGTGTGTGTGTGTGTGTGTGTGTGTGTGTACTTATAAATGAATGTGCCAGCTGAAGTAAGTATCGGCATACTGATTGTGTGTGTGTTGGTGTCTGCGGTATGTAAATATGTGCGTGTGTAAATGTGTATTTGTGTAAGAGATCCCTAAACTATGACATAAATATGTGTGTATTTTAAACCTTGTGAGGGTGTGTTAGCAAGTGTGTGCTTCTATCTCAGCAAATACTGAACATATCAAACACAGGCAACTGAGAAACCTTCATATGTACTGTATGCTGCTGCATCTTTTCTGTACACTGCAAGGCATTGGCCATACTTTGGTTACTGTCACAGTCTATAAGCCATCAAGGCTAACAATTTAAGAAGCAAATTATGATACAAATATTACAATAATTTTCCTTTCTAAAAAAACAACTTCCATACCGCTGACCATTACTAACAACGACAGCAAACAACTTGTTCACTGTGAGCTTACTGAAGATTTCCTCTTAGGAGGTTGTGTTGAACACATTATGGGTAGGTGTTTGTAATTACCATGCTAAACAAGAGCCATTTAAAAGGCAAATGTCTCTTGAATTGGCCCCATTATGCTTTTGTTTCCCTTTCTTGTAATGTGTTATATTGGCGAAAATCCCCCCGTTCCCTCCCCACCAATCATCATGATAAACAGTGAATGTGTGAAAGTCACTTTTTTGCCACACTATATAATAAAACGTTTAGCTAGAAACTAGTTAACATTTTCTCTAACTGCTAGCGTAAGCTTTAGCCTACACTCTTTATTTTCATTGTTACAGTCTACATGGTATCATGTCTCATCATAATCATACATTATATTGTTGTCTTAGTACTTGCACTCTGTGCAATGACAATAAAATTGAATCTTATCTCATCTAATCTAATATTATCATCCTCGCTGAAACAAGAGGAAATTCCTTTTTAAAAAAAAAGATTTTAATGGATTTAAATCAATCCATTTTTTTATTTCAAGTATAAAGTGAGTTCTCCGTTTCTTCAAACAATGCTCTCAATTGAGTGTAAAGCGCCAGATTGGAAACAATTATGTACCACTAATAATGCTATATTTTGACAATAATTAATACATGGACCAGCATTAAATCATACATTACACTTAATGGCAAATATATCATTTTGGTCTGGAGCTCTTTGATGGGTTTGGGTCTTCAATACTACATACAATTTTATTTGCGACAAAAGCCAGCATCGCATTTTGCGACAATTGCGAATGACACTCTCATGATAAACCCTGGTGTCGAGTCAAGTGCATAAAGAAAAATTACATTTGATTTCCTACAATAACTTGACAGACCTGCAGCTCTTGGAAATCACTGCCTGAATTCTGAGAAACAAAGGCTGTTAGGAACAGATTCATATTTTCAGTTTTGAATTAAGATTTTCACTCACACGTACTTTCGGTCATGCATATACTGTAAATATTTAAACGAGGAAACAAACAGGCATTCAAATAAAAACTTGATTTCATTATGAATTGGATATTATTCAGAAGAAATCCTTGAAATAAACCACTGGCTCCATTAACTTTGCAGCAAATTACTTAAACGTTTGCTAAGACTTTGAGATACTCTGCTGATTACCACATAAACATCAGACAACAAACCAAAGAAATTGACATAACACAGAACTCATTATGGGACGACTAAGTTAATGTGTCCCCCATGAACCTTAAATTGGTGTCAATGTCCCCACATCACAGCTTCTCTCATGGGGAGAATTTCACAAAAACGTTAAAGTTAGAGGCGAGGTTCAATGACTTCAGGCAGTGTATACAGTCTTACGAGATTTTCACACGGTAGTTTGAGGAAGCTTCTGGACGGAGATGCATAGTTTAAGTTCTGATGGCGCTGTGATGTGTTGTGATAATGACAGAAAAACATCCAAAAACAAAAATAATGTGACAGTAAAGAGGACTCCATCATTCGAATAACACACAAAGGAGTGATTCATAGCTGCAAATGGGAGCGTGTTTATTACTTTGTGGTTTGACAAACAGATCAAATGTATGGTAAAGGGGATTACAACATTTCATTTAGTGATTGTAATGATATGTTAAATTTGTTTATTTGTCCGGTGGAAAATGCAAATGTGACGCAAGAAATGTTTAGTCTTAGCATAATAAAGTATTATCATAAAGTATCGTTCTAGTAAAATTGTTGCTATTCTGAAGAGATGTATGATAAAAACATCTTCTTAGTGAAAGATACTCAAAACATAGTATTTGTAGAAAATGCTTCAGGCTAATCGCGTCAACGTTTTCTTGGTTTCTTGGAGTCCCCAAAACATATAGAGATAATTAACAAGCTGTAATTAGACCCTGATGCTGTATGTTGTTCCTCTAATCTGACATGTCTCCATGCTTTAATGTTCAACAAGCTCTTTATTTTTCTCATACTGGCTCTGTTGTGTCCCGCCCACATTAAATATGATGGAGTGCTAGCCAATAGAAGCTCGAGTGTTACGTAGTGATGTCATTATGCTACGGAAGTAAACCAAGGAGTCCAATCGAGTCGTTTCAGGTGTTAAGGATTTTAGACTGTGAAAAGCCTGTATAATACACTACAGGAAAGGGAAAACCCGAAAAAAGCACAATAGGGCGTTTTAAAGATTGACGACATTAATCTTTTAAATCACATATTTTCACATGTATTCAACCCCTTTGGTTCACAGTAAACCTCTCCACCCACACATAAACTTTACATTTTTTTGCACACCTTCCTTTCTTATAGTAATATGATTTGAAGGTTTACACTCTCCGGTGCATTGCTAAGAAAACGTCTCCAAACATACGGATGGTGTGATGAGTATAGGTTCAGTATGCAATGTTTATTTTCACAAAGGCACGACCATCCATCAGGACATAAAGCAGCGGGTCAGTGATGTATGTGGTCTGAGCCGCAGCCGAGTTCTGTAGTTTAAAGACAAACACGATATACTCTAAGAGAGGAGAGGGGGAGGGGAACAGGAGAGAGGAGAAGGAGAGGGATTCTGAAACACTTTCGGGAAAAAGAACACTAAATTGTAGTGAAGTTTAAGGAGTTTTAAATGATTAGGTCACAGTTGTTGGAAACAGGGAAAAGTATCCCCAAGACAGAGAAGCAAGGAAGTTAAAAAGAGGCATTGGATTTGACAATACGGAAGAAACAAAGAGGAAAGATTTAGAAGAAAGTGTGAGCGCATGGTAAGAGTAAGACTGAATAAGAAGAAAATAGTGGAGAGAAAGGAGGAGCTGAGGGTGAGAGGTGCGAGCTAGAGATACAGATAAGAAATTAAGAATGACATGCACTGAAATTGCAGAAAGAGGGAGAAATAAAAGGCAAAACGTTAGAAATTAAAGAAAGAAACAAAAAGAGAGAATAAAGAAAGAAAGAAAGAAAGCTAAAAAGAAGAAAGGAAGAAAGAAAGAAAGAAAAGTTATAGAGTTAAACAATCAATATCAAAATAGGAATGGTGGCATGAGCAGTGAAGAAGGAGGAAATAAAGGTGCTTTAATTGACAAAAAGAAAGGAGCAGATGTTAGAGTGGGAAGTGCTGAAAGAGGAGGAGAGAAAGACAAAAAGGGAGTGGATAATAAGCTGAAGGAGAGTGAGAGGAGCGGAGAGCAGAGGTGGAAACAGAGTGAGACAGAGAAGGAGAGAGGAGGAGAGCAGAGAGAGAGGAAGAGGAGGAACTTAATTCAGCGCTGTGTTTCAGACTCTCTCTCACTGTTAAAACCTCTCCAGCTAGGACTGAACGCTATCAGTGCCCAACAGGCTGCTGCCAAACCCATTGACACACACACACACACACACACACACACACACACACACACACACAAACACAAACACACACACTGGATATGACTCTTGTGGTGTGTTGGACTCGGAGTGACAGTTGGGAATAATAACCGGTTCGGCATCCAGTCAGGTAAGTTCTATAAGCTTTTAACGTGATGGATCATTAGGAGATTTGTTGTGGTGTTATTGAAAGACTTTCTTTAATTTATTAAAGTAAGTGGAAGAAGTAATTAGGTCTTTAACTAAAGTAAACGTAGCAATACAACTGTGTCAAGTTCTCTGTTGCAAGTAAAAGTCTGGCATTCAAAATTGTACACAAGTGAAAATTATTGGCATCAAAATATACTTAAAACACAAAAAGTACATTTCAAAATTATATATATATGTATTTATAAATGTTTTTGAAGAAATATTATCATTGAGATATTAATGTCAATGTTGCACCTACCTTGGTAAAGGTGGGGTTGATTTGAATGTATTGCTGCCTATAGCTTAACCTGTAATAATATATCATCATTTATTTAGTTTGATTGATTAAAATACATCAGCAAGGTAGCTGTTAACTGAAGCTGTAAAATGTAGAGGAGGAAAAGAGAAATGGAGTGGAATAAACGTAGCATAAAACGAAAATACTCAGGTAGAGTTCTTCAAAAGTGTACTTCGTTACAGTACATGTGTAAATGTACTTAGTTACATTCCACCACTGTAAACATTTAAATATTTACAACCTTCTCCTTCCTTTCCTCATTTGTTTTGCCACTGAGAGAATAGGGAGGTTATCGATAAGGTCAGTTTAAAGGACATAAAAGATGATTGAAGTAATGGGTAATAGGTTTCATATAGGTTTTTAACTTTAAAAGCAGAGTAAAGACATTTGAGTAGGCACAATGACATTTAGAAGCAAACAAACATATGTCAGTAGATGTTGTTTGCATTTTAAGTTTAAGTAAAGTTTTAACCACAGGTGATCATGAGTTTGCTCAGAGGATCAAAATGACATAGCAGTGATGCTGGTTCTCAGGTTTCCCATGTTGTTGGTGTGTCTGTTGCTTTATTCTATCGTATCCATTCTGATCTGCTGTTACTGCTGAGAAACCAACATGAGTTCTATACCCTGCACGCTTGTTACAGTTTATTTTCATGTCTTGAGTTACATCTCCAAAGAAAACCAGCAGAAACATGATTCTTCTTGTAGAAGCTTTGGCTGAACTTCGGGTTTTACTACATCTCTGTATCTTCAGCTTCACATTCATTCAATCTTCTCTCTGTTCTAAACACATGTATTCTATTTTCGCAACAGTGCCAGTACAGGGAGTGGAGAGTGGTGCAGGGATGAGGCCTAAAATCCAGAAATGAGTTAGCATTTTACGACTTCTGTTTCCCCTTTCTCAAAGTCATCTTTTTTTTGCCGCCTTTATAGCCTTAATATGTGGAAATTATTACACTTGAATCTTATAAAGATATTATATTCTTCAATGTTTTAAAAAACAATGGAAAAATAACAATCAATCTTTTTACGGATTCTTTGTGATGCAAAAAATAAGCCATCCGGACGACTTTGTAGCATAATGTAAAATATAACAAAAAACACTACCTGTACGTGTTCTGGAAAGACTAGGTCAACAGTTTTTACGTTTTTCTCCACCAGGTCAATATTGTATAGGTGTTCATTTAATGTTTTCTAATATGTTGCCCCCTCTCTCAAAGTCACCACATCTTCATACACACAAGAGTTCCCGGCTTTCTCTGTTTGCAGTTAGGAAAGTATTAGTTTTAAGTCAGTAAATCGGAGAACAAGTTTACATCAACTGCAATGAGCTGATTACTTTAAAACCCACATTTACAAGCAACTGGTCAGTGATCAGATCCCCCCCCCTGCCCACTCTCTTTAACCCAAAGCTGGCGTCCTCTTAGCTTTTTGAAGTATTTTGTTTCAGTTTCAGAGTTAGGATGTGATCACTTCAAATAGCAGGGTAAACCACATTACATTTCTGCATCCCACTGCACTGCTTTAAGGGATTCCCTTTCTCTGTTTGAGATTGTTTATCCCGTAACATCCTAAATACATGTTTAAAACAAATCCAGCGTAAATCTAGCTAGTGTTCCTTTAACATAAACTTCTCAACATGTCTTTTCCCTTCATATTTGTGTGGGTGCGAACCTCTCTTGTCTCCCCTCTTCTTCCTCTCCTCCCCCCGTTGGATAGAGGTTTTGCTCTCAGAGCCAGATGAGCGTCAGTTTCTCATGATCCCCCTCGGTGAGTGCAGCTCAAACTGACGCGCTGCCAGAGAAAACCTCAACACAACAAACCTCGCTCCCCCCTTTACTCTCCCCCTTCCTCCCTCTTTCTCTCCCCTTTATTCTCCTCTTCTCTTTCTTTTTTCTCTCCCACCATCTACTGCTTAGTTTGTTTTTGATAGCTTTGAGTCCTGCTGCAGTTCAAGGTTTCTCGAGTTGGTGGTGTCCCTGCAGTGTGTGTGTGTGTGTGTGTGTGTGTGTGTGTGTGTGTGTGTGTGTGTGTGTGTGTGTGTGTGTGTGTGTGTGTGTGTGTGTGTGTGTGTGTGTGTGTCCTGGCAGAAGTGGGGGGTCTGGCCTTGTGTGTCATTAAATGGTCTCAGTAAGAGGTCACTGGTTCAATTGTTGTTGAATTAAGTGCTGGCAATTGTCACGAAGGAAAGTGTGTGTGTGTGTGTGTGTGTGTGTGTGTGTGTGTGTGTGTGTGTGTGTGTGTGTGTGTGTGTGTGGCAGAGTTGCCTTTGTGCAGAGTGAAGTGTGAATCTGTTCCACATTAACTGGTGTCACTATAAGTGGCCCTGACGTCTCAACAATGGTTTCATTAGCGCAGAGGATGCCAACACGTCGAGTGAATGAAACCTCGAAGCGATTAATAGAGTGTGTGTTTGCGGTCTAATGAAGCGTGCACTGCAGATGTTTAGTGTTGTGTAATGTCTTTATTGTCACTGTGATACACATTAACTGCTGGGGTGTGTGTTTCGAGACAATACAGAGGAGGCCCCCTTTGCACTTTAATTAAGTGTGTAAGTGATCTTGAAAGGGCAGATGACAGGGTGGGTTAAGACTTATAAAACATAATAAACTAATTTTATTGGATGCTGTACACTGTTCGTACTCTAAATAACAGATGATGGTTCTGTTTACCATAATCTCTTAATCTCTGTTGGTTCCATTGTATACCATATTAAAAAGCTTTAGGGAAATGTCATGTTGCATTTAACTGCATTGAACTGAACTAGAGGAGGTCGGGATGTACAAAGGCAAGTGTCTTAGGCTGGAGCCACACGGGAACGGTAACGCAAACGAACCGAATTCGATATGAAAAAAGTATTCCGTCCACACGCAATAGGCACCAGAAACGTGTCCTTCCACACGAGACCGCTCGACCCGCTGGAGATGCTGTAGTACATATGCCGGTCCTGTAAGTGGCGCTGTACTTCTGCCACAAAATACACCAAAAGCAGCGAAGAAGACTTCCGAGCATGGTTTCCATGGTTGCCCTTCTGTTTATTCTCCGCGGTGGATTTTGCAGCAGAGGTGGGGAGAGGCAGGGCTCTTTTTCTCCGTCAGCAGCAGCTGATCTCTGATCTCTCTCTCCTGTCCGATTAGACTTCACTCGCGTTTATGTCCATATCGATCAGATCTAGCTAGTTCTAGCTAATGATATAACTGCCTGAGTGTCAAAGGACACCTAAACAATAAGCGACATTTTGACCGGAGAATTTTAGATTTCGGCTAAAGGAAACTCTGCCGTGCGGGGGGGTCTGCTGGAGGCACCTGCTGGGTGCACTGTCCTGCGAGATACTGGGACCTGGCTCGAAACACTCGGAAATCTGTTGTTGTTGTTGGCGAAACACATCAGCAATGACGCGGGTGACACGGGGGTGAGCAGGAGAGGTGGGGAGAGCTATTAAACCGGCTATTGCGTCATCGTTATCAGAAAATGAACGTATAGGGTGTAGACACGGAGCCGTTTGGCCCCCCAGAGCGTTGCGTCCGCAGATCTAACCACCTTGGGACCCGTTATCGTTATCTGCGTTTCCCTGTCGGCCTCGTGTGGCCAAACCGTCTATATCAGTGGTTCTCAACTGGTGGGTCGCGACCCAAAAGTGGGTCGCGGACCCGTTTCGAGTGAGTCGCAGATGTGTGTGTTTTTGGGGAAAAAGTCAAACTTTTATTTTGAAGGCCCGATTTTCTAACGCTGTGCATGCAGTAGGCGTTGGACTGGAAGTACCGGAGACCATAAACGGTTTTGAAAACTTCTGTCACGTAGTGATCATCTTCTCAATAAAAGTCCCCACGGAGAATAACTTTGCGGTAGAACTACTCTTTATACATCCATGGGTACAACTTCAGATAAAAATGAAAAAATGATGAAATATGACCCCCGGTTTGATGATTGACAGGTCACAGAACAATGGGAGCTATCTACCCTTACCCACAATTTAAAGTAATTCACACAGACTATCTCCTCTTTGCTCTTCTCTCTGTGTGGAGCAGCAAGTTCAGCTGTCAGAACAAAGTGAAAAACAAACAATGGCATAAAATATTAATATGTCGGGTAGTAATAGATTTATTTATTTTCTTCTCAGAGTGTACCAGAATGCGTAGTTTATATGTTAGTATCTCTAAAAATCTCCTGGGGGGTTGGGTTTCCAGCATGTGTGCCTTTTTATGTTATACAGTTCAGCTTTGATTCCATCATCTCATTAAACCTTATTTAAAAGCATTCTTTTGTTCTGTGAAGGGATATAAGGGATATATGCACTGTACTTCACTTTAATTAATAATGTATGCTGAAAAGCGTATATATTACAGCACGATTTTTTGTTGAATAGATTTGAGTGGTTCAAAATCTCGCGTCGCGATTTATTGACATAGGAAAAAGTGGTTCCCGAGGCCTGACCAGTTGAGAACCACTGGTCTATATGATGGAGAACTGTAGCGGATACGACCGTTACCGTTCTGGTGTGGCTCCAGCATTAGAATATGCCTACATTAAGCTGGTTAAATGTAAAAATGAATTTTTAGGACCCGATCACGAAAAACACTCATTTAATTGTCATTAGAGCTATTTGAATGAACTTGCTCTGTAGTGGCTAATATGTAACTTCAACTCAAACTCTCCATTATTTCCCTTTTCAGTTGGGAATCCGTTAAATAATGCAAAGTATTCCTGAGTTTGTTCATATGGGAAAACAACAGTTTGATGTAGAACTCACCACAAAAAATGCAACAACTGCCTAAAAGATTGATCGATTAATGATCCAGGTATTCATTTATAAGTTTACTGTGAAAGGTTTCCAGTGCTGGTGAAGTAGTTAAGAAATAGGATGACTTTTGTGTGTGTTTGGCTGAACTAAACCTTTAACCTGAGGGCAGAAATCAAGGAAAGATCGAAGATAAGAGGAGTTAAGATAATCAATTATGGTTATAATGCGTGTGTTCTTGCCTACTGTATGGTCTGAGGTTCTGTATCTGTATTAATCATGACAAACAGCTGTTGCATGAATCATTTCTTAACAAGGTGTGATACACACATCTGAGGTGGCTGCTGGGTGTGTGTGTGCAGATTCACACACACACACACACACACACACACACACACACACACACACACACACACACACACACACACACACACACACACACACACACACACACACACACACACACACACACACACACACACACACACACACACACACACACACACACACACACACACACACACACACACACAACCTCCAGGTCTTGAACCCTCTGGAGTAATGATGAACTGAGAGAAGAATCCACAGCAGGATGACATCCACTCCTGTAGCTCCACATGAGATCTTCTTACATTTTTATAAGACTGGATTTTAAGTGTTTATTTTTGGCAGAAGAAGGTTTCATAAAGCTGTTCAATTGCTAACAAATATCAAGTGTCTATAAGGGAAGTAGTCCAGCAGCACAGATGTAATGGCAGCTCTGTACTGAGACAGCAGATTAACAGCAGACACGTTTTCAATTATTTCTAGGAACATACCTAGAGGCCATGTCCTTCCAAACCAACGACAGAACAACCTGTACATAACTATAATATTTGTGTCTTTATGACTGCAAACCAAACAAGACCGTGAGAAAAACAAAAAAACAGCCAGTTAGCTTAGCAAAAAGATTTGACACGGGGAAACAGCTATGTCTAGCTAGTTTATTAGAATCTTGTGTATTTGATTAATCTGTGCAAACACTGAAGAGTAAATACAGTGACATGTGGTTTTATTTGGTGTTATGTCCAGGATAACGTAATGTGCCATAGCAAGAGGTGCTGCTGGATGTATTTTTTGACATTAAAAAAGAGCAACGCTAGCTGTTTAAGCTAACCTAGCCTGTTTCTGGCTGTTGTCTCATAAAGCATAAAGACATACAAGAGGTATCAAACTTCTCACCTAACGCTCAGCAAAAAGCAAATTAGCTTATTTCCTAACATGGCTAACTATTTGTTAAGTGACGAAAGGTTAGAAAACAATCATGATAAATAAAAAAGCAAGAAAACTATCAATAATTCCTTCAAGAGTAGGAGTGATTTCTTTTTCAAATGTGGATATCAGATTTTGGAAAGCAACATTTCTGTCAGGGTTGGGGAAAAATATGACCCAAATGCAGTAAGAGGACTAAAAAAGGTAAAGTAACAAAAAGGCGAGCTTTATTAAAAAGCTGAAAACAGGAAAAACACGAAAGACTTAACATAAACAAAACCGGGGAGCACGACAAGAACAAACTTACAAGCAGCCAGGAACATGGACAAAAACGGGCATGTAACATGGACTTCAAAAACGGCAGGTAACATGGACAAGCATAGACGATCAGGGAACAAGGACATGAAGAGACGACGAACAGACAAGGAGCACAGGGGAAGACAAGACTAAATACACAGAAGGGTAATCACAGGACAAGACACAGCTGGGCAGGGGAGGCAGAAACACAAGGGCAACAGGTGAACACAATCAGACAATCAGACACACCAGGGAAACTAAAGACAGGAAGGCAAACACAGGAAGTAGGATCAGACAAGACACAAGGAGGAAAACATTTCAAAATAAAAAGGTGGAAAAATTAAAACATTTTTTTTTGTAGTAGTACTGGACAGTAAAGTTTACAGCTGAGGATCCAAATAGGAATTCTATACTTCATTACAAGAAGTTGACAACTCTGGTATAGTCAATTTATAGGGAAGATCGCAACTTTGTCCATGTGTCAATTGACTAAAATGGTTAGGTGTTCAAATCGTTAGTCTGTGAATACGACCTGAAAGTCATATTCATGTGTCACATATATTAGATTTAGGGTTTCCTGTGCAGTCAGACACACTTGGCACATTGTAGTTTTTTAACCGTTCACAGCCATTAAGAGGTGGCTCAGTCTGCTCTCAAACATATTTCCTGTAGCAATTCACCGCTCTGTGCTGCCCAATAAAGCAAGAATGCAGTCAAAACCTCTCTATTTATGATCCTCAGTCTTATAGTTTCTTACTTTTTCTCACAGCATGGGTGAAGGCTCAGACTACTACTATTGACCACAATTAGGATAAGCTTTTATTAGCCAACAGTTTCAAATAGTTTAAAATAAATAACTTGGTAAGCATGATGCTGAAGTAACCAATCAAAGAGTAAGAAATTAGGAGTTTCATTTCAGTTAAAAGCAAAGTACGTCTTTCTTTTCTGTAAGCATGAGTGTTACTGGGACCAGAATTGTTTTTCCACACTAATCCCTGTTTTCTAGACAGAAATATCTTCATATGGACTAATATTTAATGCTCCCTAGTGTTGAATATTTACTAAATACATACACAAGCGCAATATAAATAGAATGTATTATTATTATTATTATTATTATTAACTTAAAGGGGCCCTATTATGCTTTTTGGGGTTTTCCTTTTCCTGTAGTTTGTTATAAAGGTTTTGTGCATGTAAATGGTCTTCAAAGCCTACAAGTTCTCTCCAGAGGGAGTTTCTCTCCCACACACTTCCCATTGGGCTCCTTTGTTACATCTGTAACATAGTGACACTCACTCTTCTATAGACTAATGCTCCAACACATTGCTCATGATAGGCTAAGGGGCAGGACATCTTTATAAGCGGTTGACCAATCACAACAGAGCCAGCCAGCTAACCAATCAGAGCAGACTGGGCTCTGGTTTCAGACAGAGGGTGAAAAGAAGTGCTGCAGTACACAAAATACAAATATGAACCTGAAAACGTTAGCTACAATTCTTAAATGCTCCTCTTACTGTAAATTGACGTCTTAGTATTAACAGTCTGGTAATGTCATATATCATATATATTAATATGATTTTTTATTGCACAACAAGTACTTTATCTTTTGTGTTTCTGCTGATAATACTTCTATACTTTAACATATGTGTTTTTACGTTATGGTATTAAGTAAGATATGTGAGCACTGCCTCTGCCACTTATATCCTCTGTCTCACTCCAGAATTAAACCCCTAAATCGTTCTTAAATGTGTATTTTATTTGACCTATTGTCCCCACGCAGAGAGAGAAAATATTGGTTTAACAGAACCATCATATGGGCCTGACAGCTCACTCAGTAAATCACAGACCCCCGGGGGTCCAGTCTAATAACTGGAACTCAGCCCCATCAGTCTGCCTCTTTATTCTGTTGAATAAACTAAAGCGCAGGGGAATCATTCACCAACTACTCTCACTTTTGTTTTGGAAATATAAATAAACCTCCTAAATAAACATTTTCTTGTCCAGCTGTTGCAGCTGTTGCAGACATTTTAACTTCTTTGTGTTGGTATGTATTTTCAAATGTGACTGTTATACTTGTTTGTTACTCTTTTTTAAATGTGAATAGTTAAACTGCCATGAGTAGTTTCCATAAAGCTCAAAATACCATTTGACTTTACTTTTTAGGCTGGAAATGGTTGCCCCTTTTCTAACCAGAAAGCTGTGTGTTCTCGCATTCTTAAATGCAATATCTCACAGTAGAGAGAATACAGCGTTTAGGCACTTTTGCATTGGCTTCACTTATCAGGACCAGAGGTTACCGCTTGAATAAAGCAAAGTTTGAAACACTGAAACGCACACACACTCACATGCACAGAGACATGTACTACAAGGATAACTGGCTAGGACTCACACAGATGCCAGAGAGTCACACGTCAGTCCACACTTTAAGGTCAAACTCTGTTGAGTTCATCCAGGCTCCACATGGATCTACAGGCCCCACGAGTCCAGTCTGACACAACACACTGCTCTCTGCTTTCAACACAAGCAACTGATCAACAGGGTCAAAGGTCAAACCCATGTTCTTATCCATGACAGGTCAGCAGTCTGTTCAAACCGATACAATCACATTTTGTGTTGATATGGCTAGTTTCTTATTTCTACATAGCAGATACAGAGCATTACTTTGGAGTTGTGTTTGGGTCCACTTGATGAATGTAAGTCGAATTTAATTCTCTCTTTTAGCTCTGTTTTTGGTCTCCACCATCTACTGAGGGTAATATCTGTCTCTTTAGCTGCTAAATGCTCCACATTGTTCCCCAGTTAGTGTGCTTTTCTATTTATTATTCTATCTATAGATTCAACAGAGACACCATAGTAATGTTTTAACATTGTCAATAGTATTATTATAATACAAATACAGATTACAGTCACTTATACAAATATTTGAGTTCACTGTCAGATGACTCAGAGTTCCAACCCTCAGGATGGCTAAATGCACAGATATGCTGAACTCTGTGCTGATTGTTATTAACAAATAGCAGAATAAGAAACCTTAAGGTAGCAGCTTCTCGTGTTTAACCACCACAGACAGTTTAATCAGTTCAAGCTTTGAATTATTACAAACTTTGCCGATCATATCTGCTAATTCTTAATTATTAATTCGACCATTAAAATGGAACTTGTCAATTGTCTGGTTTGTGTAGTCTGCGCAATCGCAAGTTGTCTACATTTGTATGTGGTTCCAGAATAATAACATCTGATAATAATTAGTTGAATTTTACACATTGACTTTTACAGGGGCTTGAAATAAGGATTCTGGATTACTTTTTCATTTATTTGAGTGCCAAGACGAAGCAGGTCTAAATGGTTTTGCAGCTTAGCATCTGGTTTTTGCTATACCTCCTGTAAAGGGAAGGGACCCGGAAAAGATAAAAAAAACATATCTTTTCTCAAGCTTCCACAAGAAGATAAAGTGCAATTGACCTTTCTTAGGTTAAATGAATAACAAGTGCTGTGGTTTTGGACATATTTTCTTTGCTGAGTTGTTGCTGAGTTGGGACGCCCCCCTACAAGTGTCATTTGTCTGAGTAAAATGCTCCGGGCCTCAGGAGGCAGAAAGAGAATTTCCATTTCACACTTGGCTGAAACTCCAGATTGGCTTAGCTCACCCAACAGAGACCTTTCAATGGCCTACATTATGCCAAGTAGATTCAATCATGCGAGAGGAAAAACAGTATGTAGCTACACATTTATACTTTAAGCATTTGGCCGAGTCAGAGTGAGTTATACAAAATGAAAAAACAAGAATAAATCACCCTATTCTTATTCCAAGTGGCCTGATAACAAGAACAAGTTGCAAAATGCTAAAACATTTCAGAGCAATTCAGGAACCCCTCAATCCTGGCAGTATTGCAGTTTTCAAACGAGATTATGTTCCTGCTGAGCTACAGTGTTATTTCACATGCTGTGCCACATATATGCATTCTCCCTTTTCAGGTATCAGGTTCCACTGATGCAAAGCAAAATATGTTGGCCGTTGGACAGAAATACATAAATTAAAGCAAAATTATTCAGACGCAAGGGTTAAAGGAAGTTGAAACGGGGAGGTTGAGGGACATTAGGACTTTAGGTCTGAATATGAAGTATAGAATTCCCAAATGTTCTATTGATAATCACTGCCATGTGCGGAATATATGTGTGCATGTGTTTTGCCTCTAATGCTAGCAGTATTCTTCTTGTCTGCATACTTTGTGTTCAAATGACAAATTAAAAAGTAGATCAACTAGATGGAAAATAATGAGAACATCTTTCCTGTGTAAGACCGTGCATCTGTAGTCCTTAAGAATGGAGACGTGTGCTGTTTCTGTTGTAGGTCAAATGTAATTATCATTTCATGGTGCTTGGCAATGTGTAGGGATTACATTTGTTCTCTTTAAGGGATTGTCTAGAATCTCAACTGTTTTACAGAGTGGTGCATGAATGAGTCCTAAACCCAGAAATCAGTTTTTACCAAATCCGGTTCCCTTATCATGAAGTCAACGTTTTTTTTCGTGGGTTTGGTTAGATGCCTGATATAAGATCTGTGCTCATCACAAGCCTAACAGATGTTCACGTTATATTCTATGACATCAAAAACATCATTAAATACATCACTCATGATTGTTAAACCTTATTATGTTTTAAAAAAGGCTAATAAGTGACTAAATGAGTGAGACAACTAAACATCATCACGCCAAACTTTAGCCACCTTTAGCTTAGCGGTGCTGAGGTGAACACATGCGACTGTGATGTTGTTTTTATAGCTGAACTTTAGCTTTGAACTTCTAGTTACGCTTCAGAAAGCATGAAAATTGTGTTGATATGTGGAGATTGTCCCGCTGTACAAAACTTCTGAATATTATTAAAGTGTGTTTGAATGCTTGCTATGCTTACTCCGTGTAGGCCTACTAAATACGTCATCACTGCACCACACTATACAAAATATTTGTTGGCAGGATCTTTGTGTAACTTGCAGGTTTCATGCAGTGCAGTGTCGTGTTTGTATCTTAGAGTGAAATCTGTTCTTTGCTACACTGAACCCACTGGCCTCTTTCCCTCACTGGGTATCAAATAAAACACACACTCTCTCACACACACACACACACACACACACACACACACACACAAACACACACACACACACACACACAAACAGCTTCATGCTGTGATCTTTATTGTTTTTATGACCTGAGAATTTCATAACATTTTGAAAAAAAAAGACTAGTTGTGAAGTATGATGTTGCAGGTGGATGGACACGTGATAAGTGAACAGATGAAGTCTGAATACAGGATTAACAGCCTCTTGCTTTGTTTAATCTTTTGCCTTTTTCTGACACATTCAATGCAGTTTAAACTAAAACACATTTAGTCAGGTTTTACTGGTGGCACTTGTTCTATTTCTGTCCACACCAAAAACCTAGTTCTTCGGAAATAAACTGCACAATTTCCACATTTTGAAAACTATTGGAAAACAGTTTCAGATCACAGAAGATCACCATATCCTTATAACTCTCCCACACACCCCCTGCCGGAAATGCCTCGATTGGACTCCTTTGTTTACTTCTATAACATAGTGACATCACTGTGTAACACTCGCATTTCTATTGGCTAACACTCCAACACATTGTGCGTGATAGGCTAAGGGGCGGGACATCTTTAAGCAGTTGACCAATCACAACAGAGCCGGCCAGCTAACCAATCAGAGCAGACTGGGCTCTGGTTTTAGACAGAGGGTGAAAAGAGGTGCTGCAGCACAGGCAGTATGAGAAAAATAAAGCATGTAAACATGACATAGTATTGCACAAAATGCAAATATATACCTGCAAATGAGCAGTTGTCTCTTAAGAAAAGTTAGCTTTAATGCCATATTTCTACATGTAAAAAAACATCGCCGCACACATTATTATATTTTTTAACAGAACTGAATGTACTTCACATGGGTTTACATCCCTGTGTAGGTAAAAGCTGTGTCTCAGAGGGGAATAACTGTAAGAAACATGTCTAACAGCTGTAAGGACCGACTAAACAGAAGCACAAATCACACACGCTAGATTCATCCTGCTGTTTCAGGTGGGACAAATCTCAACTATAAATAAAGGACTTTACCGCACAAAGTTCAATTACGGTATGGACAGGTACAAAGGGATTAAGTGTATAATTCTAATGAAATTAATGAACATATCTTGCAAAAACTGGTAAACTCATTAAATCCTATAAGTAACTTTCTGGCAGTAGTTTAGCGTTGTGTAAATTCTGAACTGCAGTAACAGCTGTAGGACCCTCCGGTATAGAAACTTGCAAAGTGCATCCTTCCTTATCTTCTGCAGAACTCATCAGACTGTGGCCCCGGGGCAGATTTAATTACAGAAGCGGCTGCTTGTGCATAATACTTAATCATTAGTCCAATAACATCAGCCTGAGATTGAAAAACATGTCGGGCTCACTTTACCTGTGTTCTTTTAACAAACTAATGAGCCTATACAGTAGCTTTTTATTTATAGCTGGGTTTTTTTCTTGTGGTCTACTTGAACTGTGGTGTCAGTTCTATCAATCAACACAGTTAGTATATAATAATTAATATTGGAGCAGTAGCCATCATATTTGTTTTTACTTTAAACACTTTGAGATGACAGTTGAGATGTCCATTTCAAGGAATCTTCTCATCATGGAGTGAGAAATACAATTCCTCCATCCTCGCATACCTCTCTCAAATCCATGTAGGAGGAAACTAAAATGTGACTTAACTCGTGGGTTTATTAACTTTAACTAAAACATTTTCTTTTTTTTAATCTGCATCCTCTGCATTCTAGAAGGATGCTTATTGGAGCAACTTTCAACATGCTTGGATCATTTTAACATTTTATACATGCATGCTTTAGCTGCAACTGTAAAGCTAAAGGACTAGGACTGAGATTATTTGTGTTGATAATTATAATCCCCATCATATTGAGTTCACTCTGGCAAATGCAATAGACACTGGGATATCTTTTATTCATTACTGTATAATGCAACTCACTTTACTTTTGATTTGAAAAAAAAGCGTGAATTAATGAATTGATGGAAAGATCTGCAAAGGGCCACAACTAGCCAAAAATCACCTGTGTGACAAGTTAAGGCTGTCAGCAAAACGGAATCAAGAGGAAAAACAAAATACATGTTATGAGCATGATCAGGCGAAAAAGGGCTGAATCACTAAAGTTGTGTTGCACAAACCTGAACTGTGTGTGAGGAGTTAAGGGCAGGTGCATATAGAGAGTGGCTGATTAAAAATAATGAGGTACATGTGTGCAGATCAGGTGACTGATGATGGCAAGAAAAGCTGAGAGCTACTGCAAAATGATTGAATTGGAACACCGTGACATATAAACCGCATCTAAAAATATGAGCCCGTTGTTGGCCTCTGTGTACAACAACTAAAAAACAACCATTCTTGGAGCGTAACAGATAACATGTAATGGGATAACATCATCAGGAAACAAAGAAAAGGTAACTGTGTAACTGATGATAATCTAAACGCCTAATTCAACTACCTTGATCCTAAAAAAAATAAAAAGATTAACTTTGCAGGTTTTTTCCGATTTTTCAGTTCCTGGTGGAGTGGCTTTTTATCCAGCTTCCCTCTGAAAACGAACAGCTCCTTCAGATTTCATATCAAACTGCCACAGCTCGTACTCCTGGTGATTAGATTCATTACAAAATAAAAAGACCTACAAGTCAAATAAGACAGCTAAAAACGTTGCTTTTTATCCCGTCAAATAAAGCACACACCAGTATTTTCCCCATTTAAAAAAAAGTTCTTTAATTGGCCGCATAGATTATGCTAATTTAACACATTGGCAAATTCAAAATGTGTCTGTTAAACCACACACACACACACACACACACACACACACACACACACACACACACACACACACAGTGAGGAAAAGTTGCAGAGCAGCGATTGGAGGAAAGTGTGTGTGTATATGTGTGTATTCAGCATGTTTAGGGCTCTGTTTAAATGGTGTTGACAGCAGGGCTAATGGAGGGGAGGACCGTGGAGAGTTGCTATGATTACAAACCCAGAACTTCTCTCCTCCTCCTCCTCCTCCTCCTCCTCCTCCTCCTCCTCCTCCTCCTCCTCTTCTACTTTCCATTTCATCCGTGCCGACACCTTTTTGGCCATGTCGAATCGGTAGGCAATCGGCCACAGGCTGTCGGTCAAATAAATCACTCTGATTGGCTGTTCAGCTAGCGAATCAGTGCATGAGAAGCGAAACGGAAGTGAGGGACCCAAACAAACGATTAAGAAGGCACACACAGACGGCTATTCTTTTTCATTTTCATCTCAGCTGGACGCAAGAGTTTATTTTTCATCATAGCGATCTGGAATGAAGAAACCGAAGACCAACGCACACGCTATTTGTTGTTTGTTTATATCACGCAGTCTGTTCTTCTTCTCTCGGTGTATCACCCAGTCTATCTTCCGGTTGTTGCCTCTTTTGAATGACGAATACACACTACCGCCGCCTGCTGGTAAGGACAGTTATTGCCACTCACGCATGCGCAGTTCGTACATGCTACTTGGCCGTCGGCTGAAGTCTTTGCGGTGTGTTCCAGTGCGACTGTTGGCCAAGACGCAGGAGACGTGAGGCGACACAACAGTCGTGTTCCGTCGGGACGTGTTCTTTGGTGTCAGTTTGGTTTGTCTGGGCTTTAAGGTGGGGTGTGTTGCTTTACGTCCTCCAAAAGATCATTTAGTCTTGATATCACCGTACACATGAACGTCTCATCCTGTAGGTGGTATGTGTGCTCAGTAATTTCCCGCAATAAGGTCCCACACTGCTGTCGTTTCCTATCTCTTGAGGACTTTGAGTGGTTACCACTGTTCTTGGAATGGGTGTCCTCCGTGCAGTCAGGGGTGTTTGGGGTATCCTCCGTGCAGTCAGGGGTGTTTGGGGTATCCTCCGTGCAGTCAGGGGTGTTTGGGGTATCCTCCGTGCAGTCAGGGGTGTTGGGGGTATCCTCCGTGCAGTCAGGGGTGTTGGGGGTGTCCTCCGTGCAGACAGGGGTGCTCGGGGTGTCCTCCTTGCAGACAAGGGCATCCTCTAAGGAGGGAGTGATTGCATCTGTTTGGGATGTAGTTAAGCAAATAACATCCAGATAAAACAGAGGGTTTTCCCTGTAGGTCTCACTGAGACTCTCCCAACCACAACCCTCAATTGTGTTGAACACCAAACAAAAGTTAGTGCAGGGCAGTAAATGTCTTTGCCAGTCTTGGCAGGTACATGATGGACTGATGGAGCCGTGGCCAAAGACACCAGGTGTGTGGCTGATGTTGTCAGGCTTTTCACACAGAACACTCCTTTTTCTCGTCCTGTGACGGCTCCTTTGAAGTCGAGTGACCGAAAGTGTCTGTCCAGGATGTGTTGTGCAATGGCACGTGGCCTGTTTTGGAGGTACTGTGGAAGGTTTGTGTTGTACTTCCGGTACCCATCGGAGAACATAACATTCAGCTCAATGTACCTTTAAAAATAAATAAGCAATATGATAGATACAATTTATGAGTTTAAAATAGTAAGCAATGTAATAAGGGAAGAAATCAAATGATCAACATGTGCTTACTTCTGGTAAGCCTTGGACAGAAAGTCTGAGACCACCACTGTCAGCAGTTCACTCAGACTGCAGTTCTTATAGCCTTCAAGGAACGTGTGCTTGAGGGTCTTGTTTTGCCTCTCCACACCATTGTTGGTGTAGATGGCTACCTTGAGGGATTTTGTCTTGTAGACATTCACCCATCTCTGAAGAGAAAGACATGACATTGTTGAAAATAACTTAACCATATTGATAGTATATTATTAAGACAAATCCTAGTTATGGACAATATCCAGAGGAAATTAATCTACCTTGTCTCGGGGTAGCCATTTGGTGTTGAACCACCTCCTCAATCTTTCATTTGTGAGCCAGTTGGTGTTTGTCTGGAGGACCAGAATGTGCCTTTTAAACTCCTCCTCAGTGTGTGAGTGAGCAATGTCCCTAAGAAGGCGTAGGACCTCATCCTGTGAGCACACCCCGTTACCTCCTTTACGGGTCCACTCAACCCACGCCTTCTCCCGATGGAAGTCACAGAGAATGACTTTGGAATCTATAAGAAATAATATTTTGAAACATTTAGCTGTCATCCAATGGATGCAAAGATTTCTGCCTCACAGAAGTCCACCATGAAGTGGGAGGGCTTCCAATCAGGATTCCAATCCTTGAACGTCTGAAGTGCCTCTTTAATATCAGAAGGGCTCTCTGACTGTGTGAAAAACACTCCCACAATAACATAGTTCACATTTGTCCTCACACACACAAAAAAAAGCGGAACAGAATATCGGCATGTGCGATATGTTGCATCAAGCAGACACATCTGCTGTCCGTACAACAGGAGAAGCCGCTGTTGCCAGGAGGTCTGCAAGCAGAACAGCAACTTGGTCACAGAGCCATCATCCTGCTCTTCACTGGGCCTGTATACAATATGTATATCCTGCTGTGTCCATGTGTCCACCAAGCTCTGAAATGTTTTGAAATCATGTTCCCATATTATAAACAGAGATACTCAAGCAATATGATCAACGTTAATGCATGCATGTTTGTATATTAGTTTGCTTCCATGTCCTAACAATGCAGTCAATACCCGTACTACTAAAATAGTTCTGCTTACCTGCAGATTAACTTGGTCAATATTTGACCGCCTTGTGCTGGCCTTTGTCCTCTGGATGATGTTCCATATGTCCTTGTCCAGAGGGTAGAATCTCCTCCTGGTAGGAGGAGGAGGATCCACACCCTTAAACAGTTCACTAATTAAATAATCAAAACTTCAGTGAGGCAGCCATGCTAAATCTAAATCTAAAGGATTATATTTGTAATATTTTCTCTTGTGAAGGCAAAGGACAGACGGAAATTGAAGTCGAGGCAGAGTAGACTCGGTAAGTCCAAGTTTTAAATGCTCTTAAAATAAATATTATTTAAAAAATTGTTTTTATGACAAATGTATTTCACTGACCTGTCCCAAAACTGGGTGGTTTTGATGCTCTTCAATTTTGGGAAAGTATGCTGCGAAGAGCTCTACTGTCTTTACTTTGCACTGGTCATCTTTAAGTGCCTGTTTCAGTTGTTGGGATGCCTCCCGCTTCCCTTTTTCATTGTTGACAGATATCTACAAATACAGAAACATGTGTGTTTGTGTAAAGACATTAAATACATGATCATTAGGAAAGGAAATATAAAGTTAAAGTGCCTACTTTATATTCAGGGAACCTCATCAAATGCACAACATTGATCGTAGCTGGGCAATCCATTTTCTTGGTGTTTTGCACCAGACATCACCTTCCTGGGAACCCAGTGTGATCCTTTCGGTGGCCTTTTTGCTAAATAGAACAATTACAAAAGAGAAATAAAATAACTTGTATTTTCAAGTAAAATATCAGTCTCACATGAGAAAAGCTGTCATTCCTTCTCTCTCTCTCTCTCTCTCTCTCTCTCTCTCTCTCTCTCTCTCTCTCTCTCTTCTCTCTCTCTCTCTCACACACAGATATACTCACTATTTGCTCTTCCCGGTTTCTTTTGGCACTGGCATTCTTATCTTTGCCTTGATGGCAAGCATAGGTATTTTTGCCAACCACCATCAATGGTTCTCCATCAAATGGGACATGTTTTATGTCCCATTGTATTTTTTTACACAAATTGAAATCTGAGAAGGACAACATGATTATTTATTTGCCTTCTTTTAGTCAACCTTTGAAATGTCTGACAGTTTAAAAGCTAACATCAATTATAAACTCACCTCTTTTGCCAAAACATTTGTCCTTCTTTGTTGATACAAATTTGGTCTTTGTTTCCTCTTCATATATGCTCAAACTATTGTTTAAATGTTCTAGACATTTAAACTGACGAACTTATCTGTCATCCATCCTTCCTCTTCTCAGACCCGCGATTGGCCGATCTTCCCGCGTCCCACCCACCCCGACCCTTTCCGAGCGCTTCCAAGCCACTCCGATTACAACGAGAGTTACAACGAGAACGTGACGTCATATTTACACTAGACGGATCCTTTCTAGCCATAACCGTGTTCTTTGGTGTCAGTTTGGTGTGTAGCGGCCTTAAGAGAGACATATTAAGAGAGGAAGACAGTCAGCTTAGCACAGACAGAATGATGTCTCTTTATTTGTCTGTTTTCCCATTAAAGGCATACCTAACCAACAAAATGACCATTAATATATAAATGACTCCCCTTGAACTTTTGAAGAAAGGTTTTGTTTCTTGAGCCACGATGAACGGAGACTAGGAAAATAGAGAAAGGTCTTGATGTCTTGAAATAAATGGGGGCCAAATTTGACTTCAAATCTTTAGGAAACATTGGTTGACACTCCACAACTCCAATGGGTAATGTGCTGGGATGCAGTCATTCATGAAAAAAGAACAAAGACACACTTACATACCAAAAAAAAAAAAAAGATGAACTCACAATATTGCTTTTAAATTATTTTATTGATTTAAAAATGATCGTATACGATACTTACGCTAAGAAAAACATTGTTTGTTCCCCTGCGTACCAACGTCTGGAACTGTGACGACAGCAAAGTAACTTTAAATGACGGCAGAACTGTTCGAGGTTTTCTGTAACTATCCAAGTTTGTTCACATTTGCTTTTCCATGAACCAGTTTTTAAACACTGCCAGATCCCATACTGTGTTCCTGTTAGTGTTTACTTCCTATTCCTAATGTGAGAGTTCTTTTCAGAAGTGTTTTAAATGTTAAGGTTTTAGCAATAGTGCATGTGTTTCAGAAGTAGTGAGCATATGACATTACAATAATATAAACAACACAAAGAGTAAAAACAATAGAAAGTAATAATAAGATAAATGTAATATTTTCTAAAAAAGTATTTTTTTAAAAGACCAGATTCACTGCAATTCAACAGAGAAACAATATTTAAAATTGATCCTAAATTTAAATCAACACCTCTCAAAAACTGAACATTACAACCTTTATGAAAATAATATTTGTTTCAGGATGTTTGATGAATTCAGAAACCAACCAGTATTTCTTATCATTTCAGTGTTTTTGCCAAGATGAAGTGAACCCGGCAGAACCTGAGCCCCGACAGCAACACAGTTTGAATGCTGCCATCACAAGAAAACACAACATAAAAGTAAGAAACTTATGTTTGGTTGGTTCTCTGTGAACCTCACTGTGCACAATCCATGTTGGAGGACAGACTCCCGACAGTGTGATATGACTTCCTAAAACTCAAGATAAGGCTTCTTGTCAGTTCCTAGTTAACCTCTCTGTCTTGATGCTGCTGCTCTGATGAAAGTCTGAAGGTTGTTTCTGATAAACATAAACACCCAGGATTTAAAATGTAATCCAAAGTTATCATGGACATTGCTCACATAGTTCCACACTGTGCTGTTTATTGATGAACATAATAAGATCAGGAGTGTGTTCATCAACTTGTCCAGATGTGGACTGTCACTGTGAATGTGTGTGTACGTGAACATCTAAGTGTATGGGGTGTGTCGGAAAGTACAGATGTTTGTATCTTTTTGAGGATTTAAGCCAGGTGTGTGTGTGTGTGTGTGTGTGTGTGTGTGTGTGTGTGTGTGTGTGTGTGTGTGTGTGTGTGCAGATGTTTGTGTCTCCTCAGGAATATAGAGATGTACACTGTGTGTGAAGAGTTTATGTCAATACATTTAGGAGATTAAGTAACTTTAGAGTCTTTTAATCTTTGCTCTTGCTCGGCTTAAACACACAGGAACTGTGGATATCACTACATAACACACCACACGGCGGGGGAGAAGGGGGACACCAGGCAGGGGGAGAGGAGTGAAGGGAGGTCTGCAGAGTGAGTTAAAAAGGTGAAGGTAAACGAATAGAGGTAAAAGAGAGTGACAGAGACAGGATGGAGAAAAAGAGGCAGAGATAAAGACATCTGAGAAAATTGAAAATATGTGAGAGGCGATGTGAAAAATGACTGAAACATGAAGCCAAAGAAAGGACAACTGCAGAGGAGGACAACTCTTCTAACACACGTTCTCTTCACTCCTTTAAACTACTTTTTTGGTACATTATTTCCAGTGGAAGAACTGAATGTAATCGGTCCGCCTCTGTCATCGTTTCTCATTTTTGTTCCACTGTCATCAACCTAATTTCCAGCAGCAGACAGCTGTAAGAAGAAGAAAAAAGGTTATAAAGAGGCCCTACGCTTTTTGGGTTTCCCTTTCCTGTAGTGTGTTATTTATGTTTTTGTGCATGTAAATGGTCTGCAAAGGCTAAAATCCCTGTGTTCCCTCCAGGGGGAGTTTCTCTCCCACACACTCCTTTGTTTACTTCCTGAACATAGTGACATCACTAAAGTATTTAACACTTGCACTCCAACACATGTGATAGACATCTGTAAACGGTTGACCAATAACAAGAGAGCGGGCCAGCTAACCAAGGCAGACTGGGCTCTGGTTTCAGACAGAGGTTGAAAAGAGGTGCTGCAGCACAGGAAGTATGAGAAACATAAAGAGCTTTTTGAACATTAAATGTGAACATGTCACAGTAGAGGCAGTAATAGAAATATGAACCTAAAAATATATATTTTAATATAATAAAAATCACAATTTGAGTGCAAGGCATTACATTTATTTTGTAGTGCCAATACTTTACTTATACAGGGACCTCATACTGTTCTCAGCACTAATGTTGTTGTAACCATAGTTCATATGAATATACATTTCAGTGATTTCGTTACACTTGCTTCAATTGGCAGTTGTGGGTACACTAAGGAAAAGTATCTGAATCCATTTGAAGTTTGACATATTTTGGTGGGCTTTCACAGTTCTTTGGGACAAATATGGTCAAAGATTTCCCTAAAAGTGGAGCATTTGAACTCTTAAAACCCAATTTTCTGAGTTTGACCTCTTCCCCCTCATTTCTTCTCTAGATCACTTTTTATTTCTCTCTCCAAACTAACTCTAAACATTTTGACAGAGCAGAATGGAAGCTGTTAACAAAATTTGAGTTCATTGCTATTCCACTCACATAAAACAACAATCGATTTCTTTAAAAACAGAAAGCCTCAGTTGTGGGCAAAGGTCTAATGGATGTTAACAGTTAAAAATGATTTTACAAATGTTATATGTTTATCTAGCAGGCAGTGACACAACCAGGTAAATTCACCACTAAAAGCCACTTTGTTTAACACTAGAACCGCCAGAGGTCGCTGTATACCTAAAACCGCCAACGGGTCAAATTTACCCGCTATTGATTTTCAAGGTACAATGTTCTTTTATTTATCATACAAGAACAGTGAGTTTTGACGCACAGGGATGAAACTTATACCAATAGAATCTGTGGACTCTCAGCTTTTCATATGATATAGTTTGTGAAGATAGCATGAAGTATAAAATATCGCTACCAGTGCTGATTTAAACGCTTGGTGTTAGACTTGTGTTTTGTTTAGGTACAAATCTCTCTATCTCTCTCTCTATCTATCTATGACTATCTATCGATCTATCTGTAATGTCCTGTTCTATGGACACATAATTGTCTACATAAACAGACGACGCGGACTACTTCTCTCATTCCGAGTGTCCATCTTTATTCAACTGGCACGTAACCTGCACACATGCATTACGTCATCAACGTGAGCTCAGTCATCCAAGATCTTGTATTATCCAAGATGTTACACTATCTATTGTTGGGGAAATATTTTCCAAGGTCCATACTGTAGCTTTGACCCAGTTTATCAGTTCATACTGTCCTGACTGAGCACACGCACCTGTAACCTTGGCTGCTGTGCTCTCAGTGTTTTGTCTCCCTGTTCCTGCCTGTTGGCGTCAGCTGATAGAGGTGTTATCATTCTATCTTGTTATGCACAATGTTGATTATTCTCTCTGAACTAGCTAAATACATGGGTATGGGGGAGAGTTCTTCAGAATTGACGTGGCAACTCTACCGTGAAGTCAGAACCTCTGGCTCTGGACTTGTTTTGTGAATCCTCCGGCCGAAGCTCCAAATAAACCATCAGTGTTTGACATCAAACACTGATGACAACATAACACACTTTCAGGAAAGTTCACGGACTGGGAGACTTTAATATTTTATTGAAAAAAAGTTACATACAATCAAAAACCAGCTGCGGGTAAAATTGACCCGTTGGCGGTTCTAGTATTGTTCTCGACCTCCATCTTTGACCTTCAGAAGTTTTGATACCCTGGTTCAAGATCCCCTCACTCCTACAAACAGAGAACTTTTTGGCACTGTGAGGCGTTTCCTAGGATAAACAGTAGAAGTCAGTGATGCAACATTAAACTGGATAAAGAAGAATAAAACAGATGTCCGTCCACACCCTTGACTTTTGATGTGTTTATTAAAGCCAACCCTTCTTCTCAAGTGCATGTCAGTCAGCCCAAGTTCATTGAGTTGGCCAACAAATTTCAAATTCTGCAAGATTTCCCTTGGTTACACTGAGCTCCTGGCTGTAGCCCTGATATTTATTTAGCCTAGCAGGGCCTTGCTGCCCACCGACTGCTAAAGGCTCATAGTGGCCTGCATCATGTATTGTGTGTGTGTGTGTGTGTGTGTGTGTGTGTGTGTGTGTGTGTGTGTATGTGTGTGTGTGTGCTTCCATCCAGAACAGCATAGTTCTTCACCCCGGGGGGACTTCAGTCAGCTATGACCTCTGACCCCTCAATAATGTTTCTACTGGGACTGAGCCAGAGGTGACGAGTGGAACTGGGAAAGAAACATCTTTGAGATGAACAAATGTTTTCATTTATGACAAGCTTATTTAAAGCTTCTTCTTCTCTCTCTCTCTCCCTTTCTCTTTCTGTTGTCATGCTGGGGAATCTATTTGATCCAACAATTTATGGCACCATAAACCGAGGGATTTGTTCGTTTGCTGCTCTTAATACGATAAAAGATGTTTTGTGGATTCTGTTTACTTGGAAAGGGGCAAAGTCCCAGAGGAGCATTCAAAGTCATTTAAAGCTGTCTTTCAATGATCACAGATCATCTGTGAGTCAGGGAGGGGAGAGAAATGAGTAGAGGACTAAAAGGATTGAAAGACAAACCACAAATAAAAGGGACGGATGGGAGGAGGAACAAAAGATAACGAAAAACATCTTTCCACCGTCGGGGAGACACAGGAGGGATCTAGGGGGCTACAAAATGAGGGGAGACCCCAGAAACACACACACATAAACACACACACACACATACACACACACTCAGACACACACAGACACAGGCTTTTGCATCAGATGAATGCATTCATGGTGAGTGTCACATTCCTGGTTTTGAAAAAAAGATGGCAAAGACCTAAAAAAACTTTAAAACGCACTATTCTTAAACCAAGTCAATATTTTTGAATGAGTCAGATGTCGACCCAGTGGCGTAACTATCGACGGTGCAGCCGGTGCAGCCGGTGCAACGCACCGGGGCCCAGAGCCGGCCAGGGGCCCATGCAAAAAAAATAAAATAAAATAGTTTTTATATATATTTTTTAAATATTCTTTTTAAATGTTTTTTTTTTGGGGCCCCAATGCCATTGACCGGTTCACGCAGTCTTCAAAGTAACCAAGCAACCTAAATTAATTTGTCATTTGTCTGTCCAATGACCTTGCTCCCTTTCATGTCATGTGATACCTTGCGTGACGAGCGAACCGTTTAATCAACCTGTACTGTACTGTAGCTAGCAGCAGCAAGTTCGGCAGCATTATAAAAAATGTAATAGCTTGCATCTATAATGTACAGCAAACCAAAGCACAAGAGCAGCGCTCAAAAGAGAAAGGACAAGAGAGAACAAGGAGATGTAACAGCTAAACTGACAACATTTGACAGCTTTTTTTGTCATACATCGTCCTCGAAATCGAGCGCTAACGTTAGCAATGTTGACGTGCAGCGGCAGCCGGAGGCTAACGATAGCTCACCTGCCACACCACCATCATTGCCATCTAGCTCCACAAGTTAAGCTGTATCCGTGGCCGTGGCTGTGCAACCTTCTTCTCCATCCAGCCAGGAGGAGAGGCTGGATTTGGCAGTGCCCGGCGGTGGTCCAACAGTTCCCCCAAGGGCCCCAACCGATAGGGGACTCTATGGCGCTATTGAGACCCCTGACGCCAACATCAAAAGCAATATTATAGCAACCGGTCTATGTAGGCCTACCGGCCCATTCCCCAGAGACAAACATCAAGGAAACAGGTTTAATCCTCTTCTTAGTTTGCTGTGCCGTTGTCAGGCTGTGGTGGTCTGAGGCCAGGGCAGGCTGTTGTTGATAGCCTATACATGTGGCGCTTCTGAGTGGTTGTGTATGTCCGTGCATGTGTGAGCGCATCAGCGTGCGCTTATGTTTGGGGCGATGGGGCCCAAAACAATATTTGCACACCGCCAATCACAACCTTGTTACGCCACTGTGTCGACCCTACACATTATATCATTATCAGTTCTCCACATCAATGTTTTACATTAACAAAATGTTTTTTATCTCTATCTTCGCACATTGCACATATGCTTCATACTTAATGCTTTAAACTTTTGCACATCCAAATTAACATTTTCGTCAACAAAACCTTTTTCAGTTTTCAACAGATGGAACGAACAAAGGGGCCTGTGTTTGGGTAAAAACATTATGTTTCATTCAGTTTGACAACATGATATATAATTGTTAAAAGGATGATCATAATGATAATTTTCAGTGTTACACAGTGATGTAGTTACACTCACCGGCCACTTTATTAGCTACACCTTGAGTACCGGGTTGAACCCCCTTCTGCCTTCAAAACTGCCTTAATTCTTTGTGGCATAGAATTCGGCTACACATCCATGATTCTAATCTCTTGTCCCACCACATCCCACACGTGCTCTATTGGATTTACATCTGGTGACTGTGGAGGCTGTTTGAGTACAGTTTACTCATTGCCATGTTCAAGAAACCAGTTTGAGGGAATTTGAGCTTTGTGACATGGCACGTTATCCTCCTGGAAGTGGCCATCAGAAGATGGGTCCACTGTGGTCATAAATGGATGGACATGGGCAACTATTCTCAGGTAGGCTGTGGCGTTTAAATTACGCTCGATTGGTACTAAGAAAATATCCCCCACACCATTACACCACCACCAGCCTGAACCGTTGATACAAGGCATGATGGATCCATGCTTTCATGTTGCTTACGCCAAATTCTGACTCTACCGTCCGAATACCGCACCTGAAATCAAGGCTCATCAGAACAGGCAACATTTTTCCAATCTTCCATTGTCCATTGTAGCCTCAGTTTATACCCACTGTCACTCCACCACACCCTGTGAGAGGAGAAATTAACTTTGGAGAATGTGTGTGTGTGTGTGTGTGGTGTGTGTGTGTGTGTGTGTAAACATTTAAGTGTTTAATGTGACATAAGTGTGCAAATGTGTGTGCGTTGCCGCCACAGACGATGTACAGGCCCCTTGTGAGGGTCTGTTACATGCTAATAGCTCTCTACCATGCCAGACACTCTTTTACACACACAATCACACACAAACACATACACAGACAGAGGCCTCTGACCTCCCACCTCCCACCTCTTCACCACATGGGACCCCGTAAATCACTTGCAGGTCAAGGCTAATTTCTTAAGACCAGATCTCCCCCATTACTTTCCTCCAGACACCCTTCAAAAAAACACACACACACACACACACACACACATACAATGTCATCCGTCTTCACCCTTCCTGAATTCTTCATCACTAGTGGAATGTACCTCCCTCCATTCAAATTTGAAGCACATGCCACATATATTATTAATGTTAATAATTACAACAATAAGTTGCATTTCTATGTCTTTTTTACTTGCTCTCAGTTGCATTTACACAAGTGTCTGTCAGTCATTTTCAATGAGAGTGAATCAAGAAGCTGCAGCAGCACACCTCCAGACAACAGCCAATCAATCATCAGTGAAATCAGCTGGTCTTGGCTAGTCTGAATGAAAACAGCAGGATGTAAAGATAAAGAAAATAAATGTGAACAATATCAACAAAAGAAAAATGAAGGAATCTGTTTTTTTGGATAATGAAATTAATACAAAAAGGAGACACACATCTCGCTTTTTATGAATGCAAAACACACATTTAGTTCACCGTAGTTTAAAGCAGCGGTAGTTACTTCACTTGAACTTAAGGGGACATTTTGAATCTGGTAAAGATATTTTTACAGAGCTGTATTGCATCTTTTACTTAAAGGTGGGGTAGGTAAGTTTGAGAAACCGGCTCGAGATACACTTTTTGTTATATTCCATAGAATGCTCTTAACATCCCGATAGCAATGAATATCTTAAGTGCTTTGACAAAAAATCCATACAAAAATGTCATCTGTGGAAGCCGTAGTACTGTAAAAAGCACGACCAATCATTTTAGCCGGCCCGGCTAAAATAACTGGATGGCCTACCTGCCTGTCAGCTTTCCATCTGTGCACAAACTTATCTCGTGCCCTCATTGGTCATGTGCGCGTTCGTGTGTGTTGGAGGAGGGGCTCTGTAAGGAAGTGGCAGATTTTTTCCGGTTGTGTATTTTCAAATTCTAGCGCACTCGAGCCGGTTTCTCCAAAATTACCTACCCCACCTTTAAGTATAATATAAGATACAGCTTTATTGATACTGGATATAGATTTGAGTATTTTTTTCACCACCGAAAGAAATATACACAATGCAGAAAAAAGAAAATGAGTGAACAGATGCAGTGGGAATAACAAAAAATATGGGTATTACAAAACATGATATAAGTGATGGAGAGTGCTGCATTGAAAAGTCCACATCTTTAACATCTGTGGAAAAGTTCCTTTTTAAGGAGACCTTCACTTTACACTGGGAGAGAGACGACAGGAAAAAGATATTTAGAGCAGAAACTATAGGTTACTAACGTAACCCCAGTTCTCAGAGTAACATGAAGTGAGATGTCTCACTATGGGATGCGCCTCAACGCGTATGCATCAGAAGCATCAATCTCATTACGCCAATCCTGATTGGCTGGTGATCTTGACGACTACGTCAGGGAATCCACCCACCCTTTAAGTAGCTTGCGCTACGTCGCAGCGTCATTCAAAATAAGCACCTCTTCTCGCTTCGCCTCAGCAAGAAGGGCCGTCTGGTGAGACATCTCACTTCATGTTACTCTGAGAACTGGGGTTACGTTAGTATTATAACCTATAGTTCTCATTCATAACACTCCGTTCGATGTCTCACTATGGGATATTGAGACTCCCGTATTGCTAGACATGCTTATCTCGAAAATCACCAACACAAAACAGTACTTAACAGGTAGAACCCTGTCCCAACACGGGGCCCAGCACTGCACGGGCCACACTTGGAGCAGAGACATCTAGCCTGTAAAAGCGGACAAAAGTGAGCGGTGAGGACCAGCTCGCTGCTGCACAAATGTCCTGAATGGAAACACCCTTGAACAAAGCCCAGGATGTAGCCAGTCCACGAGTAGAATGAGCGCAGGCCCGTTGGTGCCTGCAAACCCTGACTCGTATAAGCCAGAGCTATCGCCTCCACAATCCAGTGGGAGAGCCGTTGCCTGGTAACGGGCTTGCCCTTATGAGGGTTAGCCCAGGATACAAAGAGTTGGTCATTGCATCGAAACTCTTTTGACCTGTCCATATAGGTGCGCAAAGCACGAACTGGGCACAGCAAATTCGGCCGCTGTTCTTCAGAGGAACATAGCGGTGAAGGAAATGCCTCAAGGTCAATGGGGGTGCATGAGCCAACCACCTTGGGCACAAAGGCCGGGTTGGGCTTCAGCAACACTCTCGTTTGCCCCGGGGCAAACTGAGTGCATGAAGGATGCACAGAGAGCGCGTGAATGTCACTGACTCGTTTGGCAGATGCCAGAGCCAGTAACAACACTGTCTTCAGTGACAGGTGTTTCATGTCAGCGTCTTCCAGGGGTTCAAATGGAGGTCGAGCGAGCCCATCTAAAACCACTGTCAAGTCCCACAGGGGCACCAGTGACCTGGAAACGGGGAGGAGCCTGCGAGCCCCTTTCATAAAACGGCAGACCAAGGGATGTTGGCTAGCCGTCTTTCCCTCAAAGCCCACATGGCATGCGGCAATAGCAGCCAGGTACACTTTAATCGTGGAGAAAGCTCTGTGTTTATCAATCAGGTCCTGTAGAAATGATAGAATCACACCGACAGGGCATTGAAAAGAGATGTGTCCCTTTTGAAGGCACCACTCCTCAAACACCCTCCACTTACAGTCATAGAGAGACCTGGTGGAGGAAGCCCTTGCACTCTGAATAGTGTTTATCACCTTCTGAGGAGCCCCACTGTACTCAAATTATACCACTCACGGGCCAGGCCCATAGTGCCAGGCGCTCTGGGTGTGGGTGAAAAATCATCCCCCCCGCCTGAGATAGTATGTCCCTGCGTAACGGGAGCTGCCACGGCTGCCCGCACAGCAGCTGATATATCTCCGCCAGCCAGTACATTGCAGGCCAGTGTGGAGCTATCAGGATCAGTGTGTGGCGATGTTCTCTCACTCTGGCCAGAGTTGGAGGTATTAGAGCCAGGGGTGGGAACGCGTACAGAAGGAGGGGGCCAAACGTGTGCGAGCGCGTCCACGCCTAACGGTGCGTTTAGATCGCGCATTGAAAAGAACAGCTGACATTGAGCATTTTCTTTTGATGCGAACAGATCTACCGCGGCCCGGCCGTAACGCACCCACAGCTGACTCACAATCGTTGGATGTAGAGTCCAGTCTGCATATAGTGGTGCACCTCTGGACAGCAGATCTGCCCCGAGGTTCATCACTCCCGGTACGTGCGGCTCTCAGAGAGAGGAGACGTCCGCAGCTCCATAAGATCAGTTTGCGTGCCAGCATGTGTAACTGGAGAGAACGCAAACCCCCTTGGCGGTTTATATACGATATTGTGGTCGTGTTGTCTGTCCTCACGAGGACATGATGTCCCCTGAGAAAAGGCAGAAAGCGTTTAGGGTGAGAAACACCGCTAAGAGCTCCAGATAATTTATGTGTGACCGTTGGAGGTCTCTGCTCCAGAGACCCCTCACAGGTCGACCTTCGTATATACCCCCCCAGCCCGTCAGACATGCGTCCGTGGTGACCACTTTCCGCGATAGGACAGCACCCATAGGCACGCCCCGTACTAGAAAAGTCGGGTGCAGCCAGTGGCGCAGTGCCATTACGCATTCCACAGTGACCATCACTCTCCGCGCGCCATGACGCACGGGGTCCAGTCTGAGGGCAGCTACCCAGCGCTGAAATTCCCTCATGTGTAAGCGGCCCAGTCGTACCACCAGGATGGCTGACGCCATGAGCCCCAGTAACCGCAGACATGATCTGAAGAGAACATATTTGCGTGGCTGGAAATGAGCGAGGCAAGCCCTGAAGGCTTTCACTCTCTCTGCTGACAGGCGGGCTGTAAAGGGCACCGAATTTAGACGTAAGCCCAGGAAGAGCACAGTCTGGGCTGGGGACAACATGCTCTTTTCTGTTTATTACAAAACCCAGGTCGAGCAGGTGTTTCACGAGGGTATTCGTCTGCGTAATAGCCTCCTGCTCCGACTGTGCAAGAAGGAGCCAGTCGTCTAAATAGGTTGCCAGGCGAATGCCCTGTTGTCTTAACGGGGCTATTGCTGCCTCCGTACATCGTACAAACACCCGTGGGCTGAGAGACAGACCGAAGGGAAGCACTCTGTACTCGTAACAGACACCCTGAAAAGCGAACCTCAGATATTTCCTGTGTGGATAATATACTGGGATGTGAAAATACGCGTCTTTCAGGTCGATTGATGTGAACCAATCGTCCTGACGTACGAGACGCAGCAGAGATGTGTGAGTGAGCATCCGGAATTTGTATTTTCTGAGATACTTGTTCAGAGCCCTTAAATCCAGGATAGGGCGAATTCCGTTCCCTCCCGTTTGGGAACGAGGAAGTATTTGGAATAGAAGCCGCTCTGACTCTGTTCGGAGGGTACAATGGATATGGCTTTCTTTTCTAGTAGCGAGAGAATCTCCTGCTCTAGAATATGAGCCGACGCTCCCCGGGCTTGTGAATGCACAATGCCCGAGAAGTGAGGGGGGGTGACAGCGAATTGGAGTCTGTAGCCCCGTGATATCGTCTTGAAAACCCAAGCAGAGCATGTGAGCATCTTCCACCTTTCGCTCCTCAAAGCGAGTGGAGACGTGACATTTCTCTGTTGTTTGCACTCTGTGTCTTTATTGGTTGTGTTATGGGGCCCTCTAGTGTCTGAACACGGTGGCATCCCAGGCTGACAACCTCGGTCGACACTGCGCATGCGCGCGGCGATGATGCGTTCACAGACTCGGTCACCGTCCGCATTCCGAGAGAGGCAACAGCCACTCTCAGAAGCGGAGCAGTCACCTGACTGTTTATTGTTTCATTGTTTTTCTTTTCATTATTTTTGACTGCGCCCTTGGCTTTAAGCCTGGAAACGACAGTGGAAAATATTTTATTGAAACATGACATGTGTTTTGTGCGACTTGAACGAGCAGCAGGAACTGCTGCCTTTGTGAAGTCTATCTCCCTCATGGCGCGAACTGGAGGATGACGTTCTGACATCACTCGAGGCGGCGGGAAGACGGGGGCGTGGTTGCACCCCGGAAACACATGGCTTTGAACACGTGTGGAACACGGTCCGGGCTGAAAACAGGGAACTTCCAGCCCTTTCCCGAGGAGAGGAGGGAAGGCTGTCAGGCTGCTCTCTTCTCTTTTCCTCACCGATGGCCGAAGGTCTGGGCCGGCTGCGCCTGTGCGGCTGCTGCCGGAACCGGGGACTTTCTTGGCCAGCTCGTCCTCGCCTCATGTCTGGGCGGGAGACCCGGGGCGGGCTGTGGCTTTTGGGGAAGACAAAGCTGGAGAGCCTCATCCTCCTTCTTTTTAGCCTCACACCGCTGCTGCATTGAAGCCAGAGCGGTGCCAAAATGCCCTCGGGGACAATCGGCACGTCCAAGACGTCCTCTTTTCCCGGTCCGGAAGGTTCGTCAGGTTAAGCCACCTGGCTCTCTCCTGTACCACCATCATCCCCAGCGATTTGCCCGTGGCTTGGACTGCACAGCGCTGCACACGGAGGCAAATGTCCGTGATCGCTGTGATTCGTCCCACACGGCCGGTCAGGTTTGTCGTCATGTCTTCACAGAGCTCCGCCTGGTAAGCGGTTAGCATCGAGACATTGAGCGCCCTGACGGACAAAGCTGCCGCTTTGTAAGCCCGTTCGGTCATTGCTGACTGGAACCGGTCCGCTTTCGTCGGCAGTGTGGGGTTCCTGCTAGGAGCCGCAGACAGCCGCGGTTGGAGGTGGGCTGCCACAAGCGGCTCCATAGGAGGCATGCGGAGCAAGCCGAGCTTCTCCATGCCCTCAAAGTCCAGAGAGGAGGCTCCCTGGATTGGGGCCTTGCTGCTGAAAGGGCGGTCTCTCCACGAGACAGACACCTCGTCCAGCAGCTCTGGAAACACCGGGAGAAGTTGCCTCGTCAGCCTCGCGGCTTGGGGCAAGTTCTTTCCCTCATAGCGAGACCTGGAGGTCTCCTTGGCTACTTCAGGCCAAGGGATGTCCAGTCTGGACGCAGCGCGTTGACACACGGCCTGCAAGTCCATGCTGAGGCGGGGCAGAGATGGCGCGCTTTCGCCTGGGGGAGCGGACACCGCCTCCGGCTTGGCAGCCTGAGCAGACGAGACGAAGATGTCATCTTCGTCCTCGTCCGAGTCGGATAAGAGGAACTCAGAGGTATCCTCTTCATCCTCCTCCATGTAGTCCAGCTCCAGGACATCCTCCGCGGGTGGGACCACGGTAAGGTCCAGTTGGGAGCCCCAGCTTGACACAGCGCGGGGCTCAACACCCGTGGCGGTCGCCACCATGCCTCGATCGCCGGTCGGCAAATCGACAGGCATGAAGGGGTCTTGTCCCGACAGGCTAGCTTGGCGCGCTAGCCGTCGGCGGAGGCTCTTGGTGGTGAAACGGGCACAGTGCCCGCACGCACCGGGGGCGTCGATAGCCTCCTGGGCATGTTTCAGCCCGAGGCAGGACGAGCAGACCTGGTGTGAGTCCGTGCCCGAAATTTTGAGCCCGCAGCCGCAGAGCCGAGCCTCCGAACCTCCGTCTCCTCTGGTGTGAGGGAGAGAAGGGTCCATCCTCGTTAGCCGTGGTGTCGGTGTGGAGGGACAAACTAGCAACAGGTATGTTACTGTTTGCGGGAAAAATCAAAACCTTACCGTTATTTGTGGAAAAAAACGGCAGGGCAGATTTCGGTATTAACTGGTGTGTTAATATGAAAAATCCCGTGCGAAGCAAAAGTAGCCGGCAAGCGTCCGGCGACCGAAGGTTAGTTTTGTGGTTCAGTCTATGGACCGTTAAGCTAGCCTGGCTACTGATATTCTTTATTTGAGATGTGCTCCGAAGCGAGAAGAGGTGTTTGAATGACGCTGCGACGTAGCGCAAGCTACTTAAAGGGTGGGTGGATTCCCTGACGTAGTCGTCAAGATCACCAGCCAATCAGGATTGGCGTAATGAGATTGATGCTTCTGATGCATACGCGTTGAGGCGCATCCCATAGTGAGACATCGAACGGAGTGTTATGAATGAGAACAGAGATGCTATATTTAACTGCTATGAGGAACACATAAGAGTTAGAAAGAAGTGATTGAGAGACATACATGAATGCATGCATCCTCTGGACTTAAACAGACACACAAACATGTACAGTTACAGCATAGTACTTAAAGTAATTTATCAAAAGTTCTTTCAGAGAGTTATATTAGTATATCATTGTATTTGAATATAATCACTGATGCTTTTTATGTAAGCAGCATTTTAGGGAGGTGGAACAAATAAACGACTTTATGTATGCTACTGTTTGATAGTTCAATGTATAGCTCTGTGTCATATTTCATAAATCACCACATGTTTTGTCTGTAAAATCTGAATCCAAATGTGACAGTTGTTGCACCTGTGAAATAAATCTAGAGAAGCAGATGTACCATATAATTAAGGATTACACAGAACCACAAAGATTCTGTGTAATCCTTCTACACTTCTGCAAACATGAGGAGGTTTGTCAGAAGATGTAACAAAATCCTTGAGGAATGAGGGTAAAATAAGACAATTGTAAGACGTAGTTGACTGTGACAGCTGCAAATTGAAGCTTCTTTGTGCGCTGACATGTTGAAAGATGCTGTGTGAAGCCAGAGACTGTAACTGAGCAGACAGGTGGAGATGACTATATATCTGTGTCAGCAGCAATAGACTTTATGCTGGTTTGATAGTGTGATCAGTTTTACATTCCACTCATGGTTTGTTCCAACTGGTTAATGTGGCATTCAGCCAGGACTGAACCATATATATGGGAACAGAGCTGAATCCTGGCAGCGAGGTCACCGAACGCCCGCACATTGGACAGCTGCAGGATGCCTGGCATATCATTTACAACAATCCATATTATTTGAAAAAATATATGCATGAAAGATTCTCCAGAAGGCACCGTAAGCAATGCCCAGAGATCAAACTTAGGGACTCATAATTAGCTGAGGTCACGCCTATCAGACAGCTAGCGGCTAGCTGCTTGTGAGAACATAAAAGCGGCTACTGTACGTCCTTAAGTATGCATAACTTTTAGCCTAGATATAATTTGAATGGGTACGTTTTATAAAGTGATCCCCCTGTACAGTTGTCATCAACAGGATGTTAGCTATAAAGATTAAAAACGCTTTTTTGTACCAGACTGTTAACATGTTCATTTCTGCTGTTAGGCATTTTAACATGGGAGTCTATGGGAATTGACTCACTTTTGGAACCAGCCTCAAGTGGTAATTGAAGGAACTGCAGTTGGTTGCACTTCTCCGCTAACTTCATTTTTCAGCTGGAAGGCATCCGCTTCATTTCTCACAGTTTTGCATTTTAAGATTGAATGATTGAGCATTTTATATATTAAGCGTACAATAAATGTAAATAAATTTCAAAAATAATTAACGCACAGCTGAGATATAGTTGGATAAAAATAACAAGGAGGAGAGGAGGCTAATTTCACTCCAGCATGTGAAATGTGAAATTGCCCAGCAGAAGTCATTTGATTTCATTCTTGTAGGTTTCTTTAAAAAAGTACTTGGCACTCAGAAGAAATGTTTTTGAAATGAGTGATTCAAAGAGGAGGAAATGGGGTTAGAGTAAGGGTTAGAGAGTTAATAGACAGGAAATGATGACATATAAACCAAGATTATACTTTTTTTTAAAGACACTTGACCTTGGAGAAACAAAATGGTGTGTGTGTGTTTGTGTGTGTGTGTGTATGTGTGTGTGTGTGTGTGTGTGTGTGAGGGTGTGTGTGTGTGTGTGTGTGTGTGTGTGTGTGTGTGTGTGTGTGTGGTGTGTGTGTGTGTTGTACAGTTGAAGACCTGGTTTCTCAATCCCTGTGTGTTAGGCCTGGTTGCTTGGTGACTCTGTTGGTTCTGGCATCAGGACCAGAGAGTTTTTTACAACATGGATCAGGACTGCAAACTACTTACACTGACAGCGTGTTCCTGCTCATGCTGTTGGTTAGAATCCTCGTCACAGGGGCAGCTGACCTTGATTCAGTTTATGTCAGCTCCCAGGTGGGATTTTACCATGAAGAGGACCTACAGAGAGAATAATTAAACAAGCTAATGAACAGACTGGATCTGTAAAATAGTTTTTCCACATAGACATATTTTTAAAGATGATTTGAAAATATTTTAAATGGAAAGTTAGGATGTTTTGAGTATGCAGGGTTTACACGCTTGGAGAAAAAGGCAGACCTAAAGCAATATACTACCTTGGACCGAGGTATCAGCAAAACGTATTTTAGCCACCTTTAAAAAAAAGTATACATATGTTATATTTAGATTATTTTCATCACTTTACATGCTGCCTGACTGCCCTTTCTGATAGAACAGAAGAATGTGCCTATGCTGGGTTTAAAAGCACCAGACATAAAAACAAACAGTAATTTTCAAGGAGTTGCTGGTCCACCTTTGCCTCAATCGGTCAGTTTGTACTGTGAATTTGGTTGGTTCAGTTTCACAAAAGGCACACAATAAGAGAAACGAATTAAGCGATTAAGGCAGGGGTAGACCAGCAACTCATTTCTCAATGGAGTCTGGTGCTTTTGAACAGAGCTAGTTAAAAAAAGTTTTTGATCGCTTCAGTTCCCTGTTGGAAACATTGACTGTATAGCTGTCTCACTACAAGGTAAAGTAGTGAAATATTTAAAACAATAGCTACGACTTCACTGATATTGTTTTTTTAAGTGGCTAATTAATGCTTCTTCTCCATCCACTGCACTAACACGCCTCAAAACATCCAAACTATCCCTTTGATAGTTTATTTAAAGAAGACAGCTCACGAACATGTAGACAAACAGAATAGTGATGCTGTTGTTTTATTTCAACCAAACTAACAGGAACCACATGAAAGCATCTGAGCAGATGGCATCCAGACTGTGTGTGTGAGCTTTGTTACTGTTTACTTACACACAGCATTTTTATGTGCAGCATGTGTCCCTCTGAATGAAAACAAAACAGGACAGGATTTATTTACAGTTATCGCCTGTTCTTCATCAGCGATTTACCTTTTTTACTTTGTGCCACACTTTGATGTTTTCTTTTCTCTTCATCATAATACAGGGAATGAACCAGTGGTCATAAACCTATACAATAATACTTTTCCTCTGAAGTTTTATTTAATGCAGATGAAATGTCAGACGCAGTCGGCCATATCTACAACCATTATTATTCATCATGCAACACAACATCTTTAGATGTCTTTGTTTTGAACTATAGCAGCTACATGTCAAATAAAGAACAATAAACTGTATTCATGCATTATGTATTTTATGCATTGGAAGCAAAAGTCATTGACAAACCTGTATAATCTCATTCACTATCTTAAAAAGTGGAAGATCGATGAAGATCAGAGGATGACAGAATTAATTTAAATTCCTGATGGATTAAAGGGGGCATCTTATGCTCATTTTAACGTCAAACGTTTTACTATTATTTGCTACTCTTTTGGGTTTATACTATTGCATTTGACATGCTTTAATCTTAAAATATATATATATTATAATGTCTGACTTGATATATCTGATATGCTTTTACAAAATTGCACACTTTTGCAATGGTACTTTTCAAGATATTCAGATTGTTGGGCAGTATTTGTATGTGACATAAAAGGGAAACCCAATCAAAATGTCTTGACAAAATCAAGATTTTCTGACAGAGGCAGCCCAGGGTTTGTACTCCAGATGTCCAAATGTATGTTCACAACATGGGCGGTCAAGAGGGGGGGCCAACAAGGGCCAGTGTCAGTGGCGTAACAAGGTTGTGATTGGCCCCGGTGCAAATATTGTTTTGGCCCCCCCCCATCGCCCCAAACAGCAACGGCACGGACATACACTCTCTCTTGTCCTTTCTCTTTTGAGCGCTGCTCTTGTGCTTTGGTTTGCTGTACATTATAAATGCAAGCTATTACATTTTTATAATGCTGCCGAACTTGCTGCTGCTAGCTACAGTACAGTACAGGTTGATTAAACGGTTCGCTCGTCACGCAAGGTATCACATGACATGAAAGGGAGCAAGGTCATCATTGGACAGACAAATGAAAAATTAATTTAGGTTGCTTGGTTACTTTGAAGACTGCGTGAACCGGTCAATGGCATTGGGGCCCCAATTTTTTTTTTATATATTAAAAAAAAAAAAAAAAAAATCTTTTTGCATGGGCCCCTGGCCGGCTCTGGGCCCTGGTGCGTTGCACCGGCTGCATCGTCGATAGTTACGCCACTGGCCAGTGCGATGTAACACTGAGCTTGGACCTCCCTGTGTAAAGACAGGGAGGTAGCTGTAATTACTTCTGTCACCAATACCAATCATGGTCTTCTTTGTTGTTGTTTTGTAAACTTCAACTTATTACTAAACTTAAATTGTCTCTTTTGGCCCTGAATTATCTGTACCCAGCAAGGCCCCCACAGTGAAATTAGTCCAGAACCACCACTGGTGCACAAGCCCTGTGAAAGAGTCTTTCACTCTATCTTCCCTTTCATATCTGTACTATAATATACCATTTGTATACATAAGGTGAACATGCTTGTAGGAGCCATGAATGTCAGAGTGGGGATATCTGTTGTTAATTCAATAAGGTTTTTGATTGTTTGTATTTTTCTCATTGGTCTTTGTTTATTAAATTATTACTTATTATTTTGTGATCAATTTGTTGGGTCACATGGGAGTGGACTGGCAACTTTGTGATAGCTGAATTATTTGAATTATATGTTTGTGCACGCTAAAATAGGTTGATCATTTTCATTCAATAAAGATTTTGTCAGCCATTTTGTTTGTCCCTTTAGTCGCTTCACTGCTGGTGGTGAAGTCAGGTACTCACCAAAGTCAGCAAGAGTTATTGTCTGGGAACTGTGAGATCTTGAGATATGTGTTATCTGTTGTTGGTGGTATGGAAGCCAAGGCATCACCAAATACATTAGGCTTGATCTTCTGGTGTCAATAACTGCCTGTACAAAATGTCATGACAATCCATCCAATAGTCATAGACTTCAGTCTAGACTCACTGACGGGTTGACACTGCCTTCCCTAGAGGAATGCAGATAGCGTGACTTAAAATCTGATGCTGTGCCATCTGAGAGACCCAGACTGAGAATTTATCTGCAAACATATAACTGTCTTCCCTCTGCAGTCCAGTATTTGCACATGTTTGTGTGTCTGTTTCAGGATGTTACCGTCTCTTTTAATGTGTCCCAGAGATGCATTTGCTCTGTTTTTCTGTTTTGGATTGACTGAGAGTTGAGGGTGGTCTTTCCCTTCTTTCCCATTAAAATGCTCCATTCTTGGCTTCATCTTTTAGTATTACCTTCCTAAATATCAATATAAAAATGTCTTGCACACAAAGTAACAGGTGACGGATGCTAATTCATTTTGCAACAACAAGATCTTTTTATAATTTATCGAACTAATTTATGTTTAAAGATAATGGTTTGGTAAGAAACAAGTGAGAGTAGCGTCATTTCGACTTTTAAAATAGATGTGGTTGAATTTCTCTGTCTTGTCAAAGTTATGGTCGTTTGGTGTTAATTGGAGAATATTTAGGACGCAGGGATTTTTTGTTTGCTTGCAATGTCCCAAAGCTGTAATTAGTCTGTCTTTCTCTACAGGATGTCGGTGAAGCTGCGATTCGACTCCCCCTCTGATGGAGGTTTGGTCAACAGGAGCCGCTCCTTCACCGGGTTCAGCTCTCTGAGTGGACGACGGCGGTGAGTGACACATTGTTACAGCCAATGAGATGTATGAAAATATAAGCATTTTATCTGCCTTGAATTACTGCAGTCAAGAAATGATAATGAGAAATATATTAGCTCTGTGTCTTTAAGTCGTCTACATCTACACAGAACCAGCGGCGCCGGATTCATTTCAGAAGTGGGGGGGCCAAAAAGTGCGTGTGTATGTGATGGTCAAAGAAATGCTAAATCTACAGGCACTAGCGGAGTGGTAATCACTCCGCCTCTGGCTACAGGCATGGCCGTATCCACCATTGAGGTCACCGAGGTCCGGACCTCGATAATTTTTTCAAGGTGTATATAATAAAAGTCGTGAAATAACTGCACATAATTAACAGGGTTCCTTGTAGTAGTTCCATTTACTGGCAGTGGAGGCGCTGCATAACTACATAGCCTGTATTAAAGCAAACAGAAGAAGACAACATTAATTTATGCACTTACGCACTTTTTTTGAACACACCGTGAAAATGAGACTTTTCGTGACTGTCCAAGAGGCTTGGGCACTTTTTCCAGTTATTAACTCCGGAATTTACAAAGCTGTCATCTCCACATTTGGAGAAAGTTACAAGCCGTTTGACAGCAGCAAATCTGCATATTTCACAAAAGGCTTGTTTAGTGGTTTTGCAAAGAATTAACCACTCTCTGTTTTTGTACCATTCTACATTGAAGTACCTTTCTCTTTGCCCAAACGATCTAGCGGTCTCCTTTTTTTCTACAATTAGCTGTGCAGCTTTACCCGTCTCAATGTCCCGACAACAAACCTCCACGCAGTCGGAACCAGTCTGTTTCGGTTCAACGATGCCGGCGGTTTTGACAGTCTCAGCGGTCGCAGAGCTGCTGCTTTGGGGTTCATCTGGCTGCGCTGGTTCTAGGGTTGAAGGGCCAGGCTCACCCACATGCACGTCTGGCCAACCCACAGCCAATCAGCGCGTCATAGCGATTTTGACGTTCCTGACAAGCGGCAAACTCTGGTGCAGAGCCGGGAAGCCCAGAAGGAAGTGCCACAAATTGCAGTTCATCTAGTGGCCGACAGGGGATGGATGCAGAAAGGAGCAATTTCCATAGACCCCCATGTTAAAATGCCCAACTTTACAGCAGAAATAAACATGTTTCTAGTCTGGATCCAATAAAACGTATTCTGGATATAGTTAGATTCCACCTTCATGACAATGGAATGCATTTTTTTTCCGTGAGTAAATTAGTAAGTAAAGTAAGTTTTGCCGTGAGTGAATGAAAGTCTTATTTCTTCTCGAGGTCTGCAGTGAAGCGTGTACACATGTGCTGAATATGAAAGCACTCTCAGTGTGTGCGCACTGTGCGACTGTCAAGGATAAACAACCTGTGGCCGCCGAGCCAGTCATGTGGATGTCAGTTTTACACACATTCTGAGGCCGCCGTGCCTATGTTTTATTTGTTCACTGCTAGTTTATGCTTATGTTTAATTAGTGCATTAAAAAATAAATAAAATCATTAATGAAGTTTCAGCTCAGACCCCACGCTTAATAAGTCTTCCCCTGGCCCACCTACATTTCTCCAGGCCCACCCACACAATAATTCCTGGCTACGCCACTGATGTCAGGGATGTGACATTGAAGTTGTTGAAGTTCAGTTTTGTTTGACTGTATTTCATTTAATTATGCGCTGGTTCTTCTGACATGTTTGTGATATCAAGGCTGACACAGAACAACGTAACAAAGAAACAAATCTAAGCTTTTTTATTGGTTGTAATGTACATGGATACATTTGAATGGTGTGACAATGTCCTCTTTGATTGGATTAAAATGTAATTCTTCCTGTTATGTGTGCCTGCTTTATTTTACCTAATGCAATATATGAGCCTCTGTCGCTGCCTGTAGCTAATGAGATTGTCTTATCATCTCCTCAATTTGCAAAAATAACAAAATATACACAGCTAGATCAGATCGCGTTCTTTTTAGATGCGACTTTAGAGTAGAGGGGAATTCTTGAAACGGGATGTACATTGTTCCAAGCTATTGCAAGCTATTACATTTTTTATAATGCTGCCGAACTTGCTGCCGCTAGCTACAGTACAGTACAGGTTGATTAAACGGTTCGCTCGTCACGCAAGGTATCACATGACATGAAAGGGAGCAAGGTCATTGGACAGACAAATTACAAATTAATTTAGGTTGCTTGGTTACTTTGAAGACTGTGTGAACCGGTCAATGCCATTGGGGCCCCAAAAAATATATATATATAAAAAATATATATATATATTTCTTTTTTTTGCACGGGCCCCTTGCCGGCTCTGGGCCCTCTGCACCGTCGATAGTTACGCCACTGCCTGTTTGTGATGCCACATTCAGGACCCTCAGTGTCCTTTTTTTAACAGAAGACCGTTGCTAGAAGCTGCAGCTAGACTGCAGAAGTATTAGTTGTTTTTTTTTGAGGATGGAACAATTTCACACACAGATATAGGGAGGCTAGACCTATACAATTGATTTATTATGGTTTATAATTTAATGTCAAGACGAAGAAGAAGAAGAAAAAGATGGCTCAACTGTTGTCTCAATCCTGTGGAGATGGAGATGGAGGTTGTACATCTCCAAAATCATGTTCAGCTTAAGTCTCAGCAAAACTCACAACATTTCTGCAGCCTTGTAGACCCAGAAAACTATAAGAACATTCACCAAGCAGCACTGAAAATGTCTGCTTTATTTGGCTCTACATACCTTTGTGAAGCAGCTTTTTCTGACATGAATGTCATGAAATCTAAATACAGAACAAGGCTGACTGATGAACATTTAAATGACTCTCTGATTAGAGTGAACCTACGTGGGTACACTCCAGCATACACCTCTACAGTGGACTCCATGCAGTGTCAGTCATCTCACTAACTGTAAAAAAGAGTGAATGCACTTATTTTACACATTTTCCAGGGTGATATATTTACTATGTGGGCCATAATAAGAAGTGAAAACATTTTATTTATTTCTTGGACATTTATGTGAATTTTCAGTGATGTACTTACTATGTGGGCCATAATAATATGTGAGAAATTGTCGTTTTCTTGGAACAATGTACAAATGTAAGCGATGTGATGCAAGTAGCTCTTGGCCACTTTCATTTTTTCAAAGTAGCTCTCAGATGAAGAAAGGTTGGAGACCCCTGCTCTAAAGTAACCCCATGACCCTAAGATTACCTACTGTACTCTAAACCATATATGAGATGAAGTTACCAAATCATTTTTGATATTTGCTTACTACGAGCAAGACATCTAATCAGCATAAATTGGAAACATTTTCTTTAGGGCAAAAAGGAATCTTTTGCAATTCATAACGATAAGCATTCATTGACATGGTCGGACCTTTACATTGCCAAAAGTGGCTGCTGTCTGATCAGACAGAACAAAAGTCTTTAAGAACAAAAACAGCCCAGTGAAATAACAAATAAGTCCAAAGCTTGTTGACAACAAATCACATCTGTGGAAGTTGTTTTTCATACTGTAAGAAAATAAAAGAGATCAAATAAAGTCCCTTAAGATCAAATATGCTTGAAGTTAACTGTCTTATGTGTGGAGGGAAATCCCATCAACCTCAGATGAGCCTTTTTCTTAATGATGGGCAGACAGTGAATGCACCACAGACTTTAGAGTGTTTTTCTGAATGAAGAAAAGAAGGACAAACACACGGGATGTCCCACAAGAGGGAGAGAATGAAATGTCATGTCATGAAAGCTGGAATGCACTTCCTGTGTGTTTTCTATCTTAAACATGCACGAAAACACTTTATCTTTTTTGAATAAATACACATTCATTCCTGAGCGCCTTTACTGTGTTCCTGCCCTACCATCATTCTTTATTATGGGGCTTTGATATAGTGACATGTCCTGGCCCAAAACATGAAACACACCACAAACACACTGAGAGGGACGACAAATATCACACAGCATGAAAACACTTTTATAGCAGAGTCCATAATTACAGAGAACGTCTGCAAAATCTGAGGGAAGCTTTATGTTGTGAGAAATACATTCTACAAATGTGACAAACACCTTGAGTCTGACATTTCTAAGCATCCATTGCATCTTAGAATCTTTTAGTTTTTGCATTATGGTGGCCGTCATTTTACCATATTTACCAGTTTCATTCTCACTGTGAATTTATGCTACATAAGGAATGCAATAGACAATAATTGCATCAACAATCACTCTATAAAGTGCATTGGGTATCCTGACAGTGTTGCAAATACAGTTGACAGCATCAGTCCATTTGGCAAAGTCGGGTGATTCTAAATTAGAGATAAACTGGAACTGTCTTCCAATAAACCCTCAGTGCACAAAGGGCTGGATTGGTGGATCCAAAAAATGGCAACCAAACCAGCTGTTGGCCTATCTTTCCACAAACTGCTGCTTTTAACAATAAGGACGAACATTAACAATATAGTCATTTTCATACAAACCATGGTCTTTCCCCAACCCTAGCCAAACCTTAACCAGAGCAGTGTCAGATCACATAACTTGAGCTCAGAAAATGCTTCTATGTTTCCCTCTGGGTTACCCTTACAAACTTGGTATATGAAAATTAATGTTTTTGATTTACATTGGTATAGAAGATCATTGGTAATCTGTCAGACTACTGTTTTTATTACTTACTCAAACAAGGACTTAGATCCAGGTAACAGATGTTTGTGTCCCGTATGAAACGAAAAGCCAACGACTTATAATTTTACCTTGTTTAAATAAGTTAACTTGGGTAATAAGTTCATAACTGCCTGGTTAAGTTTTCCAAACCTAAAAAGGCAGCTTTGATAACTAAGTGTTTTTGTAACAAATCACAACTCTAACCTTGTTCTTAAAACTGCAAACGTAATCCAGGAGAAAATACAATTCCTTCGGATTGCAATTGTGGACGCAGATTTACAATAACGTAACTTTGAACATGAGTTAGATATAACTCTGGATATAATAAGAATTTAACTTAAAGTAATATTATGAATATGAAAAATCCTTCATTCAGGTCAGAGAATATTGGGTACAACTATCTCACTCCTTGTCTTCATAAATGTATATCTTTTTTTGTTTTTAGGTCGTCTTCTGTTCGTAACTCTCTGCGCTCCAAGGCCAATTCTGGAGGTAAATCTCCCAGAATGCAACTGTCTCCCAGCAGAGGGGGAGCTCTCTGGTCTTTGCAGCCGGAGACGGTGGAGACTGTCTTCCAGTCGCTGCGCAGAGGACTCAAGTATGTTTACTACTACTGCTACTGCTACTGCTACTACTACTACTAATACTACTACTACTACTACTACTACTACTATTACTATTACTACTACTACTACTACTGCTACTACTACTACTACTACTACTACTACTACTACTATTACTATTACTATTACTACTACTACTACTACTACTACTATTACTATTACTACTACTAATACTACTACTACTACTACTACTATTACTATTACTACTACTACTACTACTACTACTCCTACTATTACTATTACTACTACTACTGCTACTACTACTACTACTCCTACTATTACTACTACTACTACTACTACTACTACTACTATTACTATTACTATTACTACTGCTACTACTACTACTACTACTCCTACTATTACTATTACTACTACTACTGCTACTACTACTACTACTACTACTACTACTACTATTACTACTACTACTATTACTACTACTACTGAGGGGCAGGGACGTACACAGACATTTTGGGGGGCGTGTGCTCAAGTGAGAAAAAGGGCACTTCCCATAATCATTTATAAAAATGTGTTTTAAAACAAAAAGTTAAATATAGTTGCACATCTCTGACTTACTGACCAATTTATTTTAATACCCTCACACTCACGCAATTGTTTAATACTCAACAGACTTCTTCAAAATAATCAGTTAGTTAACACAGAGACAATGGTCTTCTTTAGTATTCACAATGCACAAGAGCAGACAACAAACTAGTTACATTAATAGTTATTAAATGAGCAGCCAACAATCAAAATTATGAAGTTACTGTTTAAGGACATTACAGGCAAAAAGATCGTTTTTTCATGTACTTGTTATTTTGGTCTATTTTGCTTCCATGGTTTCTTTCACTCTAATGGAAATAAAACTTCCAAGAAACACATATAAATGGTGTTCGTTTTACTACCATGTCTGAAGTCATCTATAGATTTAAAGCTAATCTGCATTTACACATAACATTTCAGGGGAAAATACTGACTTGACGTAAGTAACTATCTGGGGAAGTTGTGAGGTGATATCAGGGCCGGACTGGGACAGTAAGTCAGGCCGGGAATTATACTCCCAGCCAGGCCACTACCAGTTTTTTTTTGTGCCATTTTGCTGAATTTATTTGTGAATATTTACAGCGTTGCTGCCCATAGTGATAGCCCTATATTTAAATCTACTACCCAATAATAAACATATGGACATGGGTTACTATTTTAAAAAATGTGCAAATCTATTTAGGAACCTATTCATGTGAACATATTTTAAGTGGGGGTGGACTTCAAATCCTCTAGGGGGGACCGGGGGGCATGCTCCCCTGGTAAGATAATTTTTTTAATTTTGAAGTTAAATGCATCAATCTGGTGCATTTTGAGGGGGAAATAAAGAGACTAGATCTATGGAAACACCCATATGAAACAGAACTGTATACATTTAAATAATCATAAAATCATAAGAACATGTCCACAACCAATAACATAACATATCCAATATAAAAAAACATTGAAACTTGTTTATTTATTTGTTTTTGGTTCATTTATAGTTGTGAGTGTGTCTGGGCTCCTGAACCAGCCTCACCTGTCTCCCTCCTCTCCCCCTCTCCCCCTCTCCCTCCTCTCCCCCTGCTCCTCTTGGCAGCAGCAAAGACTAGTTTTAGCTTTCAACAAGTTTTTAAAGTTTATCTTACCTTTTTTCACCTAGTTAAGCTTCTTTTGTATTATTCATGCATATTTTACTAATCACTCCCCCCTCAAATGGAAATATGTGTTTACATAAATGGTGACCAAACCGTTTGAGACCCACTGAGAACTTAGACTAAGTTAACTATCTAAACACTCAGAGAGTCCTTAACCTCACCTGAGCTGTAGTTATCAGTCTCTCAGACTGACAGGAGAGGACTCCCCCTCCACCTTGTTGTTGAAAAAGCTCCTTATATCCGTTAGCGCAGTTAGCTAGCACCAGATGCTAACAACAACAATACACGTAACCGGTGCGCGCTCTCTCTCTCTCTCTCTCTCGCGCCACACATACACACACCCTCCCGAGCTTGAATGACACACATAAGCCGCTTTCATACCAAGTACTTTGCCGTATAAAAATGGGGGAAAAAGTTCTCGGAACTAAGTACTCTTTTTGGTGCAAAATTCCAGGCACTATCGGAACTAAACGGGAAAAGTACGGGTAAAAGTACTCCGGTGTGAACGCGCCTATAGACCAATCGAGGGCTTTAGTGTATGATCTGTATGAAAGTGGCCATGTCGGCAGGCCACATCATGTAGACAGACAGTCACCCTCTGTGAGGCAGAGTCAGACCCACATTTGCGCAGCGTTGCGTTCACAATACATACATAAAAAAAAAAATCCACAGGCCAGCAGGCCACTTAACAGGCCAGGCCATCGGGAAACCTCCCGGGCCTCCCGATGGCCAGTCCGGGCCTGGGTGATATGTTTTTTTGTTTTATCCTTTTCACCTGCAATGCCTTGGTAACTGCATGCAAATTAGCACATTTTAATTAAGCCTAGTTAACGCCTAATTTGCATATCAATGTGGCGATTGTGATGACGTTATTAGATACACATTTTACTGAATACACTTTAAGTGTCTCCCCTTAAGTACAGTACATTAGCCTGTATGCTCATGATAATTTGTCTTAGCTAAACCTTGAGCTAACTTATCCATTAGCTAGTACCATAGTTAAATATATTTGTTATTTTCTTTTAGCTGATTAGCTGTAAACTCGAGGCACTGGCAGTATAGTAATTTGTTCATCACCACTCACCTTCAAAATAAGCCAAGAAAAGCTGGCATAACATGGGAGAGTAAAGTGGGAGGTGCTGCTACCTGTCTGTCTGAAGTGACTGCCGATGACTGTCCGCACCGCTGTGCAGGAGACGTGGAGGGAGGGAGGGAGGGAGGGAGGGTAGAGAGAGAGCATCGGAACTTCACAGTATAATCTCCCGACCTGATATTTTAATTTTGTATTCAATCAATATATTTTTGGAAAGGGAAACTGTGCGCAAACAGCAGTAGATATTTATTCATTTATAAACATTTTAAAAAAGGGCACTTTCTCTGGAGGAAGAAAAAGGGCAGGGGCTCAAGCCCACTTTGATGTCTATGTGTGCACATGCCTGCTAAAGGGGTTGGTTACATTATGTATACGAAATGTATTGTAATGCTGCTTATATACTACAAATAGGATTCTTTGGAGGGATAAGTAGGGGGAGACCAGGGACAGTTGCAACACTTTTTGGGCTTTTCCCCAATAAGTAAAAAAACATTTACAATAGGATAGCCATTTTGCTATATTATACATTATCAATATGTCAGCTACTGAAACAATGTATTTAAGATGTTTTTATGAAATAAGTACAGGTTGGAAAATGTATCTTTTTAAAAAAACTCAACTGTTACAACTGTCCTTGTGTACAGGGACAGTTGTAGCACATGCCAGGCACGGTTGTAACATGTTAACAGTTACCTTTTTTCACACTACAGCTAGGAAAGCTGTCAAATTCTAAGGAAACCAAATTTTAATGGGGTTTCACACATCCTCCAACAAACAATGAACAATGAACAGAACTTGAACAGAACTTAAAACAGAACACCAGAATTAATCAGATTCACAGTTGTGGCAGGTGTAAAAGGCACTTCCATCTGTGCAGTCCTTGTGTGCCCAGGCTTTACAGGAGCAACACTGCAGCCAGATCTCCTTGGACCTGGAGTAGCTCTCCAGGCACACAATGCAGTATTGGGCCTCATCTTCATCAGATGAGTCCTGCATCTTCTGCTTCTTGTTGGGTTTGTTTTTTTTGCAGAAATTGATTTTTGTCTTCGCTTTAGACTTCTTTGCGTTAGATCTTTTTTTCTCAGCCTCGAGTAGATATATCCAGGGACTCTGCCACTTCCCTGAATGATTTGCCCTTCTCAACTTCATTTGAGGTCCTCTGCAGCAGAGCAAGTGGCACTCCCCTGTCTGTCTTCCTCTTTCTGACATTTGGCTTACTGTAAACACACACACACACTTTAGGCCTACTTTACAGTATTTTATTCTGTTTATTTTTACAGGGACAATGCACACAATCAACAATACAACTGTATGCTTCAAAGAACAATTGATCATTCAAGCAAATGAGCCATCATTGTAAATGTGCCATGTTACAACCGTCCCGTTACAACCGTCCCAGGACCACCAGTCTTGCTTTCACCCCCTGTGAACCTGCCTGATTGCTAGCTTGACCCATATTTATCTAGTTATATTTGTAGCTTACAAAACAGTGATTCTAATAATACTAGTTTGGATTCCTAGACATTTGAACTCAAGACAGTATCCAAAAAATACATCATATAATTTTAGTTAATATTTTACCTCACTGTCTTTCGCGAGAGATTTAAACATGGCTCCTTTTTTTCTCAGCGATCTTACCATCTAACTGCGAATTTGCAGAGTGAGTGTCATCACTCTAGCTTGTTTGTGATTGGAGATATTGAAGGTGTTACATCCGACCCGTGTTGCAACTGTCCCTGGTCTCCCTACTCAATGTACACAATGGGTACCAATACAGAAGCAAAGGTGCTTATTATAAAGAGAAATGGCACCTGGTGGTGTTATGGCTGTTATTGCATTATTAGATTGTAGTGATGCATTAACGTTACTGTTGCATCAGGTGGAGCTAGTTTGAACTACTTTATATATAGTTAGAAGGTTGAGTTTCCAGTCAAGGGGTCAGGCTCATGTGTTACGGTAGGGGTGGTAAGATGAGTAATGGGAGAGAAAAGATACAGTACATGCATTCAAATATATTGTTTCTACTATATAAAAGTGTTACTATTACAATGAAACCATGTGAGAAGTTAAAGGGGAAATGTCTCTTTTTGGTGTGTGCAGGGACTACCTGGAGGGTCACCAGGCAGAGATGGACTTCCTGTCTTCTCAGCAGAGAGAGTCCAAGAGGAACTCCAGACTTGTGAGGACAGAGACAAAGAAACTGAACATGGGGGGGGTTCAACTTGTTTTTCAGCTGGTTATGATAATAATGATGTGTTTTCTGTTTACAGGCTTTTCTGTATGATCTAGAGAAGGTAATCTTTGCACCAGATCCGGACACTTTTTCCTATAATCCAACCTGCTCTCATATAGGACAATATAATAGTAAATACACCAGTTTACACACACTGAAAAAAAACTAACCATATTTTTCCTTTAAAAGGAGATCCGAGCTTTGGAGAGATACATACGGAGATTAGAATTTCAACTCAGCAAGGTAAAAAAGTGGATTTTATTTTTTTACATTTTTTAATTTTCTTGTTATTTTAGAGTTTGGTCTTGGGTTAAGGAGATGGTAACAGGAATTGGAAAATTGCACAAAATAAGATCTTCAGGCAAACACACATTTATGATACTTAAATGTTTTGTTTAGCAAGATAATCTTCACATATTAACACCACTTTGTGATTTTTAAAGCATGAATACAATTTCCTGAAGGCTGTAAACAAACTACATCACAGTCGCATGACGTCACCACCGCTGAGCTAAAGGTGGCTAATGTTCTACGTGATGACATTTAGTAGTCTCATTAAGCCACCGAGTTAAGCCATTTGTGTTGTAGGTGTTGAATGTCTTATATCAAAACGTTAAAATCTGATTTTATCTGGGGATTCTAACCAAAATCTAATTAAAAAAGAAAAATTGATTTCGACACCAGTGAAAAAAAAGTTATTTTCAGGGTTAGGTCTCATTCCTGCACAAATCTATGAATGCAAACCACAGTACAAATCTAACAACAAAGTAAAACTCTAAATTTGAATGTTTTATTAAACAATCAATTCAAAGTTAAGAGGTTATAAGCATTCGGGCAGATGTGCAGCAGCAAGTTTTGTGGAAAAAATGGAAACTGAATATGTTTTCTTAATTGAATGTGTATCTGAACAGAGTGTTTGTGTGCGTCTGCAGGTGGAGGAGCTGTATGAGACGTATTGTATCCAGTGGAGGCTGTGTCAGGGAGCGGTGAACATGAAGAGAGCCTTCTCCCTGTCTCCCTCCACCAGAGCCTCCAGAGACAGCCTGCTGGAGCTCAGCCGCAACCACACACTCAGCCTGCAGGTGAGTGCGTGCAAAGTGTGTGTGTGTGTGTGTGTGTGTGTGTGTGTGTGTGTGTGTGTGTGTGTGTGTGTGTGTGTGTGTGTGTGTGTGTGTGCTTCCATCCAGAACAGCATAGTTCTTCACCCCGGGGGGACTTCAGTCAGCTATGACCTCTGACCCCTCAATAATGTTTCTACGGGACTGAGCCAGAGGTGACGAGTGGAACTGGGAAAGAAACATCTTTGAGATGAACAAATGTTTTCATTTATGACAAGCTTATTTAAAGCTTCTTCTTCTCTCTCTCTCTCCCTTTCTCTTTCTGTTGTCATGCTGGGGAATCTATTTGATCCAACAATTTATGGCACCATAAACCGAGGGATTTGTTCGTTTGCTGCTCCCAATACGATAAAAGATGTTTTGTGGATTCTGTTTACTTGGAAAGGGGCAAAGTCCCAGAGGAGCATTCAAAGTCATTTAAAGCTTTCTTTCAATGATCACAGATCATCTGTGAGTCAGGGAGGGGAGAGAAATGAGTAGAGGACTAAAAGGACTGAAAGTGTGTGTGTGTGTGTGTGTGTGTGTGTGTGTGTGTGTGTGTGTGTGTGTGTGTGTGGTTGTACTGCCTTTTACAATGTATACTAATCAGGAAGAAGCATGAGGACTAGTTACCAGCCACATAAAAGTAAAGTAAATATTTCCCTTTAACCTTTAAACTGTATATTTTCAGTTTGACTAAGGATGCGTTCTAAGTTGTATTTTATGTGAATGGGAGTTTTCCTCATCAGTAAAATATGATTTTGTCATAAATAATTCACATCTTGTACATTTCATTCATTTGTTTTGTTTTTAAGAAAAAGCCCTTCAAACTCTAAGTTTTGGAAATAATATTAAAATACTGGACATGCTGATGCTAAGCTGAACAGCCATTTGTGCTTAATTAGAATACTGAGAAAATTGGGACTGTTGCCACTTTAAAATTTGGAGCAAAACCAAACAAATTTGCCAAAAAGAGATTCAGTGAAATACTTGAGTTAGTTACAAAAATTACAGATGGTCACACAAAATAACTGTATTTGTTGTGTAAGAAGCATGATGGAAGCTGCATTCATCTATTAATCAACAGAAGATAAATGTGTAAAAAAGCTTTATGAATGATTTTGGCTGCGCTGCAAAATCTAACAACATCATCACTCCAGACAAAAGTTGAGAACAGATTGTAATTGAAAAGTGTCTGCCACTTCTCCGTCATCTCCTCACAGCAGAGGGCCGGTGCTCGCTGCTAATCGTCGTAATGCTGCCAAACCAAATCATCTGGTGTGAGTGATGGGCCCACAGTGATTTTCCTGTTAGCAGCCGCATGCTAAGGGTCATTAACAGACAACTGAGGACTCATTCATACCCTGTCTGTCTGCAGAACATGTATTTTCACACTTTCAAACAAATGTTCACAGAGCTACATCTGTTTATTGTCTTATTTTGCTTCTTTTCATACATCATAATGTCCCTTTTCACATTTCTGCCTTCTGTTTTTCTTACTGCTCAAATGGGTTTTATTTTGTTTGCTCTCACCAGTGGTGAGCAAATGAGCAATACCACAATGAAGATTCACAAGTAAAAATGTTTGGTCTGCAAAGGCCTGAAACTCCTCCATTGGACTCCTTTGTTTACTTCTCTAACATAGTGACATCACTATGCAACAATAGTTCTTCCATCGGCTAACGCTGCAACACATTTGACTAAATAGGCTAAGGGGCGGGACATCTCTAAGCGGTTGACCAATCACAACAGAGCGGCCAGCTAACCAATCAGAGCAGACTGGGCTCTGGTTATATTTCACACAGGCTCCGCCCTCTACTGGACTCTATGGGTACTACCCTTAAACATGCTATGCGAGCATTCACATACTGAGTTGCATAAACGTAGCCGGCAAATCAGGGCGAGCCTACCTGAATGCGCGCGCAGGCACACCGTATATAAGGCGGCCACGCCTCCTGATCCTGTTATCCTTTTTCTCTTCAGCGAGCGAGCAACAACTGATGCAGAGAAAGTAAAAACGTTTGAAAGAAGAATAAAGAAGTTATCATACCTTCATGGAGTCGCCACTTCTAGAGACCCGGGCCGGTCCTTCGTGCCCTGGCTTAATAGCGGGCGCCGATCCCCACCACCTCTGCTTCGAGTGTTTGGGGGACCAGAATATGGCCAAGGCAGTGCCATTCACGTTCGCCATTCCAGCGGGGCGGATGGCTTTGTTTGCCGGGGAGGAGGATGACGAGGACTTCTCGTTGTCGGGCACTTCCGGGTCCGGCGTCCATGGAAGTCCACCGCCAGGTTTGTCCGCCAGGACTTCCCCCTGGTGATGGCCATGGCGGCAGAGCGTGGCAGCCCATCTGCTCCCAGCAGGCAGCACGCTGGGCAGAGAACCTCTGCCCCGCTGCCGCGTGACAGGGCGGCTGCAAATAAACAAGGGTGTGTTGGGCGTCTCGCCCCCACCTCACCGGATCAGAGCGATTATTTGGCCGCAGCATCGGCCAAATTAGTAGATTGGTCCACGGTGTGGCCGCTGCTGCTTGCCGTGTGATGTCCCTGGGGGATCACGCCGCATGGCACTTTCCAAAAAAAGACCTTGATGATCTCCTGGGAGCCCCCGGGTCTACGGAGGGGCTCTTTGGATCGATTTCCTTGGTCACGTGGGTGAGGAGTAGTCGCAGCTTGGCGTATGCTGCTTCTTGCTCATCCTCAGAGGGCAAAACACTGTCCCACACTCGCCGCCCAGCTGTAACTAGCTGTAACTCCAGTAAAGGAAGCAGCAGGCGGGCGCGCTCACGTGAGGGGAATAAAGCGCAGAAAGTGCTAGGACCAGGTGGAGGGATTATATCTCTTCGCTGGCCTGGGAGCGCCTTGGAATCCCCCAGTCAGAGCTGGTTGATGTGGCCAGGGAAAGGAAAGTTTGGGGCTCTCTGCTGGAACTGCTACCTCCGCGACCCGACCACGGATAAGCGGGAGAAGATGGATGGATGGAGGCCACGCTTTATTAATTTGTGCGCACGATATACTTTCTCGTTGGCACGAGATACTTTTTTCGTGCGCACGAGATACTTTCTCGTGCGTAGTACCGGTGCACCAAGTAGGAAGTGGAGCGCACAGGAGACAACCGTTTCACAACCGACTGTTATGTTTATGTGGGGAAATGGCAGTGCATACATTATTTGAGATATATTTCAAACTCGGACTTCAAGGGGTTTGACTATCTTTCAGTAAAAGAGGCCAAAAAAATGTGTTTCTGAATATCCAGTGTTGTAACCTCACTTTGGACAGGATGGAGGAAAAGTATCAGAATTGTAAGACTATTCAAGGTGCCCTGCTAAAGAATAATTTAGAGTTTTCCCTCTTACTTAATGTTCCTCTCTCTGCAGGACATGTCAGTTATGGAGGGAGAGTTGGAAATCCTCCTTGGAGAGCTACACATCAAAATGAAAGGTACACACAAACACACACAGACACACGTCCACACATTATCACATTACGTGTTACATCCAAATATGTAACACGTGTTTTCCCTTGCAGGCCTGATCGGGTTTGCTCGACTCTGCCCTGGAGACCAATACGAGGTGAGCTTCTCTTTTCAAACACCAATATCAGATATATTAGTGTTTGTGGTTAGAATAACAATGTGGAACATATTGAGTAGATGCTTCATGGAAAGTGAAGTCTAAATGTTTATTCAAGTTTAGTTAATCAAACATAGGGCTAGAACCAGAGCTAGTACTGTACTGTAGCTTAAGGAGGAAGTCAAAGACGTGCTATGAAGTCATTTGGAGATAATAATATGGGGGATTAGAGGCTTTGCATTTCAACAAATTCAATTACTTCAACTTCAAAATATGTCCATATCATAAAGTTTAAACGAATGAAGTAGTACAACTATAGTACTTGATTAATTGTAGCAACTAATTTATATCCCACCACTTGGGTGAGGGTCACTTCAAAAACCCATATTTTACTACTTTAGCTGGAGGGAAATGGACTATTATTTAGTTTGTATATTTGTTTATATATATTTGAGTTTAATGCCTTTCTAGAAAGATTGTATTTGTTACCATACAGGTCTAAAATCTAAAATGTATATTACATTAAACAACAACATACATTACCTCATCATCATCAGGTTATTACTCCATTGATAATACCATATTTCTTTTTTTTTGCATCTAAGCATTTTTTTTTACAAGATATTACTATACTATTATATTCATTAAATAATATATAAAAAAATATATAAATAATTTAGCCTAAATGTGATCTATGAATGTGTTTCTCATTATTCCTGGACCTGTATTACTCTGCTACATACATATCAGCCTAATATTACTCAGATACAGTATACCGGTTGGTATTACGTCCACACTATAACCATGTAACTTAGCTGAGTGATTTAAAGTGCTAACAAAATATCAGAGTTTGCAGTTACATTTTTTATGAAAAATATGAGCTCTACATGAGTTATTCCTTACACCTCTACATTATAAAGTTTTAGCTTATAATAATACAAAATATATTATAATAACAAATCTCAATAGCTTGTACCTAAGGTATTGTAATAACTTCCTCTGCTGAAAAACACAACACACGTTTTAAAACTCTAAGGTGGAAGTAACTCTCTTTAAACACACAACGCTGAACTGACTGAAGATTTAAAATCAGTTACTGACTGTTGGATGTCACATGACCAGGTGGTGGTGCGGTTGGGCCGCCAGCGATGGAAGATCAGAGGGAGGATCGAGTCCGATGACACTCAGGCCTGGGACGAAGAGGAGATGGTCTTCCTCCCTCACATACAACATAACTTCGAGATCAAGGTCACACACACACACACACACACACACACACACACACACACACACACACACACACACACACACACACACACACACACACACACACACACACACACACACACACACACACACACACACACACACACAACACACACACACACACACACACACACACACACACACACACACACACACACACACACACACACCTTGTACTTTAATTGATTATTTCCATTTACTGCCGCTAAATGTTAACAATGCGTTCACTTTCAAAGGCCAATATTGTACTTCTTCCATTTTTTGGACAGGAATAGTTAGTGGTGGACAGTAACTAAGTACATTTGTTTAAGTACTGTACGTTTACTGTTAAGAAGACGTTTTGGGGTACTTTATTTTAGTATTTTCATTTTATGCTACTTTATACTTCTACTCCATTACATCCTAGAGGGGAATACTGTACTTTATTCTCCACTACGTTTATTTATTAACTTAAATTACTAGTTTATTTTCATATTTATATGAGTAATACAAATTATAATCGGAACATTTATTAAATGATCATATCAATAATATTGAATTTGATCATCAAGCCACCCACTAATTTATTGAAGGCAATAGATATATAAATAACACATCAAAAGTATATATTATAATAGTGATTCACTTATTCAAACATGAATAACTTATATCCAAATATATAATGTTTATTATTCTGTTTTGGTACTTTAAGCATGCTCTTTGTTGCCAAACTGTTTTTCAATTTTACCAGTGAAAGAATATTTCTTCATTGAAATAATGTTACTTTTACTTAAGTAAAACCTCTAAATAGAGTAAGATTTTACTAGTTGTAACAGTCCTGCAATAATAAAATGATGTTTCCGTATGTGTTATTATCATGAAGTAGTATTATACATATTACAAAACCCTCTTGGAGGTGATATTCTGTAGAATCAGCATAACATTTTTTATACTTAAAGTCATTTTACAGATAATAACGTTCTTCTTTGAAAAGAAATGTAGTATGCAGGACTTAACCCTGTAATAGCAGATTTTTCCATGAAATGTCTACTTTTATCAAAATCCTCTTCCCCCTCTGATTCTGTGATTATGAATCATGTTACTTAAAACGTCACGAGGTTTTTACAATACTTTTTGCTGTATTAAAAACACATTTCCTTTCACACCGTGTGTATTGTATTCTGTATGTTGTACAATACACCTGGCTCATGTGTGGGTATCTCAACCATCATGTCTGTTCTCTCAGGTGACAGAGGCGAAGGGTTTGGGTTGGCTGCTGGTCGGCATGGTGACGTGTGTGAGCGCCGACTTCTTTGTGGCCAGGCCGCAGCTGATGCTGGTCGACATCACGGAGCTGGGAACCATCAAACTGCAGCTGGAAGTCACCTGGAAGTACGAACACATGCACAGATGTATAACTACGGAGCCCTGGAGGGTTCATAGAGAGAAAAATAAATAAAACGAGGCCACGTTTTATTAATTTGTGCGCACGAGACGTAATTTGTGGCCTCAATTTAAATAAAACGAGGCCACGCTTTATTAATTTGTGCGCACTATATACTTTCTCGTTCGCACGTGATACTTTCTTATGGTTAGACACATCGAACTGCTCGATTATTACGCCATATTATTAGTTATATGAAGAAAATGTCCGGTCGCCAAGGTGTGTGTGTGTGTGTGTGTGTCTGTGTGTGTGTGTGTGGCCTAGCATTACTATACTTTTGGGGACCTAAATCTGTTTACACAGTCACGTGTGGGGACTCGCCTCCCTTATGGGGACAAAATGGAGGTCCCCATGAGGGGAATCATTAATTTTAGGGTGAAGACTTGGTTAGGGTTAGGCATGCGTTGGTTATGGTTAAGGTTAGGATAAGTCTTCAGGAAATGCATGTAAGTCAATGTAATGTCCCCTGAAGTGATGTATACATGGTGTGTGTGTGTGTGTGTGTGTGTGTGTGTGTGTGTGTGTGTGTGTGTGTGTGTGTGTGGGCATTTGTTTTCAGAAGATATTATGATAGTGGCGTTCGTTCCGGTGCACTCCGACAGCATTTAGCACTAGCCTACATCGAGATTAAGATTAAACTAACTTCTTTCACTTGGTAATACACATATGGAGTTAGCCAGATGTGTGTAAATTACTGTTCATGGTCATTTGAAAACAAATGCCGGTGTCGGACACACACATACACCGAACACACACACAGAGCCTAGCTGAGCAGAGCACAAACACATCATGTAGCATTTCACGTTTTCATAGCAACAACAACTTCCTGTCAACAGCGTAAACTCGCCTTCAAAATAAAACAGGAAGTTAACCTAAATTACATTTAAGACATATACAACTGCAACGAAAGTAACAAAAACAATGACATATCCTTTTCAGTTTCACAGAACACAAATTGGGTTATTTACACATCATGCGCCCTGGTGACCAGACATCTCCTTCATAAAACGGGTAATAGGGGGAATAATCGGGCAGTTCGATGTGTGTAGAGGTGTGTGTGTGTGTGTGTGTGTGTGTGTGTGTGTGTGTGTGTGTGTGTGTGTGTGTGTGTGTGTGTGTGTGTGTGTGTGTGTGTGTGTGTGGCTAAATGTAGCAGCCCGATCTCTATTCAGCTGTTCTAATGAAGGTAAACACAGTGAAGGCACTGCGTAAAAGACACAGCTCTCTGCAGATAGCAGATACTGTGAGAGTCATGGACATGAATTCATATATCAAGGCAGACTGGTTCACGGACTCTCCTGTTTTGCCAGGCCAGCGAAGAGATATAATCCCTCCACCTGGTCCTAGGTCTACCCCTTGGTCTCTTCCCAGGTGGACGTGCCTGGAACACCTCCCTAGGGAGGCGCCCAGGTGGCATCCTTACTAGGTGCCTGAACCACCTCAACTGGCTCCTTTCGACGTGAAGGAGGAGCGGTTCAACTCCGAGTCCCTCCCGGATGACTGAACTTCTCACCTTATCCCTAAGGGAGAAAAACCCATCTCGACCGCTTGTATCCGCGATCTCGTTCTTTCGGTCATGACCCATCCTTCATGACCATAGGTGAGGGTAGGAACGAAAATGGCCCGGTAGACAGAGAGCTTTGCCTTCTGGCTCAGCTCTCTTTTCGTCACAATGGTGCGGTAAAGCGACTGCAGTACCGCTCCTGCTGCTCCGATTCTCCGGCCCATCTCACGCTCCATTGTTCCCTCACTCGAGAACAAGACCCCGAGATACTTGAACTCCTTCACTTGGGGTAAGGACTCATTCCCTACTTGGAGTGGACAGTCCATCGGTTTCCTGCTGAGAACCATGGCCTCAGATTTGGAGGTGCTGATCCTCATCCCAGCCGCTTCACACTCGGTTGCGAACCGATCCAGTGAGTGCTGAAGGTCGCAGACCGATGAAGCCATTAGAACCACATCATCTGCAAAAAGCAGTGGTGCAATCCTTAGTCCACCGAACTGCAGACCCCCTCCCCCACGACTACGCCTCGAAATCCTATCCATGTATATTACAAACAGGATTGGTGACAAAGCGCAGCCCTGGCGGAGGCCAACCCTCACTGGAAATGGGTCCGACTTACTGCCGAGGACCCGGACACAGCTCTCGCTTTGGGAGTACAGAGATTGGATGGCCCTGAGTAGAGACCCCCTCACCCCATACTCCTGCAGCACCTCCCACAGTAACTCCCTGGGAACTCGGTCATACGCCTTCTCCAAGTCTACAAAACACATGTAGACCGGATAAGCATACTCCCAGGCCCCCTCCAGGATCCTTGCGAGAGTAAAAAGCTGATCCGTCGTTCCACGACCAGGACGGAATCCGCATTGTTCCTCCTCAATCTGAGGTTCGACAATCGGCCTGACCCTTCTTTCAAGTACCTTAGAGTAAACTTTCCCGGGGAGGCTGAGTAGTGTGATGCCTCTATAATTGGCACACCCTCTGATCCCCTTTTTTGAAAACCACCACTTCGGTCTGCCACTCCTTCGGTACTGTTTCCGACTTCCACGCAACGTTGATGAGACGTGTCAACCATGACAGTCCCTCAACACCCAGAGCCTTCAGCATTTCTGGGGGGATCTCATCCACCCCCAGGGCTTTGCCACTGTGGAGTTGTTTGACTAACTCAGTGACCTCCCCCCAGGAGATTGGTGTTGATCCAGTCCAGAGGCTTCCCGCTACCCAACTCACCACCAGATGGTGATCAGTTGACAACTCCGCCCCTCTCTTTACCCGAGTGTCCAAAACATACGGCCTCAGGTCCGAACGAAATCGATCATGGACCTTCTGCCTAGGGTGCTCTGGTACCACGTACACTTATGAGCATCCTTATGTTCGAACATGGTGTTTGTTATGGCCAATCCATGACTAGCACAGAAGTCCAGTAACAAACAACCACTCCGGTTCAGATCAGGGGGGGCGTTCCTCCCAATCACGCCCCTCCAAGTGTCTCCATCATTGCTCACATGTGCGTTGAAGTCTCCCAGCAAGATTAAAAAGTCCCCTTCAGGAGCCCCATACAGGACTCTTTCCAGGGTCACCAAGAAGGCTGAATACTCTGAACTGCTGTTTGGTGCATAAGCACACACAACAGTCAGAGTTTTCCCCCCCATAACCCGCAGTCGTAGGGAGGCGACCCTCTCGTCCACTGGGGTAAATTCCAACAAAGAAGCACCCAACCGGGGGCTTGTGAGTATCCCCACACCCGCCCGGCGCCTCACACCTTGGGCAACTCCGGAGAAGAATAGATTCCAACCCCTATCCAGAAGTAAGGTTCCAGAGCCGACGCTGTGCGTAGAGGTGAGCCCAACCAGATCCAACCGGTAACGCTCCACCTCCCGGCTCCGGCTCCTTCCCCCCCAGAGAGGTGACGTTCTACGTCCCAAAAGCCAGCTTTTGTCGCCCGGGTCTGGTCCGTCGAGACCCTCTGCTTTCACTGCCAGAAGGGCAGCGCACCCGACCCCATCGCTGTTTCCCGTAGATGGTGGGCCCGCGGGACGGAGAAGCGGAGGTGTTGCACACGTTGCCTTTTCGGGCTGTGCCCGGCCGGGCTCCGTGGCAAGCCCGGCCTCGTTTTATTTAAAGTGGTTGTGACACGGTTTTCCCCCATCATCCAAACCATTAATTTCAGTAAATAATGTCCCCTTGAAACCGTTACTGAAGTGATTTTTGAAAATTTGTACTTTGATAACCGTTAATCTGCCCTTCAATGTGACCATATTCTGGATCTTCTCTGGGTCTGCTCTGGGATTCTTAAACTCCCGCGAAAAGGTGTGCCGCGTCACAGAGGGAACACGAACGCTTCCGGAGTCCAGTATCTGTATGCAAACAAACGATGGCGCACACAGCAGCAAGCTCCGACTGCGATTGTAGTTTAATTTTGAATGTGTCTGAGAGCTCATATGAGGATGAAGCATCTGATAGTGATAGCCTCGTAGACGATATTGACTATAAGCCCTACAGATTCGAACCATATGCCTCTGAATCGGATGAAATTAACTCCGAGTCAGACAGTGGAGACGACAACCCCCCCGACTCTTTCCCTCCCTCGCGCGCACACACACACACACAAACACACACAGAGTATCCTAAAAAACACATCACGTTTAAAGGTTGTTGTTCTTACCTGAGTTTTCTCTTGTTGCTCGAAGTAGACACTTCGGGGGCGTTTAGCTGGGGGGTTGGCGAAGTCTTTGCGGCCTTTACGGATTTGGGAAGGCGTGGGAAAGAGAGTAGGCACTGCTGACGGCTTCAGAATCCGTCTTCGCGAAAAATCAATCCCAGTTTCAGCCATCAACAAAGGCCTTTCCTCGAAATTCTCGGCCAGAAAGTGGGCGCTGCATATGTAGGTCGATGTGGGGTTCATCACAGACCAGCCAGCCCTTGTGTTCGGCACGTTTTTCTCCCATGTGCGCTGACGCTTGACATCCGTTGGAAAGCTATGTATGCTGATGTTAAGTTCCTCATTTGCTGTATTGGAACAGCCAGACACAACGCATCGTCGAACCATCTCTACGCGTGACAAATCCCTTCTGTCCCTGTCTGGCTCAATGGGAGCAGAATAAATATGGCCCTTTGTGACGCACTTCCGCCTTCGTCCCGAAAAAGGAAACTGAGTGATGGACTTTTCCCGCGATATTCGAAATTATTGATATTTATCAATACGGTATCGCAAATTCATTTTTAAACTGATGGTTCGAGATGACTAGTAGCCCAACATTGCATTGCACAACAGTAGGTGGGATGGTGTCACAACCACTTTAAATTGAGGCCACGAATTACATCTCGCGCGCACGAATTACATCTCGTGCGCACAAATTAATAAAACGCGGCCTCGTTTTATTTATTTTTCTCTCTATGAACCCCCCAGGGCTCCGTACTCCAGGGCTCCGTAAATAACCTATACAAATATACACTTTCTTTTATTTGGTACTTTAATACACCCCAAATTCAAAGTCAATACAAGGGAAGTTTCACTTCGTGCTCGGGAGAATACATTGAGCAGAAGGCCAACCACAGTCATATTTTTTGGTCTTGTAAAGCTTAAAGTGACTTCTGTGAAATTTCTGGAGGGGGAAATGTCACCTAATTTTGGTGTTTATTAAAGAAAAAAACACTTAAAGGGGACCTATCATGCAAAATGCAATTTGTGATGTCTTTTATACATACATACATACATATGTGTCCCCGGTGTTCCAGGGAACTCACAAAGTGTCAGAAAACACAACCCTCTCTCTTTTCCTCCATACCCAAATCTCTAAAAACGGGGCTGCAACGGATTTGATACAGGTCGATTTTTTATTTGCACCTTTTTGACGTAATGTAGGTGCACTCCGCCTGATTGGTCAACTCTCCACCAATCAGGGGAATGAGAGGTTGGGCCATGTTGACTCTCCACTCCTAATCACAGCAAGCATGATAACATGACGCTGTGCCGGGGCCGTGTCACGCCCCCCTCTTCCGCATGGGGGCGTGGTCAGCTGAATCAGACCTTGCAAAGACAGAGCTGGAGTGAGGCAAAATGAGGCATGGCTAAAATGCATGATCTGTTTCGTATTTTGAAAATTAAAAACGTATTAATATACCTTATATATATATATATATATATATACACCTTATATATTATTTAAATATAGCATGATAGGTCCCCTTTAAGCTTCTACTTGGAAAAACACCAGAAGAAATACAAAATAAAGACTTAGTACTTATTCCTCATAAGAAGGGTAAAGTGAAGAGTAGCAATAATCACAAAAATTAGGAATTGGGTAAAAGATGATCATTTAATAAACACAAAATGAAAGGATCTTAGAAATTAATTTTAAAAAGCCATGACAACAAAAATCTAATTCATATCTTTAACAAATGACGGGCAAAATGTGTGAGGTAAACAACACAAACATTTCCCTCCGGTTAGATATAACAATACATGTAATTATGATGATTAATTATGTATCTATTATGTTCTTTTTATTTTTAAAAAATGTTTATATGAGGATTGATATTTAGTTTTTTTATGCAGCTTAGTTTTAACTGCATTTAATTTCTGTATGTATACCCTATAATCCAAAATAAATAAATTAAATAAAAACAAAAATATTAATGAGGTGATTGCATGACTTCAAAATGCAGATGCATTTCCTCTACTGGAGACAAGGGGTGGATGGGAAGGTAAAGTGGAGTACGTGATGGAAAGTAGAATCATTGGATGATCTGATGGGGAAAGGGTGTGGCTGCTTTGGAAAGATGTAAAATATGAGAACGCCTTTGTACTTTTGTTTCAACATCAAAAAAGTCGCCCTTCGTTCTGCGTGAACGATCACATGACTAACATGAGCAGCTGCTGCACAAACCCTCAGATACCCTCCTCTCACCGAGTGATATCAGAGACTGGAGAAGTGACACATTAAGTTTTTCTTTTTCTCTTTTGGTTTCTCCCACTCCTTTTCTGAGATGTCAAACAGATTCCTCAATGTTACTTTACCACATATTCAAAGCACTAAAAGATGATCAAAAAGCAACCAACAACATGTAAACAACACCAAATCATGTGTTGGATTATTATAGAATTACATAGCGGTTTTGCAGAATCTGACGTTGTTATTCTCTTCTTTCTCTGCACCTCTAACCTGAGCCATCTGTCGCCGTGCAGCTCATCGAATACAGACTGTACATCACACACACACACACTCAGCTGTGCCCTTGCACCATGACAGATCACATTTCAGGGCTTAGAGAGGCCAGGTGGTGGACGTTTCATGGATCCTCCCGGGAGGCACTGAAAACCACACAAGCACGCAGAAAGCTGCAGAACTCACTCACACACACTTACAGAAACAAAAGACTGGGGTGGCCATACACACACACACACACATCACACACAATTCTGTTGAACCTCTAAATGAGTCACAGTTAAGTGAATTCAATCAGTGTTTAATTTGAACTCTTAAAACCACAGAAAAATAAAGCAGGATGTTTTTAATGTATTATCTCCTGTCCTGTCTTGTTTTGCTTCCTGTCGATGGGTTTTCCCGCCTGTTTGCTTGTCTGATTCTTTTCACCCTGCGGCCCTTAAGTTTTTGCTTCCCCTCCACAGCTGTGTATTGTCTTGGTGATTAGTACTGTGTATATATATGCCTGTCTTCTCTAGCGTTCTCTGTCGGTTTGTCATCAATGTTTCCCTGATGTGTGCTGTTATTTCATCCCTGCCTGATTCCCCGTGCTTCTACGGTGGCAGACTGGCACAAACAATCTTGGGGATTATAAAGTTGGCCAACTGTCACTGTTCACAAAGTTAGTCTGTTCATAATAATTTGTAAGTGTTTTGTCAGTATACTTCAAATCACTAGGTTAGCTAGCTAGTTTAAAGCAGATATTCTATCACATTGTTAAAATGTAAGGTACGTTTTCAGTGGGAGTGTCAGTTGGCCAACTTTATAATCCCTTAACGTTAACAAGCACTCCGGTCCGAGATGTGTGCATGACTTTCAGAGGTGGGAGAAGTACTCAGATCTGGTAATAAGTACCAGAGTGTAGGAATACTCTGTTACAAGTAAAAGTCCTGCAATCGAAATGTTACTCAACTAAAAGTAGAAAAGTATCAGCATCAAAATAAACTTAAAGTACCAAAAGTAAAAGTAGTCATTGAGCAGATTGGTCCATTTCAGAATAATATATATGATATGTTTTATAATGATTGATCATTAAAGTGTTCTCAAAGCTGGTAAAGGTGCAGCTAGTTTTAATGACTTTGTATACTGCAGGGTAGCTTGTGAATTTACTCCAGGTGGAACTAAAGTCTGATTTAAGACTTGATTATATTTCATATCATTAATTCAAATCTGTAAAGTAACTAAAGGTATTAAAAAAATGTAGTGGAGTAATAGTACAAAGTAGCATTAAATGGAAATTCTCAAGTAAAGTACAAGTATTTCAAATGTGTACTTAAAGATCCCATGTCATGGCCATTTCTACTGATCATAATTCCATTGTTGAGGTATACTAGAATAGATTTATACTGTGCAATTTTCCAAACTCACATTGGTTTCTCATACAGCATCTCTGTATAGTATGTGTATTCACTCTGTCCTAAACGGCTTGTTGGAGCTCCTGCCCCCCCTCCCTATGAGCCCACTGTGCTCTGATTGGTCTCTGACTGGAGGCTCGTTGCTGCTCGCAGCCTGTCTGCTCTGCTGATCAGACAGGCTTCCGTGTCTGCGATACACAGAGAACAAGCGAAACTCATCCTGAGCACACAAACACTCACAGCCGAAGTAAAAACAATAAGTGTGGCTTGATATTGAGTAAGAAAAAGGTTTAGAACGCTGTGAGCATGGGTCTGCGGAGAGCATTTCTCCGCGATCCCAACGTCGTAGTCCGAAAACGTTTACCCATTTAAACAGTCGTGGTAGATACCTTGTTTGTTTTAAACATCATAAATACACAAACAACAATGAATACTTACAGGTTGTGTACCGGAATCTCCCGCTGGTCCAAACAAAGTAGGAACAGCATCGTTCTTCAGTGCCCTACGCTGTACATATCCGGCATGAATCGCTGAAAGGTTTGGGAAGCTTTGTTTCGTGAAAGGCTGGCAGAGGGTGCGGCAATAGCTCTGGGCGTGGCTACTGGGTATCCATACGTAGCGATACCCAAGAAGAAAATGAGAAATCTCCAACGAGGCGTTCTGGGGCAGCATAGACAGGTATTCTCTGTGTTAGAGTTTTACTCGCTACAGGGTGTACTTTGAGGGTTTTTGACTCTGCAGACCGTTTACATGCATAAAAACCTTCATAACACACAAGGGGACGGGTAATAACCGGAAAAGCATGACATGGGACCTTTAAGTACAGTACTTAAATAAATGTACTTGTCATGATTTGAGTTTTGTGTGTTAAGTTTTGGGTTTATTTAGAAATTCTGTTCTCCCTGTGTCTGGTCTTCCTTCCTGTGTTTGCCCTCCTGTGTCTGATTGTCTGATTGTGTTCACCTGTTGCCCTTGTGTTTCTGCCTCCCCTGCCCAGCTGTGTCTTGTCCTGTGATTACCCTTCTGTGTATTTAGTCTTGTCTTCCCCTGTGCTCCATGTCGGTTCGTTGTATTTTCTCACTCTCCATGTTAGTCACTTACCTCATGCTACCTGTTTTTGATTCACGGTTGTTGTCTGGTTTTTTCATTCCAACAGCTTTGTTTTAATAAAGCTCGCTTTTGTTTTGAAACCCGCTTCCCTTTTTAACTGCATTTGGGTCCTACCTTTTCCCGAATGCTGGCAGTACTTAGTTGCTTCCCACCTCAGATCACTTTTTGGCGTCCCTGTTTCTGTTGTGTTTTGAGCTTCTTTTTTATTTCAGCGTTCTGTTTATGCAGCGCTTTTAGTAAACGCTGCGCATGTTTCGTCAAGTTGGTGAAGATGTTTCTTCATTTGCATGTGTTTTGGCACTTGTGTTTTTATATTTGCATCGTTTTTCTAAGTGCAGCGTGTTTCTCCTAATGGAAGTGTTTGGGCCTGTTTGTTGGCCACCGTATGTTCCGGCCCTTTGCCCTCTTGCCCTCTCTGTCTGTACTTATTCAGCTTTTCTTTGTTTTCGTTTGTTTTGTTTTACCTTGCCTGGTCCCCCTGTTTTTGTGTCAAAGTGTTTTTGTTATCTACTTTATTTAATTAAAAGCTGGCTTTTTAAGTTTTTAAGTTGTTGATTAAGCGCGTCAATGCTCTGTCAACCTCCCAAATAAGTGTTTAGAATGCTCCCAACATATCAATTTATAGACACTTTACACAAATTACTTACGATTACTGCAGATAACATTTATGATACATTCAGATAGCTCAAGGGTTGGTATAACTCAGCTGATGCGAACCATAAAAGTGTGAAACAGGAACTGTGACTAAAAGGAATCATAGATTTCACATGTACAGTCTTTACACATGCTGTCACGATTAACAAAAAAGGGAAAGGCTGTAAAAATGTTCAGGTCTGGAAAAATGTCAAACTTTGGAAAAAAAAGATTGGAGAATGGGTCATGAGACAAGCTTTAAATATTAAAAAGCAGTGATTGTTGCTGATTTATTGTCATCATATGGATGAAATGTGTTGGACAGCTGTAATATTCAGCATATGTGTGTATAATGTACCTTTTATATTTATTTTGGGTGTGCTTGTGTGTGTTTGCTCCTGCAGTCCGTTCGACAGCTCAGAGAAGATGAGGCCGCTATCCGTCAGCAGGCAGTCGGTGTCCAGCAGGAAGAGCTCTGTCTACAGCTGGACGGCACCGAGCACCCCCTCCTTCACAGAGAAATACTTTATAGTGAGTTATATACACTCACACACACATTAGCGATAAACACTATACATGCCTTTCCCTGTAATTTAAGATAAAACCAGGACTAATTCACATTTTTGACATCCAGGAAATAATAAATCACAGATTTATAACACAGATGCGTGCATGCTTTTCTTTAACACCACTAAAATGCACATGCAGTTGTAGAAAATGCACCTATATTAAATCTATCTTTTCCCATATCCTCAACTGCAAAGGACTTAATTCGTATGACCACATAATATATTGCAAATATTGCATTTAGCTGTTAAAATTACTACATTTTCCTGTCAGTTACAGCCAGTGGCTTTAAAGTCTAAAGTGTGATTTTTAAATCGATATATTCTCCTCTCTCCTCTGCAGTCGATGATGCGTGAGCTGCAGGATCCAGAAGGTTCCCTCCCCTCTCTGGTGTCTAAAAGTCGACACAACAGAGGGGGGGTGTCTCTGCTCAGCTATCTGTCCCACCCCTCCCACACCGGCACGCCAAACCACAGCCAGCAGAGCCCCTACAGGTGTGAAGCGTTACAGGAAAACACAAAGAGGCTAAACAGTGGATACAGAGGACACACTGGTAAAGTGGGGTTTGTCCCACTTCTCCGATTGTTTTATTTGAATGATTTTACCTTCAACATAAAGGAGTGAAAATCACTTATCCAGTACTTTACAAAAATATGACAAAAATTACACATGTGACCCCTCAGATTCCCTTCATTAAGGGTTCTTCTCTTCTAGGTTGGGGACCATTGCTTTAAAGCAGGGGTGTCAAACTCAATTTCATTGCGGGCCACATTAGCATTATGGTTGCACTCAACGGGCCGGTTGTAACTTTAAGACTATATAAATAAAAATATACAATAAATATAAAATAATGTATTATATTACATTATTGACTCTGCATTGGATTATTATCAGTTCTGGTAATAACTTCATAAATAACTATGTCTGAAAGCAGAAGTCTAGGGCACATAATTGAAAGCAAATATTCAACAATTACACCAATTGTAGTGTATATTATATTCTTTGCAAGCTCTTGCGGGCCACATAAAATGAGGTCGCGGGCCGGATTTGGCCCACAGGCCTTGAGTTTGACACCCCTGCTTTAAAGGTACATTTTTGGGGAAAATCTGGATTTTTACCCAGTCAGATTAAAGTCAGATTCAAAAGATATGGTTCCTGTATTTGTCCAATAAAGTGATTCAAATGTAATTCACACATCTATCATAACCTAGTACTTTTTTTTAACATATATAACATTAAGCTGTCTGTGGCTCTTTCCTGCTGTAACGATGCAAATTTCCCCTCTGTGGGACTAATAAAGGGATTCTGATTCTGATTCTGATTATAAAATACATTGATGTAGATGTATGTGTTATTTCAATGCTTTTCATGAAAATTAATTCATCCACAGTCGCATGCGGGCTCACAGCTACCCCTCCAGCTACAGTCAGGGCACCAGTCTGGGGGGAAGCCAGACTCAGCTGTCCTTCGAGGAGGAAGAGTCCCTGGAGGTCTCTACAGAGGAGGGGGAGACGAGGGAGGAGAAGGATGAAGAGGAGGAGTGGGAAAGTGTGTTGGATACTTGCTCCATTCCGGCGCAGAGTAAAGCAGGGTCCCTGCTGGCTCTGCAGAGGTGAGGATGAACTCAAGAGATTTTTATTATCTTTTAATAAACTATTTTTTAAAGTGCTGCCTAAAAAAAGCATTGTTGCGATGTCGTAAACAAATAAATATAAATTATGTATTTCTTGTTATTAAAATGTGCTTGCCTTTTTATTTAATATGCTTACTGTACCCTACTTAATTTGCCTTTATCTCCACTGTCGGTTTAATTTCCATGCTGTGGGACGAATATAGGATTTCTTATTCAGATTCTCATGAATGCCAACATGGTAAAACCTCCTTTAATAAGACGCTAACATATAAAGTTGTTTCTGTTCCACAGGTCCAGCACTCCTGACATCCTCAGGAAGAACACAGCTGGAGAAGCAGACCCAGAGAAACACGGTGCAGCGCTGGGACAGGACACTGTCAGCGCTCAGGTAAAATACACCTTCTGGCTCCACTGGAGTCATTAAAAACATCCCAAGATCATCATTTGGGAAGCACTGATCAACATTTGAAAATATTCAGTTATTGCAGCCCTTATTTGTTGTATTTATGCAGTATAGTAAAAGCACAAAGGCGACACTTTATGTGTTTATATCTATATTGCAAGTAATATCGTTATCCCAATAGCCAACAATGATATCATCTTTTTCTTACTGAAGTTATTGTTCACCCCTATTGCTAAGTGGACCCATTGTGACATCTTTCACTGAACTGCATTTCTTATGGCTAAGAAAAGGCCACCTCTCCAAAATCTAATAATCTTTCAAAATAATTTTCAGGTATTTCTATTACTCCTCGCCTCATTTTAAACTTTCCCTGCATATATTCCAGGACTCCTCGCAGTGTCAGTCATATTCTGCCCCTGCATCACCGACATCCCCTTCTCAACCCCCAGTCACACCTCCTTCCTCCCCCCTGGCTGCTGCTCCATCCCCGGGGGGGCTGGGGGGGAGCGGCGCCCAGCGGAGGGCCCAGGCTGTCAGGCTTGGAGCCCTGTTCACAGAGCTGGAGCAGACGTTACAGAACCAGAGCGGCTCTGAGAAGGAGCTGAGGGCCCTGGACCACCAGATACTGCACCTGGCTACCATCCTGAAGGTGTGTAGGTATACCAAGCCTCCAGAAGGTGAGCTGAGTGATTAAGCAAATAGTGGCCAAACGATGATACTTCAACTTCCGTGTTATTCGTGTGATGTCATTTGGGCCAAAAATAAATGTACTCATTGACTTTCATTGGGAAAAAGAGGTCTGTTATTCAGCGGAGAATTTTTTTATTCTAATTTTGATTAGCTTAATCAATTTCACAGTACACTTGAATAGCTCTCAGGTCTTAAAAGTTGTTAAATGTGCTAAAAGCCAAATCCAGAGGTTTTTTCCCTCTCCATTCATTTGAGCTGAGCAAATTTGAGGCGGGGCTTAAAGGAAAATGCATGTTTGCGTGTTCCCAATGATGCAGAAGATTTGGCCCTCTTTTTTTACTCGAGATTCAGGAGAATTTGGTTTCATGTACCACTGAGTAACTTTCTAACATCCAAAATCTCCTGAATCATGATTTACATACACACACCTGGATGTGATCTTTATCTGCATGGATGTGGCATGTGCTCACCCACAGAACGACCTCTCCCTGCTGAGAAGCTCTTCCACAGAGGAGACTCTGGCTGTGGAGGAAGTCCTGGAAAGCTTCGACTTCCTGTCAAATGACTTTAATGCGGATGATGACACTTCCTGTTTGGGTAGCCTAAGACTAAAAAACAGTGGGTGAGTTTAAACAGACAAAAGATAATCATCAATGACACTGATATGAGATGTGAAACAACTCATCTAATGTTTTCTCTTCATCCATCAGCATCAGTTCTTTGCAGCAGAGCACTGCAAAGAGTCTTGGCTTCCAATCAACTTCAGAGGAAGAGTTGGTCGTCACCCCTCTGACTTCTGGGAATTGGGGTCTAGACCAGGCTCTTGAGAGTCACCTGGATATTTGTTGTATCCTACTCAAGGTATAGTGTTTTAATGAGCTATGTCCACATTAGAGTTATCCTAATAATTAGGCACAACGCACATGAACCCACATTGTTTCTATCTAAACCCAACCCAGCACCAGGGGCGTCGCCTGGACCTGAAAACATTCGGGGCTTAGCCCACAGTGGCGGCGGCGGCGGCGCTAAAGTGGAATTTTCTATTGCAACACTCCCCACACGCACACACACAGTACACCCGCGACTGTTACAATGAATGCTCGATTATCAGCTCACGGCATATAGGCAGGGGTAAAGTGCTATTTTTTATGAGTGGGGGGCAGACCTCACCTCCTCTAGGGCGGTCCGGGGGGATGCTCCCCCGGGAAGATTTTTTTTTAAATATTGAAGTTAAAAGCATCAATCTGGTGTACTTTGAGAGCCATGGATACATCTCTCAACACCCATATCAAACAGAACTGTAAACAGATTTTATTTTTTCTTTATGGATATTTTACAAATCACTCCCCTTTTAAACTGTATTCTTGTTTTACTGCCATATAGTATTTCATAACTGTTTTTCATTTATTCTCTTGCTGATTTATAACTATAATGATCATATGAAGGTGTGCCGCGGAAATAATCTTTTGAATAATTTGTGGCCAAACCGTTTGAGACCCACTGAGATAACTTAGACTAAAGTTCACTATCTAAACACTCAGAGAGTCCTTTAGCTCACCTGAGTCTCTCAGTCTGACAGGACTCTCCTCCAGCTTGTTGTGGAACAAACAGCTCCTAATGTCCGTTAGTGCAGCTAGCTAACCAGATGCTAACAACACGGTCCCTGCTGGCACCGGTCCCTCTATCTCCCTCTCTCCCTTTCTCCCCCTCTCCCTCTCTCTCTCCTCTCTCTCTCCCTCCTCTCTCTCTCTCTCTCTCTCTCTCTCTCTCTCTCTCTCTCTCTCTCTCTCTCTCTCTCTCTCTCTCTCTATCACACTAAATGCGCTATTGCCACACACACAGAGCCGAGTTTGAATGACACAAGCACACGTTTATTTCCATGCAACTCTCTGATTGGTCTGGTGTCTTGCCTCTGTTGCATTCACTGAACACGGGAAATTACAGTCCTGCCGTCCTCTCTTGTGTCATGATGAGGTTCACGTAAAGCAAGGTTAATGTATTATATTATTGAGGGAGAATTGTCCGGGGCTACAGAAAAAACATTCGGGGCTAAAGCCCCGAATGCCCAGGCCAGGCGACGCCACTGCCTAGCACCACCGTAAAATGTTTTGGACCAAGCCCAATCAACAACAAAAATGTCTACATCCCAATATGGGGCCCAAAGTGAACAGAAACGTCACAAACATAGCACATTAATAAAGAAAAGACAAAATACAGGAAAAGGACCTTGGCACATTTGTACTCGGTCATAAGTGATACATGAGAGGAATTATTTTAGTTGATCTACTGTATATATAGCTTTTTAGGAAGTTGCTGCATGCTATGAATACCTTTTTCTAAAGTATTAGAAGCGTGGTAGTGGTGACTTGATCTACGACATGCAGTTTCTCGTAACAAATGTTTCTTCAAAGCTGTATCACAGGCTTTGGTTGGAGGTTAATCCAGTTCAAACAGAGGGAATTTGATGAAATTAAAGGCTAGATTGTAATGGCAGAGAATCAAAGCTTAGTCCACATTAATAATGTTTTTGGATCAGTGGTTAACATAATTTTCTGTCTTGCTGCCCCTCATCTGTATCCATCCTCCACTTGCCTGTCGAAATGTTAACAAATCCTCATAATGTTTCCTCAGATGATAACAACCACCGACTTCGGCCCATCTCGGAGGGAGCTGCTGGAGGAAATGTCTCTGCAAGCTGAAGTCCTGGACAGGATCAGCTGTCTGCTGCTGGAGAAGAACGACAGCCTCTGTGCTCGAGACAGTGAGTTTAGAGCAGAGCACTCTAAATAGGCCAAAAAATATGTATACTCTGATTATAACATAGTCAACAACAAACTTTTGTGGAAAAAATGACATCATAAATGAATCTATTTTGGATTTACATCCTCCCCTCTCTTCTTCTTCAGTCCTGCCTAAGACGCAGAGAACGAGGGCCGTGCTGTTGTTCTGGGAGGAGTGTGTGACTGACAGCAGCTCTCCTTTCTGCTGCCTCTCCGACACATTCTCCAGGACGTTAAAGAAACATTACACACACAAGGTGAAGGCCAAGCAGCCCAGACAGTCAGAGAAAGGTACGGCAGTACATACACACTTATTTGATCTCTTTTACATATTGTTCATTTTTTTATACTTATTTTGTGATCATTAATTTACGTTTTTTATGTACATTCTTATTCAGGATGTTATGCCTTCTACTACTGTATAGTTCACTTAATTTCCCATAATGAAATCTTTATAAACTACATCTGTATCTGCATAAAAATCTGTGGGCAACAGGAAAAGGGTTTGGTATCAGTTGCGTTGATTTGCAGGACTCCGGGTGCACCATGACTGAATCCTTCCTTAAAATCTTTAAATTCACCTATATAGACAGTCTATGGTTCTAACAAATTGGGGGTTACCATCTAGAACCAGCCTTTGGTTTCAAAAGTGTTCTGGTTTACAATTGCAGTCTGAGTATTAATAATCAATCAATCAATGTTTATTTATATAGCCCAATATCACAAATGTTACATTTGTCTCAGTGGACTTCACAGTTTGTACAGAATATCAGTATGACAATACGACACCCTCTGTCCTTAGACCCTCACATCGTACAAGGAAAAACTTCCAGAGAAAAACCCACACAATAATAATAATAATAATAATAATAGCTTGGATTTATATAGCGCCTTTCATGAGACCCAAGGTCGCTTTACAAAGAAGAACAGGAGTAGGAAGAAACATAACAAAACAAAAGGCAGTCAGACAAACAGTCAGACAGACAAAACAACAAATAGATTAGGGGCCAAAGGCCTTAGCAAACAGATGGGACTTGAGGGCCCTTTTGAAGGCGTCAAGCGTGGGGATGTTGCGGATCTCCACAGGGAGAGCGTTCCACAGGGTGGGGGCTGCCACACTGAAGGCTCTGTCCCCGAAGGTTCACAGGTTGGTGCGGGGGGTGGTAAGCAGGCCAGAGTCTGAAGACTGCATGCTCCGGGGTGGGGCATGTGGGCGGAGGAGGTCCGATAAGTACTGGGGGGCATGCATGGGCATGGAGGGACTTGTAGGTGAGGAGGAGGACTTTGTAGGATATGCGGGACTTGACCGGCAGCCAGTGGAGGTGGATGAGGGTGGGAGTGATGTGCTGCCACGGCTTTGTATGTGTGTACCCTAGCAGCACAGTTTTGAACATACTGGAGCCTGTCCAGGGTTTTGTTGGGAACCCCAAACAGGACACCATTGCAGCAGTCCAAGCGGGACTCCCAAAAGGATGGACTAGGGTTTCTGCAACCGACTCCGACAGTCGGAGTCTGGCAATGTTCCTTAGATGGAAAAAGGCCGATTTAGTAACAGACTTGACGTGGGAGTGGAAGGAAAGGGTGGAGTCAAGGATGACACCCAGGTTGCGGGCTTCAGGAGATGGGGAGATGGGGAGATGGAGCAGCCGTCAACTTCAAGGATGAAGTCACCAACCTTCCGGAGCAGCGTTTTGGGTGCCACAACCATGAGCTCTGTTTTCCTGCTGTTGAGTTTGAGATAGTTGGACGACATCCAGGTTTTTATGTCGTGCAGGCAGTTGACGAGAGACTGAGGGGGGAGCTGGGAGGATGGAGTAGTGCTGAGATATAATTGGGTATCATCAGCGTAGTAGTGGAAATTGAGTCCGTGATGGCAGATGATCTGGCCGAGGGGGAGCATGTCAAGGGTGAACAGGAGGGGGCCAAGCACAGAGCCCTGGGGTACACCATGATTGACTGGGGCCGGGGGTGAATTGAGCCATTGATGGTTACAAACTGTTCCCTGTTATGGAGGCAATGACCAATCATGTTTGAACAGGCATCCATGCCGCCCTAACAGTCCGTGTTGAAAGCAAAAGATGCTACCAGTTCAATTCTAACTTAAATGTTGGGTTTGTCTCAGGTTTGGTACTCGACTGTAAACAATGAATGATGCACCAAGAGGAATATGTAATTCAGGAATTATATATTTACAGGCCGACAAGGAATGTAATTTATTTATGTAAATGTTTATTAGTTAAAAGATGAAAGAATAAAGATACAGCAGGTTGGTTAACAAACTACTGAGTTCTTAAAATATTTTAAAGTCAAGAGTTTCTGATCTGCAGAGATAGGAAATCAAACCACTAAAGGAGGCCTGGCTCCTCCAGACTGGTCACACACTGCACTGACTGACTGCCTTCCTCTCCCCCTCCCCAGTGTTCTCTCAGCTCCTGCAGCAGGTGCACACAGCCTGTCGGATGGTGCCCAGCCCCCGGCCACTCTGCAGCCCAGAGAGAGTGTCCCTCTTCCAGCTGTCCGTCTATCTGAAACGCTGGAGCATCCTGGAGCTGGGAGAGCACATCTCACGCCTCTCAAAAGAAGGTACATCCATCAGCTTTAAATCTATAGACGTTTTAGTTCCGAGGTAAATAAAGAAATTGTTTGAAAAGGTCAATGTTCTGGGGATTTTTTTCATTCATAGGGACTTTTCTTTGGTAGTATTCACACATGCAAGTTGTAGCTTGTTTGTCAATTACTATTCCTACTGTGGCAATATGACAACGCCCAATTCAAACGATTTTATCAGAATAATCTGAAATATGGAATGAAATAATCCCCACTTTTTCACAGTTTGAATAAAATATGTTCATAGATAGATAGAATTGGAGGATGAAACCCTCTTTATTGGTCACACTTACATGCACACAGCACACACAGTGAAATGTATGACATAACTTACTTATATTTAAAATCTGATTGTCAAGATATTTTGATATGGCATTTAATAAGTACATACGACCATATCACACTGAACAGTATTTATTTAAATCTAAATACAAAGTCCTGATCCATTAAAACCCTCTCGAAGCTTTTTAATAATTGTGAAAAAATGCCTCTTCAATTCTAATAATGCCTATTCGATAATTAACAAATGCATCATCATGGCAAATAAAATAGCAAATAAAATGTGTATGATGGGAGTTTTAGTAAAAAAATCTCTCTAAACAAAAGTTCTAAAACCCGGCATGATGCAGGTAACCTAGTGGAAAGCTCCCTTTTAATGATGTTTATTGCAGCTTGTTTCAGAATGCTCTATATCAGTGGTTCTCAACTGGTCAAGCCTCGGGACCCACTTTTTTCCTTCGTCAATAAATCGCGACACACAATTTTGAAATTTCTCTCAAATCTATTCAACAAAAAATCAGCATACAATTGTAATTAAAGTGAAGTACAGTGCATATATCCTTAAATCCCTTCACAGAACTAAAGTATGCTTTTAAAGAAAGTTTAATCTGATGATGGTCATTAAGTTTCTAGAATCAAAGTTGAACTCTATAACATAAAAAGTCACACTTCACTTGTATTCACTAAAAAGGCAGACTTGGAGCCAATCCTGCAAATTCACCACACGTGAAAAACGTGACATGCTGAAAACCCAACCCCCAGGGGGGTCTGGTGGGATTCTCCCTCAGGAGATTTTTATAAATACAAACATATAAACTACGCATTCTGGTACACTCTGAGAAGAAAATAAATAAATATATTACTACCTGACATTTAATAATAGTTTAGGCAATTTTTTGATTTGTACTTTGTTCTGACAGCTGAACTTGCTGCTCCTCACAGAGAGAATAGCAAAGAGGAGAGAGTCTGTGTGAATTACTTTGTGGATAAGGGTAGATAGCTCCCATTGTTCTGTGACCTGTCAGTCATCAAACCGGGGGTCATATTTCATTACATGTTCATTTGTATCTGAATATGTACCCATGGATGTCTAAAGAGTAGTTCTACCGCAAAGTTATTCTCCGTCGGGACTTCCGGCAACAAAACCATGCTGATTGGCCAGAAGACTCGAAAAAACATCAGCAAAGATATTTATTGAGAAGATGATCACTATGTCACAGAAGTTTTCAAAACAGTTTATGTTCTCCGGCATTTCCAGTCCAACGCCTACTGCATGCGCAGCGTTAGAAAATCGGGCTTTCTAAAAAAAAAAATTCACTCGCGCATCTGCGACCCACTCGAAATGAATCCGCAACCCACTTTTGGGTCGCGACCCACCAGTTGAGAACCACTGCTCTATATCATCCATCACAAATGTTAAGACTGCAAAGAGCATAGTGCCTGACTGCTATGTGCTGAAATGAGATGTGCATTGTAAGTCAAAAAATAATCAGCAAGAAGAAAGGGTGTTGTCACGCCCTGATTGGCCAAGAGGGATACGCACCAAGCTGCTCTCAATTCCTAATTAGGAACCAACAGGTGATCTGAAGGACCCTATATTATGACAAGGCCATTTTATTGACCTCACAAAATGAATCGGTAAAGAGAATGACATGTGATGTACCAAAGAATAGGGACTGTCACAAAAGTAAACATGGTTGAATCCTCAACCTGAAAAGTCCTTAAAGCAATCATCACACAAAATTAAAATGAGATGGGCAAAATCTATGGTGGATAAAGATAGTGTGATTTGATTGAAGCTCCAAAACAACGGAATTCATTATTCATTTATTATGGTAACTACTGTGTTTCAGAGTACATCCTGTCCGCCCTGAGGAGCCCCAAAAGGAGGCGGGCTTTAAATAAGATGAGGGGGCGGGGCATTGCAGAGCTCCTCCCCCTGAAATGCACGCTGCAGACTCTGGCGGCGCTGCAGCTCGACTCCAACCACAAAGTGTGCAAAGCTGCAGCCAACTGTCTCTGCAGGGCTGCAGGCTGCAAGGCCTTCAGGAGCAAGGTACGTCAAACTGTCCCTGTCAGGGTGTTGAGCTGCATTCACATGAAACGTGGTAAAGAGGCTCTGCGCCAACGCCGTTGTGACTTAGTAAAGAAAGGGCACTGCGCTCAAAGTTCAAATGATCTCAACTTGACTTTGTTTACCGCTGACCTTTTCAACAAGCAACCAACCAGAAAACAGCTGTATGTAGCAGCGCAAGCAGCAGGAGAACAATAGAAACTGTTTCCACTGCTATGCTCTGTGCCCAACCTCTCATTAAGCGAAGAGCATGTTGCGTATCAGGTGAATGTAGCTTTAGCATTAATAAGACAAAGAGTCCACAATCACACTAGCTGCTTTAAGCTAAATGCTCATTTGCATGTTAAGCAGCAATGCAACGTTCACCTTCTTCATTTAGCGTGCTAACATTACCCAAGTATAGATGAGGCTGATGCGACATTTCGAAGTTTCGGACAAATTAAAATGTTGACCTTCAATGCCACATAAAGTTGCAATAGGCAAGATTGTATCTTTAACTTCATTGTGAAGTAAATGTTTATTGCGCAATGTAAGGGCTATGTAATGACACCATCCTATTATCCAAAAAGTCACAAAGTTGCCATGCTAGCTGCTTTTTAAGGTGATGACCTGTATTATTACCATTCACTTCCATTCTATGCAAACACATGGGCAAAATCCAATCTCTTCCAGCAGCAAATCATCCCATCTTGGCCTGTATGGAGTTCATTTTTGGTGAATTCTATGGTCACTGGCCTTTATTTGTGTATTTGTAACGATTGCCCCAAATTGGTCGACAGAGTCCATCATAGCTTCCCAAAATTGTTTAACTTCTTTGATTCTATTCACTGTTGTTGTCACTAACAGCTCACAAAGTTACAAACGAGAACTAACTCAACTGTAATGGTAAACATCATCCCTGCTAAACATTAGCATATTAGCTCAAAGCACTGCTGTGTCTAAGTTCTTAACGAAGCAGCTAGCATGGCTGTAGATTGTTGTTCTTCTTATTTCTTAACAACACAGCTTCCATCTCTTGGTTTACTTTGTTAAAATAAATATATTGATGTATGACAAAACTAATAAGTTCTGTGTCTGTCACCCTTTTCCTCCAGGCAGTCGTTTACTACACAGAGAGTTTGAAAAGCACTGATGTTCAGATCCAACAAGGCTCCTGTCTGGCACTTAAATGCCTCAGGGTGAGCACCACAAAATACATAAACTCTCAGCAAACACTCTTTGTTAAACTAGAGAATATAAAGTGTGTGTGTGTGTGTGTGTTTGCCAGGCGACAGAGAGTGTGGACTACATAGCAGATGTATGGAAATCAACAGATGAAGATCTGCGCAGCGCTGCCAAAGAAACAGTCCTCTCTTTCGGTACAAACATCATTATTTTGTATGGAGTAGTTAATTCACTTGTATTTTATGTCATCATATTTTTATAAAACGTTCATTTTGTGCATCTGCAGGTAAAAAGGGCTACCTGGCCTTCCAGAGGATGGACCAGCTGTACACTGAGATGCAGGAGGAGGCGTACCAGAACCAAGAGACTGAGATCACCTTTCTATAGGAACAAAGAGCAGACTTTAAGAAGGTCTTTTTTCTGATGGGATCCAACATGAAGTGTCTCTGTGATCCTGAAGACAGGGGGGGAGACTAAATGTAAAGAAAATGTGTGCCCGAGGGGGATGCCAGGATGAGGAATGGTACTTTATTTTGTTTGTTGAAGAAATCTGTGCTACCTTCATGACAAATACCAAAAGGGACGAGTTCAGAGGAAGATCTAAAGATGGTGACTTTGGATCGCTGGCGAGAGAGTTTACTGGGAACGTGAATTTATATTGGTGAAATATGAAGAGTTTTGTACAAAGAATAAGAAGTGCTGTTGTCTATTGCAGTGCCACTATTTAACCTGCTAAGATGCCTCATGCAGCTGTAACATTTGTCCTGCTTTATATGGTTTTAAAAGGTTTATATGGCCGTTTTGTTTTTAAAGAAAATGAAGGATAAATGTATTATTATTATAATGTAACAAGTGTGTGATTAAATAGCATAACCCTAACATTCAAATATCCTGTGAACATTAAACCTTGAGAGACTAAATAAATCTGCCTGAATCCTTCCTGTCTGACAGTCAGGTTTTAACAGAGGAAATAAACCTCATGCAGAAGGATTCTACAAATCTACTTGTTGGAGGGTTTTTCTTCTTATTTTCATCATCTAGCATGGCTGCTTAAATATTTCACCAAACAGGAGCTGTGACATTTAGGGATGCCAAAAGATTATCGACAACTCTGGCAGGCAGTCAAACAGGACGTAAGAGGTTTTACTCACCTACATCCTAAATCCATTCTTTACAGGCAACATTTGTCAGCAAGTTTTGTGTTTTGCAGATGATATGAATGCAGCGCTGGATGTTGTGGGCTGATGAAAGTGTATCGTCATTTGAGATAGATGTGTGCATTGATTTGTATCCATTATGATTGAAGGGGGGGACAATCCTGATGCATTGCACTCATCACAGTACATTGTAAATGTATGATGCAACTTATTAGTGCTGCATAAAGAATAGAAACACTTTAAAAAACCTTAACTGACAATTTGATTGATTTAAAACATCAACTCCTATAACTTACTATTATAAAAAAAAATTGCAAGTAATCAATAGATTTTACCCCAAACTATATTTATATGCCACCAGCTGGAATCCAGTTGATGAAACTGTCTTGTTTTCATAATCAATAAATGTTTCAATTATTTCTTGATTCTTTTTCTATAACATTTCTTAAGTGTGTAGATTCTTGTTTGATTGACTATGATATAAGACATTGCACTTCTGTTTAAAGGGGCCCCTTTGAAGCTCATTTTCAGGTTCATATTAGTAGTGAGTGTCTCTACTGTGACATGTTTCCATGCTTTAATGTTCAAAAAGCTCTTTATTTTTCTCATACTGCCTGTGCTGCAGCACCTCTTTTCACCCTCTGTCTGAAACCAGAGCCCAGTCTGCTCTGATTGGTTAGCTGTTGTGATTGGTCAACCGCTTAGAGATGTCCCGTCCCTTAGCCTATCATGTACAATGTGTTGGTGAGCTAGCCAATAGAAGATGATGTCACTATGTTACAGAAGTAAATAAGGAGTCCAATGGAGGCATTCCAGGCATGGGGGGGGGGGGAGTGTGTGGAGGGAACTTTGGGATTTTAGCCTTTGCAGACCATTTACATTCACAAAAACCTATATAACCCTACAGGGAAGGGAAAACCCCAAAAAGCATAATAGGGACCCTTTAAACACAATAACACAGTAAAAAATACCGAGCAGGGACGCGGTTAACAAGCAACCTCCTTTTTCTGCAAGTTAAAATGATTTTGTTAATGCAGTGTGTTGGCTTTGAACAGTACAGGAATGGATTTAAAGTCTCCAGTTAGGCGTCTAAAAGGGCTGTCTTTCAGCAAGTTAAAGAGTGAAAATATTCTAAGTATAGCATAGCATATGGCCCATAGAAAAAGGTATCTCCACTGAAACAGAGCAGGTGCTCCCCTCTGCTGGCCATTTGATCAAACTGCACTTTAGTAAGGATGCGTTCACTGCCCACAGAGTAGATCTGGCTGTGGTAAGCTGACCTGGGACCTCTCTGACTGGGACATTTAAGGAATGTTTGTGAGGTCAATAAAATGGCCTGGGAAGAAGAAGGAGTTAGAGAGCTTTTTATTGCAAGGCAGAGGAACTTAAGGAGTCAAATTAGGTTTTTCTTCAGTCTTGTAGCTCAACACAGGTCAACTTTGCATATTTAGGGAGGCTTTTGGTCTATAAAGGTTTTAAAAAGAAAACTCGGTATGTTCAAATCTCATCATATCTCTTAAGAGTATTCTTGGACATAAAACTGGATAAAATCATCAGAATACCAAAGCTCTCGTGTTATAAAATGTTACTTTCGTAACCCCAATTCACAAGGGAAGCCATAATGTGTAACAGCATGAATGCGTTGGTCTTTTTTTCTTGAGGATAATTAAATGCAGATAAGCTTTTTAAAAACAAAAACCTTGAAAGTGTTCCAAAAACAAACAAGTACCAGAGCTTTGTTTTATCTCCCTCCTGCAGGGCCAGATGGTCTGAGATTTGAAAAGAAAATAACAATAAAAAAAAGATAAGACAATTAGATGGGGAAAGCATTTTAAAGCAATGTTTGGGTACACACTACTTTTATTTCTAATCTGTAAAGCTTAATCAATTACACATTTGTATTTATTTTCTAGAAGACATTCTTCACGCAGTTCAGTCACAATTTAAAGGCATTTCTGGCAGAAAAACAGCCACATTGAGAAATACAGCAGCCCAGATACATTTCATAATATAGTAAATAACTGCAGTGTTGTATCTGGGACTTTTCCATTGCATACAACATGAACATGCATTTTCTATGTGATTATAAATAGCATGTCCAAGGCACAGTCATAATTAATTATAATTTAATTAATTCCCTTTTAGGTTTATAACTGTATATAGTGTGATTAGATTAGAAGTTTTAGGCTTTAAAACTCAAACTTAAAAAAGCAGAAAAATAACGATGCTCAAGGTTTACTTTAGCTAGGAGTTCTTCTGAGGGGGCAAGGGTGAAATTCAGAGCTGTACTTGCAATAAATCACTCTCTTGTTTTAGAAACACAGGGGACGTTCTCAGCTGGTTCACAGGAGGATACAAATATAAATGAGGAGGTGAATGATGGCGTTAAACGCAGAGAGGAAATGGGAGCATGTGAGCTCCGCTTGCACTTCACTTGCATCATTTAAAACTCACAGCCATCTATTTATAGCTTTACATTAGTTTGATCCGAAATATACAGATGTATAATGACGGAAGTGAAACTGAAAATATTAAAGACTATTATGAAATTATTATTTTACTTAATACCTATTAAAGCCTTCTCTCAAATAGAATATCTGTTTCGGACTCCGGAAAACATGCTGCACCATTGCCATAAATAATATTTTCTGTAGGAGAATTAAGCATACAAAAATATATATGTTTTATGCTTGAATGAGTCCAACACAGTTTAACATGTTGAGAGGAAAAACTTTATTTAAATTAAAACCAAAGCAATAATGTAGCAGTGAGCATGTTGAGGACTGTGACAGGCCACACACACACACACACACACACTAATAGGAACACAGTATGAACAGCTTAGCCTGACAGCTAAACATAACACTTACAGCAGTGATACACAAGGGAACCTTCTTACTGAGAGCGCAATTACCAATAAACCTGTCAGTGAGAATTTTCATTTCCCAGCACTCTGTATTGCTTTTTGACACTGAAACACTGACCACCCATTACTGTCCCCTTGTGTATCGCCCCTTTATAACGCTTATCAGCATGTCATGATCACAAAAAAGACACACCTATCGCACATAACACACATTTTCTTTCATACGCACACTCTCCACACATCCAGATTATTCGACCCTTTGGAAACGTTCAGCATTTTGTCTGAATTGATTAAAATGTGTGAACTTATTTCTTGAACAAAACAAAAAAACAGCAACCCATGCACAAGAAAAATTAAAGTAGAGGTCTGGCAGCAGGGCACGTTCGATCTGAGGTGGGAGGAGGAGATGAAGATGAAGAGGGGCAGCTGCAGAACACAGTATCTCAGCAGTCGTACACCTTCTGAGATGTGTTTGCGTGGCGATGCGGCAAAGGAGGAATTATTCACAGCATAGTTATTGATTGTCCGGTGTCTGTGTGCTCTCCTTGTTCAGGAAAGTGTGCAGAGCAAAAATGGCGACAGTTTGGTCAGGTTTGACTGTGAGAAGAATGTTTGTCCTGTTCCTGTAAAGCCTGGGGCCAACATGTCAACCATTCTTTAACACTACCTGGTGTACAAAGTATGGTTACTGTAAAGCAAGCATGGCTGCCAGTGAAAACACCCTTTCAGTAGGATTAAGTGAATGTTGGCAGTTTATTGACATTTGAAGTATGAAGTAATGAAGTAAACAACTTCTCCCGTGAGCAATGATGGAAGTAAACAAGAATACCGGAAGCAAGGAACCGGGACAGTGTAATACAGCGGTGACTTTAAGTTAACATGTGGTGGATTTATTGTCTAATTTGGATTCAAATGCTGGAATAAAAAGTAGCAGAAAGTGAAACGCTTCTTTCCTCAAGTTCAGTCATGTTCTTTGCTTAGCATTCCAAGTTTGGACGCCACGACTTCCTTTCCTGTTAGATATGTTTCCATATTGTCCCCTCTGGCATCCCTCCTCTCCTCCTCCGACCTCAAGTTCAAGTCTATTGAGCCCCTCGTAATTCACCCAAACTGGCTCTTTTCTTACTCAATACCGCTTTTGTCCGAGGGCCGTCTGTATTTGCAGTATTCCCATCCCGCAGTCCTCTAACATCTCTTCTACACTGCTCTCAAACCCCTAGAAGTGTAGCCTGTCCCCATTTACAGCATGGCAAAATCTTTCCCAAGCAATGCCTCATCACCCTTTGCACCCCCATTCCCCTTTCCGATATCTCTCTCCGCTCCTAAGTCCCGACAATCGCTGGGTCATGGGCGCTGTCCGGCAGTGCCGTGTCCTGGCAGTGGTACAGGAAGCAGTTGCCCCAGCAACTGTAGCAGATGAGGAAGAGGGCAGCGAGGAAGACCAAGGCACAGATGGTGCAGGGCTTCCTCTCCAGCAGAAAGCTGAGCAGGTAGAAGCCCATGAACATGGAGTGGTTGAACCACAGCGCTGGGTTCAGCGGCTTGGGGATGAGCAGCACAGGAAGTAGCCACTGTAAGCAATACATTGTAAAAATGTTTGTGAAGCGGGTTGGCAGAGGGTCTTTGTGGGGCTGGGACCGGTTAATCCCGGGGTGTTGGAGGTCTTTGGAAAATGAGGATGTAGCACTCTCTGGGAAGATGTGGGGGAGTTGTCCTACCCGACAGAGCTTGGATGATGGAGGGAGCCAGATGTCGTCAGGTCATCCCTGAAGACAGAAAGGAGTGTGAGGATTGTAAGTACCAAACATCTGGAAAGTCTGGCCAATTAGTGCTAAAACTAACAATAATTTCATCAAATCATGTCTTTTCACTTATTCACTAAGTGTTTGACCTTTTAAGTGCCAGAACATAGTGAGAACATCCATCACAATTAGTTAAACGACAAATGTATGCCGTCATATTCAAATTACTTTTACATATGACAAAGAAAAGAAGCAAGTCCTCATAACAAAGAACTTTCAACAAAGTTGTAAACTAACCATTCCAACTTTATATCAACCATGATTTCTTTGATGGTAGTACTGCTACAAGAAAATGATAAAATGACCAACCATGCCTGAGTTGGCAAGCTAATACAGCAGTCCTGTTCAAATGCAAGGGAGCAACGGCTCATACATTTTAGTTTTGGATTCCATAGCTGAAACAATAAGTTGATTGTCGATAAGTTAAACAATATATAAATATTCTCTGATGTCTTTTAGGGCTTTGGTTAATTGTCATCTGGCTTTTATTTGAATGGTTTACTTGCATTATTGTATGATACGTTTCCACACTTTCTACACATGTATACCTCATGGTAAATATAAGACAACCTAACAATGAAGATGCTTTTTACACAATTCCTTAAAGCATAAGTGTCCCTTCGACAGTGAACCTCAAACTCCTATGAGTCACTCCTTAGATAGCTACACATGACTCAAGGTTTGCAACAGTCTTGCATATAAAGAAAATCTACATAATCACTTGATAGAAAAGGTAAAAATGATGAACTGGAAGAAGTATTTTACATTTAAGTTAAAGGATAGAGTTAGCCTCACAGGCAGTAGGTCAAAGATGATGTGGAAACTTCAGCTGTTTTGTTTGGCAGCACACAATACCTCAGGTCATAGTAATCAGTCTCCCAGCCCATTAAAATGATTTGAAAAGTAAAAAAAACTATTTACATGGGTTACTGTTCTGCATTGATTCCTTTTCTTGATTATACTTTTAAATAAGTAACATTTTCCATACAGGAGTATTATGACTATGTGGCGTTAGTCATCCTAAGTAAATAGGAATACTTCCTCCACCCATGCTTCCTTGTAAGGGCCTGATACTCGTAGCTTAGCATCTCAGCTAACTTCAACTAGATACGCACTATGCAACACTTTGCTATTATATGAACATGGGACGGGTATGTTAAGCGTCCGACAACATTGATAGGATTGACTAAATCAAATTATACACTTGACTTGAACTTTAGACAGAGTGCAAATCAACACAGAGTTACGTCAAAGCAGCTGGTTTGGGAAAGAAAACTGTCTGCGGCTGGATGAAGGACAAAAGCTCAGTTGCTGTCAGTTACAGCTGCTAGCATTCACCGACGGACATATGTTTACATAAGCTAATCATGTTACTAAAACCAACTTGCAAGGATTAAGTAGGTATTTATGTTCAGTTGGCAAACATTTAGTTGGACAACTTACGCTTACAGGAAGTTGTGACCTGGCAAAGTCCACTCTATAGCAAACAGCTTCCGCCAGGTTAGTTAAATTGCAATACAAGGTTTGATTGTTTACTTCGACATCTTACTTTATTGAACAATGTTAATGCTATTTGACAGGGAAGGACCAAGTCCGACTAAATTAGCTAACACTAGCCCAATTCCCCGATGTTTTGCCAGAGATGCATAACCAAACCCCACTCAAAAATCTACCACTTAAAATAATGAAGCGAAACCAAATGCACCATGGGGCTTCAATAAACGAATTATGGATCCTGATTTAGACAATTATTATTTCGGCATAGTGCATGTATGACAAGCCGCATTCATTATATACAAATTTTAACATAAGAAATACACAAATCTGACTCGTCTACAATCGCTTTCCACAAATAGCCATCGCAGTGGGCGGTAACGTTAGCGAGCAGCTTTAGCTAGTTCTAAAAGTAGACCGTTTTAAGACTGGGTTTGTGACAGATACAAGTCCTCATTTCAGTAAAAGAATGCATCCGGTTTTGTTAGTTATAAGCCCTGTAACTATAAACCACCAGGTTTGTAAGGAGTTGACACGTTGCGTTATCGGAGGCTAGCTAGCTGGGTTAGCTTAAAAAACAAAAGATTTTGCCTATGTATTGTAACGTAATAGCCGACAAATGCAGCTACAGCTATCAAAGTAAGACAGGTTGACGTATATGTTGAAGGTTGGGGTCTGTGTTTGAATTTATTTGTAAAATAAATAGAACAAACCTGACATATTTTGGGTTCATTCTCAGCAGAGAGCTACCATAAACACCAACTGACTGCGTACGTAGCGGATAGTGTGGCAATGTGGCTAACGAGCATTAGCGCTGACTGGAAGGACCCCTGAAGGAAAGCTTTTTGGAGGACTGTGGTCTGCCTGAATACATTTAACTTAAGTTTAGCTATGCAAATAAAGGACCACGCTCAAATAAATATTGGAAGTTTAACTCCAGTCTGCTTAAAAATAAAGATTACTGCCAAAAGATGAAATCTCTGATTATTGACATTTTAAACTCTGAAGAGCTAACAACGCCCATCAAAAAATGGGAGTTCCTTAAATATAAAGTATGCCAACTCTCAATTTCATTTAGGAAACATTATACAAAAGAACTCCAAAGTAAGGAACTAGACATAATTAAACAACTAAATATTTACTGCAATAAACCTGACCCTTCTGCAGAAGAACACAGAAAATACTTAGCCTTCAACCTAAATTAGATTAAATGTATACTCAAAGAGCACAAGGGGCCTTTATTAGATCCAGAGCTAAATGGATAGAGGAAGGGGAGGAGAGCTCGGCACACTTCTGTGGTCTTGAAAAAAGAAGGCAGGTTAGAAATAGTATCAAATATTTAATGGTTTATAATGTAGAAACAACAGACGAAAAATCCTTAAATCTACAGTCAGTTTATACCTCCACATGTTCTAGTGAGAACTGTCAGACATTTTTAAATAGTATAGCTAAATGTATTCCCAAAGTGGAAGATAGCTTCAAACAGGCATGTGATAATCCAATAACAGGTGTTGAACTTGATGCAGTAATTGGCCGCCTTTCTCTTAACAAAGCCCCCGGCTCAGACTGCCTCACAGGAGCATTTTATAGACACTTTTGGGAAGATATAAAAGTACTTCTTCATTCTACCTTTTTGGAAATATTTGAAACATGTATACTCCCACCCACAATGAAACATGGAATTATAGTCTCAATTCCAAAACCTGGCAAAGACCCAAGAATTATTGAAAACAGAAGGTACATTACTCTTAGGAACTCTGACTACAAACTGTTCACCTATATTTTCACTGCCTGTCTTCAAATTGGAATCTCCAAACTTATTGCAGAAACACAATCTGGCTTCCTAAAAGGCAGATCAATTCACAATAACATTAGGCTGGTAATGGACATTATTGAATACAGAAACCAGATAGAAGATGATGGATTTATCCTCTTCTTGGATTTTTACAAAGCATTTTATCCTCTCAGTACTTAAACATCTTGACTTTGGAGTTAAATTCAGAAATATAGTCAGTGGTCTTTATCAGGATATTAGCAGCTGTGTCATACTACCTAGTGGCACCATAGCTTTAAGGTTAATGTGGGGATTCCTCAGGGTTGTCCTATTTCTCCGTACTTATTTATCATAGTCACAGAAATGTTAGCGATTTACATTGAAAATTGTGATGACATCAAAAACCTAAATGTATTTGGTACAAGTATTCTCATTAGCCAGCTTGCAGATGACACAACATTATTCCTAAAGGATAAACATCAGATTCCAAAAGCTATTACTAAAATTGAAAGATTCTCCAAAGCGTCAGGCTTGACTTTAAATATAAAAAAATGTGAACTTCTTGCCATACATGATACTCCACATAAAGACATTTGTAATATTCCAATCAAATCAGAAATAAAATAACTGCGAATTTACCTTACTAAAGACAAAAAAGTCTTTGAACATTGAAAACAAATTAAATGAATGCAAGGCTAAGTTAAATTCATGGCTCCAAAGAAACCTTTCAATACTTGGCCGGATATATCTGACAATGATGGAATCCTTGTCAAGATGCATTTACCCAGCCTACTCTAATGCCATCCCAAACAAACTGATTAAATCCATTAACCAAATTAATCTAAACTTCATTTGGAGAAACAAACCACATTACATGAAGAAAGGTGATATGGTTAAAGAAATTTATGGTGGAGGTTTAAAAGTGATTGATTTTGAGTGCCTTAATGGAACTTTAAAAATGAATTGGATCAAGTATTGGATCAAACATACCAACTCCTTCTGGTACTGTGTTCCAAATAATATATTTAATAACATTGGAGGTTTGAAATTTCTTCTTACAGCAGACTTTACTATTGATAAATTGCTTGTGTCATTGTCAGATTTTCACAAACAGATATTGTTATACTTGAAAATGTTATATGTACATAACTTTTCACCACATAGTACTACACTTTGGAATCGTACATATGTGTAGAACAGGAAAAAATCATTATTTTATGATAGCTGGTTTGAGAGAAATATATGGTCCATAACTGAATTAATGGATTCTGAAGGCAATCTCTTGGATTATGAACAATTCTACGCTAAACATAACTTCAACCCCCCAAAATTTGATTTTATTAAACTTCCTCAAGAATTTGTACTTCTGACAAGAAATGTTATGGCTCACCAAACCATACAACCACCACCTCCCTCATTATTTATTAAAGGAATTTTAATCTGTCAGGGGGCGAACTCAGAGGCATGAACCCAAATGCACAACTCAGACGGTTCAAAATAAAGTATTTTACTGGATTTAACCAGTAGCGAGCCGTCAGGGCCCTCTAGGCCCTCTCTGAGGGCCTAAGATATTCTACAAAATAATATTTAAAAACATTAAAAAAAATAATATTTGTTTTAAAATATTTTTTTAGTTATATTTTTCATTAGTTTTACCAAAATAACTTGATTTAATTGTATTTAAAATAACATTTCCAAATAAATAAATCCTTCAAATCTGCCTATCAGTTTCTGTTGGAATGTGAAGGGTTAAATTAAAGATGCTCGTCTCTGCGAGTCACTGTGAAGATAGGAGGTGATTGGTGGTCCAGCTATGAATTCACAGAGGGCCCGCTTTGGGCTGCGTCTCACTTCGGTTAAATGGAATCCTTGCGTCCCTCACTTGCGTCGTTTCCCTGCGTCTCTCCCACCAGGGAAGCATGGAGAGACGCAAGGAAACCACGAGAAGCAGGGAAATTAGTTTTAAGAGCAATGGGACGTCGTTTCCTCCGGAGCGTCACGTGAAGCGACGTCCGTTTGTGATGACTCCGCACAGCTGATCGTCTGACAGCAGCCAGCTCTGTCCCCGTTTTTTTCACAAACACTCTCTGTTAGTACACATTTACTGACACAAAAATTTGTATCATCTGTTGTAGACCCAAATAAATAAAATCAAATAAGAACTCATTCTCAAAAAAGATAAACGCCATTCTTAAAATGTATAAATGAACAATAGTTTGGTGAGTGAGTGCACAATAGACATAAAATAATTGAGAGAAGAAAAAGAGATATGTTATCTCTCAAAACCCAGTTAGATTAACATTCATTGGATTGCACACTTTGTTTGTTTGTGTGGATATGTAGCAAATTAACATTTTAAATAGTATTTAATGACTGACGAAAATGTTTCCAATAAATGAATAAAATGATTTTTGACCACTCTGTTGTTCAGATATATCACATATTTGTAACTAAATTATACATTAATTGAAACAAAACACTGTATAAACTGAGGAGTGACTCCCGTGAGCAGGGACGCGGGAAGGGGGGGTGCTGAGGGGGTTGCAGCACCCCCATCTGTTGGCGGAGAGTTGTAACTGCAACGCCAAAAAGTTCACTAAACAAATCAATACAAAAGTTTTATTTTGAGTTACTATTTTTGAGTTAGAATTTTAGTGTAAGCACGCAGTCTATAAAAAGCTTCACTATATAAGAGAAATTGATAATGCGGTGTGCTTCTTCTGTTGCTCTGCTATAGAAAAGAAGCTTGTCAGTGCCAGTGGCGGCTCCAGAGTATTTTTGTTGGGTAATCTATGGTAGGGCTAACCCATACAGTGGTGGGGCTCAAGTAGTATTTGCAATGTAATTACATACACGCTATATCGCCCCCATTGACAGTGAAACGCCACGCGTGAGGTTTAGATTATTTCCCTGTCTCAATCCAAATTGAACTGTATGAAATAAAAAGGCACATTTGTCTTGTAGTAAATAAAAAGGGCGACCTGGAGCCAATCCTGCAATTTCCCAACAGGTGAAAGAGTTGACATGCTGAAAACCCAACCCCTGCAGGGGGGTCTGGGGGGATTCTCCCCCGGGAGATTTTTTGAAATACTAATATAAAATACACATTCTGGTACTCTCTTGAGAAGAAAAATAAATAAATCTATTACTACACATTTAAAAAAATTAATACCATTTTTGTTTTTTGTTACTTTGTTCTGAAAGCTGAACCTGCTGCTCCTCACAGAGAGAAGAGGGAAGAGGCTGTGTGAATTACTTTACATTGTGGATAAGGGTGGATAGCCCCCATTGTTCTGTGTGTCAAAATGAAAGACAGCCCACACACCTATCAATCATCAAACCGTGGGGTCTTATTTCATTACGTGTTGATTTCTATCAACACGTATCCATGTATATAGAGATGTACTACCGCAAAAGTATTCTCCGTCGGGGCTTCCTGCAACAACACCACGCCGTTATCGTGATTCTGATTGGCCAGAAGACATTATCAAAGATGTTTTATTGAGAAGACGATCACTACGTAACAAAAGTTTTCAAAACCGTTTCTAGTCTTCGGTATTTCCAGACAAGTGGCTACTGAAATCAATCTTACTAACTGCTGTTTGTGCAATTTACTCCGCGCGAGTTGGCGGACTTTATTTTGCTTACTTTAACATCATTTTTCATGGTGGGGCTAAGGTGGGGCTAAGCCATTTCTTGGTATGGCTGTAGCCTTACCCCAGCCATACCCTGGCGCCGCCACTGGTCAGTGCAGACAAGATCAGGGATGGGGGTTTTGTGAAAGCAGGGTTTAACCACTGGCGAAAGGCAGGGGAAACATTTAGGGAGCATTAGAAGTCCCATCAACACACAGGCCGTCAACAAACTGGCAGCATTAAAACGAACACCGATGAATGCACTGCTCTCACAAGCTGTTGCTAAAGACCAAATGACCGCATTTAATATGACGTTATTATACAGGACTGCCCAGTGGCATCGCCCGGCCTGGGCATTCGGGGACACCAGACCAACCAGAGAGTTGAATGGAAATAAACATCTGTCTTATTGGCTGACAGGTACCTATCCTGTGAGCTGTGACAATGTTTAAACTGTCAGTCGGACTCAGAGTTTTTGAAGATGGACATAAGAACATTTTTTCTTAAAAAAGATGACAATTCTCAAGTGGTGGCTCACACAACAACCCCAGAGCCATCACTTGAGCCAGGTAAACAAGGTATGTAAATGTCAGTAAACTTCCAAGTTATGCGAACATGTAAGCAAAGCATAAATTACAGCTACGTTGACGTTACTTTGAATCGCGGGGGTAAGCTAAAACGTTAGCAAGTAGCCATAGCTAGCCAGAGATATTAAATAAACACTTTGTCATACAATCTAAATGTAATGTTTTTTAGCATTACCTGGTGATTTCAAAGAAAGCTCTCTGGAAAATGTTGACTTACTGTTCGACATGAAGCTAGAAGCTACCTTACAGTGCACAGTTGATCCTGAGTCCTGTCAGTTAAAGTGTTTCATAGTTAGCTTAGCTAAGCATCAACCTAGCACTGAAATATATGGATGTTATGTGACAGTATTTCTGAGAAAAAGTCAGCTGAAATGGTGGCATAGTTGCCACCAGGGGCGGACTGGCCATCTGTAGAATCTGGAGAACCACAGAACGGCCGGTCGTCAAGGGCCGTTGACGGCCGGCCGGCCCTTTAAAAAAAATGTGTTTAATGTCATCATTTAAGTTGCGCTGACGGCCGACATAGGGCGACAGCGGCCGCTAATGCAATTGTGTGGTTCTTATCTGTCAAATAATCACACACGAAGAAGAAAAAAGACCGGCCACACAAAGAGATTAGACGCCGCGGCAGACAGGGAGAATAGCCGCGTTCACACCAAGTACTTAGCCGTACTTAGTTCCCAGCACTTAGTTCCCAGCACTTAGTTCCCTTATGGAACTAAGAGCCGATCGAGTTCACACCGGAATAAGTTCCCTGAGGGAAGATTACGCAAATTAGCCGCTGACGTCACTTCGTCTTCTTCTGCTTTGGGTTTACTGGCAGGCCGCAAACAACTTCACGGCGTATACTGCCACCCGAAGTCCCCGGCCGGAAGTCCCCGGAGTTGTGGACTGGCTTCAGTAGAAGCTGCTGGGACTCCCAGCAGCTTCTACTGAAGCCTTCCGAGTAAATCGCCAGAACGCCGACACCTCCTTATCTCCACCGCTCCCATGTTTTATTTTGCGTTGCCATAAGTTAGTCTCTCTGCGTTTGTGCGATGGGCTAATGCTAATAATGCTAATGCGAGGATAATAAAATGGCAGCTCTACAAAACATTTCAGAGTTTTACGGGGCGTGGTTTGCAATTCGCCCAGCCAATCAGAACTGGGGCACTTTTTTCCCCCAGGAGAGTACCACCTCTCAGCAGTAAAAATGGGGGTAAAAGTTCCTGGCACTGATACCTCATTCACACCAACGCAACTCCGGTTCAAGCTCCGTGCTAGAGCTTTTCAGGTTCAGAACCGGTTCTTCGGTTTAGCTCCGGCTCTTTTCACACCGCTCAGAGCCCGACTGGTGCTGCGTCATTGCGTCATCGTTTGCGTCATGACGTAACCGTTTGCGTGCCTGCTTCATAAAGCCAAACCGCGCGGAAACCCCTCACAGCTCACACCGACAAGGTCCCGATAGTCCTTCTTGACATAATCTGTTCCACGGTACGGTAAAAACCAGCGGTTGCCATCTCTTTCTGCAATTGTTGGAGAATTGCTTTGGACCGCGTGCTCCCCTCCAGCTTCCTCTGTACCTCTTCGGAAGACCAGATTCCCAGTAGGTAGCTGGTCTCTTCAGTGGACCACGCTACTTAATTAAAGTACCAAATTGAACCTTTTCAGAGACTCCATTAGTCTCTTTATTTTAACTTCTCTCCTGGGACGCGAGAGAATCAACACAAATCAACAATTGGTGACCCTGACGTGATTTCGCTACACCGGGAGAGAAGCTAGCCAGTTTCTCAGGAGACACTGCAAACCACCGACACACAAAGGGCCCGGAAAACACATGGTAAGAAGTACCAGTTAAATCAAAATCTTCAATAGTTTATGTAGGAACCATTAGATTTGTGTGTTTGATGGTGGGCAGCAGATCCTGAGAAGAACTGTTAATTTAATGTTAAAAAACCTAAATTTGCACAAGAGATAACACGTGGCGTTGTTCTGAGACAAGCAGGGTGAGTCAAATTTCTTTTCTTTGTTCCTTTCTTTGTTCCGCATGCCTGATATTAATGTGTGTTTCTTAAGCCAGATATATATATATATGAATGTGTTTTTAAGCCGGTATTTATTGTTTGTATTTGTATGTGTGTTGCTTGAACAATCTGATGGAGTCTATTGTTCTAAGTTCCTGAATGAGAAAGATGGTATCAGATTAATTCTTGTAATAGTGTGTTGGTCGAACAATCTGATGGAGTCTATTGTTCTAAGTTCCTGAATTAAGAAAGATGGATTCTACTTAATTCTGGTGGTTCGGATGGCATCCGTTGGTTTAGTCCCAAATAAATGAGATGGTCTCTTGTTTAACTGGTGATAAGAGTCTGTGGAAGTCCGAAGTATACGTTTTAAATCATTGCGGGTGGATTACGAAAGGAAATGCGGCATTCTTACGTTAAATAGACGATATTCTTTTAATAGTTTTTGACTAGCTTCCCATTTGGTCCCATACTAGCGTGTGAGTTGCATCGGACGTCCATAGACTAATAGTTTTGATGGTCTCTAACTATTTGAATGTTATTGTTAACTTGTTTTAAATTGTTCAGCATTTTGGAGTGTGTTTTGCTGTTATACTACGCTAAAGTTTAGCCTGGTATCTGGTCCCTTTGTTAAGATCAGCAACCTCATGATTTAATCTCATCTGTGAGAGTCCATTGAGTTCCTTAAAAGCTCTTTGTTCTTCAGTTCAGAGGTTGAATTAATCAGTATCCATCTTGTTTTGACCCCATGAGGACAGTCGCCATTTTGTGAAAGGCGAACCAAAGGACTCCTTTGTTCTCCGTCACTCATTTGGGTTGACCCCATGAGGCCAAGTCATTCTTTCTGACCTCCATCTTGTGAAAGTTCTTTTGTCACAATTTGATTTAGGAAAGAGTTTATTTTGCTGAATCGGTTTATCTATAAATATTGTTGTTGAAATATTTGGGCTTGCAAATGTGTTTTGGCTTGTTTATGCTTTATTGTTTAATCATATTGTGAATTTTCTTCCCATTTGAAAGATATTTTTAAGAAACAGAAGCGTATCTTCGGCGCCGCCCGATTAATGTGAATATTATATAGGATTAAGACCTTCTGAGGAGGCACTAGATTTTATCTGGTTTACACTGGCGTAGTCTGGTTTAATAAAGTATATTTTTTGTGTGGTGTTTAAGCCGAAAAGATTGTGTACAAGATTGGTATACGATCAGCTTTTAAGGTCAGCATCTATAGAATTTAGAGTTAAGATAAATGAAGATTGTGTTGTTTTGTATTGAAGTTTAGTTTTTCAAGCAGTGTGGTTTTTATCTGCACATGCTGTGTTCCCATTGTTCCCCTCCCCTTCCCCCAGTCACATGAGGTTAATGCTATACTGCTAAGCTAGTTAGCTAGCCAGTTAGCATTACTAGATGGTGAAATAGTTTGAGTAAGACACAACCGGTAACTACTGTTTAAATACACAGGGATGGCGTAGATGAACATTGAGAGTAGTGTTGATATGTGTTGATTCTCTCGCGTCCCAGGAGAGAAGTTAAAATAAATAGACTAATGGAGTCTCTGAAAAGGTTCAATTTGGTACTTTAATTAAGTAGCGTGGTAATGAAACAAACAGAGGTGTAGTGGGGGAGAGAGCAGCTGCAGCAGTCCTCTCACAGTCGCGACCGTGGAGAAGAGACCCCAAGTCTCCGCCACCTAACTATATATCTCATCATTTGGCTCCTCCTCTTCAATGGCGGCTGTGGTGACGCAGGGGGACCTCCCACCTCAGTCTTCTATGTCTGATATCGCGTAAATTAGAGGATTTAGACATCGTGTCTTCATTGTATAACGCTAGTGATGGCAGTTTGACACTGAAGCTTCGAACGGAGCTTCAACCCTGGACTTCCTTTTCCATAGAAGCAGTGATTCGAAGCTTGCTTCAAATCACGTGACATATGACGTCAGAAGCAGCAACTACTTCAAATCACGTGACATGTGACGTCCGAACCAGCAACTGCTTCATTTCCTGAATGAATCAACTCACTGGTTCGCCGTCCAATCAGGTGATTCAATGCACTGCCTCGTCTCTAGTCTGACAGGTGACAGGTTGAAACAGTTTCGAATTTGAGCGCTTCAACACTTTATAACCGCTCTAAACAATGCGCAATGTGTGGGTTGTTGTCATAGTTTGCGTTGTTGCTGTTGAGTTGTTGATGGTATTGCATTTAAATTGGATCATTATAGAGCAAGCCAGGAAGAAAGATAGGTCGTTCTGGCTCGGGAAACACTTCAAAATGTGAAGTTGTGAACAAAAAGACAATTATGAGTAATATAAAAACAGTTTAATTGTTTAAGGAATAGATAGCCCAGTGGATAGAGCCGGCGGCCTGAATGCTGCGATGTCCTCCGCGCAGCTGGTTCAAAGTCCGGAATGGATGAACTTTTAATCATTGCTTTTCAACTTTAATACTTTAATAACTGATAAAAGGCTGTCTCCGCCCAAAAAAATGTCCAGCACTCTCTAGTCTCTTCTCAATAACCCAATACACACAATTATCAATCTTTAATTGCAAATAGAACATGATATTCAGTCTTAGTGTGTGTGTGTGCATCGAATATTTTTCAAGGCAAAGATACGTTAAACCCACTGCAGCCTTGCACTTCGCCAGGAGAGTTCGCTGTAACTGAAGCTTCGAGAAATGAACCTATTTCCGACACAATTGTCCAAGTGGTTCGATGCTTCATTCAAAGCTTCATTTTGCCATCACTATATAACGCCACACGCCTCTTCTCCTCATACTCTCTTTCATGACTTTTTACTTAATGCATTTTAACGGCTCTAATCGTTATTTAAGTAAAACCGGAAGTCAAGCTTACTGTTGGTATTCCGGAGACTTCTTCCGGAATAGCTTTTCAAAATAAACTTTAGCAACAATGTTAGCCACAGACGAATGCTAACCGGAAATGTTTTCAGAATAAAACAGTTATAAGCTTACTGTATGTTGAAACTAAATTACGTCATTTAACATTGATTTTAATTTCTTACAGTAGATTACGTTGTTTTGTTTCTCATGCTTTTCAAAGAAATTAATTTGCACTTTATTATTTGGGAAAATAAACCGGAAGTAGGTTTATGAACCGGAAGTACTAGTTGATACATTGAAAGGAGTTAAAAATAAAACAGCTCCCCTAGCGGACATAATTATTACAGTTAATACATTCTTCACCACACACAGACAAAGATTACATGTGGTTTCTAATTCTAAAATAAGAATCCTTACACAATAGTGTTTCGACCGAGACTGTAGAGTACACAAACACATTGGTCTTTGAATTGAAGTATTGTAGTCAACACATTTTATGACATTTGCATAATTTCATAAACTTGAGTATACACTGTACACAGTTTATTTAGATTTTCACCATATTCCTATTTTCATATTTTAAAGTCAAAACCATACACTGTTCATTTTAATTTTTTATTTCCTTTCAGATTTAAAATGTGCATAATTTCAAAATCTTTAATTTAGCTTTCCAATTTCTGTTTACATTTAAAAAATTAAAAAAATTAAAGTTAATTCAGATGATATAGGATACAAAGGTACTATTGAGTGGATTAGTAATTCATCTTTGATAACTTAATAATTCGATCCAAGCATTTAAGAGATATGTCACCAAAAGACAACAAGTTAAGAGCACTCGCAATGGCAGGCTCAACTGCAGATATTAAGGAGAGGGTAAACATAAGATCAGATGCTATGACAGCTCCCAGTAAAAGACAGAAGACATGGAACCAAATAGAGAAACTGTTGAAGCAGTGGCAAACGAGAGGATTGATTCCAGCAGATGATCAACCTGGACCAACGAAAGCCCATAGAAAAGCTGTAGTTGAATATGAGAATGCTGAATACCTACAACAGCAAGAAGCATGGGTGAAAGCCGGACAACCCCCTTGGTATGGACCTGCTAAAAGCGCTATGAAAAAAGACAAACAACAGTTACACGTCTGTTACTCCATCTGAAATATGTCAGCCAAGGATCGACAAATAGCATGCATGTGGTTCAAGCAGCAGAACTGACAGCAAAGGAAGACAAGACAGAAAAAATAGAAGAAGCTCCGGTTATCCAAACTTCGAAGCTCTATCCAAGCTTCACTGAAGCGCCTCCTCCCTACATGACAGAAAAATACCCTTTCTCTCAACCCTCAATACAAGCCCCAACTTTTGGTATTTTAGGAGAAGTATTGCATTTGGAGGGGGTCCCCACAGAAAGAAGGGTCAAAGAATTGGAGTATGAATTGAAGGAGGAACTCAACAGAAGAATGGAAGAACTCGACAGAAGAATGGAAGAACTCAGCAGAAGAATGGAAGAAAGACAAAGACAAGAACATGAAGAAAGAAAAAGATGGGAAAAAGAACAAGAAGAGAAACAATTCTGAACTGGTTACTCTCCTGAAACAACAAATTCCGCTGAAAAAGAATCTCAAGAAACTGGGAGAGGGCTCATAGCTGGAAGACTCAGGGGAACCGTACACCTGCTACCGCTGATATCAGCTGGAAGAGAAGGATCGAGATATCAACCATGGAATCACAGGGACATGAAATCACTAGTAGCAAAGCTACCCGCACTCTTGGGGGGGGGGAGTCAAAAGTGATTAAGTGACCTAGAGAAGTACACTGCTCAAGATCACCTATGCTCGGGAGATCTAAGGGCACTTATTGAACGTGTAGAGGGAAGACCAGAGGCCAGACAGATAGATGCCAAATCCCAATGTATTGACGAGCCAGATGACACTCCATTTAACCATTATAGGACGAAGTACTGGGAGGCCATTCGTCACATCTACCCGACAACACGCAGTTTACATGCCCTTACCAGCCTGAGGAAAGAAACGGGGGAAGACATGCATGCCTTCTTGAAGAGATGTGAAGGAGTGTGGGAGGACAGCGCGGGAGAACGACATGATCTTTCTCCATCTGTTGAAATGTTGTGGAAGAACGCTGTCATTAAAGCCCTTCCCCCATCAGTGCAGGCACGCCTGGAAGACGTGGTGGGATTAGACACTAAACCCACTGAAGAATGGAGACAACATCTAATTCACCACAATGTCAAATACCAGGCAACAAGGATATAAAATGATGAAGAAGTGAAAAAACTAACTAGAAGACTTTTCAAGATACAGGTAGCTGAGAAAGATACCGAAGCTAATAAAAACAATAAATCGACAAAGCAGATGGCAGCTAAAGATAGAGATGGCCATACCAGCAGAGGAGTCACGGCGGACACCTCCAACAGTTCAAACTCAGGCAGAGCCAGAGAGTCAGGAGCCGAATCCACAAAGAGGTGGAGGAGGTTTCCAAGGAAGGTAAAGGGGTAGAGGACGTTTTCGCACAACAGGAAGAGGTTCCCAAGGTGATGGATGCTTTATATGTGGTCAGCTGACACATTGGTCCAAAGAATGTCTGCATCACCGGCAACTACAAGTACCAGAATATTGCCCACACAGCAACAAGCACCAAACAACGGCCCTCCACACAGTTACCCCAGGGGAGGTTTCCATGACTACAACAGAGGCAGGGGGTCTCAGGGATGTCAAAGAGGAACAGGATTTCCAAACATGAATCAAATACCACTACAGCCTGGTATCATGAGCAACAATGAGGAAGCTCATAGGGCCAGACCACCAGGTCATTCATCTTCAGCCCAGAAGGGAATCTTGAAATCCAGCTATATTGAGCCATATCTGTCACCACAGGAGGGAGAGATTGAATGTTATTTAAAAAATCGTGAGTAGCATATTGCATTTAAATATAAAGCATCCACAGATTAGTAGAAGAAGATTAAAACATAGTAGAACATTTAGCAGACTATTTTTGTAATTATGAGAAGGAAAGAGATTACGAGTGATGTTGTTCCCCCACACAGAAAACTATTGTGTCCACACAGCTAGTGAGGTCAAGACGATGGGTTTTCACCCAAAAGATGAAGAGGAAAAACTTAGTACTCGCCCAAGACAGGGTCCTTACCAAGTCCTCCTGGTTACACCGACTGCAGTTCAAGGGGCGAAGATACACCTGACGTGGAGCTGTGACACCTGAAAACAGAAACTCGATTCTGCTGTGGTGAAGTCTGGCTACAAAGGGAGGTGTTCCGATAGGGTCGCTTGTCTCAAACCAGTGAAGAAGTCAACAAGAACCCAGCAGAGCTAGAGAGTGACTGTTAGCGGGAGAACAGTGACAGAGCGACAGAAACTGACACAACAATTACCAGCCAGTACAGAGAGACCCCGTCAGAAGACCGGGGCTGTGTTTAAAGGGGAACTTCATTTATTATTAGTTGAAGTATAGTTTTTTTAGTCAAACAATTATGTGATATATGGAGTCAGATTACATTTTCTCATAAACACATTTTTATAATCAGTCTGAAGCTTCTTTTTTAAGGCATGAGCTGCCAACTCAATAAACTAAGACTAATTAAGCGCTGAGATGAAAGGTTGTGGTGTTTTTACAGCAGTTTCAAGAATCAGTCTTTATTTGTTTAAGTGATTTTGCAGATTTATAATGTAGTGTATAAGGCAATATATCTCACTTTCAGTGAGGGGCCCAGCCCTCATGTTCTTCTGTTGTAACCATCTGTGTGAATAGTTCGAATTTTCCCTCTAGGTTAGCGAAATATTATTTGTCATGATATGTTTGTTCAGCTGCACTCGGCAGTGTCAGCCAAGCCTCTAGTCCTAGAGCTATTAAGACGCGTTAGCAACACCAAGAGTTGTTTTTCGCAGCAACAATGATACATAATACCATGACAAAAGCCATTATTGAACTAAGAACATTTAAACTATTATTTGTGCTAAATATGCATTAATAACCATCGGAAAACGATACATCACACAATATTTTTGTACGCCTTGTGGGTACACGGAGAATTTATATTTATTTAATACAACGTTATGGGTTTTCCTTGTCCTATTCATAATAGGGTAATCATTGCAATATTAATTGAGCATTTTATGCTCAAAGGAGGGAATGTCATGATCAATCAGATGAATTTATTTCGGTGACGTTGTAACTAATAAATAATAACATGTTGTCAACAATAGGTCTCATAACAACAAAAGATGTGCCAAAGCTTGGGCCTCCTCCAAGGAGGGAGTGGTCCAGTTTTAGATATTAGACAAATAGAAGTGGATGAATATGTCAGAGCTCTGAGTAATATTATCCAAGTTTGTCTACACAGGCTCGAAAAAACGACAGAGATACCAGAAGAGACTCCTGTTCGGCCAGGTGATTGGGTGAGGGTGAAAGTTCACAAAAGAAAGTGGGCTGATCCCCGGTGGTCGGAACCGTGAGAAGTTGTAACGAACTTCACACGCGCTCCGGTTTAAAGGTAAAGAAAAAAGGAGCAAATTGACACCACCTCACACATTGTCACCCTTCACTGGCAACTTCCAGAAAATTCTTGGAAGTTAGGATTGATTTGGCAGAGCTGGAACAAAACAATAAATAGAAATAAGATCAAGAGACATTTAGATAGAAACAGCTCAAAAGACGAATTGTCTTTAGAATTTTATAGATTGTACACTAAAGTGAAAACATATTTTTTGTTTTACACCTGAAAAAGAGTCCAACGTTTGTTTCTATTTTTGTATACGTTATTTTTGTACTCATCATTTTAAATTCTGTAACTGACACAACCATGGATAAAATAGAGATTATGTCAAGAACAAAGCCAAAGCAATTGTGGGGTCCCCTAGGGATAAGAGTCAGAATAGCATTGTTGATTGTGTTCATTACATTTGGCACCTTTCTGGTTGGATGGGGAGTACAATATCATGAAAGACATGGATCCATTAGTTCACTCATAGAAAATGCCCACATCACTAACAAACTCCAGCTGTGTTTCAGAGACTTTCACTTATCCCCAGAGCCAAAAGATCAGCTGAGCAACAAGAGGAGGAGTTAGAAATACTCGTTCCCAAAGGTGAGGAGGTTATAATCAAGATGATTCACCCCCCTATATGCAGATCTTGTATCAAATGATGAGATGGGTTTAAGTGATCGGGATATTTAAGTGAATTTACAAATTAGGGGAATCTCCAAATACACTGGATCCATGTTTTAGTCTGTACCAGAAACTACCCCCTTTAAGACTATGGACAACCGACCGGTGACCTATCTGATCACAATTATTGAAAAATTATTACAGTAGAAATAGGCTACTAACCCACGACGACAGCTGTGTATGTACAAACTCTATGAACAAGATTTCCCAGCAGATTGTGGCTACACCACAGATATATCCAGTCACAAAAGTTACTAATGTTCTAAATAACAGTGAGATTTAAGATATTGGAGAATATATGGGGACGTTCTTTTATAGTGTGTGAAACATGTGATGCTTGAAACCAGTAGGTATTTCAATTTATAGAAGAAAATGGTTTCCTGAAAGAGTTATTTGGAGTAAACATGTTACAGTGGGTGAAAACAATGTTTAGGGATATGGTAAAATTTAGTAGACATTAATTGTGTTTAGATGGCATTTAACATCTAAGACAGATAGTATGATTAGTAAAATAGAGTGGAACCATTGGATTTACTTTACCTCAGTGTGTTAGAATTTCTATAGGTAATGCGTCCCGAGACCTGGACTCTCTCTCTGCTTGTCAGACCGCTACGACCCCTATCTTCCAAGCAGACAAAATACCTCACCACAGGAGACTCCTCCTTCTCCATCGAGCAGACAGAGAACCAGAGCTGAACCAACAACGACGAGACTGCATCCAGAACCATCTCCACCTGAGGCATCCAGAACCAAAACAGCATGCTGACATAAAGAGGCATACTCTCATCAGTCCCTCAGACAGGACAAGAAGTTCCAAGCTGAGCCACGAGATTTGGCACAAGAGCAGAGTGTGGGACATGAGAGCGGAATACGCTCTCCATGCAACAGCGAAGAGACTGTAAAGGTGGAGATGAAATGCAAAGCAGTTGGGCCACTGAAAAGTATGGGGTCAGTTCAGTCTCAAAAATAAATAAAGGCACACAAAAGGATACACAAATGTAATTCCGGATTTATATATAAATGTCTCCGTCCACACACATATTTTTCAATGCACACACAAAAACTTATCATTTTATAAATGTAAAAAAGTTTCACAAATATATTTCTGATCCACACACAAATAGTTACATCAAAAACACATTTGAGTGTTGTTACATTTATATAAAAAACGCTTTCTGTGTGTGAATCTCTCTGCATTTGTGTGAATCTCTCTGCATTTGTGTGTGGATTTTTGAGACTCCCCTGACGCAGCTAGATTCACACACACACTTTTTTTAAGGGCGAGTGTCTTCGGCCAATCAGATGTCTGCTTCATTTTAAGCCAATCACATGCGTGTTTCTGCACTCGAGGGTGTGCCTAATGCGTTTCCAACGTAGTGCAACATCTACGCGGTTTGCGGAGTGTGGGGGTGTTAAAGTTCAGAGTTCATCAACACCAACATGGCTTCTGGATGTGGCGCTCCCGCTAACAGTGTAATTGAAGTATAATACTTTCACATCTTGTCGTTAGTCATGCAATAATCTCGAACTATACATTATTACGTTTGCTTAATTATGAAGCAATATTTGAGGATATTTGGAACTTGTTTAGTAGGTTTAATTGTGATGTAGCTAATAAGCTAACATTAGCTAGCGCTGCTAAGTCTGTCTAAAGTTTCAGTATGCTAAGTTGGTTGTACTGCTATCAAGTATTATCTTTAAATGAAGTTGACGTTATTGAAAATAACTGTTTGACAGGGTCTATCGCCTCAAGTCGAAGTATATTGCCGTTCATTATTAAGTATGTTTAAGCTATGAATGTTTGCTTTGTTACTATTTATGTATTATGTGTGGCATTTAATACTAGCATGTGCGAACAAGTAAGCTAAATAATGCTAATAGACAACCTAGGATGAGTAGGATCATAAAGTAACTTAGCTAACGTTAGTTGGCCCGCAGAACACTAGTGGGCAACATCAACATTCTAATCACAGTAAATACTGTGGTAGCAAAGTAGCGGTGGCACCAGATTGGCGATAATTATAGAGATAATCTCGTAGTAGCTTGTTTACCGACCATTTTCAAACAGTATTGCTGTTGGCGCTGCCCTTCTGTTGCCCACCAGTGTTCCACCACCAGTGAAGTCAGCTGTTTACTCCTATATAACCCAGCGGTTGACTGCTTTAATGACTATAAGAGATGGCTAATGGTTTTAGCCATCTACAATCTAAGCCTTAGCTAGTGGGTGAATAAAATGGCCTTTTAAAAAAATGCAGAACTTGTCATTTATGGAGCAGCTAACAAACAATAATTTTCAGATCAATGTTTGTCATCTCTAATCTAATCCCTTAATTTATCTGCTAGGAATCACTGAAGCGTGACATCTTTCAACGACTGCATGATCGACTAACACACATCCTGGAGAGGACACCTGTAGACATCGAAGGGTTAGAGTTTGCGTGCCGTCAGGATTGTGTTCTATTAAGTGCTCTGGGCGACATAGTTGATGTAGGAGAGAACATTCTGGAGAGAGAGAATGAACAGACATTTGTAACCCTGGAGTTGCAAAGAGGTTCTGGACGTGGGCGTCCACGATTGAATGTGTCAGTACTGGCTCTGACACATCTTATAGAACTAGGACTGTCATCAAATTGCATTGCCAGACTCCTGGGTGTGTCTAGAGCAGAGGTCTCCAACACGTCGATCGCGAGCTACCGGTAGCTCGCGGTCAGCTTTTCAGTAGCTCGCCGCTCGCGGTTCACAGACTGTGTAGAAAAATTCCGACGACAATAAATGCACCTGAATCAGTCCGTGTCGCTGCGGCTCAGACACACATGGATTTATGTTGTAAAAAATGCTCGCGTTAGCACCATGTCAGGTTTTTGGTGGATTTAATCAAGTCTTGGATTGCAGAGTATGAATGTCCTCTTGCTATTTTCAGTTGATAAATACGTGTGTAAAGTTTGTGAAGGCAGGAGGAAAGCTTCCGCGATCACCGTCTCCTCCGTTCCTCCAAACCCCGCCCCCTCCTGAAAAATAATGAGTGACAGGCTGATAGTGACCCGATAGAAACTTTATTATTCACTTAATCACTGATTGAGATATGATGAAGCTAACTTAATCTCATACATTCATGGGATTTATGTAACAGTACGACAGAGAATGTAAGGGTGCACCCACATGCAGTATTTTAGTTTGTATGCTGTTTTAAATACTCATGTTGTCTGCTGTGTTCAGACTTAAGTCACGTGTGTGATGCCACATTCAGGACCTTCAGTGTCCTTTTTTTAACAGAAGACCATTGCTAGAAGCTGCAGCTAGACTGCAGAAGCATTAGTTTTTAGTTTTTGAGGATGGAACAATTTCACACACAGATATAGGGAGGCTAGACCTATACAATTGATTTATTATGGTTTATAATTTAATGTCAAGAAGAAGAAGAAGAAGAAGATGGCTGCACTGTTCAGTGTCAATCCTGTGGAGATGGAGGTTATAAATCTCCAAAATCATGTTCAGTTTAAGTCTCAGCAAAACTCACAACATTTCTGGAGCCTTGTAGACCCAGAAAACGATAAGAACATTCACCAAGCAGCACTGAACATGTCTGCTTTATTTGGTTCTGTTCTACAGACCTTTGTGAAGCAGCTTTTTCTGACATGAATGACATCTAAATACAGAACAAGACTGACTGATGAACATTTAAATGACTCTATTAGAGTGAACCTAAGTGGGTCCAGCAGACCCCTCTATGGTGGACTCCATGCAGTGCCAGTCCTCTTACTGACTGTGAAAAAGAGTGAATGCACTTATTTTACACATGTGCCATAAGGCGATGTACTTACTACGTGGGCCATAATAAGAAGTGAACAAATTGTCTTTTTCTCTTGGACATTTATGTCAATCTTCAGTGATGTACTTATATGAGGGCCATAATAATATGTGATAAATTGTCGTTTTCTTGGACCTTGATGTGAAGTTAAGATGTTTGATAAGCTTTGGGTATTGATTTCACACGTGTACAAAAGTAGCTTAATTCAACTGATGAGTGCTATGTGAATAAATGTAAGCGATGTGATGCAAGTAGCTCTTGGCCACTTTCATTTTTTCAAAGTAGCTCTCAGATGAAGAAAGGTTGGAGACCCCTGGTCTAGAGCAACACTATTTAGGCGGATGGCCGAAAATAATGTATCTATATCAGCTTCATATAGTGGCTGCAGTGACAATGAATTAGATGTATTGATCAGAAACATTAAAAGCACCATGCCAGATGCTGGCTACAGTATAGTCCGAGGTGCTCTACTTGCAAAGGGACACAGAGTGCAATGGGACCGAGTGTATGCATCCATGCATCGTGTGGACAGTGTTGGTGTGCTCTCCAGGATGACCCGGATGGGATGTGTGGTGAGGAGAACATACACAGTTCCTTACCCTAAGTACATGGGGCACATTGACACCAATCACAAGCTAATCAGGTGTGTTTACATGCTATCTGTATGTGAAGTGTTCATTATATTATTTTTCATTTCTAGTTTTATATATCTTGTTTTTTTTAATAATATTTGAAAGTGACCATTGACAAAACATAGCATAACGTAGCATGAACAAATTTGGTTTTGCTTTCATCCACATAAATATTCTATGTGAGATCTATGCTTTTATGGATGTTTTGTATTGTGTTTGGGAGTTACTTTTTTCTTTCTTATTTGTTTAAACTTAGATACAACTTTGTTATCTTTGGAGGAATAGATGGCTATTCAAGAAAGGTAAGACTTTATACTGTCAAAAAGTAACAACTGCAAAATGTTGCTAAACAAGAGTTGTGTGCTTTTATTTTTTGTATTAGGCTTCAGATTATTTTCTGTACAAATAGGGGGTAGTAACCTACTCTTTTTCATTCGTGAGGGGAAGCAGGCTTTGTATACTGGAAATTAATTTATCAAAGTCGTAATTTCAATATTTTTGCTGACTCAATAGTGCCTATTCCACCCATCATATGTTAACTTTGAGGCTGTGATTTAACATTGAAACATTCTCTTTTTATAGTATTCATGTAAAGTATTCAGTCCTTTCTATTGAGCTTTGACTTGATTTCTCATGTCAAGAGATTTCATGATATAACATCAAATCATTCTGAGGTGTCTAGTTTATAGTCTATACACACCTTCTCTTCTCCACTGCTCAGAGGACCAGAACATTCTACTGCTTCACTTGTTGCACAGGAAACATCTGTAGATCTTTTCCAGCGCAGGCTTTGACCTTGGGACTTTTTGTTCTTCCTCGGCATTGTTGTTGTTCTCCAATACCACCTTAATATTTGCAGGTTTATAAATATATTTAAATATAAGAATCAAACAATTCAGTTGGTTGTTTTATTGCAGTATATGACAAGTTAGACAATAACAAAGCTCTTTATTTTCTGATCAAAACAGTGTGAACTGTATACCTGGGGTGTGTTTACGTTTATCAGAGAAAATGAATACAATATCGTATTATTATGTTAACTAGTTAAGTAAATAAATACAGCAAAAATCTAATATGACTTAAAACAGCCTTTAGGAATTAGATACGTTTACGGTAACAAAATTCAGTAGCAACAGTTCTTATAAAATAAATATGGATTGAAATTATAAACGTATAACCTTTGTATATATATATTTGTAACTATCCACTTAGTACAACAATTTATGTGTTGTGACAATGATACAATTAAATGTTGAGTTCAAGCACTTTTCACTTGACAGAGACAGAGAGACAGAGTAATAGCAGAGAGGCTTTTCAACAGATGGATCAGGTACTTGTAACCTGAGAGGCTTTAATATCTCAAGGACTGTTGTAGTCCCAATCAACTTGTTTTTTCAAAAGTCAGTATTCACTGAAATCATTATAGCGTTTTTACAGATAGAGTGGGATAGATCAAGCACTTTTCACTTGTAGAGATAGCAAGATAGAAAAATACCAAAAATAGATAGAGCATACCACCAAGTACTTGTAACCTGGTGGCAGAGATCAAGTACTGGTAACTTGAGGGACACAAAAGATAGAATATGCCAAAAATTAGACAGAGCAAGGTAGATTGGATAGGATAGACAGAGTGGCCATATAATCAGATTGAGTGGAAACAAGTGATAGGAAAGAGAGAATGCGGTTATGATAGAGAGAAAGAATCCAGAGAGATCCTCAACAGCAGGGCACCTGTAACACACAGAAAGTTTTGATTTAAGAAAACAGATTCAACCCCAAGCTTAAAGGTCATTGAAGGCATCTGGTGACATGAACCTAATCTAAAAACATGATGACATTATACACTGACCACATTTATGTGGAAAAAGAAATGCCAGGAAATGTAACAGTTAGGCAGGGCTGGTTTAGAAGGCTCTATTTAACTACAATGACACTTTACTGTGTTTTTCATTTGTGAATCCATTTTGTATTTGTCAACCAAAATTGCGCTTGTGGATCTCAAATCTCTGCTTGTGGATCGTCTTTTTACACACACAGAGTTTTGAGACAAACTTTCCTCTGGTCTCGACCTAAATCTGCTCGTGTCACTGGGTTATTTTCGGAAACCACGTGATGGCCTGCTGATGATGACATTTCCAGATTTCAAGGTTTCAAAGTAAGAGCATGATGGTTTGTTTAATGTGCCGTTTTTGTATTACTTTAATGAACAGCGGTACGTTAGGTGCATTCTTTATCACCATCATGTTATAGTGATACAGTTAGTTAGTTTGTGTTAGTTTATTTGTCCAATACAGCCTATTTCGAGCACATTCCTATGCATTGATGTTGTGCCTGCCTGCCTGCCTGCCTGCCTGCCTGCCTGCCTAATTTTACACGGAGGCCAGGACCGGTAAAAATCACAACATTCTGGTGTCAATGCGTTAAAATATTTCAACGTGCTCGCTAGCGCCACCTATGAAAATCCCATTTCTGAATAAATTTACAAAGTCGCACCGTAACTCCAAATCACCTGAAATGTTGCACACATATCCGGGTGGACCTGCTCTACAAATAATCCTCTTGGAACCTTTTTTTTAATTAGCATATTTTTCAAAAACAGTGAAATGTTAACTTTAATTTCAATTTTCAGTTTTTCAACACCAAACTTCGTATACAGCATCAGTGGAGGGTCAGACACATTACCGTAGAAAATGAGCATGTTCAGACGATAAATGAATGAATCAAGACGTACTCGCAAAAAGGCAGGGCTTAGAAACAAATGCTCATAACTCATCAACAATGTATCCATATATCACAGATTTTGGTGGATAGGTTCAGTCTGTCTTGGGGAATAGGCACACCAAAGCATTTTCATTTTGGACTATAGGGGGCGCCAAAAACACCACCAATTTATAACTCAAGAACGGATGGACGACGTTTTTTTTTTTTTTTTTTACACATACTCGGGGTGACTACGAACTGAGATTTAAAGTGTCGCAACAAATGCAGAATGTGGGCGTGGCATATACCTTTTTTTTTAAATTGCGATAGCATAAAATGAGCTTCGGACGCAAAACTTGGGACACACGTCACAGCCCACGACTTTTTCAAGAATGTAAAAAAAATAAGTAATTTTTCCAAAAAACTGCTCACTAGCGCCCTCTATTGTGTGGTAGTCACATATAGTTTATCAGAACTTCACGAATTTTGGCACAGTTGACACTGCACTTGCGGAGCACTTGGGATCGTCAACAGTCTTCAGCGGTATGTCAAACACCATACAAAATGACATAATTGAGAGCATAGCTCGTTCTATCCAGGATGAGACTGATAAAGAAATACACATTTCTCCTTTCATTGCTGTACAAGTGGATGACACATCATACATTTCCAATAAGTGCCAACTCACTGTAATCATCAGATATGTGAATGAAAAAGGCAGTGTGTGTGAACGTTTTCTCGGCTTTTTCGATGTCAGCTTAGAAAGAGACGCAAAAGCTGTTACATCAGTTGTCATGAGAGCCATCGGGAACTACAGTCCAACAAACAAACTAATTTGTCAGACTTATGACGGAGCAAGCTGCATGAGTGGACAGCACGGTGGCGTTCAGGCTTTAGTGAAAGCACACTGCCCCAATGTGCTATTCATCCACTGTTATGCTCATAAATTAAATTTGGTTTTAGCACAAGGCACAAACAACATTCAAGCAGCCAAACTGTTTTTTGCCAATCTTGATGCCTTCCACAATTTTTTCTCACGTTCACGTAAAAGATCAGCATTACTGTGTGAAGTTGATCGAGCTGTGCGTGTACCAGGGGGTTCTGCTGTGAGGTGGAACTTTAAAAGCCGCGCGGTACACGCCATCCACGAAGGACGCGGGTCGCTCTGTATCGCTTTCGACAAGATAATGACAGAGCCGGGATGGGACAAAGAGACCATTGCACAGAGTGCTTCCTTGAAGCAAAAAACTTGAGGATTTTGACTTCACCTTCCTGCTCGGGGTCTTTCAGTCCATTTTCGGCCTCACAGAACCACTCTTCCAGGTTCTGCAAAGTAAGACGGTGGACATAAAAAAATGCCAGGATCGGATCATGAGCACTCTCAGCGCTCTCAAAGCCACAAGAACAGATGAGACATTCAGTCGCATTTACGAGGAAACAGTCAAGGCAGTCGGAGATCCTGTGCCCCGACGTAAACGACGTCACCGCGGCTGGGACGACCTGGAGCAGGGGTTTAACCAGCACCAAGAAGGAGACGAGGAAACGGTTGTGTCTTTCCGGCGTCTTTACTTCCAGATTGTTGACGGCATAGTGTTGCACATGATCCAAAGATTTGAAGATATGGAGCACCTGAACTTTTTCGCATACTGGAACACACATCATTCGCCTCTTTCTGCAACCCTGCTGCATTTCCCAGCAGTGAGCTGGCTCAGCTGATCAACACGTATCCATTCTTTGATGAGCAGAAGTTAAGGAATGAGCTGCAAACGCTGTACAGCAACAGGTTGTTTCACAAGCCACCAGGAGAGCTGATAGAGCTTCTTATTGAGGATGACCTACAGGGCACACTCTCCGAGGTCTACAAGCTACTCCAGCTCATGCTCACGATACCAGCCACCAGCGCATCAGCAGAGCGCTCCTTTTCCTGTCTAAAAAGGATAAAAACGTATCTGAGGAACACGTGTGGACAGGACAGACTTGTCAACCTAGCCACAATATCCATTGACTCTGTTGTTGTGGAGGACCTAAAGGCCACTTGGAAATTCTATGACATTGTTATTGACCACTTTTCCACCATGAAAGACAGGAGAATGGCCTTCCTCTTCAAATAGGGTGAGTGAAATGCACACCCCTTTCTCTCTGTGGCATACCTGTTGCCTGAACTGCCCGTGTAGCTATGTGTGCAATTTCTGATGTTGTTCTGTTGGTTATTGTGCATTGCTTGCCTGGATTTAGCTGCAGGTGTTAGTCAGTCTGAAGTAGTTGTTTTATTGCAGTTGTTTAATTGGCACAGGGTGCTATCCGAAAATCAGCACCGCGGATAGCACCCATTTAGGGCGCGATCACCTGAATAGATGAGATTGTTTATATTTTGTTGTTACTTTTGGACTACGGACTGAGCTAATTACAGAGACGATGACTGTTGCTGCACTTGCCGTGTGTGTTAGAAAGGGAAGGGAAGAGAAGGTGGAGTATCGCATGCAAATGTTTCTGTACATAATTGTTTTTGAATTCATGTGTTTCATTCACGCCTATTGATACTTTGATGTGAACGTAAAACTTTAAAGGTCTCCTGATTTACTTTGTGAATGAATGCTTCTTTTTTATTCATTACCGAATCTGCACTGCGCATTGAGCGGCTGGGGGGGGGGTTGGCTGCATAAATTAATAAGGAAATGCTTGAATTAATAAGACGAGAGAGTTTCAGCTGGAGTGCGTGCGGACCTGTCGGTTAGATAACAGGCGTGTGCAAGTCCTGCATCTGTGTGATACAAATGTGACCACCCAAAAAAATGGGCTTCCCCTAAATTTTTCCCCACACCACGCTACTGGTCAGCTGTTTGAAACAGCACGCTGTCGGCTAACGGACAATTCCTGAAAAACGAAACTTAAAATGACAGCATTAATCATGTCTGTGAAATCTGACGTCACGTCACAAGAGGGCGCTGTTGGACTGCAATCTGTGAGAGAAAAAAGGATTACCATTCACACGCCTAAAGGATTGCAATTGTTTATTGTAAACTGTCAAAAAGCAAGAAACTTCAAATACAAACAAGTAAAGAAGTTAATGGAAAGACTGAAAGAGCTTATGAACTCAAAAGACAATGCAAAGGAAATACAGTTAAAACTGGTTGAATTTATGAAGTTGTGTGATGAATTAAAGGAAGTTCATGAATCATTAACCAACCTTCAACTGCCTGAAGAAGAAATGGAAAAGCAAAAACAGTGGCTGCAAGGAAAGATGCATATATTTGATGGATTTATACAAGATGCAAATGTGTGGTTATCTGAGAGTGGACAGTCAATCACACACTCTATTGTTGGAAGTGCCATACAACAAAGTGTCAGCTCAGATGACATCGGACCTGACAGCGTTTCAAAGGCATCACACCCTTAGTCAAAACACAAAGCCGGTTCATCACATGCATCATCTACATCCTCTGCTCGAATTAAAGCTCAGGCAGACAGGGCTGCTTTAATCGAAAGGGCTGCAGCACTGAACATTCAACATGAACTTGACGTCCAAGGGGAACAGTTGAAACAACAGTTGAAACAACAAGAACAACAGTTGAAAAGAAAGAAGGAACAATTGGATTTACAAACTGAACTGGCAGCAGCAAATGCCAGCATAAATGTGCTCAGCATGGGATCAAGACACACCTCTAGAGCATCAGATGGGATGAGCTCTTACTTCAGAAACCCTACAGCAAGATTTAATCTACATGCAACTGAATTCTCACCTCATCAAGCCCAAACCTCTATTCCCGGACAAAATATACAGACACAACAGGGACATGTTAACATCACACCACCTGTAATCAACAATGGTAATCAAGGTGACATCTATAACTTAATCCAGAGGCAAAATGACATCACTGCTATGCTGGCTCAACAACATCTCACTTCTACTTTACCACCAAGAGACATTCCTGTTTATGATGGTGACCCATTGCAGTTTGAAGCCTTCATCCGTGCATTTGTAAGAGGAGTAGAACGGAAAACTGATGATGAAAGTGACTGCCTGCATTACCTAGAGCAATACACTAGAGGACAACCAAAGGACCTAGTGTGCAGCTGCCAACATCTGCCTCCAGCTCAAGTTATCAAAGGGCAAAACATCTGCTTAAAGAGCACTTTGGTAATGAACACAAGATTGCCACTGCATACATGAACGAAGCATTTACCTGGACAATGATCAAAACCGAAGATGTGAAAGCACTGCAAACCTTCTCTCTGTTCCTAAGAGGTTGTTGCAATGCAATGGAACTTCTCGCCTATTTGGATGAAATTAAAGTTTCAAACATGAAAAACATCCTTCAGAAACTACCCTACAAATTCAGAGACAAGTGGAGGAATAGAGCATGTCAGCTACAGGAAGAGCGTGGGCATCGAGCTACATTTCCTGACCTTGTCAACTTTATAGAAAGGCAAGTGAAGATATTATCAGATCATCTGTTTGGAAGCATCCAGGATGATAAACCAATTGCAGCTATCAAAACTGTTATCTCTACCTTTTCAAAGGGAAAATCAAGCCTAAGAGGAAGTAGTTTTGCAACAACTGTTAACTGCCCAAGAACACCAGTGCTAGAACATGCAACAATAAATGGAATGAAAATACCTCCATCAACCACCAAATCCCTAAATTCATGTTTGTTCTGCAGAGAAGTGGTCACTCATTGGGGCAGTGTCCACACATCCTGAAGAAAACACACAGAGAAAGGCTTGACTTCTTGAAGGAAAAGGGAGTCTGTTTTGGATGCTTAAAAATAGGACACATGAGCAAACACTGCCACAGTCGTTTGACATGTTATGTGTGCAACCAAAATCATCCGGAAATACTCCACATTGAACAAAAAGGCAAAAGAAAGGAAGCAGAACACACAGAACAGAATGGGAAACCAATTGAAAATAGTAGTGTCATCTCACCTCATACATGTGGGCACATTGGGGCCGGTGATGAAAACTCCATCTTCTCCATCATACCAGTACAAGTAAAGAGCCACAAAGGTGACAAAGTATTGCAAACATATGCATTTCTGGACCATGGAAGTTCATCTACCTTTTGCACAGAAAGTTTAATGAGGAGGCTAAACCTTACAGGACAAAGGACTAACATTCTCTTAAGGACAATGAATCAAGAAAAAATTGTGTCTAGTCATCATATCTCCGGTTTGGAAATATCGAGTCTGGACAAAGACAATTTCCTTAAACTATCTGATGTTTTCACACATAAGACCATGCCTGTTTCCAAGCACAATATTCTTCTACAAGAAGATCTGGAAAAATGGCCTTGCTTAAAGGACAAAAAAAATTGATGAAATTGCCTCTGGCATTGACCTACTCATCGGGACAAATTCTCCTAAGGTATTGGAACCTTGGGAGCTGGTCAATAGCCAAGGAGAAGGACCGTATGCTGTAAAGCCCCTACTGGGGTGGGTCATCTATGGTCCCCTAAAAGGAAGCAACGACAGCAGAGATGCTAATGGCCACCCTACTGCTGCTGTCAATCGGATATCCATTGTACACCTAGAGGAGCTATTGGTCAAAATATACAATCATGACTTCAATGAAAATACAAGCAAGGAAACAGAGGAAATGTCCAGAGAAGACAAACAATTCCTGAACATTATGACTCACTCTGCAAAAACCACAGATGGACACTACTGCCTAGACTTACCATTTAGACAAGAAAATCCCAGCATGCCAAATAACCGATGCATCGCTGAACAGCGTATCCAAAGCCTGAAACGCAAGTTTGGAAAAAATGAGAAATTTCATGATGAATACACTTCCTTTCTCACAGAAATGATCAACAACGATTATGCTGAAATGGTACCAGTAAACCAGCTGAATCATAGTGATAACAAGCGCTGGTATATCTCTCACCATGGGGTATATCACTCAAAGAAGGGAACATTAAGGGTGGTCTTTGACTGTGGTGCTGTCTTCAAAGGAACATCACTTAACTGCCAACTGCTTCAGGGTCCACATCTAACAAACTCACTCATTGGAGTCCTTATCAGATTTAGACAAGAACCAGTTGCCTTAATGGCTGACATCAAAGCAATGTTTCATGAGGTTAAGGTGTCAAAAGGGCATATCTGCGATTCCTGTGGTGGCCCAACGGTGATGTGCAACAGGATCTTGTTGAATACCGGATGAAGGTACATCTTTTGGGGCAGTATCATCACCCAGTTGTGCAAACTTCGCATTAAGAAAGACTGCTGTCCACATTCCGTGGACAAAATGTATTGCGCTGTGCACTGACGGTGCAAGAGCCATGGCTGGTTTAAAAAGTGGACTAATCGCGCTTGTAAGGGATGTGTCTCCGCAAGTGATTTGGACGCACTGCATGCTACACAGGGAGTCACTTGTTGCCAAAGATATGAGCGCTGAATTGGCAGATGACATGGACTCGGTAGTGAAAGTAGTCAATCTAGTCAAGAAGAGCGCATTGCAAACGCGTCTCTTCTCTAATCTCTGTGCTGCTGAGGGAGAAGAACACACTGCGCTACTGTACCATTCCGAGGTTCGATGGCTTTCACGTGGAACAGTGTTGTCACGTGTGTTGGAATTGCGCAAGTCTATTCGGGAGTTTTTACTTCTCCAAAAGCGCACAGAGCTGGCTGCACTTTTCAGTGACAATGTTTGGGTCACCAAACTTGCCTATCTTGCTGATGTTCCTCGCTGAGCTGAACAAACTGAACAGTTCAATGCAAGGCCCCAATGCACATGCCATTCATCTGTATGACAAAATGGAAGAAGAAAAATCAAAAGATGGAGGGAGCGCATCGGGGAGGAAATATTTTCCATGTTTCCATCAGTGGATGAGCTGGGAGATTCTGCTGTGCTCTCGCCCCCCGTAACACGTGCAATTCTTGCGCATTTGGAGGCGCTCGAGGGACAATTTGGGCACTACTTTTCTGAGGCTGACTCCTGGCGCAGGGACAAGACATGGATACTGTTTCCATTCACAGACAACGCAGCAGACGGCACACGCCTGACAGTGACAGAGGAGGATCAGCTAATCGAACTATCCACGGACAGTACGTTCAGACACATATATGACACAAAACCACTCACCCAGTTCTGGATCTCTTGCCAGAAAGACTTTCCGCAATTGGCAGGAAAAGCTATGATGAGCCTTTTGCCCTTTGCAACAACCTATCTTTGCGAAAGTGGATTTTCCTCACTCACTTACTTGAAAAACAAATACAGGTCAAGGCTGCAGCCTGAGGCTGATATGACCCTCTGCCTGACAACATCCATCCGTCCAAGGTTAGATAAGCTGTGTGCTACTCATCAGGGTCAGACATCTCACTAATGTGGGAGTACGTGTGCCATCCACAGATGGTTTGAGGATTCACTGTCCCTTCTACATGTATGTTTAAAGTTCAAATCTGTGAATTATTTTAATAGCTCAGTGTTGTATGCAAGATGTATTTTATAAATGGCAGTGGCACGGCCACCCTGTACCTTGCACTAATTTAAAGTTAAAACTTGAATCTGTGAATTATTTTAATAGCTCTGTGTTGTGCAAGATGTATGTTTAGAAATGGCAGTGGCATGGCCACCCTGTACCTTGCACTTGTTTGAAGTTAAAACTTGAATCTGTGAATTATTTTAATAGCTCTGTGTTGTGTTCAAGATGTATGTTTATGAATGGCAGTGGCACGGCCACCCTGTACCTTGCACATGTTTAAAATAAAAACATGAATATATTAACCTGTGTATTATTTGAATAGCTTAGTATTGAATGCTCTAGAATGCTCTAATGCCCTGCTCTAGAGGACTAACGGCAGACCACTTCTTAAACTGTAGGAGATGGATCAAGGGACCAGAGTTTCTCTCCAAGCCAGACAGAGAATGGCCAAACTCTCATGTGGATTCAGATATCTCTGGTAATGATCCAGAAATCAAGCAGGACATCACAATGAACGTCATTGTCAAAGATTCATTGAGCCCCACAAACTCTCTGATAAAACACTTCTCATCATTGAGAAAACTGAAGACTGCTGTAGCCTGGCTTCTTAAAGTAAAGAGGACACTCTTGGAGCTGATTCAAAGGAGAAAGGAGATTCAGACTACTGTGAATGGCTCTGAAAAGGATCCTATAAGATTAAAGGAAAAGGTTGAAAGGAAGATACAGGCCTTTAAAGGAACACTCCGTGGACAATGTTTATGTCCTGAAGATCTTGTTCAAGCAGAAAATGCAGTCATTTCTTTCAGTCTAAGGCAACGGTTCAAAGAAGAACTATCTTTACTAGAAGCTGGTAAACATAATGTGAAAGGAAGCAGTTGCTTGTACAAACTGGATCCAATATTGGATCATGGACTTCTGAGACTGGGTGGTCGCTTGAAACGATTAGCAATGCCTGAAGAGCCCAAACATCCGATCATTCTCTCAAAGGATCTTCACATATCCACACTATTGTTACGACATATTCATGAAGAACTTGGACATGGAGGAAGGAATCATATGCTGTCTCGACTCCGTAAAAAGTACTGGATAATCAAAGCTAACTCTGCGGCAAGAAAGATTATATCACACTGTACTGTGTGTAAACGGCAGCGTGGAAGACTTGGAGAACAGAAAATGGCAGACTTGACCTTGGAAAGGATTCTACCAGATACGCCTCCCTTCACAAATACAGGAGTAGACTACTTCGGTCCTATTGAGATCAAGAGAGGACGAAGTCTTGTCAAAAGATATGGCGTAATCTTCACCTGCATGGCAAGCAGAGCAGTACATCTTGAAGTTGCATACACACTTGACACAGACTCCTGCATCCATGCACTACGACGATTTATTTGTCGGCGAGGTCAAGTTTCCTCTTTAAGATCAGACAATGGCACAAATTTTGTCGGAGCTAAGAGAAGCACTCAATGGTTTGAATCAAGACAGAATTCAGAGTGCTGTGCTTCAGCGAGGAATAAGGTGGTATTTTAACCCCCCCAGCAGGATCCCATCACGGCGGTGTTTGGGAACGATTGATTCGGAATGTGCTGCGTTCTGTTCTAAAACAACAAGTTCTGGACAACGAAGGATTGCAAACCTTTCTTTGTGAAGTCGAAGCGATTCTGAATGATCGACCAATTACAAAATCTTCTGATGATCCGATGGACCTGGAGGCTCTCACACCTAACCATCTTCTTCTGATGGAAACCAAGCCGAAACTACCATCTGGACTCTTTGCAAAGGAGGACTTGTACGTCAAACGCAGATGGAGACAAGTGCAATATATGGCAGATCTCTTTTGGAAAAGGTGGACACAGGAATACTTGCCTCTAATCCAAAATAGACAACGGTGGTTAAAGGAAAAAAGAAGCTTTGCTCCAGGTGACATTGTTGTAGTGGCTGATTCCACTGCTCCACGTGGCTCCTGGTTAATGGGCAGAATACTGGAGACAAAACCAGATGCACAAGGTCTTGTGCGCACAGTTCGACTTCAAACTAAGAGCAACATCTTAGTGAGACCAATAACGAAGATATGTCTACTCCAGGAAGCTAAGACATAAGTACCACAAAGACTGGTTACCCTTAAAATAAGGGAGAAGAAAACTGAATAATCATTAGGAATTAAATACCAACACATAGAACACACAGAACACACCATTTTTTATTTTTCATAGCTCCTTTATTATTTATTGGTAATTGTTTTTTGTTTCATACTAAAGCCAATTAGGGGCCGGTGTGTAGGAGCCATTTTATGGGTGTTGTTGGTGTCTCAGTTTATTTAAGTTATATGTATAGTGCAATATTATTTTGAACACTTGGTGGCGGGGTTTAGCTGCACCGGGTGTATAAAAGGGGTCATAGGTGACAGGAAAGGACGAGGACACAGGAGGAACAGCACACCGATTCTACCAGCCAGCAGACGCTCATACCCCAACCCTTTGACACAGTGTACTTAAACCTTGGTATGTAAAGCAATAAACATCATTCTAAACTGCAGCAAAAGACCGGAAATTAATCTGTTTGTGTCTGCGTCAGGATCACTCTAAACCAGGGGTCGCCAACACGTCGATCGCGAGCTACCAGTAGCTCGCGGAGGTTTTCCGAGTAGCTCACCAGAGGGCGCTAAAGTGCAGTTGACATGTTGAGACAGATTTATTTATTAGTATATTTTGAGAGTAAGAAAGATAGAGAAAAAGAGATGTAAGATGCAGTCATGACAACTGAGGAAGGTCCGTCAAAGAAGAAATCTAAAATATACTACTTTCATGACGAGTGGGAACATGAATTTTTATTTACGAGCATCAAAGACAAGTGTGTGTGTTTAATTTGTGGCTCGAGTGTTGCGGTGGGGAGAAGGGAAATGTGGAGGGCACTTCACAAAACTTCACGAAAACTTTTCAAAGGAGTATCCCGCCGGCAGTTGCCTTCGCGTTGAGAAGGTACAACAATTAAAAGCTACGCTACAAAGGCAGCAGTCATTGTTCACGAAGCCTGCCAAGAAAGCTAGCCTAGCTACAGAAGCATCGTTCCGAGTCGCTCAGTATTTGGCAAAGAACAAAAAAGCTTTCACTGATGGCGGTGTTCTTAAGGGAGCGATGTCTGTTATGGCAGAGACTTTGTTCAGAGACCACAAGAGCAAGTCGGAGATAATGTCTGCCATTGACGATGTGCAACTGGGAAACAACACTGTGGCGAGGAGAGTGTCGGCGCTGTCAGTGGATGCCATGGGACAGTTGGAGCGGGACATGGTCAGGTGCAAGTGGTTCTCCATACAGTGCGACGAGTCGGTGGATGCGAGCGACACAGCTCAGCTGTCTGTGTTCATCCGGATGGTGTTTGAGGATTTTACGGCGAAAGAGGAATTTCTGACACTGCTTCCACTCAAAACAACAACAAGAGGTGTGGACGTGTATAATTCTATTAAGAATTATTTCATAAATAAAGGCGTGCAAATGGAGAAGCTTGTATCCATAACAACTGATGGAGCCCCGGCTATGAGAGGTCGCGACAACGGTTTTATTGCAAATTGTAAGTCAGATCCATATTTCCCACGTTTCCTGAGTTACCATTGGATCATTCACCAAGAAGCACTTTGTGCCAAAGTTATGGACTTCAATCACGTCATGAAACCTGTGATAAAAATAATAAACTCTATCCGAGCGAAGGCAAAACAACACAGGAGCTTCAAAGTTTTTCTTGAGGAACTGTCAGCTGAATATGGAGATCTCCTTCTCCATGCTGAGGTGAGGTGGTTGAGTAGAGGGAAAATCCTACAGCGCTTCCTCTCCTTGCTGAATGAGGTAAAGCTCTTCATGGAAGAGAGAGGGGAGGACACCTCCATCTTATCTGATGCTGGTTGGGTACTTGACCTGGCCTTTTTGACTGATCTGACAGGAAAATTAAACCAGCTTAACCTCCAGCTACAAGGCAATGGCAAAACAGTATGTGACATGATTAGTGCTGTAAAGGCCTTTAAAGCAAATCTGTGTCTATATCTCCAGCAAGTAAAGGGAAAGAAATTGCATCATTTCCCCTCTGTTCAAAAAGTATTGCAGGAGAATAAAGCTGCTGCTGGCTTTCTTGACTTATCAAAGTACTGTGACTGCTTAACTAAGCTTGGGCAGGAATTTGAGGACAGGTTTCTTGAGCTTGAGCCCTGTGCAAGTTTCCTTGCTAACCCATTCAACATCGTGGATGTTACTGACATGTCTGAGCAACTGGCCAGCCTTTTCAGTCTCAGTGCTTCAGAGTTGGAGCTGGAGATAATCAATCTCCAGAATGACATTCAGCTGAAAGCACATCAGATGGACAAAGATTTCTGGAACCTATTGGACCCAGAGAAATTCAAAAACATTCAAACTGCTGCACTGAAACTGTCCTGCTTATTTGGGTCAACATATCGCTGTGAATCAGCATTCTCTGATATGAACTTTATCAAATCCCAATTCAGGACAAGACTTACTGATGAACACCTCAATGACTCAATCAGAGTGAATTTGTCAGGATCCACACCCCAGTACAGTGCTCTGGTGGATGCTATGCAGTGCCAGTTGTCACATTAGCTGAGTCAGGAGAAAGACAACAATGCAGTGACAGACTGAATGTTTGAAGACATATGTTTGCTTGATGCAAGTTGAGAAAAGCACAAGCCATATTCCCCTTTTACATGTGAAACAAATTTGTGAAATGCTTGAAATAATTTAAATTATAGAGCTAGAAATGTTATTATTACAATTAGGAACTTTGCACTCTTATCTGTAAAACTGTTTACTGTAGTTATTGATGTTAAAGCAGAACTCAGTATGAGAGATATATAGATATATATATATATATAGATATATATATATATATATATAGATAGATAGATATATATATAGATATATATAGATATATATATATAGATATATATAGATATATATATAGATAGATAGATATATATAGATATATATATATATAGGCTTGGGAAGCGCAGAGAGACTCTTTGGCGAGATTTTGCACGGTGCAAACGCTCACGGAACTGACTAACGTAATCTAATATGTGTTTCTCGGGAGAAGAGTGGACCGACAGGAATTCGTCATGCAGGATTTTAAAGTGGACCACGGGGCGTGTGGCCGAAAACGAGCTCCGCGGGACTGAATCCTAAGGATTCCTGGACAGCTTCACGAGCTGCGAACAAAACGAATGGGATTCCTTCATCTCAATATTCCTCAGTTTCTAAACAGTACTTTCTTAGCATGCTTTTTAGTGTCTGATGCCACCATTCTAAAAACCCCTGTGACTCTGGGTGATACGCGCTGGAGACGGCGTGTTTGGAGGACCTGTTTAAACAGTTTGGATTTAAAGTTAGTCCCCTGGTCACTTTGTATTATACGTGGGATTCAAAACATGGAGAAGAACTTTGTCAAAGCTTTTACTACAGCGGTGGATGTAATGTTTCTCAATGGAACAGCTTTGGGAAAACGGGTTGATGCGCACATTATGGTGAGTAAATATTGTTGTCCACTCTTTGTTCGGGGTAGTGGACGAACACAATCTATTATCACTTTATCAAAAGGCTCACCTATGGCAGGTATGGGTTGTAACGGGGCCTGAGGGATTATTTAGTTGGGTTTACCGACAATCTGACACACATGGCAGCAGCAACAGTAATTAGCGACATTTCTTTTTAATCCTGGCCAAAATAAGTGTTTGAGTACAAGCTGGTATGTTTTAGTCACTCCTAAATGACCTGACCACTAACTTTCGTGCGCTACTGACAGTACATTGACGATAGGGAGCAGGCACGACTATCTGATAAACTAAGCTCCAGTCAGTTTCAGCAGTAGCAGTGAGGGACCATTTGCGCACCAATATCTCTTTATCAACAAGAGCTCTTTGGCCCGGCTCTGTGTGGATTTGATGTTCCACCATCGTTGTGCGTCCAGGTCGTAGTGAGAACACATCCAAACTCTGCTGAACCAGTTCCTTGGTTTGCTGTAACTGAGCTTTGGATAGCCCTGGACCGTATTCAACTTCGTCCACCTCATTGTCTGGAGAAGAGGGGGACACAACTGGGGAAGAACAACACAGCAGTGCCTCTCGGGCGTACCATTTCTTTAACAGGTTAACATGGTATATTTGGGATGGTTTGCGACGGCCAGGTTGGCGTACCTTGTAATTGACTGGTCCCACCTTCTCTGCCACTTCATAGGGACCTTGCCACGATGCCAGGAATTTGTGTTCTGTGGTGGGGACCAGGAGAAGCACTTTATCCCCGGGCAGGAACTCACGCGGTTGGGCACCTCTGTTATACACTTTTCTCTGGGCTTCTTGGGCTTGAGCCATGTGCTCTCTCACCATGGGCCAAACATCTTTCATATGCGTCTGCATCGTCTCTACATGCTCAATCAGGCTCCGATGGGGGCTTGGTTGCTCCTCCCAGGCTTCCTTCGCGATGTCGAGAAGTCCTCTGGGCTGTCGGCCATACAGCAGCTCGAAGGGGAGAACCCGGTTGAAGCCTGTGGAACTTCCCTGATTGAAAACAGGACATAGGGCAGAAGCTGGTCCCAGTTACGACCATCCTTGTCAACAACCTTCTTTAACATGGATTTCAATGTCTTGTTAAAGCGTTCTACCAATCCGTCTGTCTGGGGATGGTAGACAGATGTACGAAGCTGCTTTACCTTGAAGAGCCTGCAGAGATCCTTCATTATCTTGGACATGAAGGGAGTGCCTTGGTCTGTTAGCATCTCTTTAGGAATCCCAACTCGGCTGAACAGGTGAAGGAGCTCCCGTGCAATCACTCTCGTTGTCATGTTCCTCAAGGGAATGGCCTCCGGGTACCTGGTTGCATAGTCAAGGATCACAAGAATATACTGATGTCCCCTGGCAGACTTCACCAGCGGTCCCACTAAGTCCATGGCAATGCGAGAAAACGGTACATCGATTATCGGTAGAGGTATTAGGGGATTTTTAAAGTGTGGCTTGGGACTCATCTTTTGACATTCAACACAGGTGCGACAATAATCCTCTATAGCTCTTACCACCCCTGGCCAGTGGAACCGGCTCCCAATCCGCTGCCTTGTCTTCTCAACCCCTAGGTGGGCCCCTAGGACATGGCTGTGAGCCAGATGCAACACTGTGGACACATATTGTGTTGGGACAACCAACAAGTCTCTTCGCTGACCTTCAACCTCTTTGGCATAGTATAACAGATTATTTTTTATTAGGAAATGAGGACATGTAAGCTCACCTACTCCTGGAACTGGTTTTCCCTCTATTTCCGTAACATTGCTGCGTGCATGCAACAGATTGGGGTCTTCCATCTGGGCGGTCCCGAACTGGCCCTTCAAACTTGGAAGCAATGAGACTTCACCCTCCTCATCACCTGTGCTTAGGTCTCCAGGGAAAGCAACAACAGGGTTATCATTTGCCTCATCTGCACTGGAAGATTGGATGCCTCTCTGCTCCTCCGGCACAGCACACACAACTTTGGGGAACTGCTGAGGAGAAGTACCCTGGGTGGCAATTTGTCCTTTCTCTCGTTTTCCTTTGGCACGCTTGGGCTTTTTGGGACTCACTTCCTTCTGGTGCCGCAGGCGCTTGTATAGTGGGCAGTCTCGCCTCACCAAGACTGGGACTGGTAGGGAAGGAACCACCCCCACTTTCAGTTCACAGCTGCCTTTAACCGTGGTAAGGTGGATGAAGCATGTGGGGTATAATTTAGTGTCCCCATGGACACAGGAGACGGGCACAGTCTCTTCAGATGGCAAATGGTCGAGGAGGTGGGGTTGAATGACGGACACCACACTTCCTGAGTCCACTAGCACCTCTGCATCTTTTCCATGTACTTTGACTGGTATCATTTGAGCCAGGGAGCTTTCCTGTACCCAGCAAGAGTCAAGAAGGTGGCAGGGCCTTGCACCAGATGAGTTGGCAGTCGGCATTAGCTCATCCTTCCCTGGGCAGTCCCGGGAAATGTGGCCTGTCTCCCAACACTGGTAGCAACGCGGTTGGCCCTCTGGCAGGTAGGACTGTCGTCGCCTTACCTCTTCTGGTTCCCGTGGCGGTTCTCGTGCCCGTCTAGTCCTTGATGCTTCCCCACTGACTTTCCGGCCCCACTCGGTGTCTGGTCGTGTGGACTTAAGCAGGTCCGCTGTGACCACGTGGCTCTCCACTAGGTTAACCAACTCATCCAGACTGGCTGGATTCAGCTGGCTTGTCATTTTCTTGATCTCATAGGGCAGAGACCGAACGTATTTGTCCATCATTATCCTCTCTAAAACACTTAACTTTTCGGGGTTGCATGTCAGCCAGGCTCTGGTTACCCGGGCTAGGTCGTACATCTGGGCCCTGGCTGACAACTCTGGCTTGTATTTCCAGTCATGGAACCGCTGGGCTCTTGCTGCTAAGCTGTAGCCATACCTCGCCAGGATTTCCCTCTTCAAGACGACGTAATCCTTTGCTTGGTCAGGAGGGAGGTCGAAGTAAGCTTGCTGTGCCGGGCCCAGGAGGAACGGTCCAACCAGATCAGCCCAGGAGTCCCTTGGCCAGCCCTCTCTTTCAGCTGTGCGCTCAAAGGCTGTTAAGTAGGCCTCTACCTCTCTGTCATTTTGGGGATGAATCGACCTGGGTTAGGCTGCACGGTTGCTCCCCTCTGGATAGGAGAGGCTGCTGTTAGGCATTTTTGGACTTCCACATGGAGAAGCGCATTCTGTTTCCGCTGCTCCTGTATCATCTCCCGTTGCAGAGTCTGCTGCTCAGTAGAAATGCGCACCAACTCTCTTAGTACATCCTCCATCTTAAAAACGTAAAAAAACTTCTTTTTTTTTTTTGACTGCAACACCACCACTAGAGTCCTTATGCCCGCATTCTCCACCAGTGTAACAGGACTGGGCAGATAAAGAGAAAAGTGGTAGTGCAGCAATCACGACAGAGGCAGTGTTCAAATCCAAAAAAGGCTTTATTGCTATCAAACTCAAAAATACCTCCAATAAACAAAGGCTAACGTAGCCGGGCCGCTAACCGACTTACCAGCTTACCAAAACATTTCCTCACACTGGGAGCCTCCTGCTCCCTCCATGTGCCACACACAACTGAGCAACTCTGTGTGCTTTGTCTCCCTTGAGGGAGTGATTAGCACCAGGTGTGAGGTCTCCACACCTGCTCCCAATACTGCTAATTGGAAGAGGGTGGAGCCACCTGTTGGGAATGTAGGTGCCTCCCACTACCCTGCCTCTCAGCCCCTTACAGTATGCAAGTATTGCTAATGCCATTGTTTTAAGTTTTTGTACATAGTCCTCAGTCTCAATGCTTAAATTGTTTATGGAGGCATTACAATTTAAGACTGGTAAAGTCATACTGGGATGTTTGCTGAAATTGATTGCATGTGGCACAGCCCTACCTAGAAAAAATTCCACCAGCCACCACTGCTAATTTATTTACTTCTTCCATAAAATTAAACAAACAAATAAGCAAAAATGAAACACGAAACACGTTTAGTGACTTTTTTCATTTTAAAATCTTCTATTGATTTCATTAAATATAATGTATTGTTTCTGTCATTTAGTGGGAATGCTGATACAGCATTCCAACTATCTGTTATGCTACGCACAAAATTCTTTATTATTCCGCCGGGTTATTTTGCACCTCTTCTTCTCCCACATTCCAATCGCAGAAACTCCGTTCAAACATGAAAACGTTCAGCTCGGTCGGGAATCGATGGCTATTACTTTTCTTATTCATAACTTTCATAATTCCAGAGATACATCCCATAATTCATCACATTTTTTACATGGAAGTCAATGGAGAAACTCTTCAGACTTGAACAATCTTCATGCAACTTCAACTGCTAACTGCTCCTTCATACTTTCACTCAGAAACCTCATTCCAACTTTAAAATGTTACACATCTTTCTGACATTATTCGTGTAACACAACTTTTAAATCTGATTCTTACTTTTAGAGATATTAAACATTGTTCAGACCTTGGTAAAGAGGCCTTCTTCAGATTTTAGAGTCCGTGATGTCACAGAGTGGAGGACAGATTTAATTTTGCCTACATATTTTCTTTTAAACCTGCCATAAATCCCAAACCCTACATTCCTGAGACATCATTTTTTTCATGAGAAACGTAGGAAAACATCTCGTAGCTTGAAAAATTAAGCAAAAAAATTAAACAAAATGCCTCTTGAGGGCATGAAGTGACAAAAACGTTCAACATGTCTCCATTAAACCCCATTGTAAGTTCAGCCTCATCTTTCCCCACCACAGCAGCGGCACACCTTTAGTTAATCTGCCAAAAAGGCCACATTATTAACCCGAAAGTACACAAAAAGTACACTTCAGATGCTCAAGTTCCTTGACATGCTTCACGCTTTGAAATTTCACCGATATCTGTTACGGTTCTTCAACAAAACGTTCACATGTAAGAGTTTTATCTCATTCAGAACAATGAAAATGCTCTCCTCTCACTGATTACTGCACCATGGAAAACGATAGTTACGTATGTAACTACGGTTCTATGAATCCTGGATGACCGCCAGAGGCGGTGCTTAGCACTGAATATCTTCTGTCTCGCGCATGCGCAGGTTGAATATATATATATCACGAAGTCACGTGTGACCTCGTATGACCCCGGAAGGCATAAGTTCCGGTGTTGTCAACGAGTTCAGTCCTATGGAATCTTCTCGCGGAAACACGAGATTCTGAGTGACCAAGAACTCTGGCGGTCATCCAGGATTCATAGAACCGTAGTTACATATGTAACTATCGTTCTATTTCATCCTTACTGACCGCCAGAGGCGGTGCTTAGCACTGGATGACTTATACCAACAGAGTCACGAGGAAGTCTGAATACTTACACTATAGGGATGGCCTAGGTGGACTCTGCAGGAGGACCACACCCAGGGCGGCAACATTCACCCTGTAGTATCTGGCGAATGTGCTCGGGGATGCCCATGTGGCTGCGGCACATATGTCCTCCAGGGGCACACCTCTCAAGGTCGCCCATGACGTGGAGACACTCCTGGTAGAGTGGCACTTTACTCTGGGTGGCAAGGGACGGTCATTCGCCTTGTATGCCTGGGCAATGACGTCCACGATCCAGTGGGACAAGCGCTGTTTTGAGAGCGCACAGCCCCTTCTAGGACCACCGTAACACAGAAAGAGCTGTTCAGACTGACGTATGCCTGCGGTAGTCTGGACATAAGCTCTAAGGGCCCGCACCGGGCATAGGAGTCTTGACCTCTCTTCCCCCTCTCCTGATGGGGGTCAAACAGTGCCAGCTGGATAGGCCGATTAAAATGAGAGCATGCCAGCACCTTAGGGAGGAACGCTGTGTTCGGCCATAAGGTGACACCTGAGCCATCTGAGTTCCACCTCAGACACGAGCTGTTCACGGACAAGGCCTGAAGCTCGCCTAAACGCTTTGCTGAGGTGATGGCAAGAAGGAAAGCAGTCTTAGCTGAGAGCCAACTCAGTTCTGCCTGTAACAAGGGTTCAAAGGGAGGCGAGCATAGGGCATCCAGCACCAAGGGCAGGTCCCATGTAGGAGCCCTTGGGATGTTCGGGGGGCGAAGCCTCAGAGCTCCCCTTAAAAAGAGGGATACCAGCCTATGGCTCCCCACTGTGTTGTTGTCAACCCTTGCGTGTTGAGCTGATATAGCAGCCACATACACCCTGATGGTAGCGGGACACCGGCCGTCGTCCAGGAACTCAAGGGTAGTAGGCACCGAGCAATGTACTGGGTCCTCATTTCGCCCTTGGCACCAGTCAGAAAACAGTTTCCACCTGTTTTCGTACTGCCTACGAGTAGATGGTGCCCTAGCATCGAGAATAGTCCTCCTGACAGGCACTATGCAGTCACTCACCAGCGGGTCGGGCCCTCCAGTGGCCAGACCCACAGCTGGAGGCGGCAGGGGTCGGGGTGCCACATCCGACCCTCCAGCTGAGACAAGAGGTCCTTCCTGTTGGGGAGACGCCAAGGCGTCCCGCAACAGAGTCTGTGCAGCAGGGAGAACCAAGTCCTGGCTGGCCAGAAGGGGGCCACCAGAAGAAGCCTGTGGCCCTGATGAAGCACTCTGAGGAGTGTTGGTAGGATCAGAGGAAGGGGTGGATAGGCATAGAGAAGACACCCTGGCCATGAATGAGCCAGGGCGTCCTGACCCAAACGGCTGGTCTTCTCAGTCAAGGAGAACCATAGGGGGCAGTGGGTCGACATCTTCGAGGCAAAGAGATCTACCTCTGCCCTGCCGAAGAGACCCCAGATGCTGGTCACCACCTCTGGATGGAGCCGCCACTCCCCCGGTGGAGGCTTGTGACGGGAGAGGAAGTCGGCGACTTGGTTCTGCTCTCCGGGCAGATACATTGACCGTAGGCTGGCCAGGCAAGGAGCTGCCCAGGTCAGGAGAGCCTGGGACACCTCTAGCAAGCGTGCAGATTTGGTGCCCCCCTGGTGGTTCATGATACACCGTTGTAGTGTTGTCCGAGCGGACAAGCACATGCCTCCCCCTCAGGTATGGCAGGAAGTGCCTGAGTGCTAGGTGCACAGCTCGCAGCTCTAGCACGTTGATGTGTTCTGTGCAGTCCTGAGCAGACCACTGCCCACGGGCTGTCCTGTTTTGCCACACCGCACCCCATCCCGAGAGGCTGGCATCCGTCGTAACGGTCTCTCTGCGGAAAGGGACGGAGCCCATGGCCACGCCCCTCGACATATACGACTCTCCCTCCATGGGGATAGAGTGGAGAGGCACTGTTGTGACACCCTGATTTTTCTGTGCCTGTGCAACTTGGGGTCTAAGTGGAGGCCGTTCAGCCATCTCTGCAGGGGGCGCAGTGACAACAAGCCCAAGGGAACGACAGCTGAGGCAGCTGTCAGCTTGCCCAAGAGGCGGAGAAACAGGATATGCCAGAGACCTGCCCCTTTTGAAGAGGGGAAGAAGCTGGAGGATGTCGTCCAGGCGCTGAGCAGATGGACAGGCCCGCATAGTGACTGTGTCCAGAGCCACCCCAATGAAGGTTAGGCTCTGAGAGGGGTTCAGACAACTCTTCTCCATGTTCACCTTGAGGCCTAGCCGGGCGACATGAGAGAGAAGGAGAGCCGTGTCCTGGGTCGACTGCAACCGGGATGGTGCACAGATTAACCAGTCGTCTAAGTATGGCAGAATCTTCATACCCTGAGACTGCAGGGGCGAGAGGGCTGCCGCGACACACCTGGTGAACACCCTTGGGGAGAGGGAGAGTCCGAATGGGAGCACCCTGAACTGGAAATGACGGCCTCTGAAGGCAAAGCGAAGAAACTGCCTGTGATGAGGCACAATAGGCACATGAAAATAAGCGTCCTTCAAGTCGACGGACGTGAACCATTCCCCCCTGGCAACGGTACGAAGAACGTCCGCTGTGCTCAGCATATGGAAAGGTAAAATCTTTAGGAACTTGTTGAGTCCCCTCAGATCGAGGATTGGGCGAAGTCCACCGCCTTTCTTCCTTACCAGGAAGTAGGTTGAGTAGAAGCCCCCGGGCTGTGAGATGGGGTCCACAGGCTCGATTGCACCCTTGGCAAGGAGGACTGACAGCTCCTGGTTTAGGGCGATCTCCTTTGCCGGGTCGCTTATGGTGGTCATTTTGACCCGGCTGAAGGCTGGGGACCGGCGTCGGAACTGGAGCTTGTACCCTTCGGTTAAGGTGGAAACCACCCAGGGGTCTGAAGCTTGAGCTACCCAGTAGTTGAGCTGCTGCTGGGAGAAATAACCGACAGCCGGCCCCAGATCCTCAGTACCTTGCCCCCCGGCCTCTGGAGGCTCTGGGGGGGTGACGGTTAGGCACCAGATACCGAGGCTGCCTTGGGGGCGAGTCAACAGGACCGTAGACGCTGAGGCCCATGGCGGGCACCGGGGTAAGCCGGTGGATGGGAGCGGCCTCGGGAGGCAGACGCGGAACCTCTAGGCCTACCGGGGGGGGGCATGTCTCTGCGAAGAGCTGAGAACTGTTGCCTGGTCTGACTAGCTTGGACAGTCCGTTCGAGCACCTGTACGGCAGCTGAACCGAACAGCTCCCCCGGCTCCACTGGGACAGCACGGAGAGTCCTCCTACATGCCTCTGATAAGGGTGACTGTGCCAGCCAAACCTGGCGACGAGTTGGACGAGAGTGGACATCAGGCGCCCAAGCTCCTAGACATCAGAGCAAACGCCTGTAATGAGGCGTCACTGAGGCTGGTAGAGGAAGCGCTGAGAGCTCCTGCTGCAGGGAAGCGAGGGCGAGCATGAGGTGAGAGAGGGAATTGCCTATACGGCCCATGCGCGCTGCTGCATCGTAAGCCTTAGTGAGCAGGTCATCAGTGACCCGACATTGGGGTCGAGGGCACCTGCCCTCCGACCTCAGAGCTTCGTCAGGGGAAACTATGAGGGAAGCAATGGTAGGCTCAACAGCCGGCATGTGGTCAAGGCCGACTCTTGCCGCATCCTGCATGGCTGCCAGGGCTCGGCCATCGGACGTAAGACGGGAAAGAGCCTTAGTGTCCCTCCAGCATGCATGTAACTCCCTCAGATACTCACAAGAGGGAGGAACGGTAAAGGTGGCGGGTGCTAGAGTGCGCCTGAAGAACGCACTGGCTGGCGCTGTTTCGGGCTGCTGTACATCCAGCTGCTGGCGAGCTTGTGGAAGCGCCAGTGAATGAGCCCCATTAACTGAGTTTTAAACATCACTTTAAATGGAAGATCCCCATAGGCCCCGCCCACTCGATCGGATCGGCGATCGGTATCGGCCGATACTGATTCCGGCGATAGGCCCCAAAATTGGCGATCGGAGCATCCCTATGAATAACTTTACTGTTATACAGTATATTACTACCAAATTCACCTACACACATCAATAGTCTTCTGTTGGTCATACTACAGCAGAGAGTTTTGAAGAATATGCTTTTGAATAATATTGGGGAATATTTATAATGTAAAATCTTCAATAAATATGGCATCATCTTCAATAACTTTACTATTATACAGTATATTTCTACCAAACTCACTATTTGCATTGTTGTTGTTAGCATCTGGTTAGCTATCTGCGCTAACGGATATTAGAAGCTGTTTCTAAAACAAGGAGAGGGAGAACTCTCTCCTGTCATACTGAGAGAGATAACTACAGCTCAGTGAGGTAAGGGACTCTCTGAGTGTTTAGATAGTTAACTTTAGTCTAGTTATCTCAGTGGGTCTCAAACGTTTTGGTCACCATTTATGAGAATAAATGAAAAACAGTATATGACAGTAAAACAAGAATACAGTTTAAAAGGGGAGTGATTTGTAAAATATCCATAAAGAAAAAGTAAATCTGTTACAGTTCTGTTTCATATGGGTGTTGAGAGATGTATCCATGAATTCATGTTGCTCTCAAAGTTCACCAGGTTGATGCATTTAACTTCAATATTTAAAAAAAAAATCTTCCCGGGGGAGCATGCACCCGGACCCCCCTTGAGGAGGTGAGGTGAGGATCCGCCCCCCCACCCCCCCCACTTATAAAATAGCGCTTTACCTCTGCTTACACCTATATGCCATTTTATATGCTGTGAGCTGATTATCGAGCCTTCATTGTAAGAGTCGCGGGTACACTGTGTATGTGTTTATTCCACTGTAGCGCCCGGTACATTCATGGGAAACCCTAGTTTGTACATGTTCAATACATTTGTAACACTGTACACATGAACGTTTCTTTTTTCGGTTCACCAAAAATAAAATCTCACTCCATGCTGAACTCAAAGGTTGGCAGCCCTGGCTAACTGAAGGATGGAATGGGTATTAAACCAACTGTGTGCAGTGAGAGGGGAGCGGGAACACTCTCTTCACTAGCGCTGTAGCAAGTTAACTTTGAGCGAGAGCACTCAGCTAACTGGAGGATGGAACAGGAACCAATTGTGCGCCGTGAGAGGGGAGCGAAGACACTCTCTTCACTAGCGCCGTAACGAGTTAGCCTTGAGCGAGAGCACTCAGCTAACTGAAGGATGGAATAGGAACCAAATGTGTGCAGTGAGAGGGGAGCGGAGACGCTCTCTTCACTAGTGCAGTAACAAATTAGCTTGAGCGAGAGCACTCGGCTAACTTGGACACAATTATCTCATTAGCTTGAGAATAGATAGCACAATCAGCAATAAATGGTAGCGATCTCACCGACTGACGTGCAGGAGCGTCCGCTCTTTACCGGTCCGGAGCTCCTGGGGTCCGAGCGGTGAACACCGCGGTCCCCTCCCTTGGGAGGGCGACATCACACATTCAACATCACACATTCAAGCCCCCAGTGTTCATGTATCATTTCAATCTAAATTCTTCACTTTCTTCTTACACATTACATTTCAGCATAGCAGTTTAGCGTCAGCTTTTCAGCATAAAGCATTCCCACTAGCAATTTCAGGAATTGCATTCTCTAGTTTCTAATATAATCCTGCGTTTATGAAAAATAAACAAGTTAATCATTTTGCAGTCATTAATGTTATGTGCTTTTCTCCTTGTACACTGGACTTCCACTGGGCTCTGTGCCTACATTTGAAAATGCTGTTGTGTTAAAAGGAGGTTTGATGCAGAAATCGCATGAACAAATAAACTGCATGGAAATAAAGCAGACGGAGACAACTTGTCTAAATATATTGTATATATATATATAATGTATTCAAAAACATTTTTTTCACTGGTTCAATTGTGTTTTAATATGTTTTTCCAGTTTTTTCATTACTTGATTAAAAAATGTGTTACGGTAATTTTGAACAAGGTAACAATATAATTTTAATATCTACCAACAATGCATAGTGTAGTGCAGTGGTTCTCAAACTTTTTCTGTCAGGCGAAAAAAAAAAGTCGGGCCCCCCCAACACAAATAGTCAGGCTCAGTGGCACCTTTGCACCCCGGGCCGGCAACATTTTGCATTTGCCCTGTACGATGTGCGCTGTAAGTGATGAAAGTCGGGGATGTTGACTTATCAGGCGCCAGCAGCTCACAGCCAAAGTGCGAGCGAGCCTCCGAGCGAGCAAGAGAGAGAGAGAGAGAGGGCGCGCATGCATCGGTACCACGGATTGTTGTTGGATTGAGGCTGATAACTACAGCTCAGTGAGGTAAAGGACTCTTGAGTGTTTAGATAGTTCACTTTAGTCTAAGTTATCTCAGTGGGTCTCAAACGGTTTGGTCACAATTTATGTAAACAAATATTTCCAAGGCACACCTTTATAATTATTAGGATATAAAAACAGGTTTGAAATCATTCCAATGTATACTATAGGACAGTTAGTAACCAAAAATATCGTTTAAAACTGGAGATATTAAAAAAAATGCATGAATAAATAAATGTTAACTAGGTAAAATAAGATATGAATGAACAACAAAAAATAAAATACGTTACATTTATTTGTTATTGGCTATGGTAGGTTATTGGTTATGTTCACATACTTATTTGGTTATTAAAATGTAAACCGATCTTTTTCATATGGGTGTTTTAAAGTTGTACCCCCTAGATCTAGTCTCTAGTAATTCTGCTCAAAGTGCACCAGATTGAAGCATTTTACTTTAAAATGTTAAAAGAAATCTTTTTATTCATGTACTTTTTATTCATGTATTTTTTCTTTTAATGTTTCTTTTATTATCTTTTCTTTTTAATGACTGTTTTTAAATGCCTTTGTCTGAATGTCTTTCATTTTTGTAAAGCACCTTGAATTGCGATGTGTTGAAAGGTGCTATATAAATAAACTTGCCTTGCCTTGCCTTGATGGAGCTGATGGGGCAGCAGGTGAGGCTGGCGCTGATGGAGCTGATGGGGCAGCAGGTGAGGCTGGCGCTGATGGAGCTGATGGGGCAGCAGGTGAGGCTGGCGCTGATGGGGCGGCAGGTGAGGCTGGCGCTGATGGGGCAGCAGGTGAGGCTGGCGCTGATGGGGCGGCAGGTGAGGCTGGCGCTGATGGGGCAGCAGGTGAGGCTGGCGCTGATGTGGAGGGTGATACTGCTATTGTTGCTGTTTTTTTAATTTGGTGAGGGATTCGGGGCAGCTCTGCTTTGGATATTTTTAAGTGATCCACATTGATTTTTTTTAAAAACTTTACCATCATCCGACTGCAGATCAGCACTTTTCCCCTCTAGTGCTATAATTTTGAAAGGGCCAAGGAAGTTTGCCTCGAGCTCACATTCTGTCGCCACACCTGGTCACCTACTCTGAAGTGACATTTAGGAATGCCCTGTCTCAAGCGCTCCCTGGTGCTTTTTTCCTGCTTGGCAATATTGCCATGGAGAATTTCCTTGATTTCCTCAAGGTTTTTAATGTCCTGGGAAACCTTTTCTTCAGCCACAACATCCTCAACACTGCTGTCTACCTGTGAATAAATGTTTATATATTCCTTCAGTAAATGTTTTCAACATTAACTTAAGTTATATTGAGACGTGTTTACCAACCATGAAGTTTTCTGGCACCTCGGTTGGATACCGAGCCTCTCGGCCAAACATCAGATAATAGGGTGAGAACTTTGTTGTCATCTGCTTTTTTGTCCTCAAACCAAACATGACTGCAAACAAGTACTCATCCCAGTCTTCTGGTTTGTTTGCCACCAGCTTCCTGAGAGCTTAAAAAAAAATAACTGAATTTTTACTGATAATAGGCATTATACTGTATATATATATATATAGTCCGACTGGTATTTGCCTCACTTTTGTATGGTGCCGTTCATCCTTTCTACCAGCCCATTTGTTTGAGGGTGATAGGGCGAACAGAGACTTCTCTGAATCCCCAGCTTGGCACATACATTCTTGTTGATCTGTAAATATAAAGAACATTGTATAACGTTTTATATAGATGAAAACACAACTACAATATTTTTGCAAAAATTTGTTTAAACCATTTTCAAAATTACCGCATTGACAATGTCTCTTCCTTGGTCAGTCAGTATTCTTTTTGGAACCTCAAACTGATGGAAAAACTTGACAATACATTCTGTCACCTCAGTTGCTGTCTTTGTTTTCAGAGCTTGTGGCCATTTGGTGAGGTAGTCTACCATAACGCATATATAAACATGCCCACTATTTGTAGTTTTTAATTTACCAATCAAGTCCATGTCAATGAGCTCAAATGGATGTTCAACCTAGAAAAAAAGGACAAAAAATTATTATACATTTTATTCTGGATATAATGTTTGTGAGCATGTTGTGTAGGGAAAATAATTCTGCTCAAATCAATCAGAGCTTTCTTCCTTTCTACATTCTCTGCTGAGATGGATGTGATATCTGTGACGTAAATGTTTTTTGTGATACAACAACAGACATTGATTTTGAGAATGTAGTAAAAACTATTACCTTTATTGGGGTATATTCCACCTCCTGTTTGACAGGATGAGCAGCTGCCTGGCACACTGCAGATTCTGACACCTGTTCAAAACACATACACAGGTTAACTATCTGAATACCTTTTTCTGTCAGTTCACACAGGACCCGACCAAGTAGAACAGGTTCTTACATTTCTGTAATTTAAGGAAATAATACATAAACGTAAATGCAAGTAGGGTATTTAACTTTATCTGCGATGAGCTATACAAAGTGCGATGAGCTATAAAAAGTGAAGAGCTTACTTTTCAGCAGTTGCAGTGCTTACCCTTTATGTATGTCAGATGACATCCCTGGCCAAAAAAATCTTTTCGAGATGGCGTCTCTGGTCCTTAGTTGGCCTGTATGAGCACCTGTGGCGCTATCGTGGAAATCTTTAAAGATTGTGTTTGCGTCCTCCGCGCCTCTGACCACTTTGGTCTTGGTGGCCTTACCAGGATCCTTCATGTAATACAGGGCTCCATCTTTAACATAAATTGTAATATTCGTTGACATCAAATAAACAAAACTTATACAATCCGCATATTGACTTACAAAAGTTTGAGGGGTGTCTATTATTACTTAAACAATCAATCCAAAACTCACCATCCAGGACATAAGTGGAAGCCTTTCTTCTTATTTCATTTTTCAATGTCTTCGTGCTGTCGGGCGGATACTGGCCTTTATGCTTGTAATCGAAAATGGTTTGGTACAAATTATTATCCATTTTACCACCAAATTCAGAGCAAGCTTCACGGTGTAGCTGTCGGCTGTACCACAAATTGGTTTTCGCTCCGTCACTAATGAGTAGGGGACGCGTGGGGAACGAGTGGGGGGCACGTGTGCAAGTTGCTTGTGTTGGTAATGCGCAAAAGCAATCGAGTAGAAGTATCAAGAAAGAGAAAGGAAAAGAGGTTAAAATAAAAATAAATCTTAATAATGAAAATGTTTCCACACAAATCATAATGTTTTGCAAATTATTTGGCGGCAAATATTGAATTTACATTTACACCCTTTCATATTTTATTTGGGCTTTTAGATGAAGACCGCACACAGTTAATAAATACAAATATTCTTCTGGCTAAAATACATATTTTTAAAAGTCAATCAAGGAGTAATCTTAATTTAAGGTGTTTGAAGAGTAGATTAAAAATACAATTTCTTTTGAAAAAAATTATTGCAACAAAAAATCAAAGGGTGGCTTTTAAAAACAAAACTTACAATAATTGCATTCGACCAAGAAGATATGATCTGGTTACGCTATAATATGGGGAGACTGCAAGGTTTCTTATATTAAACTTTGCCTATAAAAATGCCTATACCATTTAACCCTTATGTTGTGTTCAGCAGAATTGTTGTGGGTGACTCGGGGTCAAATTTGGACCAATCAAGATTCATCTTTGACTTTAGACACCCCACCCCCGACCCCCCTTCATCCACTGTAACAACACAAGGGTTAAAGATGAATATGACATGTTGTTGACACTGAATTTGATTGCTTACCATGTCAATGGACTCCAATCTTCAAAATGAATGTTTATTTTATGTGGGATAATGTACACTTTTTTAGTATGGATAATATGTCACTTTGTTTCTTTATTTCATTCAACATGTATTATTAATTACTGTGTGTATGTAAATGTGTTGGGCAATTGCAGGACTAGCCCTCACTCCAAAAGGATGGGGGGGGTGATCCCATTAATCCCACCCTCAAGCATTTTTTAGGGTATGGTTGTAGGACTAGTACCAATAAATGGAGCAAGTTTCATGTATGTGACCCACACCAAGGATGCATACAGCTCATCCCCCCTTCCTCCCCTGGGCAATTCTGATCACAACCTGGTTCACCTCCAGCCTGTGTACCAACCTCTGGTCCACAGACAGCCGGTGCCCACACGCACCGTGAAGAGGTGGTCTGAGGAGTCTGAGGAGGCCCTGAAAGACTGTTTTGACACTACTGCATGGGATGTGTTCACTGACTCTCACGGGGAGGACATCAACGGCCTTACAGACTGCATTACAGATTATATGAACTTCTGTGAGGAAAACGTCGTACCCGACAGGACTGTACGGTGTTTTCACAACAACAAACCCTGGATTACCCCTGGAATAAAGGCTGTCCTGAAGGACAAAAAGAGGGCCTTCAGATCTGGCAACAGAGAGGAGCTGAGGTGGAAAATCAGAGAGGGGAAAAACAGCTACAGGAAGAGGATGGAGGAACAGCTGCTGCAGAGGAAAGTCAGCGGAGTCTGGAGAGGCCTGAAAACCATCTCTGGCTACAAAGAGCCAGAGTCCCAGGTCCGGGGGGACCGCCAGTGGGCAAACGACTTGAATAACTTCTTCAACAGATTTGATCAGTCATGCGCCTCCCCCCCCCCCGACCCATTCCCCCCTGCTGCACCCCCATTGTCTCCACTGCCTGGAAATGGCCCTGTCACCTCTCCCACCTCTACTCAGCCCCCGGCCATCAGCTCACAGACACCTCTCACATCAGCCCCTGGTTCTTCTCCACCCGCTGACGACACCTTGTCCTTCACAACCAACCAGGTGAGGAGGGAGCTGCAGAAGTGTAAGGCGAGGAAAGCGGCGGGTCCAGATGGCATCAGCTCGAGGCTCCTCAAATCCTGTGCGGATCAGCTGTGTGGGATTGTGGAGCTTCTATTCAACCTGAGCCTGAAACAAGGGAGGGTACCACAACTGTGGAAGACGTCCTGTGTGGTACCTGTGCCAAAGACCCCTCACCCCAAGGAATTCAACAGCTACCGGCCGGTGGCGCTGACATCACAGCTGATGAAGACCCTGGAGAGGCTGGTCCTTGGACACCTCCGGCCCCTTGTGGGACCATCAATCGACCCGCTGCAGTTCGCCTACCAGCCTGCCATCGGGGTGGATGACACCGTCATCTACCTGCTGCAGAGGTCCCTCTCCCACCTGGAGAAGCCTGGGGGGATGGGCACTGTGAGGATCATGTTCTTTGATTTCTCCAGTGCCTTCAACACCATCCAGCCCCCGCTCCTGGGGGACAAGCTGCAGCTCTCGGGGGTGGATCGCCCACAGTACGTGAGGACCAGGGAGTGACAATCAGACACCATCATCAGCAGTACGGGGGCCCCCCAGTGGACGGTGCTGGCACCGTTTCTCTTCACCCTCTACACTGCAGTCTTCACCCACAACACTGCAACCTGTCACCTGCAGAAGTTCTCTGACGACTCCGCCATCGTTGGCCTCATCTCCAACGAGGACGACAGGGAGTACAGGGAGCTGACGCAGGACTTCACCTTCTGGTGCCAGAGGAACCACCTCCAGCTCAACGCAGCGAAGACCAAGGAACTGGTGGTGGATTTCAGACGGCGCCAACACTCCCCCCCGACACCAGTGAACATCCAGGGAGCAGACATTGAGATTGTGAAATCTTACAAATACCTGGGTGTTCATCTGAACAATAAACTGGACTGGACTGATAATTCTGCTGCTCTGTACAAGAAGGGACAGAGCAGACTCTTTCTGCTGAGGAGACTGAGGTCTTTCGGGGTGCAGGGGGCACTCCTTCAGACTTTTTACGACTCTGTTGTGGCATCAGCCATTTTCTATGGTGTGGCCTGCTGGGGCAGCAGCATCTCGGCTGCTGACAGGAAGAGACTGAACAGACTGGTAAGGAAGGCCAGCTCTGTCCTGGGGAGTCCTCTGAACACTGTGGAGGTGGTGGGAGACAGGAGAATGGCAGCCAAGCTGTCCTCCCTGCTGGACAATATGTCCCACCCCCTCCAGCACACCCTGTCCTCACTGTGCAGCTCCTTCAGCGACAGGCTGCTGCACCCCCGCTGTCTCACGGAGAGATACCGCAGGTCCTTCCTTCCTGCAGCGGTCAGACTATACAACCAGCACAGCCCCTAGTAGACCCCCCCTCCCCTTGCTGCTAAATACCAATCAACGATGTGCAATATGTGCAATATATGCAATATATATATGCCGTTAATAACTGTGTAATTTATACCTGGCTGCTAAATCCTTAGAACCGTTACAAGGTGTGTTTTTTGCATTTTGTATTTTGTAAGTTGTGTAACTTGCTGCTGTTAAATATCATCAAACTATGTGCAATATGTGCTATATGTGCAATATATACATTATATACATATGCCATTAATAACTGTGTAATATATACCTGGCTGCTAAATCCTAAGAACTGTTACAGGATTTGTATTTTGAAAAGTACTTTTTTTTTTTTATTATATTTTTTTATTATATCATAACTTAGTACTTTTTTTTAACATATGTAACATTAAGCTGTCTGTGGCTCTTTCCTGCTGTAACGATGCAAATTTCCCCTCTGTGGGACTAATAAAGGTATTCTGATTCTGATTCTGATCTGTGACCTAACCACGCCCCGTTCATTTGAATATAAGAAATGGAAATGTAATGTGGCATTATGAAATAAAAGTCCCCTGAAATAAATAAATGTGGGATTATGAAATAAAAGTCTCTTGAAATAAATAAATGTGGGATTATGAAATAAAAGTCTCTTGAAATAAATAAATGTGGCATTATGAAATAAAAGTCTCTTGAAATAAATAAATGTGGCATTATGAAATAAAAGTCCCATGAAATAAATACATGTGTGTTTAAATGTACATTTATATATATTTATTGCCTTATTTATTTATTTCAGAATGTATTTCATAACCATATTTATTTATTTCATAGGCATATTATATATGTATTTATTTAATTATTTATTTAATTTTGGCTTAAACGGCATTCCATACAAAAATACTTAACTATGATATAAGAAATACATTGTTCACTGTCTTTAAAAGACGCCAAGAGCGGCTGTGAAATGCAGTGGTGAGTGTCGCATATATTTTCAGCCATGACAAGGGAAATCAGCCAACGTCCGCAGATTAGATGTAGAGAAGACACGTTTGAGGTCAATGTGATTGAAAGGCGGATTCGACCAATCACGGAGATGCATTGAAAGCTTTTATTGGTTTAAATGTGTGTCTGTTAAAGATGCGTTCGTAAATCTGCCAATAGATATTCGAGTTGGGGAGAAAGAGGAGGGTCTTGTTTTTGTATAAAACCCAGGTTTGAGCCGCTAGAAGGGCGTTGTCTTCTGTGAGATCTCTAACCAATATCCAGAAAGAAATATGAGGGAAATTGTTCATCTCCAAGCCGGCCAATGCGGCAACCAGATCGGTGCTAAGGTTAGTACAATTGTATTAGCCATTTTTCTTCTAAATTGAGTAATTTTCATTCAGAAAGATCTTGTTCTCTGCTCTGGGAGCCGGTGTTTTGTGCTAGTTCGCGTCCCATTGACCCAACCCTTGGAACATTTAATGGGCCCTACTTGTGAAAATTGAAATTAAATTATTTATATATTGACGAATTAAAACGATTAAAATGTTTTTTTGACATTATGTAAAGTGTCTGTCCGTTTGTTGCTAGCAAACACTAAAACTGTTAACGGTCACCGTTATATCAATATTGGTCGTTTGACAGCCGTTACTGCACATCAAATGGGGCCCTACTTTGTGAAAATTGCATGTCAATGTTTAATATAACGCATCAAGAGAAGTATTATGTCAAGTTTTTGACGAATAAAAACTATTAAACTGGTTTGAGATTTTATAAAATGTTTTGATTGAGATAAATAATTGGCTGTCCGTTTGTTTGCTTTCAAATACGTACAACTGTTACCGTTATAACCAGGGGTGCACATAACTGTTTTAGTGAGTTACTCAGATGAGTACCAGGAGACAGCGTTTGGTACTCACCCCACACGAAGCGTGGTGTTAACAAGTGCAGTCTTCCTCACTGTCCTCCTCAGTGTCTCCTTCACTGTCCACTATTTCCTCTTCTTGCGTGGTAGATGATGATGATGCTGCAGTCTTCCTTACTCTCCTCCTCAGCAGTGGCGGTTCTAGACCAATTTGAGTGGGGGGGCCAGGCTGGGGCCAGTTATTTTCTGAGGGTGGCACAATAAATGCAGGACGAAAAAGACAAAGACAGTATGAAGTAATTGCGCATAAGAAAACAATGCAATACAGTTATTGGTATTTGTTTCATTACACATATTTATTTCAGATACTTATAGTTACAGTTTTTACGCTCTAATGCAGGGGTCTCCAACCTTTTTTAGGATGAGAGCTACTTTAAAAAAATAAAACAAGTCGTGAGCTACTTTTTTTTTTTTGCAGTGTATATATTTAGCACATTTTAACATTATTATATGCTTACCTTTAACCTTTGTGTGCTGTTTGGGTCTGTGGGACCCGTTTTCAGTGTTTACTAAAAGAAAATGTATGCAATTTAATTATTTTAACCTGCTTTATTTGGGGGTGGACCTCACATCCTCTACGGGGGTCCGGGGGCATACAACCCCGGCAAGATTTTCTTTTAAATGTTGAAGTTAAAAGCATCAATCTGGTGCACTTTGAGCACAAAATGAATTTATGGATACAGCTCTCAACACTCATATGCTTTTCAATAATACTCACCTGGAGTAAATTCACAAGCTGCCCTGCAGTATACAAAGTCATTCAAACTAGCTGCACCTTTACCAGCTTTGATAACACTTTAATGATCAATCATTATAAAACATATCATATATTATTCTGAAATGGACCAATCGGCTCAATGACTACTTTTACTTTGACTACTTTAACTATATTTTGATGCTTATACTTTTTTACTTTTCCTTGAGTAACATTTTGAATGCAGGACTTTTACTTGTAACAGAGTATTGCTACACAAGAGTACTTCTTCCACCCCTGTCTGATTTTAAACTCTTCCATTAACACCCTGAGTAAGTTTGCAGCTGTGTGTTTTGCTCCTCCTTTTTGTTAATAAAACTGCAGCAGCTTGACCACAGATCGATTAAAAGTCTCACATTAAGGAACGTTGTGATCAGCTGATTTTGCGCTCACAACGCAACAACAGAATGTGCACAGGGAAGTCTCCCTCCGCAGCCAGTTGGCGTAGTTTTGGTACAATTCTGTTGCAGCCCTGTCTGTGTAAACGGCGACCAACTCTGTCGTCCAGTGATCTAAGCCTCTGCCTCCTGTAAAGCTTCACAGGTCCGTCGGCTATGGCCTGCGCGGCTCGGCCAGCACCACGTTCAATCAGTCCAAGAAAGTTTTTATGCAGGGAGCAAAACGCCAAAGTGGCTGCTTAATGTCTTTTGTTTTTTTGACATGTCTAGTATTTTACTCCATTGAGTGTTGACAAGGAACACGTGTAGATGAAATATGTGTTTTGTTTTGATGACCTATCAGGTACGCAGAGTGGCGTAGTGACACAAGTGTCATTACGCATTTCAGATGTTTGCCGCGCATGCGTACCAGCAGGGCTGCTTGTGGCCCCACGCAAAGTTATGTGACAGGGTGTCCGCGGGGTCTTAAAAAGTATTAAAAGTTGATAAATCAATTTAGCGAAAATTAAGGGTATTAAAAAGTATTAAACGGCATTTTCCAAGGTATTACATTTTGTAGCTTGTTTCAATAAGTATATCAATTGTCCAAAGAGGTTGTATTCTACAGTCTGCCTGAATGTAATCATTGCGTAGGTGTAGAGTGATTCTGTGAAGTTTATTTATGGCATCCCGTTGGATTTGACGTCATCTGGACAGGACATCGCGCGCTCACTGCTTGATTGATTGACGAAGGCCCGTTTACGCCGGTTGTTAAACAACATCGTTATGGGGAAATGCAAGTTTGCGTCCAAATGGTTGGAAGATAAAGAGGAAGGACAATCAATACTGTATATAGTAAATGTGAGGTAAAGTGTGTCGCCAATGTAACCGGTTAAAACTCAAAGTGGCGATGAGGTCTTAAAATGTATGGAAAGGGTCTTAAAAAAGGTCTTAAAAGGTATAACATTTGACTTCAGGATTCCTGAATATACCCTGTGTGATGAGGCGAGCGTCAAAGGGTGGGCGGGGGGTGCTAGTGGAGCCTCGCAGCGGCGAAATAAGCGCATATATCCGCTTAAGCGCATAAAGGTGCGCCGCATTTGCGCTTCAGATGAGGCCCCCCTCCGCAAGATGAGGCCCCCCTCCGCAGGGTGAGGCCCCACGCAGTCTGCGTGATCTGCGTGTAGGGAGGGGCGGCCCTGTGTACCAGTTATGTGCACCCCTGGTTATATCACCATTGTTCGTTCGGCAGCCGCTGCAATGCGTAAAAATTGAGCACTGTCATTGAAAAAGAGAAAAGCACCACAAACTAATGTTGTATTAAAACGTCAATGATATTTGTAGTTAACACTTTTTTTGTATTTAATTGATGTTGTTTACATTTATAACGGACGCGTTTAATTGAGGCCTACTGGGTTATGCTATACTGAGCTGCGCGGGCGTTTGCCTGAATTAGGTGGAGTTATTGCATTTTTTCAATTTCATAACACACGAGTTGCAACAAATAGGGGATCAGGGCGCGTGTTGAAGTCAGCACGGCGGGAAAAAGAGTTTAATCCACTACCATTTATCAACAATTATAACAGGCTGCAAAATACACTGGTAACTGTAAATACAATTCACTAATGAGGAGTGGACTGGTGTTCCAAGTCCTTTTGTTGGATGTAATAACTAAACATTTTTGCTTCTGTTCTATAGTTTTGGGAGGTGATTAGTGATGAACACGGTATTGACCCGACTGGTACATACCATGGTGACAGTGACCTGCAGCTGGACAGGATCAATGTTTACTACAATGAGGCTTCAGGTAACAGCCATGATTTCTTAATACATTTTATGTTGAATCTTAATTTTGGCCATGTTCCCTTACTTCTAACCTGTGGTTTCTAGGTGGTAAATATGTGCCCCGTGCTGTGCTGGTTGATCTTGAGCCAGGCACCATGGACTCTGTAAGGTCTGGACCTTTTGGCCAGATCTTCAGACCAGACAACTTTGTGTTTGGTAAGTGATATTTATTGGATTTGTTCAGAGCATGGCAATTGATTGTTCGCACAGAGTGCCGCATCTTAATTTATGATTCTTGTCTTGCAGGCCAGAGTGGGGCTGGCAACAACTGGGCAAAGGGTCACTACACAGAGGGTGCAGAGCTGGTGGACTCTGTCCTGGATGTGGTGAGGAAGGAGGCAGAAAGCTGTGACTGCCTTCAGGGCTTCCAGCTCACACACTCCCTGGGTGGTGGTACAGGGTCTGGAATGGGCACCCTGCTCATCAGCAAGATCCGTGAAGAGTACCCTGACCGCATTATGAACACCTTCAGCGTGGTGCCTTCCCCCAAAGTATCAGACACTGTTGTTGAGCCCTACAACGCCACACTATCAGTCCATCAGCTTGTAGAAAACACAGATGAGACCTTCTGCATTGACAATGAAGCCCTGTATGACATCTGTTTCCGCACACTCAAGCTCACAACTCCCTCTTACGGTGATCTGAACCACTTGGTCTCTGCAACCATGAGCGGCGTCACCACCTGCCTCAGGTTCCCTGGGCAGCTCAACGCTGACCTGCGTAAGCTTGCTGTAAACATGGTGCCATTCCCCCGTCTGCACTTCTTCATGCCAGGCTTCGCCCCCCTGACCAGCAGAGGCAGCCAGCAGTACAGAGCCCTTACTGTGCCCGAGCTCACCCAGCAAATGTTTGATGCCAAGAACATGATGGCTGCCTGCGACCCACGTCACGGCCGCTACCTGACAGTGGCTGCCATCTTCCGTGGCCGCATGTCAATGAAGGAGGTTGACGAGCAGATGCTGAACGTGCAGAACAAGAATAGCAGCTACTTCGTTGAATGGATCCCCAACAACGTGAAGACCGCTGTCTGCGACATTCCTCCCCGTGGCCTCAAGATGTCTGCCACCTTCATCGGCAACAGCACGGCCATCCAGGAGCTGTTCAAGCGCATCTCTGAGCAGTTCACAGCTATGTTTAGGCGCAAGGCCTTCCTCCACTGGTACACCGGTGAGGGTATGGATGAAATGGAGTTCACTGAGGCAGAGAGCAACATGAACGACTTGGTGTCAGAGTACCAGCAGTACCAGGATGCCACTGCTGAGGAGGAGGGAGAGTTCGAGGAGGACGGGGAGGAAGATCTGGCCTAAATATCACTTTCCAAAAATCTTTTAAATTAATGTAAGAGAAAAATGTAAGGTTGCAAGTCCTTTCAGCATTCAGTGTTATGTCTGCTTTTAATATTGGCTATAACTGTAATGTTCTTTCAGCTTTCACTGTTCTGCTGCTGTTAATGTTGGCTTAAAATGTAATCTTCCAAATTCTTTCAGTGTTCTGGCTGCTGTTCCGGTTAATAAAGGTTAAACTGTATACAAAGTCTTTCTGGTTTTAATGAATTGACTCACTTGATTATGATAAGAACAAAATTGAAGACGTATTGGAAATGCATGTAGGCTAAGGTGTTTTTTGAGCTGATACACTACACCACATAAAGTCCACCTGCCTTACTTCTCCAGAAAGTGCACTCAAGTGTAGCCACAAAGATATCAATGTGTTTGTCTATCATACATATACTCATATTGTGTATCTTGAATAATTCACAAGTTGTTTCAAATAGGCTGTATGAACAAAGGAGTAACACAAATGCATTTTTTAATAAAGGAAGTAAACCAGCAGAACATGACAGTTTAAAAAGAAAAAATATTCCAGATCACAGTTCACATGCTGCAGCATAAACAATGGTTTCCTCGTGACTATTCCAAAGGCTTAGATGTTCTTTAAATAACAGACTTTATACAATAGTATACCTTATCCCCTGGAGTAATGAATTATACTGATTTCTATAGGTTAATTACCAGAGTGGGAAAAGTACCCAAGTGTAGGAATACTGTGTTAAAGTAAAAGTCCTGCATTCAAAATGTTACTCAAGTAAAAGTAGAAAAGTATTACCATTTCAGAATAATATATATGATATGTTTTATAATGATTGATCAATAGAGTGTTATCAAAGCTGGTAAAGGTGCAGCTAGTTTGAATGACTTTGTATACTGCAGGTAGCTTGTGAATTTACTCCAGGTGGAACTAAAGTCTGATTTAAGAGTTCTTTGTATTTCACATCATTAATCCAGATCTGTAAAGTAACTAAAGGTATTAAATACATGCAGAACAACAGACTGCTGCAGCTCCTCTGTACAGGAAGTCCTTCCTGACTGTCCAACACTAACCTCTGACAGCAGAGAACACACAGCTCCATAGTTTCCTATATGTTGCTTTGATAACTGGATTTTTACATTCAAAAATTATAATTTGTCCCTCTGTACATAGTGTTTTCACACGGTACATTGATATTTCATTTCATTTCCAATTTTTTGCACACCATGTTAATAAATATGATACTACTATATTTTGTTAGCTGTAATTGGCCCCGCATAGTGTATATTTGACAGACAGTCTTTTGATTTATATCTTCCACAGTCATTATGTATATATTTTACTTTAAAGTTAAAGTTCTGTTTTTATTTTCTATTTTGAGATGTTTATATTTTATGCTTATATCTGTTCATTTAGTACTCATTTTCATCTTCACATTGTATGCAATGCCTTGTTTACATGCTGCTTAAACAAAAACATTCCCCAAATTGGGATCAATAAAATATATCTTATCTTTTTATCTTTATCTTAGGGGAGTAAAAGTACCTGATTTACCTATGAAGTGTAGTGGAGTAGAAGACATGTAAACACTCAAGTAAAGTACAAGTATCTCAGAATTGTACTTGAGTAAATGTACTTAGTTAATCCCACCTCTGTAAATTACTGATTGACATGTTTTTACACAATTTTAAAAGAGAGATGAAGTGACTTTCGGATGGCAGGCAGCTCACTCCTGCAGTTAGTGTGAACGGTCACTAGGTGGCAGTGCTGGCTAAATCATTCTCTTCCACAGGAAGTAGGTGAGAGGCTGAGGGCCAGCAGAGTCCAGCAGCTCTTCACCTGGCCCTCCAAGCCCTGCTTCTCTCCAAAGCGTGATACAAAACCACTCTGTCAGAAGCAAAAGAGTCGATGAAAATTTCAACTGAGAGTTCATATTTCACTACAATATTTACAGTGATATTAGGATTTCCTGTTCAAAGGATACACCATTAGGATCCCATTAAAAACAGTGTTTAGGGATGATCTGCTTCATGGATAAGAGAGCATTAACATAGCGTGCAGCGTTGGGCATGAACTTATTTGGTTCAGTGGTTCTGTGAACATGCAAATAGTGGCGCATTACAAACCTCACAGCCGTCCTCGTCCTCCGTGGAACACTATGGAAGTGTGTCTTCTTTCACATAAGGGTGCGCCTGTAGAAATGAGGATGTTTGGGTGTGCTAAATACGTTGCACCTTTATCATACAGTTACTGTAAAGACACCCTTTACATGAAAACATCTCGGTTTGACGGCCCATCAGAGTTTCCACTTTCTTCTGAAGCCTTCAACAAACCCAGGAAGCCATTTTATTTATATAAGTGAAGACTACTGTAGGGCCCAGACTCACTTCAGAAAACCCAGAAAGCACCCCAAAGGGGCCCTGCACTTCTAGGCCCATTGATAATGTTTTAATATCATTATCAAAATCATTAAAGCACAATGTAAAGTGAGATTACAGGAGCCTCATGATTTGCATTTTCTATATCTCGAAGGGAACCTAAATCTCTAAGACTATCGAGATTTGTCATCTCTGGAAAAATTACCAAAGTTACTTTACGTGCTTTGGCATGTAGATTGTAAATTACAAGACTCTCTGATTTAAAAAGAGAACTATAATAGAGATGTATGCTTTTACCAGGTTCTGAAGAAATATTCTACCCAGTTCCGTTGCATAGGAAGATTCAATGTTTTGGAGCTTGGTCGACACTATGCACTAAAAGGATATTGATTCAAACCATTAAAATACGTCTCTCACATGTTCCTGATATTAATAGAGGTGCATTGTTTAAAGTGGGGTGGTATGAGGTACTTATATTCAGAGTATCACCGACAGTATGCCTGTCAAGCCACCACTGCATGAAGCTAAGTGCTGGGAACAGGTGCAGCAGGGAAATGTAGTCGAGCCACCAAAAGGAGCTGGTAGGGATCAAGGCAGTGGTAGCCAAGCAATATAGAAAAGTACCAGAAATGTAGTGTACACTGAAATTGCAGTATAGGCTACATTACATAGCCTCTTTGCTATTATGGATAAGTACCTCACCCAACTCTACATGAAGTTAAAAGAATCCGCTTGTGTTGTATTCAAATGAATGGGGCATGCTCTTATTATTTATTGATAACAATTCAAATTAGGACTCAAACTCCAACTAGTTTGCAATAACATTTCTGTCAATGAACTGATTGAAAACAAACTAACCCATTTTTGATTTTGGAATTTTCAGGGGATCCAATTAGGTCATTTTCTATGAAGGAAATGATAGGCCCCTATATCAGAACATAGCATGTTTTCTCGTAGTTCATATATTTATGAATTCTCATATGTGAATGGAATATTTTACAAATGAAAATTACTAGGTTTCATGTACAAGTATAGAAACAACATGTATTGATTTTGTAGACCCAACTAACCAAAATGTTCAGGGTTAAAGGACAAAGAAATGGCAACAAATCACAATTTCTCCCAACTTTATTTCTCACATTTAACTTATTACACAGACAACCAAATGAGTGTGACATACATAGAAAAACATTAGTCAAATAAATTAACAGAAATAAAAAAATTGGAGAGCATGATTAAATACTCAACCAAATGTTTGACAAAAACCTAGTTACAAAAGTGACCAGGAAACTAATGTTGTTGTCTTTATTCAGATCAAGGGTCATTGTTTTTTGCCAGAACTTAATGTCAACTGACTTGCACTTGCTAACAAATGCAAACAAACACGAGGTTGCTCTCAGATTCTGTAAAGGAAAAAACATCTGAGAAAACTATTTTAAATCCTCAGAATCAAAATCAGAATACTTATTTATCCGAGGGGGATATTGGTTTCTTTGTGACAGTTGCTGCATTTTGAAAGATATGTCTTGAAAACAACAATTATTTAAAAATAAGATTCAGACAATCATTGATTGCATATAGCTCTAAGCAACACAATTCCTCTGGTTCAAACTGCTTTTCAGCAAATAAAAGTTACAGCTTGTTGCAGTTTTGTACGTTATATTAGTGCTCGCTGCAGTGCTGAAAGCTACATGCTCATTTATTCTGTTTCCCAGTGGAGGACAATATCCCTTCACTTTTCTCTCAGAAGCAGATCATCTGCAGCAGGGAGTCATTCAGAATGGACAATTGTGAGTTCCTGAACGCTGCCTATATCCCGCTTAGCTGACAAAGTGCGTATCACTCAGCGTAGTTTATAGTGAAGCCATATACAGTATTGTTACAATGAGAAAAGTCAGAGTAAAAGAGCTGAAACACAGGCAACATCTTGACCAAATGTAGATGGGCAACACCTGTAACAGGAATGGAGAGTGACAACTGCAGAAACAAATGTTACATTTATTTTAATTGACAGCATCTATATTAACTTAATATAGATGCTGTCAATAGTCTCTCTCCATTTCAGTTAAACAGTATTCTGCCCATTGGATGAGTGTTGTAGGTTTGTGCTGTTTGGAAACTAGACTTTATTATGCCCTGAACTTTTCAAGTCCCATACAAGTCACACATTTGATGATTTATAGAGATAATTTTGATTGAAATGTTGGTCAATCAAATTGTAGTGACAAGGGCATGATCACAACTTTAGACATGATTGTATTTATTTAGAAAAATATTAGTCCAAAGTACATTTTGTCAGTATGACAAAGTCATTGATATGTACATCATTATCACTCTTCAGATTTAGTTTGCCTTTCATGCCCTGCAAGATTGGGCTAAGTTGCCAGGCATACTTAACCTGGTCTCCTTACCCTCTCTTGACATAAGATAAGATAAGATGGAACTTTATTTATCCACGTGGGGAAATTCAGGCGTTTATAGCAGAGTGATTTATTCTTTAAAAATGTTTGAAAGAACAATAAGGTTGCTTATAATATATAAGCATATTTGCTGTCTGTTTGCTCTTTTTTTTGCCGTCTTGCCCAGAAGAGATTTTAATTTTTGTATGGCCTTGAGACCTTTCTTGTTAAATAAAATAAAGGCATGTCTGCAGTGACTGTTATAGGGATGGGACGATATAGAATTTTTATGGGGATCACGATAAAAACACGATTGGGGCAATTTTGATTATGGGGATGATTGTAAATATCCTCACGAGTGACCATGACCATGTTTTAAAAAATACAGGAATTATCATGTTAAGAAACTGATTCACACAATGTTGCTTATAGAACAAGTTATTCTTTATTAATGTAAATTAGTTCAGATCAATTTATTGTGTTTCACTAAATGGACGTGTGTCCTGTCTGTGATGCAATATGCAAAATGTAAGGCGTGTGATTTCCATGTGTTTTATTGTACATTTTAAGAGATTAAGCATGTTTTGATGCAATAAATGTGGGATAATATTGTGAATCGCAATTATTTTAGACAGGATGATCCTGAAATTAAATCTATATATATGGTCCCATGCCTAGATAGTGACTCAAACATGACTGTATTGATTCAGACATGATTGTGCTGACTCAAATGTGAGTTAAACATGGTTTTAGAGACTCAAACTTCAACATTTAACATTAAAACATAAAAAACTCGGGGCTCGACTCGGGATTATTGTTTGATTAATCGACTTCAACACTGTTACTAGTTTTTTCATGCTGTCTGCCTCTTAATGTTGCCCATGTGTCATCGCCTCGAGGAAAAGCCCGTAGCGTACAGCAGCCATTGCACCACTATTGAAAAAAGCATATCAGGCTAACAGGTAGTAAGTATAGCAATCACATGACTGATTGTAGAGAAACATCCTCAGCGGCTACAACCATTCCTATGAGCAAAATAGAGATATCTCAGTCACTGTATGTAATACATTTAACATGATGCAGCATTTCAATGATGATAGTCGCCATTTCCAAGAGGAATCGATAAAGTGCCAAAACCTTACTTGACGCTACAGGTTGTACTTCCTGTTTGGAAAAGTTAAGAGGAGTCGCTGTTTTCTCCGGATTCAGACACCAGGGGTAAACTACTGAACATCTCTGAACCTTTAATAACTACTAGCAGGGCCGGTTCTAGCCAATTTGATGCCCTAGGCGAGATTTTAGCTGGTCTATTGTCCTATAGTATACATTGAAAATGATGAGAGAACAGAGATGTTGCAGACTTTGCAGACCATTTACATGCACGCAAGCCAACAGGAGAGAATATTACTTAGTGATGTCACTATTTTGCTGAAGTTAACAAGGAGTCCAGACAGGAAAGGGAAAACCTAAAAAGCATAACAGGGCCCCTTTGAGCTCATCATATGTTTTGAATGTCAAATATTAGTAATAATTACGAGTGATACGTTAATAACAGTAATTGTAAAATTCTAATAAATGAAGTATAAAGTATCAGAAATGTGTAAAATATTGGTCAGTGTTTCCCCTATATGCAAATGGCGGCGGCGCAGCCAATTTCTTTTATTTTTTATTAAAATAATAATAAGTAATAATTTGTTATGTGGATTTGTAGTATTTGTGTTACTGTATGTTCAATAAAGGTGTATTTTGCTAGATCTTGAGACATTGCCACTGTATGTACTAGGCCTCAAGAGCCATCTTGTGCTGGCAGACACATAGAAACATATTGGCGGGGCGCACTTCGCACGCGCACACACTAACAAATTCCACGTGCTCCGCGCTCACATTTTGCTGGGCCCGCGTGCCTTAGCACCGCTGCTATGACTCCATCCTAGGGGAAACACTGTTGGTACAATATTTGAGTAAATATTACTTGAGTAAAAGTAAAGAGGTGTTGGTAGAAAAATGTACTTGAAGTATCAAAAATAAAAGTACCTGCAAAAAACTATTCTGTGAAAGTGTTATTTGATTATTATAATGAAAGAGGCCTTAATGTGTAGATAGCCTTTTATCATTGGACTGTAGATTGTGTCAATAATTAATAATTTGAAATACTTGAAATACTTTTGAGTAGTTTCATAAGTAATATTGCACTATTGTTTGTAAGCTCATCAAACATTGTGTATGTAAAACAATAACAGTACATGTACAGTGTTAAGTAGTATAACCTTAAGATAAATATATTGGAGTGAAATAAAATCTGAAAGTTTGTACGTAGGTCAAATATTTGAAACGCGCTTAGGTACATTCCATCACTGGTTATCAAAGTCAACAACGTGTTCTTCAGAATTGAACCTACATCAGGTGGGAAATGTTAGTAATTATTTTAATTTCCCTAAATATGTTTTAGCCAATGATGACGCTGCAGCTGTGGACGCTTCAGACTTTGAAGCCTCGTTTACATTCAAATGTTACGGTGGATAAGGTGCTCTCTGCTATGATTGTGTCGCTGGTATCAGGATTATTTTTCGTGCAGTGCAAAAAGCTGAAAGCATAAGGCACAATCAACAGATGGTGACATTATCTAACATCAGGTAAGGGTATGCAGCTTTAGGAAATGCTTACCTTTCCCAGAACTTTTAAAGAGATCAGCAAGTTAAATGTCTTTTTATGCATTTCAATTTGAAGCATGAAATAAACCCTGGTGTATATTACCCATGAATATGTCAGTGACTCCTCCTGCTCACCTCCTACGAGCCTCTTTAACTCTCCCTGGACAACACATCTTCTACTCACTCGTTATATCGTTTATCTCCTATCCTCACTACTTTTTCTTTTCTGTCTCTTCCTCCTCTCCTCTCCACCATTCTTCTTCCTCATTACTCCTCTGTTTTCTTTGCCATCTTCTTCTTCTTCTTTCCTGTAGGCTCCATTTATCACCTGTCTATCAAAGACCTTCATAGCCTGTCCCCTCCTCCTCTTCGTCCATCAGAGATGCGTGTCCTGCTCCTCCTCTCCTTCCTCCTCAGTCACTGCCTGATTGACAAAGACCTACAAAATGCAGATTCAAATTAGTTTCCATAAAATTGTATGGCAGCCACTGATAAATTCAGTGGCTGATAAATTCCAGCATGTACATTTCCCCTCTGTGGGACGAATAAAGGTATTCTGAAATCTCCAGAGGCTTTTCTACAAATCACTCAGTTAAGGATTTGCATGTAAACAACAGTGTTGTTACTAACAGTAGTAGTAACCTGTTTTACTATGTTATTAAGCTCAGGCAGTAACAAAGTCATGATGTTAAAGTTAATTTAAAAAATAAAAACATGTTAACTATCAACAACATGCTTTTTCCAACCCCCCAAACAAAAGACAGCAGGCAATTTACAACTAAACATTTCAACCTTGACTCATTCATTTATTTCCTCGTCCATGTTCATTTAAAAGAGTCGTCGAATCACCTGCCAGCGACTGCTCTCCTCCCCGCCTCCTCTTCCTCCTCCAGTTCCTCCTCCCACCGTGCCTCCTCCCCCTCCTCCTCCTGCGAGCCCATTGGTGCTCGGCTTCTTCTCCTGCATCTCAGACTGGTTGTCATTGGTTACGTCCAGCATTGGGTTGTCGTGGCAACCGTTCTCCACGAAGTGAAGTTCCTCATTGCGAAACTATGAGGTCAAAGAAATATCTTTATATTGCATTTTGTCATCATTATATATTTACAGAGCCAGTATATATATTTAGCATTACCAGAATGAGTTAGCTTGTAGCTTGCTTGTGAATGATAGTTCAACATTTTTAGAAAGTTTGACTAACGTTAATGCTTTTTGTTGCCAGATCTCATGAGAATATGTTGATGTGCAAGGCAAATCAGAGAAAATGCGATTATTGTGTCAACATGTTAGGATGATATGTTCCTTGTAAAAAATGTGTTAAATACTTATTTTGGTGACAGTGGGGGAAATAGTCAATTATAATCTTGACCTATTTTTGTTTCATTTCTTGTATTTGGGAGCCATGAGCAAATTAATGAGGCGGACATTCTGTTTCAGAATAATAATTACAATACTGGATTATAATTATTAATTCATTTATGTGTTTATCACTTTAATGTTGCAGCTGGTAAAGGTAGAAGCTGTTTCTAGGTACAACATATACTGCTGCCTAGGTTAACTTGTTGTAACATATTGTAATGTATTAGTTCAAATATATGTTGCATTGAGTTATGAAATAAAAAAATTAATAAAAACAAAAATTCAGCATTTGCCTCTGAGATCTAGTGTAGATGTAGTTCAATGGAGATACTCAATACCAAAAAACAATTGCCTCAAAGTACTTTAGTAAATGTACTATTCACATTTCCCGCCTGAATGTTAACTCACCGTGGTCTTGGTTGCAGGCAGTCTTCTCTGCCAGCAGATGTAAATGAATCCAGATGTGATGATGACCATGCAGATGGAGCCGATGATCACCAGAACCACGAACAGCTTCCCGTAGTCGCTGCGTGTCTGACTGGGGCGAGACGGGCAGCTGCTGGCCGAGCTGTAGTTCTGGATGCCCAGCTGATCACACACACACACACACACACACACACACACACACACACACACACACACACACACACACACACACACACACACACACACACACACACACACACACACACACACACACACACACACACACACACACACACACACACACACACACACACACACACACACACACACACACACACACACACACACACACACACACACACACACACACACACACACACACACACACACACACACACTGGATGTTTACATAAAGAATACACTTTTTTCATAAATTGTTATCTGTGCAAAATGCTGAAAACTTCTACCTTTTTTTAAACAGTATTCAGCTCTTATCAATTGTAACACTTACATTGGATACATTTTATTTTTGGAAGGGTGTAGCATGGGCCAAGCTACAATCCATACATTTTTTAAGTTGGAAAATATTTGTTTTACTAATGCAAACAGCGTTGGCAGAGGTTCACATTCTTTGAGTTCCATCCTTGAGGAATATATTTCTATTTTATATTTATGATTCATGTCTCATGTTTTTTTCTTTCTCTTACAATGTTTTTTTATGCACAAACACAAAAAGTCCATACCTACTTATTGTGATTAAGCTTGAACTTCAACATGCTTAAACAGGTTGAAATCCCAATGTGTTCTATATGAGCAGAAATCTTGTAATTGCTTACTTTCATTTATTGTGACAATTGCTGGGCTTTGCAATACACAGACAGTAGTACATATCAAAAGACGTTACTGGCCTGTGTACCTTATTCAAATGTTTCCTGATTTCTCCCAGCATGCCCAGCACATCCTTGGTGGCTATCACTCCTGGAGGACGCAATACGTGGAACAATGTTAACATATTTAAAAATATATAGTGTATATTGTAAGCATGTGCATGTGTTAAGAAGCACTCACAGCACCGTTAAAATCAGAGCACCTTTTACTTCATCATGTACTTTAAAATAAAAAACTGAAATGTGAATGTGAATAGCAGTCCAAGTACCTTTTGCTTTCTGCACAAAAATGTGCATGAATATATATGTGTGTGTGTGTGTGTGTGTGTGTGTGTGTGTGTGTGTGTGTGTCTGTGTGTATGTGTGTGTCAAATCAAATCAAATCAAGGTTTATTTATATAGCACATTTAAAAGCGATTTTTGGTCGAGCCAAAGTGCTGTACATGTAATAAAAACACATTACTACAATCACAATAAAAGACAATAAATTACAATAGATATATAAAAAACACAGGGAATAGTCAGGTGTCATGCTCCGCTCTGACTAGAAGGCCAGGGAGAAGAAGTGTGTCTTTAGTGTAGATTTAAAAACCCCTAGGTCTGGGCCGACCTCACATGGAGGGGCAGAGTGTTCCAGAGCCTGGGGCCAGCTGCTGCGAAGGCTCGGTGACCTCGGGTTTTGAGCCTGGTCTTGGGCACTATCAGCAACAGCTGGTCAGCAGAGCTTAAAGCTCTGGCTGGGGTGTAGCGATGGAGGAGTTTGGCTTTATAGGCAGGAGCCAGCCCATTTAGGGCTTTGAAAACAAATAAAAGGATTTTAAAATCAATTCGGAACCGAATTGGAAGCCAGTGCAGTGAGGCCAGAATTGGGGTGATGTGGTCACACTTTTTGTGGCCAGTCAGAAGACGTGCAGCTGCGTTCTGCACTAGCTGCAGGCGTCTAATTGAGGCCTGGTCCATACCCACATACAGAGCGTTGTGTGTGTGTGTGTGTGTGTGTGTGTGTGTGTGTGTGTGTGTGTGTGTGTGTGTGTGTGTGTGTGTGTGTGTGTGTGTGTGTGTGTGTGTGCTTACCACGGTCAGACGCCACGTTCATCAGCAGCTGGTGTTGCTGGTGTGTAGGTTTGCTGAGAGAGATTAACCATGATCCCTCTGGGCTGTTCATTCTCCGAGCGAACACGCGCTCCATGACCTTCAACAACCGTACACCCTGGTCCACGCGAAACTCCTCCTGTAACACACACACACACACACACACACATATTTATCTTTATACCACAAGCTACAGCTTGATTTGCAGTAGAGATAAAAACGTCAAATTACAATTATACAATTTTCAGTTTTCTGCCTTTAATTCAATCAAATAATCATTCATATATTATGTTGTTGTAAAGAAATATGTAAACATAACAAAGTTATAACATCAATTTCTCTATCTTTCTACGCACAAATATCACTATGAACACATAGAATATATTCACAGACAAAGTACCAATATAAAGTCAACTTCTTTTAAAAAATCAGTGTTGCCATAGCAACTATAAGGTCAGTACGGTGGTGGTGAGGGTTTGTGTTATTGCCATGACGACAGACATTATAGTGAAGGTACCTTCCTCTCTCACTTGGAAACTCCAGTTCACTGTCTGTCTGACAGCGTGGGAGAAAAATGTAGTTAAACTTTTCACGACATTTCAACTCTATTTTTGAAATGCTAAATGTTATAAATGATTTCTTATCTCATTACCCATCATTGTAACACTCTCTCTTCGATGAGTAGAAGTACAAGGATGCATCAAATAGAAATATGTAAGTGAAGTAAGAGTACCTCAAATTTGTACTTGAGTATAAATGCTTTTTACTGTACATTCCACCACGTTGAATATTAAATAAAATCCCATCAATATCACAAATGAATCTTGTATTGTTGAAACCTTTTATCTAAATATTTCCCCGTGTACTTACACAGTTTAGGTTTTGCGTCATGTTGAGGACGACGTACCCACGTCCGACCAGCTCGCTCCACTCCAAACACACCACCTTTAAACAACAGTAATATCAATATGAATTCATTCATTAATAAAGGTTAGAACAGAGACAGATTTAGATTTGAACAAACCTGCCGTGCTTCCTCCATCTCATCCACATCGTGGACCTCTGTGACCCCGCCCCCCCTGACCTCTGACCTCTGGTTCTGCAGGACAGTGGTCTTTTCCAGTAAATTCCAGTCTGTGGTGAGCGGGACCATGTGTCTGTTTCTTGTTCCCTCCTCTTCCTCCTTCATTTTTCTCCATTCCTCCTCCTTCATCTCGTCGCTTCTGTCTGGCAGTATGCCCCCTTAATCGGGATAACCAGAATAATCCATTTATAATGCATTCATTCAACCCACCCTTTAATTAAAACATGTCCAATCTATTCCAGCACTTTAAAGTGATAACAGGTAAACAGGCCCTATTATGCTTTTTGGGGTCTCCCTATCCTGAAGTGTGTTCTATAGGTTTTTGTGCATGTAAATGGTCTGCAAAGGCTCAAATCCCTGTGTTCCCTCCAGAGGGAGTTTCTCCCCCACACACTCCCCCCCTGCCTAACAACACCTCCACTGGACTCCTTTGTTTACTTCTGTAACATAGTGACATCACTATGTAACACTCTTCTATTGGCTAGCGCTCCAACACATTGTACGTGATAGGCTAAGGGGCGGGACATCTCTTAGAGGTTGACCAATCACAACAGATCCGGCCAGCTAACCAATCAGAGCAGACTGGGCTCTGGTTTCAGACAGAGGGTGAAAAGAGGTGCTGCAGCACAGGCAGTATGAGAAAAATAAAGAGCTTTTTGAACATTAAAGCATGGAGACATGTCACAGGCACAAATACAGATTTTTTTTTGCAAATGACCATAATAAGTCTTCTTTAAGATTAACCATCGAAATTCTCAGTACTTTCTTTGAAAGTGGGCACTTGATTTCAAAAGAAAGACACAAACAGGCTGTTGCTCACCTTGTGACTGGTGTTCCTTCTCTTCCTCCACGCTGGGCTGCAGAGGCTCTCTGCTGGGAGCCATGCCAACCTCTGCTGCTGTTAGATTCTGGGTAAAAAGGCCTTTGTGTGCAAGCGCCGTTTCTTCCTCTTCCTCCCTCTCTGTCTCTTCATCCTCTGTCTCCTCTGCAGAGACTAACCAGGGGAAAGACAACAAGCAGCAGAGACTTCATCTTCATCTTCTGCAATCTCATGTAGGTGGAGTTAAAATGCAGAACAATGATAGGGATGCCACAAAAGAAAATGTAAGACCCTTTTTCACAACTTGATAACATTCATACATTATACAGACCAATACAAAACACGGGAAAGCTGTGAAGCCTTAGTAAACATTTTTTGTTTTATCATAGACAAGAATCCAGTCTACAACAAGAGAAAATACTGTATGTGAAGACAAAAAACAATGGTCTTTGTTTCTGTTGGGAAGCAGTTTCAGTCAGTGTTTCTTATTTGAAAATAACAGGACTTAATATCGTCTTACGTTTGATTTCAGCTCACGTTAGAGTAGGGAAAAGCAGCAGCTGAATTAATGATTCTTTTCATTATCATTTAATCTGCAAATTATGCTCTCGATTACCATTGGGGCTATAATTCCAAAGATATCTAGTTTAATACGATACAAATTTGAGAAAATCTAAAATGGTCAATGTTTCAGAGGCTTAAAAACAGCATTTTTCTGACATTTCTTTTTAAATTAATTATCCAAACATTTGTTGTTTATTTCTCTGTCGATCTACTGAATAATTAGACGACTAATCATCACAGCTTAACAGCAGACCAACGATCTAACGTCAGTAGTGTGAAACCGCATACACTGCACAGACCCGACATTTTTCAAACAGAAATAGTGATTTCATTTTTTTTATTCAACTTATTTATTTAAGAACATGTTGATGCTTTACTTTTGTGCAGAGTATGTATGCACTAGTATTACTACTGGTACTCACTGTAGGAAAGTTATTACAATTCATTGTGGTGCCAACATGAATCAAAATTGATGACATCCACCAATTAGTAGATGAGATAAATCCAAATATCTTCACCTCATCGTGACACCAGAGTAACATTTAAAGGACCCCCACTGTCATTAGAATTAGTCCTAAGGGTTATATGAATGTATGTACAAGATTTCATGGCAATCCATACCATATATTTAGATATTTCAAACAATATCAAACTAAGTCGATCAATAGGCTTTGTTTTGTATACCTCTTGTGTAGCTTCCCAGCAGCCCAAAGTCTGTGCCTGTGTCCGTCTCAGGGGTAGATGTTCCTGCAGTGTCTCCACCAGCAGCAGTAGTAGTAGTAGTAGAAGTAGTAGTAGTCGTAATGATGGAGGAGTGAAGGACTCCGTAGCCACTTGAATGACCGCCTTCCTCCCCCTCTGGCTCCCACAGCTCTCTCTCTAACGGATCCACCTGTAGGGGAGACGTCAGGTAAAGGGAGACACAAGAGGAGGTGACAGTCAAACATGTCATTTCCACTGGAAGGCTGTTTCTGGGGTTTAAACTTCCTGAAGCCACATGAGGTGAGGTGACGGAGTCTGATACACATTTTCAAAAAGCACGCACAGAGATGTTGTTTGGTTCCACTTGAAAAAATATGACTTATTAAACGATGAACTCCAGATGTCTTTCCAGAAAAAACAAATATATCCAAAATCCCAAAAATATCATTATCCTGATCAGGCAATCCTCAGAAATATGTTGACAATAATGCACTAAAAGGTGCGCCAAAAGTACTTAGAACAAGGTGCCAAATAATGTGATCTACTGTATAATAGAATAATGTGTCTAATAATGTGGTCGGAAAACTGTGGACCTTCCACCATGTAACCAGAAAACAAAAAGTGTCTCGTCCATTTAAAGGTTACCTATTATGCAAAATCCACTTTTTGATGTATTTTATACATAAATAAATGTCCCCAGTATGTTAAGATTCTGAAGTTTCAGGAAAAAAGTTTCTCTCTCTCTGTTTGCTCTGATCTAGTCTGAAAATGAGCTGATCACATTTTGGCCACTTTGTGATGTCACACCAATGTAACACCAGCCGACCTTATCACCTGAATCTCCTCCTAGAGCAACATTTTGTTTTTTTAAACCAATCACGTCACAGAGGGGCGTGGCCAGCAGCAGCTCATTAGCATTTAAAGCTACAGACACAGAATCAGCTCTTTTGAAACAGGGCTGAAACAGAGGGCATGACAATGGCATGCTACAATGATCTGTTTGGTATTTCAACCAAACACTTCAGATTCACTTGGATCCAGTTTTTATTTGTAAAACATATCTCTGTCTATTGATTTATATATATAAAAACTAGTAAGTAGTAAGTATACTACGTGTACTTTATATTTAAGTAATTCAGGTAGCATTTTTCTGGTTTTTATGTAGAATATCTGATTACTTTTTCCACACCAGTATAATAGCTTAAGTAGTTGCATTAATAATACTGGTAGGAATATAGCCCCGTATAATGATAGAAGCACTAGTGATAATCACAGTAGTGTACATGGCAGGAATAGTAGTAAAATTAGAAAGTTTATAATGGCTATTAACATGAAAAGACCCAATGACTCGCGTAAGCGGGTTAAAGAGAAACTTAACAACAAGTCTTCTCTGTGTCTCTTATCCCCATTTGCTCACATGAATCAATGAGGGACCACTAATCCCATAAAGGGTTAAAACACTAATTTGATTATTCACTGCAAGATTAGCAGGTGAGACCTGTGGATTACTGGACCTGATTTACTGCGATCTAATTAAAGTCAAAATGGAGCTGATAATTACTTTTTATTCTGAAACGACTCTATCTGCTATAATAGATAATAATGTAGTTATAATAATAATAATAATAATGTAATGATATAACATATAAAAGTGTATCAGTCACAGGAACGTAGTACAATTTCCTGATTAAAATTACAACATCAAACTTGTAACAGAGTATTATGATATTGTTAGATTAGATTAGAATCTTTAATGACCACACAGCCAGGCTGGTGGAATTCGTGTTCAGTGCAGATTATTACAGCTTGTTCCATACAATTCAACATACAATAAACAGACAATAAAAAAGTACAACACACAGCACAGGGCAAAGACATACATCATGACATATATACATAAAGTTCAGGGTGTGGTGGATTGTGATTGTTCATTGGGGTTATTTAGAGTTCATTTAGTGTCCGTATTGCAAAGGGGAAGAAGCTGTTTTTGAAGCGGGTGGTTTTGGTGGACAGTGACCTGTAGCGCCTCCCTGAGGGCAGAAGTTGGGAGACATGGTGAGCTGGGTGGGAGGGGTCAGAAATGATTTTCTTTGCCCTTGTGACAGTTCGTTGGTGGTGAAGTGATTCGAGTGATGGAAGGGGACTGCAGGTGATTTTTGATGCTTTATTGATGATACGTTGAAGTTTATTCCGGGAGTGGGTGTCTGAACTGCTGTACCAGACTGTGATGGATGATGTGAGGATGCTTTGGATGATGGCTGTGTAGAACTGGATTAGGAGATGTTTCCTCACTCTGTATTTTTTGAGCTGCCGCAGAAAGAATAGCCTTTGGTTGGCTTTTTTGTAGATGTGGTCTGTCTTGGTCTTCCATTTGAGGTTATCGCTTATGTGAGTGCCAAGACATTTGAGTGAGTCTGTGGTGGAAATGAGTTTGCCGGAGATAGATAGAGGTGATTTGGGCTGTGGCTTTCGCCTGAAGTCAATGATTATTTCTTGGGTTTTTGCTGTGTTAAGTAGGAGGTTGTTTTCTGAGCACCAGGTGACTGCTTGATGGATCTGAGTGAGGTATTCTGTTTCATTATTATTTGAGATGAGTCCTGTTATTGTTGTGTCATCTGCATATTTATATATGTTGACTGTGGGGTGCTGAGATGTGAGTTGGTTTGTGTAGAGTGAGAATAACCAGGGGGATAGGACACAGCCTTGTGAAGCTCCTGTACTGAGGTGCAGAGGGAGAGATGTGGAGTTGTTTATTTTGACCCGTTGTTGTCTGTTCCAGAAGAAGCTGTGGATCCAGTGACAGATGCAGGGGCCAGTGTTCATGTCCATTAGTTTATTGAAGAGTTTTTCCGGGTTGATGGTGTTGAAAGCGGAGCTGAAGTCCAGGAACAAGATGCGGGCGTAGGTGTTGGGGGATTCCAGGTGTTGTAGAGTGTGATGGATTACCAGGTTGACAGCGTCATCCACGGATCTGTTGGTTCTGTAAGCAAATTGATATGGGTCCATGAGGGGGGAGGTGCTGGTTTTTAGGTGCCTGAGAATGATGCGCTCAAATGATTTCATCGCCACAGATGTGAGGGCTATGGGTCTGTAGTCATTGAGGCAGAATATTTTATTAGACTTGGGTACAGGGATGATAGTGGATTCCTTAAAACAGTGAGGAACTGAACACTGGCAGAGGGAGGAGTTGAAGATGATGGTGAAAACAGGGGCCAGTTCTGCAGCACAGTGATGGAGTGCCGCAGGGCTGATGTTGTCTGGGCCTGCCGCCTTGTTTCTCTTCAGTCTCCTGAACGTGCACCTCACCTCTGCCTCTTTGAGGAGGAATGGTGGGGGAGGGGGGGAGATGGGGGTGATAGTGGAGAAACTGGAGAATGATCAAACCTGCTGTAGAAGGCGTTCAGTTTGTCCGGAAGCTGATGGTCATTTTCAGGTGTGGGGGGGGGCTTTGTTTTGTAGTTGGTGAGGACCTGAAGTTTTTTCCAAACTGTCCTAGTGTTATTGTTTGAAATGTCCTGTTCTATTTTTGAAGCATAATTGAATTTGGCTTTTCTTATTCCAGATCTAAGTTTGTATTTTGCAGCCATATAGTCCACTTTATTTCCGGATTTGTATGCATAATTTTTGTCCTTTCTTAATTGTTGAATTTCTTTGGTGAACCAGGGCTTATTGTTGTTGTGTTGTTTTGCTGTTTTCGTCGGGATGCACAGCTGCTCACAAAATTGGACGTATGACGTCACTGTGTCGGTGTAGGCGTGGAGGTCCCCAGCTGCGTGGAAAACTTCCCAATCAGTGCATGCGAAGCATCCACGCAACTTTTCAATGGCTTCTGTGGACCAGGACCTGGAGGATTTTATTTGTGTTTCCGAGGATTTCAATTTGTGTTTGTACTTCGGGATAAGAAGCAGCATTGCGTGGTCTGACTTGCCGAGCGGAGCTCCCGCAGAGGCACGGTAAGCCTCCTTGAGTGGAGTATAGCAGTGGTCGAGTGTGTTGTTTCCTCTGCGGGGGCAGGTAACTTGCTGGTGGTAGTTGGGAAGCTCCGTGGACAGATTGGTGTGGTTAAAGTCGCCTAACACAATTATTGCTGCGTCTGGATGTGAGTTTTCCACGGAGGAGATGTGACTGGCTAGTTCGCTCATGGTGGTGTTAGCGTTAGCCTCAGGTGGAATGTAAACACCGATTATGATTATCGATGCAAACTCTCTGGGAAGGTAGGTGGGTCTGCATTTGACAGTTAGATGCTCCAGAAGTGGGGAACATGCATGGCTTAGCGAAGTGGAGTTTGTGCACCAGCGATGGTTGACCATAATGCATATTCCACCACCTTTAGATTTGTGTGTTAGTTCCACTGACCTGTCGGCTCGGTGGAGTGTGTATCCTGCGAGTGATACTGCTTGGTCGGGAATCGAATGATCCAGCCAAGTTTCAGTCAGGCAGATGGCGGAGCAGTCACCGTAGGTTTTGTTTGACTGGATCAGGAGGTGAAGTTCATCCATCTTGTGCCTGAGAGATCTTACATTTGACAGCAGAAGGGCAGGGAGTGGGGGTCGGTATGGGCGCCTCTTGAACCGCGATAGGACACCGGAGCGCCTGCTCCCTTTGCCGGTTTGCTGCCATGGCGTTGGGAGGCCAGGTGAAACAGGTAATATTTCCTTCGGGAAAGACGTTGATGACTCCAAAACTGCATGTTGGTTGTGTCTGAAGTTTAGTAGGTCCCAGCGGGTGTATCGGATAACACATGAAACTCTACACACATATAGAGCAGACAAAAGTACGACAGATATGAACATAGCTTGCACTGGGGCGAGCCTCACGGCCGCGATGTTCTACGTTACATTTAAGTTAAGGATATGAATGGTTACTGCACCACTGATAATATTAAGTGGCTTATTTCCGTGACCCAATAATAAGTGAAAATGTCAAACAGTAAAAGGATGACTTTATGGAGCTTTTAACTTCTGTCATAATAAGGTAATAAAATCGGTTGTGCTTGAAGTTTTTGAAATGTTCTATCTAATCTTCATTTTTAGTAATATATTTTTTATGGAACAGACTGTTATACTTATAACTACTGAGAAAATATCCAACCCTAACAAATTAAATAGGAAGACATTAACAGTAATATGTCAGTATCCAAATCTTTTGTCCATCCTCACCTCCAGGACGGGGGCTGCACGGTGCTCCTGTAGCCCAGAATCATGCACCTCAGCTGGGGAGGAGACGCTGGGCTGGAAGGATGGACTGTAGCCTGTGAGACACAACAGACATGTCAGAAACATGTGTGTGTGTGTGTGTATATGTGTGTGTGTGTGTGTGTGTGTGTGTGTGTGTGTGTGTGTGTGTGTGTGTCAGCTGGTCCTCTTTGTACTGTTTTCATAAGGTTTTGACATGGTTCAAACATAAAGAAACACGTTGTCTTAGACACTTAGTCCCCGGCGTAAGTCTCACGGCATTTCGTGTTATAGTCACGACATTTAATCTATTGATTCGTGTTCACCAACACGATTTTCCCCTTTTTTTCGTGTCACACAGAACGATTTTAAAAGCAATGTATTTCTATTGGTAGTATGTTTCGAGCCTGCACCACGTCTTTTTGTCCGGTCGGGTCTTGGAAGACCGGAAGCTGTGGGGTTCATAAAAACATCTTCTTACTCAATATCAAGCCACGATTATTGTTTTTATTTTAAATTGTATAATGTCGGACTTTTTTTGCCGTCTGTGAGGAAAAGAAATGGGGCTCAGAATACTGAAATCAGTATTTTTAAAATCTTTTTTTCCTTCTAATTTGTTATTCTTTTCTAAATAACACACTGTTATTTACTCAACAATAACACACAATTATCCTTGTTTTTATTTATTTGTTTGATTCTATAATATCTGGCTTTTTTGCCGTCCATCAGGAACTGAATTTCAAAATAAAGTCACCGGAAACAGACTAGGGCTAGGCGATACACACCCACTGAACTGATTACCCAAGATCCTCAGCTATGGTTGAAGCTCTGTGATTGGATGTTTTAGCCGCAATGCACATTGGGATATGGTGTTTATGCGATATGAAATCCGAAAAACATTTTTAAAAAAAGAAAATAATACTTTATTCCGAGTGTGCTTGCTTTTCTCTTTGGAAGTCATCACATAACGGCATTGTAATACACGGTTCGGCTGCATTAAATATTACACATCTGCCGTAGTTCTTTATTTATAGAGCCCTGATTAGAAGACTTCTGGACAAACAGGAAGAAATGCCGCCGAAACTGAAAACGTGACGTGGATCATAAATATATCAGCAATGAAACAACATCTTCAATTTTTCTTCACACAATACGTCTCCTTGCAGTATCAATACTAATTCAGCTGACTTTTATATTTGATCCAATTGGTGGTTAGGTAGCAGTGCACAGCTGATAGACAGGGACTTGTAGTTTTTAAAGATATTACTGATTTTCTTTTAATTAAAGAATGTAAATACTGAGTTGAGAGAATAGTCAGGGGTTTTGGGTGACGACACATCTATGGATTCAGAATTTCAATAGCTTACCATTAAATGACAGATATACCTTTCTGTCTGTGATGTTTTACAAATCAGATATTAATTTGTAGAAGTAAAACATGTCAAATAATATAGCAATATCCTGTAAAATTATGTGAAAACATGAAACATGAATAAACTACACATCTTCAGATGTTATAAATACATAAGTGTCCTACACTAATAATAAAAAGTATAATTTGTTGTGTTAACACTTTAAAACTTGACAGTTTTTTACCATAGTGGTTAAAGCACGTTATTGAATTTTTTGTTGAATATGTTATATTCGATTAAACACAAATATTAAGAGTACATACAAAATAGGGGGAAAGTAGAAGGTCAATGATAGAAATATAGAATATAAAAAATCAAGAAGATACTGTAAGTGATCTCTACAATAAAACTGTTTAGTGCCGGATGTAAAAGATATTAATAGGAGGATGTGCAAAACAGACAAACTAATTAACCTTTATTTAAACATTAAAGAATACTTTAGGTTAAGGTCTTCTTTTAAATTAGAAAAAAGCTTTGGGGGTATCTACAGATAAATATTAAGCCTGACAAAGTACTTAACGTCTAATATATTGCTTTCCTGCAATGTTAACTATGTTGAAGCACTTATTTTAATATTTTTCTGATATTATACATATTAATTATACTCTTATAAGATGTATGTAGATAGTATAAGAAATGTGCAGAATATGACAGTTTAATGGTGGAGGTACACACACATATTGATAGATGTCTTGTTGAGGAACCTGTGACCCAAGTTTTTAATTCATTGCATAACTACACCGTAGTTGTGTATGATATGTCAATAAACCTTAGAAAATCTTGAAATCTTGAAAGGGATGTGCAAAATAGCCATTATATACAGTCTTTAATTAACCATTAAAGAATAACTAATGAATGTACTTTATAGGGATCTGCAGATAAATGTTTAGTCTTCTCAAGCACCAACTATCAAATATCTCGCCTGATTGTTGGCACTTGACAATCACCTTCCCTGAATTTTACTCAGGTGTAACTAAAGTCTGATTTAAGGGTTGTTTATATTTCACATCATTAATCAGAATCTGCAAAGTAACTAAAATAAATGTAGTGGAGTAAAAATACCAGGTTAACCTCTGAATTGTAGTGGAGTAGAATTACAAAGTAAAAATGAGCTGTCATGTGGGTATATTAATGCTGCCCATTATGGACACAAGCAATTTTCACCTATTTATTAATTATATGTTTTAAATTTGATAACACCAATGTGTTTCTTATCCCCTAAACCTCCAGGGATGTACACAGTTTAATACTGGCAACTTCTAATTGTGGGAAAAACTAAAACGTCTTTTAAAACTACAATTCCCAGTAGAGACATGCCATAGAACATGTTGCGAAACAAAATAGCCAGCATGTGTAGTTCTGGGGGGATTTCATCGAGCTGTTTGTCGCTCGGCGTAACCTTGGCACACTGCCACTCCAACATCCAATCACAGAGCTTGAAGATTAATCACGGGGTTTGTCAAGCAAAGGGATTGTAGTCCCAAACGATAGCTGAGGATTATGGGTAGTGTAGTGTCTTCGCCCATCTTAAACTGCGAAAAAACTATTTGTTTCTCCGAATCGAAGGGGGAAAACACAAAAGCATTGTACACAATTTAAACCAATCAATGTTACTATGCAAACTTCGAGACCGGAAATACTGTTTTCACCCCAAGCTGTTGCCTGGCAACGCAATTCTGTTGATAGTTATTTCATATCGCATTAACACCATATCCCAACGTGCATTGCGGCTAAAACATCCAATCACCGAGCTTCAACCATAGCTGAGGATCTTGGGTAATCAGTTCAGTGGGTGTGTATCGCCTACGTCTGTTTCCGGTGACTTTATTTTGAAATTCAGTTCCTGACGGACGGCAAAAAATCCCGATATTATAGAATTAAACAAATAAATAAAAACAAGGATAATTGTGTGTTATTGTTGATTAAATAACAGTGTGTTATTTAGAAAAGAATAACAAATTAGAAGGAAACATTTTTTTTAAAAATACTGATTTCAGTATTCTGAGCCCCATTTCTTTTCCTCATGGACGGCAAAAACAGTCCGACTTTATACAATTTAAAATAAAAACAATAATCGTGGCTTGATATTGACTAAGAAAATGTTTTTATGAACCACACAGCTTCCGGTCTTCCAAGACCCGACCGGACAAAAAGACGTGTTGCAGGCACGAAACATACTACCAATAGAAATACATTGCTTTTAAAATCGTTCTGTGTGAAACGAAAAAAAGGGGAAAATCGCGTTGGTGAACACGAATCAATAGATTAAATGTCGTGACTATAACACGAAATGCTGTGAGACTGGGTTGTAATATAGCACTTAACAAAAAGCAAGCTGAGGGTGATGGGAATGTCATTCATTTTGCAGGTAATCAGTGGTGTAGTGGGGATTTTTTTTACTGGGTGGACGCTATTTTAATTAAGTCATCCCAAACAATGAAAAAAATCCTGCTTCAAAAAAGTGGGGGCTCCAAATAAGTGGGGGCTCCAAATAAGTGGGGGAACGGCGATCCCCCGCGTCCAACGACCACTACACCACTGCAGGTAATTGACCATAAACAAATATGTTGGAAAGTTTGATCTGGTTATGAATGTTTATCAAAGTTTTTATAATTCATCCTGAGGGGAACATTATTGATTGTACCCACATTTCATGCCAAGACATGAAATGTTTTTTTGAGATATTTCGGTCAGAACCAGAGTGTTGGAACGATAAACCAATATTCAACCATCTCTAGAGCCATGCTGGACGCAAATCAAACATAATTTACCTATAATCCAGCATCTTCACAGCTATTTGTCCTCCACTAGGATTTATTTACCCGGTAATAAATTCATGTTTAAACCCAATATCAGACTGTTCCAGGCTCTTCCACTTACATAATGTGTGTCCAGCAAAGAGCAGCAGAGTGATCTGTCTGTAACATGCTGAATCTGTGGTTCTGCAAGGAGCAAACATTTAATAACTTCAAGGAGACAGCAAACATCTTCATCTCAAATGATGCCTGTGAAGATGAAACCTCCCTATGGGTAACAGCAGGTTTTTACTAAAGCGTGTGACCAAAGCTAATAAGGTTGTCTGAGGGTGTTAAGCATGCCCTTGAGCAAGGCATCAAACCAACAACCTGTAGATACTGCCCACTGCTCCAAATACGAGGATGGATTAAATGCAGGGACTACATTTCACTGTGTGTGGTGCTGTGAACATGTATCCAACCAATAGAAAAGGATTACATTAGAATAAATAGTTTTTGAAAATGGGACTGTTTTGGGATATTGCAGAGAATTCTTACATTTGCAGAAATGATTGCAAACTAATGTTTATGTCAGAAGTAAAAAGCTAACGTTAGGCTATAATAATGATAAAAATAATAAATTGTATGTAAACGTTTTTTTTTACAAGACACTTTACATTTACAGGTTAAAATATTCTGTCATGGAATCGCCTATTTTAAGAGGTTGTGATAACGAAATAAACCTGTGTTGGATATTTATTGAAGTATTTTATATTTTTTAACACAACATTAAAATCCCTTAACTTGTGTTAACCATGGACGATGGAACCGAAAGAGCAACATTTGTAACTTTTGTCCGGGTTTCAGGACTTTTAAACACTCATATATGTGAAGTGAACAGCCTATTTTGATTCGGTGCTGAAGAGAAGATCATTTCTACTAACCAATCAGAGCATCCAGATCTGGAGTTGTGTGGTTGGCATCCAACACATGGAGGTCTTGATCATCTGTTCCTCCTCCCCTCTCCTCTTCCTCTTCTCTGGCTCCTCCCCCTCCTCTCTCTATGTCCTCTCCCTTGTATCTCTCCCACTCCTCCTCTCCCCCTCTCCTCTCTCGGTCCTCTCCTCCCTCCTCTCCTCTGTCTCTGTCCTCCATGTCTGTCCCGAAGAAGCCGGAGGCCTCCAGGGAGGCATCAGCAGCTCTGGCCCGCCAATGAGCTCCTTGTCTGGGTCGCTGGAGTCTGACTCCCCCTGTAGCCTTCTGCATCCTGAGGAACCACCAGATGGACCATACGCTGGAAATGGAACAATATTTGTTGGGCACATAATCTACAGTATAATTCGTTTTTTTTATCGTTTTCGAGATATGTGCTCCATTTTCACAACCTAATTCTTCCTGCTGTGATTATGTTTGCACCACGCAAATTCCTTGTATGTGTACATTAACCTTGGAATAAACCTGATTATAATACCGATTCTGATATTTGATACAAAATAACTATTCTCAGAGATCATAGCAAAACTGATTCAGAACTAAAAAAAAAATTGTACAATTCAAAAAATGTGTTTTAACCTTCGCTAATAAATTACTAGATTTGTTCTGAAGCTAAACAAAACAATGACACAAAATGATTTCATGTTAATGTCTTTACATGATATCTGCTCCTTCATAAACGCATTTATTCCTGTTTTTGTATGTTTTTCTGTACGTTGCTTCCATCATTATGTCATTTGCACTAAATTATTGCACAATTTAACATATTATTTTCTTTAAAATCTTAAGTATAATGTATTTTTCATTGTTTGAGGAGCCTGGCGCTTAAGAGTTTCTTTTGCAACAACTAAGCTGTAATGGTTGTGCATATAACAATAAAGCCTTTGAATGTTGAATTTTAATAAAGCATGGAGGTTTGCATGCATGTATGTTACCCCAGTATGTTTTAGGTGTGCCTTTTACAGTTTATTACACATTAGGGCTGCTCAATTAATAGTATTTTAATCGGGATTACGGCTTGCAACGATTACGAAAACAACGTAATCGAAATAAAACGATTATTTTTTTATTATTATTATTATTTTTTTTTTTTTTAAATTACTTTTTTTGGTTTTTCAGTTGAATTATACTTAAAGTTCAGGGTAATCAACTGTTAAAAATATACTGTTCACATTTTTTTTCTCCAATAAATTGATGTTTTCAAAGTAAATGGATAATCGTTTTTAATAATCGTGATATCAATTATTGACCCAAATAATCGAGATTATGATTTTTGCCATAATCGAGCAGCCCTAGTTCAACATTTATTTCCTGTTACTTCTGGACCATGACGGTGGGCCAGCCTTTAATGTTTAACTGTGTGGAATATGTTGAATATGTTTTACCAAAATGTTGGCCATATGTTAAGGATTTTTCAGGTTGTGACAGTGCACTGCAACATGTTTGTTGATCTTGTTTATTGGTATTTATTATTTTGATATTATTTATTTAAATGTAGATATGAATGTATAATTAATTTTATTTTATATTGGTTTTTCAGTTGATTACCTTGAACGTATAATTCAACAGTTAAAAAGTTCAAATTATTATTTGTATTTGTTTTAAAGTACAATAAATGGATGTTTTCAAAGTCAATGAATAATCGCATTTAATAATCGCAATTACAATTATTGACCCAAATAATCGAGATTATGATTTTTGCCATAATCGAGCAGCCCTATTACACATCCTCATAAACTTATGCTCACCTCCATCTCATCTACTACACCAACATTTTCCTCCAAAGCAGGGCGGGTCCTGACTGCTTCCTGACCTGCGGGGGGAGGAGGGTTTATCTGAGAGGAGTTATCGGACTCCATCTTGTCCTGGGAACGGGATGTTTCGTGGATCTCTGGATGGCCCATGTCGTGAACCAAATGAGGCTGGACCCGCACTAAATCTGGCACTGTGTGGCGCTTGGTTCTGACTAATTCCTGGATGAAGTGTGCCTGGGCTGGGCCTTCATCCTGGAACACCCGAGCCCCGGGGGCGCTGAGGGGGATGATCCTCTGAGACGAACCCACTCTGAAGGCATCGCAGCTGGCCAGCAGTGCTATGAGGAAAAGAGACAAATACATTTAAGATGATGATGCGGTGAAGCATAATGTCTTATTACAATAAAACAGGGATGTACTTTTTGTTTCTTTGTATTTGATTGATCCCTCAGAGTAGATAACATTGTCAGCAGAAGTTTTACAGGGTAAAGAAAAGAAAAGAAACTTACAAATTCAGTTCTAAAACATACAATATATGATTGAAATTATAAAAAATATAAAGCAAAAACTATCATATCAAATATATATATTCATTTTAGCTGCAAACAGTTGGGTACACAGGAGAATAGGAAATATCGGAATTACTGAAAACTTTCAACCTTTTCAATCTTAATTTCTTGCTTAACATTAATGAATGGATACATAAAAAAGAGAAGGTACTGTAAAATCGAATACAAGCCAATATATTTGATTTCCTTTCAGTTGTTTGGTTAATAATGTTTATTACTCAAGCCATGTTAAGAAATAAATTACAGGGTCAAAACAAATCAAATTAATAGCAAAAAACAGTCAAGGTCAAATTGAGTGGATTGACAGATCTAATGAATGTCACTTGTTCCCTAAACAGATTTAATGTGTTGTGTTTTTGTTACCCAGCAGAGAACAGCCATAACACTATGAGCACTCTGTTGTCTGCATTATACATTAAGTGCCTTTATTTCCCCTGCTGCCCTCCGAAAGAAAGTACATTGAGTGGCAACAAGCCATCCATTCTCTCATTCTTCCTATACAGTGGTGCAGCGATGACACATGTTTTAAGAACAAGTTAGTATCACAAAGTCTCCCTTGACAAAATCCAATTGATTTTTCCATTGGATTTTAAAATATTACAGGAAATAATAAGCTCTGTGGCAAAAATACATTTATGAAATGTCCACGTTATGTTCAGCCGGATAGTCTCCACATATTAACACCACTTTATGATTTTTGAAGCATAAATGCAAATGATTTCATGTCACCACCGCTACGCTAAAGGCGGCTAATGTTTGCTGTGATGACGTTTAATTGTCTTATTTAGTGGTACAATGCTAAATAATTTCCGGGTTTTAGGACTTATTCTTGCACAACTCTATTCATTCCTACATTCATTTATAGTTGAAAGCTTCAAGTAATTATTTGCAGATTTGTTTAACCAAGGCTGAGAGATGCTGTAGTGTACATTGTTCTTTGTTTGTTTGCTCATAAAAAAGAAAATCATTTTTAAGAGTCACACACAAACGCATATTTCCACGTATATTGTTCTATTCGTTTTTCCATTGATAACATATCACGGCTCCACATTCACCTATTCTTGTGTCCATCTTTCCATCACTTATTCCCAGTCTCCCTCATGTTTCCCATGGTGCTCTCTGTCTGGGACCACAGATGGCTGTCTGACCTCAGGGTCTGACTGAGAAGATTATCATATCATCGCCAACATGTCTGCAACACGCTAAGCTGTCACTACAAAGCCCCTCAGACATTACACTTCCTTCCTGCTGGCCAAAAGATCCCCCATCCCCCCTGCCAAAAAGAAAAGGCTGACTGACCATAGCTGATAAGCATGAAGATATTGTTCTCTGGGACAAGAGGTCGAGGAGATAGAAAGTCGGAGACAAGGACGATTCAGATTGTTATGATTAGGATTTGTGGAGCATCTGAAATGACTCATCATTAGATAAAGAAGCTGTGCAGGATGAATATGAGGAGATAAAGGGGGCTTCAGTGTGGCGGCAGTCTCTGTCGGTGGACATCTCTGTGTCCTGGCTGTTAGTCATGGTCAATTCTCCTGGATTTTGCTTCAATGAAACCTTCAGTATTGGAATACATCAGTCTCCACTCTCCAGCATCCTCTTGTTTCCCAGTATATTGCTCCTAGAATTCACAGTAGCTGAACTGACTGCTGTTAAACTGTCTGATCTGTCTTCCGAATGAGAGCAGAAGATATTCCTCAACATCCTCTTCATCCTGTGTAATTTCAGCTGCCACCCGCCATTCGTTGATTTGGACTTCCAAAGGCCAGTTTTAACAGGCAAAAAAACGACTGAATTTCTCAGGCCACCGAATTATTAACTGCTCACAATACCCTACTGATGCTCAGTTCAAATGTAACTCCTGACGGCTAATGATGATGGTTTTAGGGATGAGAAACTCTACTTTTCCTGTCACCACGGCATATTTTCATGTATTTTGTTATGTTCTTAGTTACTAAAATAGTAAGTTTATTTTTCTTACAAATGACAAAGATAAGAGAGATAAGATGACTTAATAGTCTTAAGTCATTAAAAATCTTACATTAAAAAATATGAAGTTGTCTAAATATGATGAAAAGGACATTTGGCTCAGGATTAAGACTAACAAAGCTAAATTAACATTACAGTAAACACAAATAATATAACTATAGGGTGGATTTTCATTAAAATTGGTCCAAATGTCCAGCTATTACTACATCAGAAATAATTTGTGAGCGTTAAGGAATATAAAAGTTGTCTCCACTTTTCATCCATTCATTTCCCTGTTTGTGAAACTTTCAGTCCCACAGGGACCAGTGGACAGGTAATAAACTTCTGTTCCTGTAATGACTTACCCGAGACACACAGTGGGAAGTCATTATCACCAACTGGAACTTTTCTTGAACTGAATTACAGAGGTGATAGGAGAGCATGTTTTAATCAAGGCATCTTGATTACTTCAGGTACGAGAGGACTCAAGAGAAATATGAAGTCACAGCTCTTGTGGCCCTGTATCATCGAGGTGCAGATCTATTTTAAGGGAGGTGTCTTTTCACTGGAAGCCTCTGCTAGGTTAGACCTAGAGTCCACACTGAAATATCTCAACATTTATTTGGTGGATTTCTACAAAATGTTGTCCAGACATTCATGGTCCCCAGAGGATAAATCCTACAGGCTTTTGTGATCCTCTGACTATTCCTATAGTGCCACAATCAGAGCATAATGTAAATCTGTCCGATACTGTGACTTGTGACTAAATTCCCAGCGAAGTATTGCAAGCATGCAAGCAGTGAGCTCTGTGAAGAGAGAAGTTTCTACTCAGCAGATACTCAGCTAAACACTGCCGTGATTAAACGCCATATTATGTACCAAACCACATCAAGGATTATTTCTGAAACAGTATGGAGCTCAAATGCTTTCACTCTTACGTGTTTACCACAAGGTGAACCCGTAATATATCCGGCTTCTTAACACATATTCTCTCCAGTACAGGTTAGCTCTGTGTGTTAGCGATGCTTGCTAATGTAAACACAGACCATATTACTTCCAAAACACATCGTGCATTGTTTCTGATACAGCAACGTTTCTGATAGGGTCGTGGGCGTAAAGCCAGCCCACATTTTAGTAATGTCGTCATGACCGCAGCAAACCTGGATCAGCTCCGTTGTACCCCTATTTTTAGAGATGTGGGTAAGGAGGAAAAAAAGAGAGGGTTGTATTTTCTGACACTTTGTGAGTCTCCTTGCACACCGGGGACACATATGTATATGTAAAGCGCATTTTGCATAATAGGTGACCTTTAAGGTAAAAACAAGAAGAACATCTGTTCACCAACAGCTGATTATCTCTAAACACTGATATCTCCTTGCAAACATATTGTAGACTTGTATTTCACCTTCAGAATGTGCTTAGTATAAAAACCAGTGGCCTATAAAATGTCCCGCATGCCGCACTGATCGCTGTGGATGACTGATCCAAGGAGAAGAGATGGAGGAAGGGAATTAAAGATGGAGGGATGAACAGCAGAAGTGAAGAAGTGCTGCGGTGGTTTAAATTCCTCCCTTTTCCCAAACCCTCAAAGTCAGCACTCTGCTGATATAACTGCACGTTAGTAAAGTCTGCGTGTGCCTTTCTGACAACCCAAGGAGCAAAAAGCGAAAGGAGATGACGGAAAATCTAGTCGTGTTTAGCAGAGTCCAGAGCTGCTGTCTGTGTGATTATTTTGGAAGCAGCAGATAACACCATAAATAAATGTATCGACTCATTGATGTTTGAATATTTGGCTGAAGAGCGAGGACTTGTAGTGTATATTAAAGCCTGAAGAGAGGGTTTCAAATGTTTGTGCTGATGTAGCTTTCACCTTCCCAATGCGGAGTATACCCAAGAGGTGTATTAAGAAAGATGGTACAGTACTAATAATGCACTGCAGTGAAATAAAACAACACAAATCAATATTTACAATGGATAAAAGGTCATAGATAGATGTACCACTTGCCTGTTAAGCTTTACGGAGCATTTTAGCTTCTTTCAACTGATCATTTTGGTTTTACAGCCAATAATATTTTTTGGTTTTAGCCACATTAGCTTGCTGTTTTTAGCTATAACGCTATGATAAATACCACTAAACCCAACCTTCTAAGCACCAGTAGACAGTCTGACAAAGTTAGCAGCTAGCTGGTGAACCAGTGTCCTTTATTTGGGAAACTTTGACCGAAAAAATCAGTTGAATCAGTTTCTCTCATAACAGCAGAAACGCTGTTGTGAACGTATTGGAGCATTAAGCAGCTAAAGAGCCAGAAAGTTCCCTCAGGAGTTGGTGGAGACCAACACAGAGCTTTAGCAAATTAGGCTATCTTAATACATGCAAACATAATTGGGCCCCTCTACTTGCAAATTATACTATACATTTTTGGCCTCTCTGTTAAACAGACCAGACCAAGGCAGGAACCCATGACATGACATTATGAACCTGTAACACAGAAAACCTAGCATGATAACTTGTCCAACACCTACTCTAAAGTAAACAATAAACATGGTTACCATGTACACAGTTTATTCAAAGGCTGCACATGGATGGGCAGCAAGAATACCAAGCATTGTGTTTGGTAGACACCAATTATCGGAAATTGGGAAGCACAATTAGTCACCTGCTTTACTGTAAGCATAGTGTATCATTTTAGGAACAAAAATAAACAGGAAAATATGCATTTAAACAGAAAAAAGCCGGAGGCAAAAAGAAATATGATAACCCTACAAATCTCAAAATAGGCTTCCTATGGAGCTCATGCCTCTTTCTATTTGAAACCCTGGCTAATTATCAACATATAACATTGAAAGATAAACCAAATATGAATGTATCACATATGTCTTGTCTGTATTGCACGCTTATGCCTATGATGTGGAACACAAGCACATGTCTCTCAGGCTGAACAGTCTTGTTTCAGTACTCCAAAGATACCTTGCAATGTTTCGTCTACAAAGGCTACTTTGCAGCGTAATAACTTCAAATCCTTCCACAGTCCATCCAGCAGGAGCTGAGTTATCAGCTTCACACAGATACACTCCAGAGGATATGAGCAGCTGCTGGAGGGAGATACTCTCCAAAGTCCATCAAACAAAACTGAAATGACTGAAGTAGAGAGGAAAAACCCTTCCTTCATTATGGCCAGGAAGTTAAAGCATGGAGAAAAAGAAACAGGAAATCTGCACATCAATAACCAGAAAACACACAATGGTGTTAAATGATTTGTTAATAGCATACATGTTGTGTATTTATAGTAACATTTTAAAGTGGCTTAAAGAGGCCCTATTATACTATTAGTGGTTTCCCTTCCCTGTAGTGTTATATAGGTTTTTGTGCATGTAAAAGGTCTGCAAAGGCTAAAATCCCTGTGTTCCCTCCTACATCCCCGCCTGTCTGAAACGCCTCCTTTGTTCACTTCAGTAACATAATGACATCACTATGTAACACTCTTCTATTGGCTAGCACTCCAACACATTGTAAGTGAAAGGCTAAGAGGCCGGACATCTATAAGCAGTTGAGCAATCAAATCAGGGCTGGTCAGCTAACCAATCAGAGCAGACTGGGCTCTGGTTTCAGACAGAGGGTGAAAAGAGGTGCTGCAGCACAGGCAGTATGAGACAAATAAAGAGCTTTTTGAACATTAAAGCATGGAGACATCACAGTAATCTTAAATCTTAGTGATCTTAAATGTGTGTATGAGAAAAGATGATTATCAGTGTTCTGATGCTTCTGAAAATGTTTTTAATTAATACCTTTAGTGTTCTTAATATTGAACGCATCTGAATGCTGTAAAAAAAAGTGTATTAATAAATGTCATCATGACATCAAATTAAGTCATTATGTCAAGAAGGTTTACAATAATGAAGTCATGACAATTTTGTACATTTTGGCACAATACCATATTCAACAGCAGAGCTCTTCCACTTTTAATTCAGATACGGTGAACATATTTTTCCACAGTAATTTGTAATAGACTGAAGGTATTTATATTTGGGAAATGTATATTTGTTGTACGCATTTTTAGATCTTTTTTAATTTGACAGTTTTTTTTAATAAAATACTGTACCTATACTTTCTTTCTACTACTGTGTTAATGTATTCACTATACACCAAAGCAAACGTGTTGTTTTGAAAACCAACAATTTTGGTCCTGATTCTACTGATCTTGATTTAAAAAAAAAAATAATAATAATAAAGTGTGTTATTTAATAAATGTGCCAACACCCCTTCATTCACTTCACTTCACATGCACAAACTCAACACACACCGAGCAGAAAAAGCTTGAAATGCAAGTGTCAGTGAGTCTTAACGTCGCGTCCACACAGCGGCGTGCGTTGAAGCTTGCCGGCGGGCGTGCCTGAAACTCGACCAACAACCAATCACATGAATCTCCCGCCCCGGACACACAAGCACGAGGTTTGATTGGCTAGAGCTTGTACTGGCATATGATTTGATTGGCTGACGCTTCCGCCGAAGCTTCAAAAGTTAAACATTGTTCAACGCACGCCGCCGTGTGGACGCTGCGGCGTGTGGACGCTGCGGCGTGTGGACGCTGCGTAACAGCAGCTCGTAACATAAAGAAAACCATTTCTGAAAAACAGAGGAAATAAAATGTTGGAACCATGGCCGTTTAAGGCTTCTGTAGCATGCAGCAGTCTCTCTCTGCTGTATCAGTGTAACCGTGTGGGTCTGTGGACACACAGCTGATCACAGATGTTATCAGGGTGAGAGTCTCCATAAACACTGCAGAAACCTTCAGTTCACATGGACAATCAAATGTGACGCTACATTTCCCTTCCTGCTGTGGCTCCAGCTTTAGTTTGGACTTCAGTACATTATGTTAGAGGAGGGGGTGTTGCCCCTAAAGCCCCCTCAGATCAGCTTATAGTAGACCGGACCCTCCCCCAAATCTCCCGTCACCCCAACCGAGAGACGGCAAGGGTGAAGAGGTTCAGCGTCCTCTTCCTCACCCTTTTACCTCCCCTGTTTCCTCAACAAATCTCCATTTGCATCCGGCAGCAGGAAGATTTATGCACAATGTTTTATCACGATAAAAAACGTTTCTAAATAGCAGAATTATTTATACTTATTTATGTTTGCACCCTTAACATTTACTATTACTACTACTACTTATTATAGTTATTGTTTTATTAAAATGTATTATTTTATTTAAACTAAATACATTTAATAATGTTTTTACCTTTACACACAATTATTATAATTGTTCTATATTATTTTACATTAATGATTTATTTAAAGAAATTATTATTATTATTATTTTATAAACATTTTTTGTTTTGTTATTCAATAATACACATAACACGTGCTATATTTATTTCCCTCAAAACACTATATTAAGTCCCAGTAACTGTTAGATATTAATATGACTATTATTTTATCCTTATTTGGTTGGTTTCTTCGTACATGTATCATGTAAAGATCTGTATGTCACCATGATTTATTTGTGAATATATTTATATATTTGTATTTTGCCTGTTTCTAACACTGTTGTCCCAGTATATTCACTACACTGTGTGAAGTGGGTTTTCTTTTGACTTGCAGAGGCAGTAATGTTGAATGTACACTTAATAACCAGCATGGAAGCTGCTGTATCAGAGCAGCTTCACAAGCACCGAGGACTGAACCTCAACATCACATGGAAAGAGAAACAGCAGCATGAGAACATCCCAGAGGAACATGTGGAACTTCATGGAGGCAGATGTGTGCCGCTGCAGATGATGATAATGATGGTGGAACTATTCATCTATTATTCAATCCACACATGTTGCACATATTCAGATGATGGACTTCAGTCAAAAGATGTCCTGGTTCCTAGCTAACAAATGTGATGATTTGAAGCTCTTTTTCTCATACATGATGATAAATGAAATATTATATAGAATGTTTTTAGCTGCAGGAAATTATTAAAGAGATTAAAACATATATTTTCTTACAATTTGAGGTCAAAACAATAAATCCATTGAGTGAAAATGTTAAAAGATAACTGCTGCAGTGCTTATTTTGTGAGTAAGTAATCAGTTAGCTAATTTATTTTTAAAAGAAATCCTGCATCTCAAATGTGACATTTTGTTCAATTTATTTGTTTTATATTGCTAGGAATGTTATATATAAAACAAGAATATATTATTGTTTTAGTCAATGCAGGACAATAGTTTAGCAGGTATTGAAAACATACAGCATTGTTTTGATTCATCACATAATCAATACATTAAATGACCATGACAATGCAAAACTCCTTATTTATCCTGATTAAAACTAATGAGTTGAAGATCATTTTCAGTGTGTGTTTGTGTCAGACACTGCAGTGTGTGTCTGCTGATTTATGTGCACTGCGTGCCTCCCACACACTGCAAGCCTTTGCATCCACTTTGCAGAATTGAACCTTAGAGATTCATTAGAAAAACACCCTGATTCATAACAGTATCACTAACACTTGTACATACTAACAACACTTGTACAATACTGCAACGAGTTATCACACGTCTGTTGTGTTTTGTAGTGAGTTTACACTGTGTGCTGTTTTTCAAAGTCTCCGAAGATTTCCCTGCTGTATATTCTCAGCGTTTTTAGTTGCGCTATGTGTGTGTTAGCTGGTTGTGCTCATGGCTGGATGAAATGGATAGATGTAGACATTAAAGCACTCACCAGTCAGGGTGATGTACAGCAGGCCCGCCATGTCTGCTGCAGTGCTGCTCCTCCTCCTCCGCTTAGGACAGTCCTCAGATTCAGCTGCAGATGCTCTCTGGATGCACGAGGAGCAAAAACGCCGAGCTCATGGCCGTGTGCGCGAGATCACTGACCGCCTAATGTCCGTGCAGACAGACAGAGAGGCGGACAGACAGGCAGGCAGAGAGGCAGACAGGCAGGCAGGCAGGTAGGTAGACAGGTAGACAGACGGGCTGGGTGACGGGCTGTGTGTGGGGCTGAGCTGCGGTCAGGTCTGCTCTGCTGCTGCACCACCGTTGCTGGAAATAACCAGGCAGCAGCTGTACTTCCTCCGGCGGCGGCTAGATGTCACTGCAGCTGCGACTGACAGATGCGTTCAGGTGCTCCTCGGAAAGTAGTATTACTCCTTATCATTATACTGTACTTTAAACCAAAAATACAGAAAATTGTTATTTGGGTAAAAGAGTAATGGAACTGATAACAAATAAACCAAGGGAATTAAAAAAAATATATATATATTTGGAGAAAATTGTATGTTTCACAATTAAATACGACTGATAACACAATAAATAATTATTTCGAGATTTCTGCCAGTACAAATATTTTAAAAAAATTGCCTGATGATAGAATTCATTATAGTGAGAAACTTTCAAAATTACGTAGTATCACGAAAATACCAAGAAACCTACCTTTAATATACTAAGTCATTTTGAGAAAGTCTTTCATTGTGTTTTGATACAAAAATATAATTTAAAGAAATGTACTAAAACATAAATACAGGCTTAGAATACAAATTAAGCTACCCAGCACTATACAATGAAAATAATATTAACGCCAATAATTATAACTCAATAATATAACCATTATTCTGAAATCGTTCATTCTTCCTAATGCAGGACCTTGACTCGTAACTGAGTATTTCTAGATACTGGTGTTACACTTTTACCTTCGGGCAGATTTTAAGGAATTTCATATTTTATTATCACCTTCTTCCAAATTATATCAGAGCAATTGGATTAAATATGCTCAACCCTTTAGTAATTCCAGTGTAAAATATCCTTTAACAAGTAAAACCTCGGTAAAATCAAGCAACAATACTGTTTTTCCAGGTTGGAAATTTAGACACATTTTCTGCACAGCCTGCATTCAAGTTGTCTAATCAGTCGAGACATGTATCCGTTTAATATGCTGCATGCAGTCAGTAAGTTCACACAGTCAGCAGAAATGAAAGGCAAAACACTGCAGAGGGATCAATTAAAGCATCCTTCATTAATGAGACGGTGACAAAAAAAATGTTTGACAAATATTTAATATCAAATAGACCTACAATCCAACATTTATTTTAAGCACTTTGTGTGTTATTTAATTAATTTTCCAACACTGCTTCATTCACTTCACATGAACAAACTCGACACGCCGAGCAGAAAAAGCTTGAAATGCAAGTGTCAGTGAGTCTTATCAGCAGCTCGTAACAGAGAAGAATCAAGTGAAACCACTAATCCTGTTTCTTGAATAACACGGACGTAAACATGTACATTTATTTACAATCGGCCCCACCTGAGGGCGGCTAAAGAGACGGGAAGATGGAAAATGCAGGAGGAAGAGTGATGTCATCGCTGATTGTTTCTGAAGGATCTGAAAAGTTAATTCTGTTTGTTCATTTAGATGTATATACATGTTTTTCCAGTAAAACATTTTCATTTGGGTTGTTTTCAAACATTAGCTTTTAGTTTTCACTCAAACTCTTCATATGGTGAAGTGACTTTCTGTAAGTTCATCTTCTACATCCCCTCTCCCTCAATGCTACTTTAGGATTTAAACAGGTAAGCACAACATTTAAAAGCTCCAAAAGATCATGTTTGTGGAGTGTTTTTGCTGCATTTTACCACCTTATCTTCTACCGCCTGCTTCCTCCAGCAGAACAATTTCATTCGTTCAGACATAAAAAGTCTAACCCTGGAGTCCAAAAATGTTTCTTCCCAATGACCCATGTTGGGTTCATGCAATAAGAGTTCATGAAGCACTATGAAGAGAGGAGGAGTCTGTGAGGGCTCCTAGAACTGCTGCAGGATCAGTTTCTTCTTCCCGTCGTGGCTGAACTTGTTGGAGCGGAAGATGTCGCTGTCATAGAACGACGACAGGTTGTGGATGTTGATCTGTCTCGCCTGGAGGAGGAGGAAGTGAAGACGGGTAATTAGAGCTTGGATTTATCTTTCAATAAGGACAGCAGAGATGGGAAATAATCTTTGTTTTGCAAGTCACAAGTATCAAGTTTTGGCTATGAAGTCCCAAGATGATCCAACTAATCTATATCAGAATTAGGCATGTGACAAGAACCGTTACTATGGTAACAAGTAGATGCCAAAATGTGTAAACATAGCGTAGGAAACAGTCAGGGCTCGAGAGTACCGGCACTCTAGGGACAATAGAAAATGTGTTTGTGACACAGTGAAGTCACCACAAACACATCCACCTACATTGTGTATCCATGTGGAAAACAGCAGGAGGAGACTTAATGCTTGTTGCTGGTGACAGGAGGTAACAGAATGGTGTGTTAAAGGGTAAAGGTAATTTATAACGATGTGGTGATGATATTTTCAACTTTCAAGATTTAAGTTTGGTTAGAATCTTTAATACATTTATTTGAAATGGTTTTAGAATGATGTTAAACTTCCTAAAGAACAGAATACAAAGGGTAAAAAGGGAGAGTTTGCTGAAGTATATGGGATTTATTTGTCTGTTTTTACCAGTTAAGAATTTGATCAAAATCTTTCACTACTATTTGTTTTTATGACTTAATTTCTGATATTATGACATCCTTATTTTGGTTGATCTAAAAAACAAACTGCTTATGTATTTAAGGCTTACGAAAAAGGCTTGTTTCTTTGTCTTGTTTATTTATACTCTGAGTTTGTATTTTGAACAAAGCGCATGTACGGACAAAATAAATCAATTAAAAAAAATATATTCAATTTATTAATTTAGGAGGAAAATCCAATTCTCATCCTTTATTTTATTTCTTTTTTACTATGAAAAACCCCTGTTACCTTATCGTGCAGGTCTTTCTCTGCCACCTCGATGGTGTCGTTCTGGACTCCGTATCTGTTCCTCTGGTAGGCCACCTGCTCGGCCATCAGCTGTTTGAGGATGAAGAGCAGCAGCTCGTTGTTGTCCCTGCGGAAGGCCAGGTACCGAGAAAACGTCTGGACGGAAACGCAGAAGACGCCCACGTTAGAGAACTCCACACTAGGCACAGGTACATTTCTCTGTACTCGTGTTTAAACCGCCACACTCACCTTCCTCATGCTCCTCATGACGCTGAACTTCTGCGTGTCGATGAAGCTCTCCAGCATCACCCTGATGGCCATGTTCACGTCGTCCTCCAGCACGTAGTCCCTCAGGTGCATCTTGGCGTGAGCCTCGGCCATGCGGATCATGGACTCGATGTGACGCACGGTGATGGGGATGCTACCCGTCGCCTGTTAAACCAGAGGGAGGTTTCATTATTACAATCCAGAGTGCCATTAAAGCCGAACATGACTACAGTAGTTTTATTAAACAAATGAGGTAGCCAAACCCTTTTTAAATGTGCAAATCAGCATTAATATCTAATAAATACTATTGTGAAGATTTAAATGTTATATATATTGTGCAGTACAATTTGCATTTTTACTTTAACTTTGTATCTTTCAAATGAATATCTTTAATTTATCTTTTTATTGCACATTCTTACGTTTATATAAATATTTATTATATTAATTTTTATTTTATTCCATTCTAAAATAGAGCACACATCCCAATGTATCCTGGGATAAATAAAGTATTCTGAGGAAGTGCAATATTATACACACAACTCTTATTATTACACCTTCTTCTACTTTTGTACATTTGTAAGTGACATTTTCTCATCTTGTTTTATTGTCAGTGAAGGTTGCAGAGTTGGGAGCCCTCACCATGGACTCTTTGCGCAGGTCGCTGTAGATGCGAGCCACTTTGTCCTGATCCATCTGGTTCAGTTTGGGATGAATCTGCAGACACAATTAACTAATTAACATAAACCTTTAGGGCAAAATTGTAGTAACACTTATAGCCACTATTTAACTCAATACATGGAAAAAAATACAATTTCATTGTATATTTAACAACATTTAAGAGATTTGTTGTCTCTAAACTTGAAGCAGCGGCCAAATATCTGCTTTAAAAAAGACTGAAAGGGCAACTCAAACACTTGACTCCTATTTCCAGTAAGCAGGCACTAAAGGGGGTTTTCCATGTTTTAATAGCGTTTACAGAGTAATGATTACCGAAGCACAAAGATAAACATGTATTAGTGAACATGGAGGTGTTTAATCGTACCCGCTCCTTGGCGTAGATGATGTACTTCCTCAGGAGCACCTGGGGAATGGGCGGCACGTCGGACGTGTTGGGCAGAATCATTTCCTCCAAGGCCACGCCCGATTCTTTGTTGCTCGGGTGATGCTTGATGTGGGAGCCAACCACGAAACGTGCTAACATCTCATCCTGGTTTAGAGAAGAGCCAATCACAAGAAAGAGGAGAGGAGCAGTGAGTGTCTTGAGCCACTGGTGGTCTTCAATAAAAAAAAATGTGTCTTTAACGTTTTGTCCGTTCGATCCTTTCCCTCAGGACCCTTTTACAGGGGGCCAAATGATCAGCAACAAACCAACAAAAAAGGGATTTTAACCAGTAAAATAATACTATGTATGGTATGAATAAGAATAAAGCATATTCACATTCTCATCTGTTTTCTTATGATGCTGCCTCTAAAGTTTGTTCAGCTTGTCTGATAAACTTTGATCTCTTTGTTTAAATTGTTTTGCAACCTTCTGGGATAATTTAAGTACACAAAATGCAAAATGTTAATAACATAGGTCGAGCCATGTTCAGATACCTAATGAGGAAATGTTACTTATTATAAGCTACTTATCAATTCCTTTTATATTCCAAAACATTAAATACTAAAGGGATTTGACAGTGAAGGGTGGCGTACTGATTAACGTACTTTACATCTGGCCGTTTGGGACTTTTCAACATCGGTTTAAATCAAATTGTATAACCTTGTCTCAAAACCTATTTTTAAACACAAGTCATGTCTGTCTACAGTTGAATTCAAGTTATGCGAGTGTTTACCTGCACGGGGTCGACGGTGTCTCGGACGATACACAGGACGTCAAAACGAGACACGATGGGCTCCGTCAGGTCCACGTTCTCAGAGAAGGTCAGCGAGGGGTCGTACCGTCCGCCTGCAGGGAAACAAGACCACAATTAAAATCATGCACAAAAAACTAAAATTCTTAAAATATTTCTAGATATTATTAATACACTTCATACACTTATACACAGAAACTGTAGGGCCAAGAATAAAAAAGAAAACACGGTACAATGGAGCCCTGTCCATGATTAATAGCACAAGGATTCCTCTGGGAGCCAACACTAATCAGTCTACAGGATCGTATTTGAAAGAACTTTGATATCCAATGTTTGAGTCCGCTGTAGAAATCAATCTTATAGCAGCTGTTTTGATCATCAAATAATCCATTTACTCATTTATGCAGCATAAATGTCAAATATTTGCATATTCCATCTTATATAGAGCTGTGGATACATAACACACATATTTCCCTATCGGTAGCCTTAGTGACAAACAGATCTCCCACAGCGTAACGTACCGATGGGGTTGGAGGCGGCGATGATGGTGCAGCGGGCCTGCAGCGAGGTGACGATGCCGGCCTTAGAGATGGAGATGCTCTGCTGCTCCATGGCCTCGTGGATACTCGTCCTGTCGGCATCGTTCATCTGCAGGACAGACGTCAGTTAGATGCTTATTATTACAACTTCAGGCACTTAACAGAACGTTTGTTTAGAAGTAGGACAGTGATACTAAATAATAAAATAGCACTTTTTTCCCTTACTTTTTCCTCCTTTCCCCAGCCTTTTGGAAATATTTTCAGTATCCATGGTGATAAATTATAATAAAACATTTAAAAAAGCTCACCTTGTCGAACTCGTCGATCAGACAGACTCCGCGGTCGGCCAGCACCAGCGCCCCGGCCTCCAGCGTCCACTCGCGGCTGATGGGGTGTCTCTGCACGTAGGCGGTCAGACCCACAGCGGACGCCCCCTGACCCGTGGTGAAGACCGCCCGACTCGACACCTTCTCCACGTACCTGCAGAGAAAAACATCAGGCCTTAGGATGATGAGGGTCTCTATTCCAATGGAATCCATGGATGGATGACATGACAATAAACATATTTTCGGCCCTTTTTTCAAACTTTTGATTACATTTTTCGTCCTAAGGTGTTGATACGTACTTGAGGAACTGGGACTTGGCAGTACCCGGGTCTCCACAGAGCAGCACGTTGATGTCTCCACGCACTTTGTGTTTCCCACCTGGAGAGAGACAGAAGAGAGTTTATTGGTAACAGACAGATTTGGGACGGCACCCTAGTAAAGGTATTTCTCTTCAGAAGGGTAGTCACCTGGATTCTTGGGCTCCCCTCCGAACAGACACAGGGCCAGGGCTCTCTTGATGTCCTCGTGACCGTAGATGGACGGCGCCATGCTGGCAAAGACCTGCGGACACGACAAGAGGTGAGAAACATCAGTACAGAAAAAACAAAAACCAGCCGCCTTCATTACTATGTTCACATTTAAAATTAGCCTGTGTCAACATAGCTGATAAAGCCTAGGAGATTCAATTTGTAGCGTTTTCTTTCTTTATCTTTTACTATAGAAAAGCTAACCAAAAAATAAATATTCAATGTTATTTATGTATTAATATATTCTCAAGGTACTTTGCATATGAAGCAGGTCTAAACCGTGCCTTTAGTCATTGTTTGTCCAGTTCCTCTTAAAACGTTATCTCCCATCCTGCAGCAGACGTTCAGACTATGTTTCAGACGTGTGTGAGTGTGTGCCTCCCTCACCCTCTCCCCGATGCGCTCGTCCTTGGACAGGGCGACGATGGCCTTCACGTCCTCGTCGGTGAGCTCGGCCACGGCGACGCCCTGGTCTCTGCGGGTGATGTGGTTGGCTAAGATCACCGTAGCGAACACCGGGAAGCCGTTAGCCATATTCAGAGAGCCGTCGTAGTTGTTGTGGTAGATGCCCGTCAGTTCCTGAGAAGGAGGAAAAGGGTTTTTAAAACACATGGTATTTAGATATTATGTTTTAGGCAAATCATTTCAAGATTCAAAGGCTTAATTGTTTAAGGCTACAGCGTTAGTTATGTGTTTAACTTACAATCTCGTCTCCGGGCTTGCAGTTGTCCACCAGGTCGGCCAGCAGGATGGCGTCTTTGGAGCGCGGGAGGCGTCCGGCGGCGACCTTACCGGGACTCTCCTGGATGGTGATCCTCTGGTAGTTCTGGTACACGGTCTGCAGGAGGGAGGGAGTGGTTAATTCACTGAGACAAAAAGAGAGGTTGGTTGAACCAGAGAATCCATAAATGCTTTGCTGCTAGGGCTGCACAATTAATACAAATATCAAATTATAGTAAGCACAATATTTGGTTAAGGCAAAATATGTGACAAATCTAAACATAAGTCAATTAACAAAAAGGATTTGGAACAATCCTTTTCTTTTTAGTAAACCACAAAATTATCTTTTTATTATAATTTTTAATGAAAGAAATATATAATTTGTCAGAATAATTGCAAATAGTGATTTTTTTCCACATCATGCAGCCCTATTTGGTTTGTATATCAAATTAAAATAATTCTGCTGATCAAAATATGTACATTTGTAAATGATAAAGTGTTTTTATTTGAATTTGATCTTTCTAAAAATTGCACAGTCTTACTTTAACTTCTTTTTTTTAAATATTTTTATTCAATTAATCTATATTAGATTTATAAAAATAAATGTGTTCTATTTTTATAACTCTTTGAAAAATGATATTATTCTAAAATGGAGCATAAAGTATACTCTGAACAATGTTCAACGTTTCCACCGCTCAGGGCCTCTCACCTGCTCCATGTTGATCTCGAAGGGCCCCAGGGACTGACACTCGGGACAGGAGCCCGGCTTCACCTCCTGGTTCTGGGACTGGAAGAAGGGGCCCAGCACGAAGTTACACTTGTTACAGTTGTACTTCACCATGCCGAGCTGGGGGAGCACGCTGGTGCAGCTGCTCACCACGCCGCTGGTCCGGATCAGCTGGTTCAGGTGGAGCTGCCTGCGGAGGAGAGAGGAAGAGGAGGAGATTTCATTAGTTTACTTCGCCTTCTAAAACCCTATCTGTAGACCTTGTCATCTGCATAGCATGCGTTATTCACCATTCCATCTGCTCATATTGATTCAGATGTCTGCAGTGCTCTCAGTAGATGATGATGATGTATGCAGTGTTTGTGTACACAGTACATAGTAAATCAATATTGTATATATTACTCTATTAGGCATAGAAATCTCTGGTTCCAAATTGTCCCATCCATCAGATTTGTATGACTAAGGTAAAACAAATCCATGTATTCATGCCAGCGTTCTTTTTAAGGGTTAAAGCGAAATAGCCTCCCATGCAGCTTTTTGTGTTATACCAACTATGGACAGCATTTCGATATCAAACTCGTCTGGCTGCCTGCAGAAGTACCTTTTGCTGTTAATGTATTTTTTTTATTTGAATACGCTGCTACAACCTTTATAGTCTTTTTTTTGGGAGTTATAAACTTAGTTATCTTAAAATGTGTTTGTTTTTTCTTAACACAAAAAAACAAACATCTTTTAATCTTATAAATCCAATTGTAATGCATATATTTAAAGTCACATGATCAGCTGTTATCCATCAATCATTTTGGGGACATTAGCAACAGAGGACAGATATTGTACATGAATGTGAGTGAAATATTACCGGAGTGAGCGGATCTCCTCCACCAGCGGCAGGTTGCAGATGCGGACATGAATCTCGTGGGCGATGCGGTCGTATTTGGGGTACATGGCCAGCACCACCTCTTTAGCTGCTTCATCAAAAACCTGATGACAAGAGAGACACAATGTTGGTTAAAACACTGATGGTTTGAATGGAGTCATGAAAAAGAAATATGATCCATTGTTGTTTTTACTTCCGTGTTAAGTCTGCACCACATTTCCTTTGAAGTGCAACAGACAAACTTGACGTGAAAGCAACGTAATAACGGTCTCTTCTTCTTTCAGGCAATGTGCTGGATTAAATTCACACAATAACAGTTTAATATGAATAGAAATAATAAAGTTGGACTCACTTTCAACATCTCAGTTGGAGCCTCTGGCAGGAAGTAGGCCAGGACGTGCTCTCTGGCTGCCAGGTCTTCATAGTTTACAACCAGACTCTCCTTATTCTCTGGAATAACAGAAGTCAAGTCATTTAACATCCGACATTTGTCAGCATGTACGCACACACGTTTTATAAAACAGTTGAACTACCTTTGCACATGTCGCTGATCTTCTCCTTGAACACGTTGTGGCCGTTCTCGTCCACGTGGGTCCGCAGGAAGTTCTTGAAGCGGTTGTAGATCTCCAGCCTGGGAGCTGCCATGGAAACCCACTCCCTCACCGTGTGGCCCTGCAGAGCGGGAAAACACCGTCAGATCCTCCAACACAAACACTGTCCCAGCCTGACAGGAAAAGCTACATCAATGTATCTGTAATATATAACTCTAAGCAGCAAGTTTTACAACCTTCATGTCCTCCAGGTTCTCGATGCTCTCGATCATTTCCTCATCCTCTCCCTCTGCGATGCCTTCAGCTGCACGTTCAGCCAATCGCCTCCTCCGAGCTGCAGGGCGTTCGTCGTCTCATCTTCGCTGTCTGGATGACGGCAAATATAAGAAGTTATTCACTCAATCCCCTTCTGCCTCCTTTACACCCCTGAACTGCTTTTAAAAAAATGTGTCTGCTACTTTGACTATGAAAACGTTGTTTTGCAAATACTGTATTAACATGCTTTTATTTCCTTTCATATTTGTTCTGTTACTCCTCCTATTGTATTCCTCTATTTCCTTTTGGGGGATCATCATGTTTTAAGTATTTTGGAACTACAGTTCTACAGGGATGCTGCCATGGAGTCAGTTGCAGACTAAATCTTGAGCACTGTTTTTTACATTTTGGCAAACTGGCACCATTAAGTAAGCCAAATGAGTTAGTAATCTCCTGTTTTTGGTGTACCCATGTTTGTAGAGATCACTGGATAATTGTACTAAAGAAAACTTTAAAAAGATCTGAAGTTATAAAAAGAAGCATCATTTTTTAATGTTTTCTAACTGGATATATGGACATGTATTCATTAATATTTAAAAGATGATGATACATGAGTGAAAAGTCACATTAAATCTAAAAGTATGTGCATCGTGCCTATCTGTTCAGATTTGATGGACCAAATCAGAGGACCAAAGTACTTCAGAACGCCTGTTTTGTTTTTAATATTGGCATTTATCCGTTTTCTTCTCACCGTAGAGCAGTCCTCTCCTCAGCCTCCCGCTGGCGCCCGGCTCTCTGTCCCTCCTCCTCATTGCCTCCTCAGCGGCAGCCCGGGCGCTAGGCGACAGCTCAGACAGATCCTCGTCATCCAGGTCCAGACCCTCCGCCTCGTACTGATCCAGCGCCGGGATGGCTCGGTAATCCCTGAACAGAAAAAAAAATGTGTTAGCATCAAACAATGAAAAAACATTAAAGCAAATCCATTTGAACAAGACCTTCCCCGTCCTCCTCACCTCTCCATCCCGTCCCCATCAGCTCCTCTCCGTCCCCATCTTCCTCCTCCTCCACAGGCACTGCTTCATCTCCCAGCAGCCCCTCAGACTCGTCCTCGAAGGGTGGCAGGTCTCGCCCCGGGCTGGAGGTCATGTCTCCTCTCCGGGAGGCTCTGCTGGGGCTGGTGGCCATGTGGAATGACTCAGAGGAATCCTAACAACACAAAATAAAAACAGGTTAGTCTGACTACTATTAACTCAACATGACTAGATGCCAATATATACTTGACTTCCAGTAGTATTACAGTGTTTTACTGGGCACCATTATTTTACAATTTATCTTCTATTGACAGGTTTTATTTCAATCATATTTTTACTATTTATTGCAATCTATTGTGTTTTGTTAGCCCTGCCCCCCTTAGTGTTATTTTCTCTTGTGTTGTTAATTAGCACAACTTAACAGAGGAGAAATAGACCTAATTTCCCATTATGATGATCAAAATATCAGCTTATCTGAGATTAAAATTAACCTGTAGTTAGTTTATTGCTTCTGAAATCCAAATTATTTATATATTAAAATATGTTTGTTTTGTACATTTACAACAGACCCCATCTAAGCATTTCCAAAGGCAGAACATGCATTCTAAACATTAGAATAATGTTTGTGGCATGGTGCAAGCCATCTTTCCCCATACCTCATTATAAAGACTGGACTGGTTTATTTAAACACAATTATGCATGCATGTCTAATACTGGCTGTCATGAATGGATTGCAAGTTACTCGCTCACTTTGAATTATGTTTGTACCTTTTGTGCTCAATTAGTTGTCTCTCTAATGATTGAGTTAACTGAATATTACCATAACATTTAACTTAATACAAGACGAAAATCCACAAAAAAAATGTACTTGCAGGAAGCTGTTGCAGCTTCCTACCTCCTTATATATTAGGGTGTTTTTTTGTTCTCATAACATCACATATCAAAAACATGTCATAATAACCGATAGAGATAAAGGAAACAATGCCTTGCAGCCATGTGGTAAAAACCCCAATCACAATATAGCACAATGAATAATAAAAGAGGGGTAATTTAAAGTGTCATTAACTAGCCTAATTTAACATTACATGATATAAATGATCACGTTATGTGAAAGATAAGTTCTATTTCACAACACCTTTTAGTAGAAAACATGATATTATTCATCTTATTTCCGTTATTCTGTTAAGCATTCGGTTATTTAAAAATGTACTTTTTATTTTGTCTGTAAGGTTTGCTCCATAAAACATGGACACCTAAACTGACATTCTTTACATTTTCAGGAACAAAAAACTCAACAGCCACATGGCAGGTCTTCTTTAAACAGCAAGAGGACAATCAACAGCCATTAGCATTAACACACTAATAATTGTTCATTATAGCAACAATGAAAATGGGACTGAATACAATAAATGATTCAAATTCAGATATCTTGATTTAAAGTGATATTTAATTCAGTCTTCTGAGCAAACCGAAGCCCTAAGCATCTCTGTCATTGTTGTGATGCAGACAAAAGCATAAATGTCAAACGTTTAAACAGTAGAAAACTCAACCTAAAAACTTCCATGTGTTTAATATAACATCTTGCTCCTTTAGTAATGTCATGAGACTCTATAATGAGCCGTTTTATTCGCTTTTTGCATCGTTTTAACTCACCGCCATTGTTGCGCGTCTATTTCTCTCTGCTTCTTGTAAAGAAACTTCTTCTTCTTCCTGCGAGGAGTCACTTTTCGCGCGAAAAGACCATGTGACGCTTAAAGCCCGCGAAAATTAATGAATATTCAAATACAGCGCTGACGTTATATCTCTTTATTGGTCGAGTTATTTGAAAGGGGCTTGGCTTTAAAGAGAGTGCGTTTGGTTTGATCTACCAAGCAGTGAGCTTTGTCTGTGTGGCGTGAGGATGAAGTCTGAAAAAGCCATGGGCCAAATCTTAAAACAAACGCACCCTTCTCAGAGCGTGTTGGGCTGGGGCGGAGTTTGTGATGTGTCTTTTTTCCCGGGAATATTTGGGCCGCGTACGATTCCGTTTCACTGCCTCCTAAAACGGATGGCCACGTCCAATTTTTTTTCTCTTTACTGCAGTTTTTTCTCAGTTAAAAACAAATCTGTAATCACAAAACATTGTCTGCTCATTAAGATGCTATTCTATACAAATGCATTTTAATTGTGCCAACTGTGCAATAATTACAGCAGCTTGCTGCTGTCCAGTAGATGTTGAGGTATTTCACAGTATAAGTCAAATCCTTTATTTAAACAGTCTATGGAATAAACTACTCTCCACAAACATTTTAACCTTAAAATACCTAACTTATAAGTATTTTAATAATAAGGTGATGAACGCACAGAACATGTAGATCATTCTTCTTTGGGTTTAAATCTCCTAAATGTGCTAAACGTGGCTGGTTATCACATTTTTATTTTGGTATGAAATGCTGCTATAATTCACTCCATATTTTTTATTTTGCATGAATGTGATCAAAAATGAGAGTAAAATGGTTGAAAAATACTCATATACATCAGTACTGACAATAAGAGACCAAATACCAACACCTCACATTTAATAATCATTATTTATGACATGTTCACTCGTTCATCAAATATAACATAGTCCCTTTCAAACCTTGCATTTTAATATAAGTAACAAAACAAAAATAATAATATATATACAGTATCAAAATAACAGTAGAACTCCTTTTTCTTGAAATAAAACAAAATAATCAAAGGAAACAAATTAAATATATTTGCAAAGTTTTGGTGCATCAAATAAATAAATATCATAAATGACTTTTCACTCATCGGTATCAAAGTGGTTTTAAAAACGTGTATCTGTGTGAGTGATTCACAGTTATAAATGTTGATCTTCTTGTACAGTAATCCGAAATTCATTTCCCATGAAAACAAGCTTACAATAAGAAGCCTTTTTGCTCCTATTTGGCCGTTGACGTAGAAATGATTTGAGTGGGTCTTTTTTTGTGAGATTTCTTGTGACATATAATTATTTTCACAATTATTAAAAGGAAAACATTAATCTGTAGACATTCAAATAAAAGCAATCTTTACAACAATTTTTCCAGGCAGGTTAAGGCTTATTTTGAGGGTGTGGGAATGTAATCCATAAAGAAAGATTTAGTAAATGTATGTCAGGAGCTTCTATTCAAGGCGGAAATGTTTCATTTAGAGCAAATTAATACATTGAGAAAAATGTTATACTAATTAAATTAACTATTGTATGAATCCATTAATCATTTCAGATATTTTCCCAAAGTGAAGCATTTCCAATATTCTCGTACTATAGCCTATCAGTTGAGAGTTCCTGCTTTTCTTTGTCTTATATGAATGTACTGTAAACTCATATTTTTATCATTTTAATTTACCAAGACAGCTGAAGTTTTCACATGTATCTTTTTACCCTTTCATAGACTAAATGCTTATCTACTAATTGATTAACTAGTTAATTAATTAGATTAGTGTTTTCTTTTTTTCACATTCAATGTTTTTGTCAGGTAATAGGAACTTTAAAAAAACTTCTTTAGACGAATTCTCAGTTTTGAAGCCATTACAGTTAAAGGAGTGTTGTTGTGTACCATGATGAAGTTAGTGTTCATTTGATATTGAATTTGTTCACTAGGTATTAGAAGAAAGACAGCTGTAAGATTGTAAAAAAAAAATGTATTTAGAAATAGAGGGACAACAGAGATAAATGGACATTTTTAGAGACCAATTCTCAATTTTTCCTAATTAAAATGTATATGGGAAAGCTTGATGTCAGGAATGATCCAAACAGGGGCCGGTTCCCACATTTTTACAGTATTTAAAGAAAAACAAGGCTTCAAAATAAAATCCCCAGCAGCACGACTGACGTTTCCCTACAGGAGAAAAAATGATGCGTAAAGTTGTTGCTTCAAAAGAAAAAAAGCCGTCCAAAATGACGAGTGTCAAAACAAGATTATTTTTAAAGGCTTCATAATAAAAGCCATCCTCCCAGGGCGCAGCTTCCAAAGTAAGGCGCTCCAGAGGAGGAATAGTAAAGAGATGTTTAGTTGGTGTTTGTTTCACATGGCAGGAGCAAGATTTCTACATCCCATCTCAGAATCTCAGTCATGTGACATGTTGTGGCTTTTTTGCATATGAGGTTGTACCAGACACACTTTCTGCATGTGTCCAAAGGTTCTGTCTGAGCGTAGCTCTGAAAGGCTTTCATCCTCCGCAGCTTGTTTGTTCCCTTTGAGGATAAAAGAGACCCCGAGCAGTTTCTCCCTTCCTGGAGGCTGCCAGCCAGGTGGTGATGTGTTTGTGAATGTGTGTATAGTTATGTGTGTGTGTTTTATTTAAGGACCAAGGTAGCCTCAGAGCCATCTTTCCTCTTCAGATACAGTCCATAGCAGAGATGGTGTTCCCTCCTCAAGAAGGCGTAGAAATAATCTGACACCAGCAGAATCTGAGAATAAAAACAATATTTAGAAATCCTCAGCGTGTTTAAGAATGAACTAAATCATGAATAATTAAACAATGAAAAAACTAAATCAGATATAAGTCTCCCAACATCAGTATAAGGAGTATTATTTCAATGAAAAATAAAATATACACCAGTCATTTATAGTAATAATAGAAGAACAAGGGCAAGAAGAAAACCAGTTACAACATCTACATACATCTGTATTCTTCATGGAGCAGCCCACAGTTAGCAGCTTAGCACAAAGGCATGAGAAAAAGCTAGCCTGGCTACACCTTAAGGTTAAAATTCCACCCTGCAACAAGCATCTCTAAAGCTCAAACAATTACCATTTTGTTTAAAAGCAACAACTTGCTGTTTGAGTGCCCCCCCCCCCCCCGCTCCCCCCCTACCTGTGCCACGTTGAACAGCAGTGTGATGGCGTAGTAGAAGTTGGAGTTGGCGCTGCCGGCGTAGATCCAGAGGTGCCAGAGAACCGGGAACAGAGCGGAGCAGGTGAGCAGCACGCAGCACACCAGGAAGATGTTCCTCAGGACTGAACAGGAGCACAAACCACGACAGCTATGGGTTTTACTCCAATCTTAACATTATTTTAGGTCTAATTTCAATGCAAATATGTGTTATTTGGCATATATTATTTAATTGAAGTGAAGAAGTGAAAGCAGTGGTTTTTTTATTCAAACATAAAAAGTCACATAAATATTCTCTCCTTAAAATCCAATTAATCATCGTGATAAATAAATTGTGATCTCAATATTGATTAAAACTATTAATAAAATCAAGATTATGACGACATGTCTGCTGGTGCTTTGTATATTTTCACTTTGCGTACTGAGCATTTTTGACTTTGGATTGATTCCATTTGATCTCATTTCAGGTTGTAGCTTGAGTGTGCTCCGTGCAGCCGTGTTATTTAGGCTAATCAAAGTATTGGATCAGAGTATCGGATTAGAATCAGGGCCAGAACAACTTTATCCAGATATTTCTAGTTTCTAGTTAAGCGTTAGCATGTTAACTTTAATCTAATAAAAGGTGAAAACCAGGCGGTGAAAAGAAGTGAGCACTAGCTATCTATTTACTCACATCTGTGCAGGTGACTCCACACAGGCAGGAAGGCCATGTAGAGAGCGATGTCTCCCACAGTGGGGTAGGACTTAAAGATGGAGATCACAGCCAACTGCATGAAGATCAGAAACACTGGATGCTCCCTGTAACCAAGACACACATTTGAGAGGATTTAAGTTAAAGATCAAAAGACAAACTGCAGCGTTTTATTAACTTGTAAAGGACGGAGGACTTACTTGAGTTTGATGGACAGAGGGATGGTGTAGAAGAACACATTGATCTGGAAGACGCAGAGGAAGAAGAGGCGGAAGTGTTCAAACATCTCGGCGAAGAAATACCAGAAGAGGCCGATGTTGGGGGTCAGGTCCGGAACTGAGAGGCTGGAGGGAGGGGGAACACAGGGTCAGATAATAAAAAAATCTGCCTACAAGACTTGTGATGCCTACTATGTACTAAGAGGGGCATTTAACAGTCAAATAATCAACTTTCTTTTCTCAGAAGAAGTAACAGAGCTAAAATAAATGTCGTTCTCAGACAATAAGTTAGTTTGAAGACTCTCTTCAGTCTTGCTTTACAAAGTATTTCAGTTTCTGTGCATCATATAAACAATTGTAGGTCTTGTTAATGTTATTAACGACTCACATGAAGCCGTAGACGGACGGCAGGAAGTCCCAGGAGCCGAGCAGGAAGAAGGAGAGGCAGACGATGACGAAGAGGCTGCCCAGGTACATGAAGGCGTACTGAACGATGAACCACCAGAAGCTGGCACGCCTGAAGTTCACCGGGATGTACTGACGCTGGAGGAGATGCACAAACATGGAAATGTTCATTAAAAAAGGCATTCATTTAGAAGTTTGCATTCAATTTGTATTTATTTTTTTAAGGAAAAAAGGGCAAAGACATGATGAGAAGGAAAAGAATGGGGGGGGACTGGGGATTTCTTTTTTATGTGTATAGCACTATTCAAAAACATGATTTCAAAGTTCTTCCCAACAGCAAAATAAAATTAATACAATGAGGATCAAATAAAAGCATTCAAAAAATAACATTAACTAAAATATATTATTCAAAAGGATATATAAAGAATAAAACAATATCATTCATTATTAGACATGCACGGGAGACTTTTTATTCAATTAAGAAAAAGAGCCTAAACTAAGTCCAAGATCAAACAAATAGATGAAGGATTAAAACTATAGACATGCAGTCAACAGACCTGCATCAGGTAGAGCAGCGCTGAGGCGCACAGAGTGAGAGGATAGATGGACTGGTACGTGGCCAAGGACAGAAATATAGCACTCAGCAACACATTTCCTGTAAAACAAACAGAAAGACACTCAGCATCCGGTCTCATTTTTTCATTTCAATTTCAAGGCTTTATTGATATTTGCACATTAGCTAGTGTAGATATGGCAATGAAAAACTTAGGTCACAGGCTCCTCCAACAGTGCAACATATGTGTGTGTATATATATATATATATATATATATATATAGGACATAGAACAAATAAAACAGATAAAATAGTGCAAGTAAATACAAATAAAATAATTGTTACAGCCATTTAAAGCAGTTCAAAGGATCCGTTTATAAATAAAGAAATTACTAAAATAAAATACGGTGATAGCTCCAGTATTGAAATAACCTTTTTTAAATTATTATTTCTTTTTAATAAGATTTTCTTTTCTTTTTTTAAGTAAAAAGGTTGCTGCCTACTCAGGTAGAAATGTTCATTCTTGATCAAAGATTATACTATTATTTTGTATTCTATGTATGTTGATATTTTGTTAATTTTCTTCTTCTGTAATTTTGAAAAATATAAATTCATTTATTAAATTATTTTCTTTAGGTACTAATGATTGTACTAAACTCTTCAAGCTATTTCTTAGAGACTTTTCAAATGTTTGTGTCCGGTCTGATCCCACTCATTCTTTACCTTGGACTGTGGAGAGGATGAAGAGGGAGAGGACGGCGTTGTTCAGGCCGCAGGTCGACTTGGCCACGCAGGACAGGATGGTGAACGGGTTCAACAGGTAACTATGAGAAGAGACAACACAATCAAAAGAGAAACAGTGAGAGGATAAAACGACATGAGCACTGTTCTGATACTATAGGGAACTAATGGACGAAGAAACTTTGGGGGAATATTGTTGCATTTCCTTCATGACTCTTGAGGTTGCTATCATCCCCAAATCCAATCGTTTTCTACAGTCTTAACAAAACGCTTTGTTTTGGAATCTCTTAAAAAAAAGTTGAAATCACACCAAAATAATTTAATATGTTTTTCCCTGATGTTGACTTCCAGTATCGTGAATCATATTGTACTATCTGTTTGAAAGAGCTAGCTATTTGAAATAAAACTTGAATTAAAGAAATCAGAACCAATCAGCTTTAAAAGGAAAAGGCATTGGCGTTTATTGGCATCTAGATGACGGACTGAAAGGTAGGAGAGATAACTCTAGCCGGTTTAATATTTGAATTTTGCTTCATCATCCTTTTAAACATCACATGTGCATTAGTATTCTTCTTAATAGTATATAAAGTTCTGGAGAAAATCATTCTTAAATCTCAACTCTACATGTATGGCAGCAATTCCATTCCACTGTCTGTTCCATTCCAACACAGAAAGAAATAGTAAAACCAGATAAACTAATAATGCTGCAGTGCTCTCTTATTTTTTTCCAGAGCTGAACATGGTTGGCTCCCTCGGCTAATGGGCATCCTTTAAATAAATACCATTTACCAATGACTTGGTCTCACAGCACAAAGGAACTTAAGGCCCCATAACCACCTGATCTGACATGTGACCATCTCTACAGACATAATCTGATATCTGACATATCTGGTGTTGCTGCTTCGGTAGATGTTTAGTTTGTTAGTTGGTGTGTGGTACTTACAACATAGCGACCTTCAGAGGGATGTAGAACATTTCTTTGGGGCTTCTGATGAGCTCCAGACAGTCGAGGGGATAGCGATCGGCCTCCAAGGCATATTTCTGCTTTCTGAACTGAAACAGCACATTAAATATGTTAAAGAAAATACCCCATAAACACCAAACAACATACTGTATATCAAAGTTTCAGTACGATCAATTCATAAATAACAAGCCATGTAGCAGTGAAACAAGATTATATTTGTATACAGTATCTGTGTTAGTTAGCAGGGCTGACAATGTTGTTCAAATCAATAATTACACATTGGTCAGGGACTGAAGATGGATATAAGCTAATAGCCAAATCTGACACAAATCATCTCTTCTCTTTTTGAGATTCATGTATTTTCATGCATGGTCCTTGTTTAATAAATACATAATAATAACATTCAGAAGATAAAATCAGTTTTGACAAACCATACTATTCTTATTTAATTTCACATTAATTCTGTATTCTTTATTATTTTTCTATGTATTTTTGAAGACATCTCAGTTTTCTTACCACTTGCTTGTTGTACTCCTTCACTGTCAGGTAGAGAGCCACAGCGGTGATCACATCTGCCAACTGCAGAGACAGAAAGACAGAATGATCAGCTGTGCTTCTGGAATATAAAACACTCTGCACTCCGAGAGCAAATATCTTCGCCAAGGCAAGGTGCATTCATGTGCTTCCTGGATTGTCCCGTTAACTCTTTTTTTTTTTAATTCTGATGTGTTCATGAGCTCGAAGTCTTAAAGTGGAAATAACGTAGACGCTGCTAAGACAATGAGCTTACGTTCATTGCTAAAAAATGACTTTAGGGGACAATTTGGATACATTTGCCGACTCAGGAACTGATTTTACAAGTTATTCCACACAACATGAAAGCAGCAAAAATGCCTCATCTCACAATATTAATATTAATGAAACTTAAATAGTATCGGCCCTGTTTTACAGATACCCAAAAAACAAATGGGTTTTTTCTTTGCCCATGCAAAAGATTCCACAAAGTTTCATGGAAATTGAGCAAGGCATTTTTCTGTACTCCTGCTGACAGACAGACAAATGGACTAAAAACATAACCTCCTTCATGGCGAAGGTAGAATTACCCATGTTTTTCCTTTTCAAATGATTTGAGGCAGAAAGAGCAGTTTAAGTTCAAATATCGTGCTGACTGCTAAAAAAGAAATCACACAAACAAAAAAGCGAAAGAGATAGAAATAGAGGAGAGTTCATTGGTATTCATACTGAGTCCGAAATAGACCTTGGCTTTTAAACACATAAAGCTACCGAGAAAAAAATAGATAATTTGTTTTTCACTCACCATAAATGTTATCTCTGCATAGTCCACCAAAAAGTGAAAGAGGTAAATGATGAGTGGGGTCTGAAGAGAAAAGAAAAGGACAGTTAGGACATAGCACAGGCTAGGGTTGACATTTTCACTATTTTCTTACATTTTGAAGAGCATACAATTAAACAAGTAAACCAATTTATAAATAAGTATACGTGTGCATCTCTCACCTCATGGAAAACATCTCCAGAGTACGGCGAGACTCCCAAGTCAAGCAGAGCCAAACCTTCAACAACTGCAAACAAACACAACAGAGAAATAAAGCACACCAAAAGACACTTTCCTCATACGGTCTCTTCTCTCTGATAGATTCAGCTGCACAGCCTTTCTACAGTGATGCAACATCCTGTTACAGATGCCTAATAAACTATTCATGAAGGGACCACCACAGCTGTACAGGCCAAAACGCTAGATATACGTATATGTGCATTTAAACGTAAAAAAACATATATTAAGCAATCCCTTCTTCACATCAAGACAGTCCACATTCCCAGGCTGCATGTTTGTTGATCTGATTATCTTTATCAGATCCATAATGAAGAAGGTTTCTTTAGTGCAATATTTCCTTGGTGAAATATTGCTAAAGTACTGCTGTTCCTTTACTAACAAGATGCCAAATAATGTATACATGCATTCATTTCAAGTAGATAGGACTGATGCTCTCTTCCTAATCTTTAAAAACAATGCACCGATAAACCACAAAGAAATCTGCTACTATAGCAAAAATGAGAATGAGGCCTTTAATAATTTGGAGCCCTGATTTTCAATTAGATTTTTGTATATTCTATTGTTTTAATTAACCTGCTCTTGCTTTTTGCTGCCTGTTTTTAATCTGTTTTACACTTGATTGCTTGGTGGTATCGTTATTGTTTAGTATGCACTTTGAACTAAACCCCTGTATGTAAGGTGCTATAAATAAAGCACTTTTGTTATTTAAAATATAAATGTTGCATGTAATATCTTATTACAAACTGGGTGCTTCTGGCAGCTTTCACGAATGCACATTGCACACACAGCAAAATCTACAGTAGTTTCTTAAGATCTATATTAACAGACAGACAGACAGTATGAAGCCTTTCAAAATGCAAATATTCGAGTGAAGTATACTTTAAAATGAGGATGGTTTTCCATCTCTCATCTCTTGCTGTTTACTGCACCATCATCTTTGAACCAGTGAATATAATGAAGAATGTCCATTAAAAAGTGGAAGATCACAACGCAGCTCTTATATTCCCCTCAATAACGTCTAAGAGGGGTTTCTGAATATGAACGGGAGATACTGGTTCTTGGTAGCTAAACCGGTTACTGGCTTCACTCAATCACCAGCTAGCAGCGCCGAGGAGAGGAAGCTACCGGAGCGGGGTCTCAGCGAGAGAATTACCCCCCAAAAAGGCGCTAAAGCCCGCTTACCTCTCTTCCAGGCTGTCAGCGGAGACACCACCTCCACTCTTTCCGAAATTAGGTCCGCTAAACTGGATCTGTACAGGGCTGCACGGATAGTAACAGCTACAATCAAAAGTAGTGTCAAAGGAGCCGCCATCTTGACAAGGAAGGAAACCCACTCCGCCCTGCGAGGTGCACGATGGGAAATTAAGTATTTTTGTTTGAAAGAAAAATGAACGGAACTACATTATAAAAATAAAGACTGATAGTAAACATATATATTAATAAGTATATAATAAGCATCATACATCATATTAACAAATAATAATACAGTATTCTTAATGGATGACTTTTTCTACATTTGAAACCTTCTCGTAATTAAATAATCACAAAATTAATATTTACCAGTAACCTCTGCAGTCGAAGAGCTCGTTACGGCAGGTTTTACAAAGCGGAACGATAAATGCTGAACATGTTTTCAACCCGGGACCCTTTGTGCGTTGGATCAAAACACAAAGCATTGTAAAGTTAGACGGATTCCACCACTGGTTTTCCGCTAAGGAGAGCTGCTATTTTATTAGCAACGAACACGAACACATTAAGAGACCGAGGAATTCCCAGACATTATGAAACCTAACGTTTTTAAAAAGGACTGAATAGAACAATATTCAACAAAATATCTACCAACTGTTTCCTTACCTTTGTTAAATTATTGTTACACAAACTAAATGATATCCGTGTCGTTATGAAATCTAAGTGGACTATAAAATGTATCATAAATAACCTTTCACCATTACAACAACATAATTGCTTTTTTTTCTCTTGTGAAAGATTTTGAAGATGCTTTTAATGTTATTATGTGCATTGCTGGAACATGTTTATGACTGATTATGAATAACAAATATGTAAAGAAATGTCTTCAACCTCTAAATGTACATAATCAATCAAGAAAGATGTAGTGTTTTTATAGAAACTTTATTTGCTAACCTACTGGGGTTCATTAAATAAGACACATACAAAAGAAAAATACAGTACAGTACAAGCAACTCTGAAATAAAAGTAAGTATTAAGTAGACCTGCAACTTTTCACTTTCATTGCTTCGAACAGTGGCTTATACACATCCTCATCTAATGTCTAATTTCTTTTTCAGTCTGTCAAACGCTGTCATTTTGTTGTAGGCTTTGGCTTCCTGGACAGTCGCTCCATCTTTAGAATCGTTGTGGCTGTAAAGCTGGCCACCTTCATTGTGAGTTCATTCAGGGCGTGTCTAGGTACTGAGTCATCCAGAGAGGCCTTCTGTAATAAATCAGAACAAACACAGCAACATTTAAAGTGGACCTATCATGCTATATTTGAATAATATATTGTAGGGCCATACCTATATAAAACATGTCTGTGAAGTTTTTTTTTCAAAATACCAAACAGATCATGCATTATAGCAATGCCTCATTTCGCTCTATTTGCTCTTTTTTAGCCCTGTTTTTGCAAGGGCTGATTCTGAGAAGTCTTCTTCGCTGCTTTTGTGGCAGACTACAGCGCCACTTACAGGCCTGGCATATGTACTACAGCGTCTCCAGCGCTTTCGAGCGGCAATGGCCGTGGCTGTCTCCTCCTGATAGGTGGAGAGTTGCCCATATAGGCAGAGCTCCCCGTTTCTGACGTCAGAACAATTTCAAATCTGTATCAGTCTGTTCTCATTCATAACACTCCGTTCGATGTCTCACTATGGGATGCGCCTCAACGCGTATGCACCAGAAGCATCAATCTCATTACGCCAATCCTGATTGGCTGGTGATCTTGACGACTACGTCAGGGAATCCACCCACCCTTTAAGTAGCTTGCGCTACGTCGCAGCGTCATTCAAACACCTCTTCTCGCTTCGGAGCACATCTCAAATAAAGAATATCAGTAGCCAGGCTAGCTTAACGGTCCACAGACTGAACCACAAAGCTAACCTTCGGTCGCCGGACGCTTGCCGGCTACTTTTGCTTCGCACGGGATTTTTCATATTAACACACCAGTTAATACCGAAATCTGCCCTGCCGTTTTTTTCCACAAATAACGGTAAGGTTTTGATTTTTTCCCGCAAACAGTAACATACCTGTTGCTGGTTTGTCCCTCCACGCCGACACCCCGGCTAACGAGGATGGACCCTTCTCTCCCTCACACCAGAGGAGACGGAGGTTCGGAGGCTCGGCTCTGGGACTCACACCAGGTCTGCTCGTCCTGCCTCGGGCTGCAACATGCCCAGGAGGCTATCGACGCCCCCGGTGCGTGCGGGCACTGTGCCCGTTTCACCACCAAGAGCCTCCGCCGACGGCTAGCGCACCAAGCTAGCCTGTCGGGACAAGACCCCTTCATGCCTGTCGATTTGCCGACCGGCGATCGAGGCATGGTGGCGACCGCCACGGGTGTTGAGCCCCGCGCTGTGTCAAGCTGGGGCTCAACGGCGGCGGCAGCCGCGGGAAGGAGCCTCGCGCTGTGACAGGCTGGGGCTCCCGACTGGACCTTACCGTGGTCCCACCCGCGGAGGTTGTCCTGGAGCTGGACTACATGGAGGAGGATGAAGAGGATACCTCTGAGTTCCTCTTATCCGACTCGGACGAGGACGAAGATGACATCTTCGTCTCGTCTGCTCAGGCTGCCAAGCCGGAGGCGGTGTCCGCTCCCCCAGGCGAAAGCGCGCCATCTCTGCCCCGCCTCAGCATGGACTTGCAGGCCGTGTGTCAACGCGCTGCGTCCAGACTGGACATCCCTTGGCCTGAAGTAGCCAAGGAGACCTCCAGGTCTCGCTATGAGGGAAAGAACTTGCCCCAAGCCGCGAGGCTGACGAGGCAACTTCTCCCGGTGTTTCCAGAGCTGCTAGACGAGGTGTCTGTCTCGTGGAGAGACCGCCCTTTCAGCAGCAAGGCCCCAATCCAGGGAGCCTCCTCTCTGGACTTTGAGGGCATGGAGAAGCTCGGCTTGTTCCGCATGCCTCCTATGGAGCCGCTTGTGGCAGCCCACCTCCAACCGCGGCTGTCTGCGGCTCCTAGCAGTAACCCCACACTGCCGACAAAAGCGGACCGGTTCCAGTCAGCAATGACCGAACGGGCTTACAAAGCGGCAGCTTTGTCCGTCAGGGCGCTCAATGTCTCATCGATGCTAACCGCTTACCAGGCGGAGCTCTGTGAAGACATGACGAACAAACCTGAGCCGGCCGTATGGGACGAAATCACAGCGATCACGGACATTTGTCTCCGGGTGCAGCGCTGTGCAGTCCAAGCCACGGGCAAATCGCTGGGGATGATGGTGGTACAGGAGAGAGCCAGGTGGCTTAACCTGACGAACCTCCCGGACCGGGAAAAGAGGACGTCTTGGACGTGCCGATTGTCCCCGAGGGCATATTTGGCACCGCTCTGGCTTCAATGCAGCAGCGGTGTGAGGCTAAAAAGAAGGAGGATGAGGCTCTCCAGCTTTGTCTTCCCCAAAAGCCACAGCCCGCCCCGGGTCTCCCGCCCAGACATGAGGCGAGGACGAGCTGGCCAAGAAAGTCCCCGGTTCCGGCAGCAGCCGCACAGGCACAGCCGGCCCAGACCTTCGGCCATCAAGTGAGGAAAAGAGAAGAGAGCGGCCTGACAGCCTTCCCTCCTCTCCTCGGTGAAAGGGCTGGAAGCTCCCTGTTTTCCAGCCCCGGACCGTGTTCCACACGTATTCAAAGCTCATGTGTTTCCGGGGTGCAACCACGCCCCCGTCTTCCCGCCGCCTCGAGTGATGCCAGAACGTCATCCTCCGGTTCGCGCCATAAGGAAGATAGACTTCACGTAACAGGCAGCAGTTCCTGCTGCTCGTTCAAGTCGCACAAACACATGTCATTGTTTTCCAATAAAATATTTTCCACTGTCGTTTCCAGGCTTAAAGCCAAGGGCGCAGTCAAAAATAATGAAAAGAAAACAATAAAAACAATAAACAGTCAGGTGACTGCTCCGCTTCTGAGAGTGGCTGTCGCCTCTCTCGGAAAGCGGACGGTGGCCGGGTCTGTGAACGCACCATCACCGCGCGCATGCGCAGTGTCGACCGAGGTTGTCAGCCTGGGATGCCACCGTGTTCAGACACTAGAGGGCCCCATAACACAACCAATAAAGACACAGAGTGCAAGCAACAGAGAAATGATTACGTCTCCACTCGCTTTGAGGAGCGAAAGGTGGAAGATGCTCACATGCTCTGCTTGGGTTTTCAAGACGATATCACGGGGCTACAGACTCCAATTCGCTGTCACCCCCCCTCACTTCTCGGGCATTGTGCAATCACAAGCCCGGGGAGCGTCGGCTCACATTCTAGAGCAGGAGATTCTCTCGCTACTAGAAAAGAAAGCCATATCCATTGTACCCTCCGGACAGAGTCAGAGCGGCTTCTATTCCAAATACTTCCTCGTTCCCAAACGGGGAGGGAATGGAATTCGCCCTATCCTGGATTTAAGGGCTCTGAACAAGTATCTCAGAAAATACAAATTCCGGATGCTCACTCACACATCCCTGCTGCGTCTCGTGCGTCAGGACGATTGGTTCACATCAATCGACCTGAAAGACGCGTATTTTCACATCCCAGTATATTATCCACACAGGAAATATCTGAGGTTCGCTTTTCAGGGTGTCTGTTACGAGTACAGAGTGCTTCCCTTCGGTCTGTCTCTCAGCCCGCGGGTGTTTGTGCGATGTACGGAGGCAGCAATAGCCCCGTTAAGACAACAGGGTATTCGCCTGGCAACCTATTTAGACGACTGGCTCCTTCTTGCACAGTCGGAGCAGGAGGCTATAACGCAGACGAATACCCTCGTGAAACACCTGCTCGACCTGGGTTTTGTAATAAACGCAGAAAAGAGCATGTTGTCCCCAGCCCAGTCTGTGCTCTTCCTGGGCTTACGTCTGAGTTCGGTGCCCTTTACAGCCCGCCTGTCAGCGGAGAGAGTGAAAGCCTTCAGGGCTTGCCTCGCTCATTTCCAGCCACGCAAATATGTTCTCTTCAGATCATGTCTGCGGTTACTGGGGCTCATGGCGTCAGCCATCCTGGTGGTACGACTGGGCCGCTTACACATGAGGGAATTTCAGCACTGGATAGCTGCCCTCAGACTAGACCCCGTGCGTCATGGCGCGCGGAGAGTGATGGTCACTGTGGAATGCGTAACGGCACTGCGCCACTATGGGTGCTGTCCTATCGCGGAAAGTGGTCACCACGGACGCATGTCTGACGGGCTGGGGGGGTATATACGAAGGTCGACCTGTGAGGGGTCTCTGGAGCAGAGACCTCCAACGGTCACACATAAATTATCTGGAGCTCTTAGCGGTGTTTCTCACCCTAAGACGCTTTCTGCCTTTTCTCAGGGGACATCATGTCCTCGTGAGGACAGACAACACGACCACAATATCGTATATAAACCGCCAAGGGGGTTTGCGTTCTCTCCAGTTACACATGCTGGCACGCAAACTGATCTTATGGAGCTGCGGACGTCTCCTCTCTCTGAGAGCGACACACGTACCGGGAGTGATGAACCTCGGGGCAGATCTGCTGTCCAGGGGGTGCACCACTATATGCAGACTGGACTCTACATCCAACGATTGTGAGTCAGCTGTGGGTGCGTTACGGCCGGGCCGCGGTAGATCTGTTCGCATCAAAAGAAAATGCTCAATGTCAGCTGTTCTTTTCAATGCGCGATCTAAACGCACCGTTTGGCCCCCGGTCCTTCTGTACGCGTTCCCACCCCTGGCTCTAATACCTCCAACTCTGGCCAGAGTGAGAGAACATCGCCACACACTGATCCTGATAGCTCCACACTGGCCTGCAATGTACTGGCTGGCGGAGATATATCAGCTGCTGTGCGGGCAGCCGTGGCAGCTCCCGTACGCAGGGACATACTATCTCAGGCGGGGGGGATGATTTTTCACCCACACCCAGAGCGCCTGGCACTATGGACCTGGCCCGTGAGTGGTATAATCTGAGTACAGTGGGGCTCCCTCAGAAGGTGATAAACACTATTCAGAGTGCAAGGGCTTCCTCCACCAGGTCTCTCTATGACTGTAAGTGGAGGGTGTTTGAGGAGTGGTGCCTTCAAAAGGGACACATCTCTTTTCAATGCCCTGTCGGTGTGATTCTATCATTTCTACAGGATCTGATTGATAAACACAGAGCTTTCTCCACGATCAAAGTGTACCTGGCTGCTATTGCCGCATGCCATGTGGGCTTTGAGGGTAAGACGGCTAGCCAACATCCCTTGGTCTGCCGTTTTATGAAAGGGGCCGCGGCTCCTCCCCGTTTCCAGGTCACTGGTGCCCTGTGGGACTTGACAGTGGTTTTAGATGGGCTCGCTCGACCTCCATTTGAACCCCTGGAAGACGCTGACATGAAACACCTGTCACTGAAGACAGTGTTGTTACTGGCTCTGGCATCTGCCAAACGAGTCAGTGACATTCACGCGCTCTCTGTGCATCCTTCATGTACTCAGTTTGCCCCGGGGCAAATGAGAGTATTGCTGAAGCCCAACCCGGCCTTTGTGCCCAAGGTGGTTGGCTCATGCACCCCCATTGACCTTGAGGCATTTCCTTCACCGCTATGTTCCTCTGAAGAACAGCGGCCGAATTTGCTGTGCCCAGTTCGTGCTTTGCGCACTTATGGACAGGTCAAAAGAGTTTCGATGCAATGACCAACTCTTTGTATCTGGGCTAACCCTCATAAGGGCAAGCCCGTTACCAGGCAACGGCTCTCCCACTGGATTGTGGAGGCGATAGCTCTGGCTTATACGAGTCAGGGTTTGCAGGCACCAACGGGCCTGCGTGCTCATTCTACTCGTGGATTGGCTACATCCTGGGCTTTGTTCAAGGGTGTTTCCATTCAGGACATTTGTGCAGCAGCGAGCTGGTCCTCGCCGCTCACTTTGTCCGCTTTTACAGGCTAGATGTCTCTGCTCCAAGTGTGGCCCGCGCAGTGCTGGGCCCCGTGTTGGGACAGGGTTCTACCTGTTAAGTACTGTTTTGTGTTGGTGATTTTCGAGATAAGCATGTCTAGCAATACGGGAGTCTCAATATCCCATAGTGAGACATCGAACGGAGTGTTATGAATGAGAACTATAGGTTACTAACGTAACCCCAGTTCTCAGAGTAACATGAAGTGAGATGTCTCACCAGACGGCCCTTCTTGCTGAGGCGAAGCGAGAAGAGGTGCTTATTTTGAATGACGCTGCGACGTAGCGCAAGCTACTTAAAGGGTGGGTGGATTCCCTGACGTAGTCGTCAAGATCACCAGCCAATCAGGATTGGCGTAATGAGATTGATGCTTCTGGTGCATACGCGTTGAGGCGCATCCCATAGTGAGACATCTCACTTCATGTTACTCTGAGAACTGGGGTTACGTTAGTAACCTATAGTTTCAGCTCTGATGCAGCCCCGTTTTTAGAGATTTGGGTATGGAGGAAAAGAGAGAGGGTTGTGTTTTCTGACACTTGGTGAGTTCCCTGACACACCGGGGACACATATTCATGTATTAAAGACGTACAAAAGTGCATTTTGCATGATAGGTCCCCTTTAAAGGAGCCCTATTACGCTTTTGTGGGGGTTTCCCTTTCCCGTTGAATGTTATAGGGTTTAATGCATGTTGAAGGTCTGCATAGGCTAAAATCCCTGTGTTCCATCCAGAGGGAGTTTCTCTCCCACACACTCCCTCCCCCCTGCCTGAAACGCCTCCATTGGACTCCCTTATTTACTTCCAAAACATAGTGACATCAAATGGCGCTTTTCCACTACAGGTTGTAGTGGAAAAGCGGTTGTCACACTCGTGCTTCTATTGGCAGAGGGTGAAAAGAGGTGCTGCAACACAGGCAGTATGAGAACATTAAAGCATGGAAACATGTCACAGTAGAGCCACTAAATACATATATGAAACCTTAAAGTGAGCACAATAGGGTCACTTTAACAAATAACACCACCACCAATATGATACACTACATATTCACTCAAATCCGGCAGTGGCACAGTCAGTAGGGGCTTGGACTGTGGTTCAAGTCCCCAAACAGACCTACATATGGAGTGTGGACTGCTACTTGGAGAGGTCCCAGTTCACCTCCTGCCCTGCCGTGGTGCCCTTGAGCAAGGCACCGGACAACCCCCTTCCCCCCCCACTCCCATTGCTCCCCGGGCACTGTACAATAGCTGCCCACTGCTCCTAGTACTAGGCTCCTGGTACTAGGATGGGTTAAATGCAGAGGCCAAATTTCACTGTGTGTGCTGTGTGCTGTGTGCTCTGTATGTGTGACCAATAAAGAGGGCTTCATCCCTCCGATTTTATTCTATTCTATTCTATCTATTCTATTAAATGCTTCAATACTTTTCTATATTCATGGGCTTTATATTATTGTTGTATTCACAATAACTACAGAGCAGTTTTGGTAATGAAAAGTCCCAGGCATCTCCAACAATGCCACATAAATATGTATACAAAACATAAAACAATAAAAAGCAGGCTAACTGCAGAAAATAGTATACTATATATATATATTATATATATATATATATATATATAAAGTAATAAACTAATAAACTAATGAAATGAAAAATAACAGAATGTAAAGTAAGTTCTGTGCAGAGGGAACACACGTGTAACATTATATTTACAATCATAAGTGCACAGGCATCTTCAATGGCTTGAGCCCAAGGACCAACCAGCTGATCTAATGTTGTTGATCTTTTATCCATTCTCTGGGAAACACATGACAAATAAATATAAGGTGAGTCAATAGTAAAATGCCATATACAGTTGATTCAGTGGGCTTTAAATTAAACCTGCTTCCATCATTGTATAATGTATAGGTACATTCTTTTCACTAATTTCTTGACCGATATTTTCTTTTTTTTTTGAAGATAATTATATTTATTTTATTGATCTGAAATTGGGAAATGATTGTGTTATGAAGGCAATGTTCAGATGTAAAAAAACTAAATTCCTTTGTATTATCAGTAGAAAGATATCTATAAAGATTTTTTTTAAATAGGCCTACAATGATAAAGAAAAAAGTTAGATTACATTATAGTATACCACACATCTGTAACTCAATCATTAAAATGTGATGCTTTATACAATTGGATGCTTTATACATTAGAAACATATTTATTTTGATCTTAGTATTGCAATAAGGTATTCACCTTTTAGTTTTCTTGGTATATCACAATCATTTAGTGGGAATGCTGATTATCTGTTCTTCGACGCACAACATTCTTTATTATTCCGCCGGGTTATTTTGCACCTCTTCTTCTCCCACATTCCACATCGCAGAAACTCCGTTCAAACATCAAAACGTTCAGCTCAGTCGGGAATCGATTGCTATTACTTTTCTCATTCATAACTTTCATAATTCCAGAGATACATCCCATAATTCATCAAATTTTTAACATGGAAGTCAATGGAGAAACTCTTCAGTCTTGAACAATCTTCATGCAACTTCAACTGCTAACTGCTCCTTTATACTTTCACTCAGAAACCTCATTCCAACTTTAAAATGTTACACATCTTTCTGACATTATTCATATCAAACGACTTTTAAATCAGATTCATACTTTTAGAGATATTAAACATTGTTCAGACCTTGGTAAAGAGGCCTTCTTCAGATTTTAACATTAGTGTGTATTGCGCAGCTCGTTAAGGCTAGAGTGCGTGATGTCACAGCTAGAGTGGAGGACAGCTTGAAATTCGCCTTCATATATTTTTTTTAACCTGCCATAATTCCCAAACCCTACACTCCTGAGACATAATTTTTCATGAGAAACGTAGGAAAACATCTTGTAGCTTGAAAAATAAAAAAAAATTAAGCAAAACAATTCAACAAAATGCCTCTTGAGGGCATGAAGTGACAACAACTTTCAACATGTCTCCATTAAACCCCATTGTAAGTTCAGCCTCATCTTTCCCCACCACTGAAGCCTACACCTTTAGTTAATCTGCCAAAAAGGCCACATTATTAACCCGAAAGTACACAAAAAGCACACTTCAGATGCTCAGAGTTCTTGAGATGCTTCACGCTTTGAAATTTCACCGATATCTGTTACGGTTCTTCAATAAAACGTTCACATGTAAGAGGTTTATCTCTCATTCAGAACAATGCAAATGCTCTCCTCTCACTGATTACTGCACATCACCATGGAAACCTTTGATCTCTGGACACGTCATTAGCTCAAATATAAACACCTGTGTCATGGAACACGATGATGTCATAACTCCAACTGACATGCTCAGAGCAGCAGACTTCAGATAATGGTTAATGGTCCAGCCTTCAACATGTCTATGTGCCATTAGTGAGTTCTCCTCCAAAGCTGTTGCCATGGCAATGCATCCCTCGCCGTAAAACACGATATTGCTATAACTCCTATGAAAATGGTCAAAAAGTGCTCAAACTTCACATGTGTGCTAATAGTCCAGCCGTGAAGACATCTATTTGACAGTTTTAAGATTTCTTCAAATGCCGTTGCCTTGGCAACACAATGCTCACTATGAAACACGGTTTTCTCACAACTTCAGTTCAAATGCTCGAAATGGCCCAAAACTTCACAGGTTTGGTAACGATGCAGCCATCAACACATCTAAGCATATTATGGGGTGTCATCAAATGTCGTTGCCATGGCGACAGATCATTCGCCATCAAGTTAGTTCAAAAGTTTGCAGTTCAAATATTCTGCTGCTTTTCCAAGCCTTTTTATTTTATTTTCTTCTCTCATCACACAGTCAAGCCCCCAGTGTTCATGTATAGTTTCAACCTAAATTCTTCATTTTCTTCATACACATTACATTTCAGCATAGCAATTCAGCGTCAACTTTTCAGCATAAAGCATTCCCACTAGCAATTTCTTCAGGAATTGCATTCTCTAGTTGTGTATCACTATCGTTTCATTTCCCTCATGCTTTTTTGATAACAAGCTCACATTTGCAAAGGAAAGAAAAAGTATAGCAAAATAAAACAAGAGGAATAATAATAAAAAACATAAGACATAAATGGAGAAGCAAACATTAGGGAGAACAGAGATAAGATTTATATTGCAGATTTTAATAAGTGTATACGGCACATGCCAACAACAGAGCTATTCAAAGTGCTTTAAGAAAAACACTAGCCTTCAGAAATATTGCAAAAGAAAACTCATTATAAGTTCAGTGACATTTAATTAACGGTAGAGCAGTCACTTAAAAGCTAAAATAAAAAAAGATTTGTGTTAGATATATTTTAAGCCTTTATTCTAAAAAGTAAGTAATGCAGTCCATCTCTGCAGACTGCATTGAAGAACCCAAAGCCAGCAACGTATGAAGCACCAATGTCCAAGACAGTAGCTACTGACATATAAGCTACTGTTTGAAGGACACATTTGCTTGACTACCTAAAACGTACTTAATACTCATAGTTGAGGATTACGTTGTTTACTAGCTGCCAACATTCATAGCAATCTAACCCTATTCACACATTCATGGTTACAGGACACTGCAGTCTGGCAGTGTTTTGTGTTTCTTCCTATCATAGACTGAATCCATTCATTCCTCAGCACATGTTCAAGTACATCCAGAGACATTATAGCTGTCTCTGAACCATAGACTGTATATGCTCTGAACACAAGTACACACATCCACCAACATTTAGCAACAGATAGGTCTGTCTACTTACTCCAAAACCTAGTTCTGTTCAAACAACAACAATATTTGGAAGATAAGGATCCTTGAAATTCACGGACATCGTTATTGTATGTTTTTAAAAATGAAGATATAGGCTTGGATCTTTTGTTTAAAAATAACATGAAATGGCACTTTCTTTAAGAATATCTGTTATATGAATGTAAAACTTTAATATAACGTATTTTCTTGTGCTTGAGAAATAAGATTTAAAAATGTTCTCTAAATGTAAATCGGCATAATATATACATTTATCAGTTGGCCTGCTTGTTGATGCCATTGTGAAGTTTTGTTGAAAAAAAATCCTAACTTAATTTTGTTTAGGAAATGTTCCTTCATGTACCCACACAATAAACAAATGTTAAAGCATATTCATCACAAAATAAAAAAATTGCATTAATCTTTTATATGAGAAATATCTTTAATATTAATATAATTATGGCTGTGGCTCAGTGGCTAGAGTGCTGGCCTTCGAATCAGGGGGTAGCTAGTCTTCGAGTCCCACTGCAGTCAGCAAGACACTTCACCCCAAATTGCTCCTGTGGGGATTGTCCACAGTACTGAGTAAGTCGCTTTGGATAAAAGCGTCTAACAAATGTAATGTAATGTAATGTAATAATTGATCTGTTAATATCATAGTCATCACAATATATCTATGATTTGAAATAACAATTGGTAGTAAACCTACAATTCTCACTGGTGCTTTTACATTGAAAGGTTTAGACAGGAAGTGGTTGTTGTTGCTGTGAATTTGACATCGTTAAGCTCCTATGAAGACTTTCGTTTTCATTTCTTGTTGATACTGCATTGATGTTGTTATAGTTGGTTGCTAGTTCAAAGAAACATGGCCGGCTTGGAGGTGTTATACTCCTGTGTCGGTGGCAGCATTAGCTGTCCACAGGACGCCGTGGTGTGCTTCGTCCACTGGGAAATGATAAAGAGTGGATACAGGTGCATCGGTTCTGGAGACGAGGTAAATTAAACTAGCTAACATACGCTGAAAAATACAACATTGTGTTAACCACTGGCTGTATATAGATGCTAAAGCTAACATTTAACCATCAGCCGTAGACAAGCTTACACCAAACTTCATTCAAAATCCAGCCGTTTAGCGCTACATTGACCATTTGTAAACATCGTATATGTACGGGTTTATAGGACCAACATAAATTAAACTATATAAAGCAAAATACGTGTTTTTTGGTGAATCACCTATAACGTTAAGCCGAATTGAAGAATGGCTCTTAAACTGTCCAAGTACATAATTCTGTGTGTTTTTACTGAGGGTAAAGATGTATGCCTTACTGGAAGAAATAAAACGGTACTTTTTTAAAAGGACTTCTGCATTGGCTAACTTGCCCAGCTGCACAGTTTAGCTTTAGCTTCCTAAATGAGCATATCTGAGTTTATCTAATGGGCAGTTATACCGTTGTGAAGACATCGAAGGTCTTCTAAAAAATCCTTTGTATTGGAAGCATAATCAGCTAGCAGTTGTTCTATTACAGAGATATTTTTGACGAGCTCTAAAAACTGTCCTGTCATCTTTAGCTAGCTAACCTGGTACTGTGCCTCCTTGGGCCAGTCACATGAAAGCACTACATTACACTTATACTAAGATCCTTTACTCCAGTAAAAATAGTAATACCTCAGTATTATACAAGTAATGCCGTGGATTCAAAACCTTACATCTTAACAAATAATCATTATGTAGTAAAAAAAAATCCCTGTCAGTGGTTAGATTTATGATGATAGGATTAGTATTACTGCTGCATTCATTTGTATGTTGCATCTTACTGCTGTAGATGTTTGAGGATCTACACATTTTAATGTTTTGTAGGGTCGTTTATTCTACAAAATGCATCATATATTACAGGATCATCATATGATTGTAGTTTCTTTGTGTTGAAACATCTTCTAATTCATAATTTAAGACATATGATTATATTTGCAACACATAAAGGACACTTTATCCTTCAGTTTTTCACAAACATTAGAAATCCTCACATCAGAACCGCATAGTATATTAGTAGTAATAACCGACAGGAAGGGGATGAAAACCAATCAAAGCTGTGAGAGGTATATAGTGGAATAAAAAGTGACCTCTTAGATATAGTGTAGTGGAAAGACTCAGGTACAATACAAGCATCTAAAGTTTCTACTTCGGAACAGTTCTTGAGTATTTACTACCACGACCACTGATTTTTAGAGCCATCTGATCTGTTTGTCCTGACTGTTATTATGCTCTCACTGTCCTCTAAACCCCTTTATTTATCCCTGTTTTGTTGTTTTTCTCTCTCTCCCCCTCCTCCAGCCCAAAGGCAGTGATAAGAAGTCCGAGCTGCTGCCTGCTGACTGGAACAGCAACAGAGAGGAACTGTACAGTCTGCGATACAAAGCCAAAGACAGTGAGACACAGTTGCTGCTTAAAGCCATCTCTGTCGACTCCACCTTGATCTTCAACTTGATGGTAGGAACAGCCGACTAACATACAGGGGAATGCACATTTCACCAACTTTAAAATGTGTTGGAAAGAAAATGATATGGTGTTTAATTTAAAGTCAAATTTAAAGACAGAAAACAAATGATTGAATGCTGAGACAAAGCAGCATAAGAGGTAATGATCCCTCATCATTAACATTACTACCAAAAAAGTGTGCAAATCCACAAATTCTTTGTTATCTACATGAAACTACAAAAACATAAATTGGCCATTGCCAACGTGGAAAAGAACATAAAGTCCCCAGACTCTTCAAAGTATTGAAGTATTGAAAAATAGGGACGTTTTTGTAAAGTAATTTGAGATAATTTGAAAGAGAAAGGATTTGGGTTCTTTTACATTTTCTTTCTCTATTCACATTCACCAACATTTTGATACTGATAATATAGATTATGAAGATTTCTGCAAGTGAAGGGCCCTGCTCCTTCGTACATGCCCCATAGGAAATATATATATATATATTATTTTGATCAGCTTTGATTTATGTGCCATTAAACTATTATTTTGAGAAACAAGTGTATGACTGGTATTGAGCTTTATCTTATGCACTTGGGTAATTGTGTGTATCTTTCTGTCTTTTGTGTGTAGAACTCCGGCACACAGCAGGTGTCAGACTTGACGGTGAACATCAGCGATCATGTGGAGGCCGACCAGCTGCACACATTTGACAGGTTGGTGGTCAGTTTCTTTTTTTAAGTTGTTTTATTGACTTATGTAAATCATATTTAAAAAATAAAAATAAAAAAAAATACCAGCATTTGGTCGCCAGTGATGAAGGGCTTGACATGACCAATCAAATGTTTTAATATGCTTGTATTATTTGTTCCACACATGATTATGAACAAACCAGAACGAAATACATAAAGAGCAATTGACATTAAAATAACAATTGTATTAACATGTTCCATAGCGGAAAAGGATGAAGGGAAAAGGGTAATCTTACTTTGCCTTACCCTTTTTTGAAAGATAAATAAACAATACCAATATTGTTAATAACAGTTCATCGTTAACTACAGTTACAGTAAGTAAAGGTACTTAAAAACAAATAGGTAAAAGAAGAATCAAAGCCATGACCATTAATTTAACATAATACCTGACACTTTATTTAGCGTAATTCTTATTCTTTATATCTTTGTTTTATTTATACAAACCTTTAAATCGTTCTGTAGATAGATCCCATAGATAACGCCCAACCACTGAAATACACATCTGCTTTTACATAATCCTTTCATACCAGGGTTATTATTGTAAACTCAAACTGATATAAGCAGAGAAAATACAGAAAACTGAAATAAATAAATGTTGCATTTTAATAAAAACTGAAACAATAGTTCCGGTTTAAAAAATGCAAACTGACTTCAATTCCTCTCGGTTGTAGTTTTAAGGCTGTACCTTATCACTACCGAGAACATTAGAAAACGTAAATCATGACTGGGCAGCAGATGGCGCTATCTCTCAATGAATCCATGTTGTTTCTTTAGTATCATCTTGTAGAATAAGGTAACAAATCCATCATTAAAATACTGTAGTAGATCAAATGTCCTTTATCCAAGCTCTTCAGCTCAGGCCCTATGTTTTACAAATGGGGAGTGTGGTAAGAATGAGTGGATTTTAACACAGTGCCATTTCTACACAGTTATCTTACAATTGAATCTGTTTATTTAGCTTCACAATTTCGAGACAGTTTACACGACCCTAAAAAAAGAAGTTATAAAACGTAATCTTCCTCAATAATTCCCATTAGTTATTTTTCTTGCCCAAGTGCTGTCAGTTTAATTTTTTCCACATCAAAATGCTCCATAATCAACCATCACGAGAACCAAGTTGACCTTTGCTGTAGATCTAACAAACAATAACAATGTACAAACATGCCTTTATTGTGAATAATTAACATAAATCACTTTTTTCTGTGCAGTGTGTTCAAGGACACAGACAGTCTGTCAGAGAAGGTGAAGACTCAGCTGCTGCCCGCTCAGGGGCGAGCGCCAGGACAGAGGACGAGTCGGAGGGAGGAGGAGGACGAGCGGAGGAGAAGAGAGGACAGCGACCCCCTGCGCATCCCCATCAGACAGCCCCGACAGGGACCCCCCCCACACTGGTGCGTTAACACAGGAGGCTGCCTCTTCAAATCCATACATAGGAAGTATTCTTTTGAGTTAATGTCTGATAAAATGTCTTGTATACGTCCAAAATATACTGTTATAGATTGAATGATTTGCATTTCAACCACAGATGCAAATCAAAGATGCAAACCGAAGATCTGGATTTAGGCATTTTCTGGCTCACCTATTCCAAAATAGCAAATTTGAGTAATTTGATTCCAAATCTGCATTACACACGTACATCCTCCACCAGAGTCCTATACTACGAAGCCGGATTTTCGCTTAGCGAGCTAACTTCAGGGTAAACTCTGGGTTTCCGTTCCTGTGACGCTGGTTCTCTTTTTACCGGGCTAGATCTCCATGGTAACTTATGCTGAACGGCTAACCTGGTCCGGAGCAGGTTAGGTTGCAGGCTAAGAGATCAACTCAGTGAAAGCACCGCCTGCTGACCAATCAGAGCTCAGTGTGCAGAGTTTAAAGCGATCAAGTCATATTACAGGATAGAGGAAATACAGAAAAACTGCCGTTGCAGGAAAGACGGCCGGCAAAAATCAACTGACTGTGAACGTGAAAATTAATAGAATATCACCTCCCATCTTCAGAGCAATCTGACTATTATTATAACATTAGCGTTAAGAAAGCTTACTTAAATATCTGCCACAACATAATTAACCGGATCATAGTAACATTAGGTACAGTCCGCGGCACTGTGAGTGCAGACGTCGATGTGTCCCATTATCATTCATATCATCACATCATAATGTATCATATATCTCCTTATCTGAGTCAGCTTCTTGAGCCGTATCTGGCCGTGCAACACTTACAGTGTCACATACTGTATGCAGAAGTATTATTTTAAGTAACACATTAAGTTGACGAAAAACTCGAGTCAAATGTAATTAAAGTCAGATCCACTCGTGTCTTAGACGGGGCAGTGATATCATAAACCTGTTAATGTATTCACCTTGCAGGTACAACTATGTGGCTTTTATCCTGGATAAAGTGTTTAAGTCATGGATGCTGCGCTGTCAGTACGCTTCTCCATGTTTGTGATTGGTCAAATGTTGCTGGCCCCGCCCCTTTCATGTGAACGCGCTCTCAGCCAGAGACAGAGAAACCCTGGCTTGAGTTACCGAGTTGATAACCCGCGTCGTAGGACCATTTAGTGAGAGCGCGTTTGTTTTTGGATTAGGTAAACCGGGTAACTCAAACATATCCAGGGTATGTTGAACTGGATTCGTAGTACAGGGCTCAGGTAGCACTTCCAGTAGCTTGTTTCTTTCCTAACTGTCATTTTTCATCTTTTAGGGGACTACTGTACATTTAATCTAATAGTCAAGATTATATTACTTTAAGGTATATATGTTTTAATTAAAGTATAATAATAGTGTTACTTTCCAGGGTGAAATGTCCATACTTGTGCAGATTTATATTAATCCCAGTTATTGCTAAAATGTGTCAACCCATAGATTTAGTGAGAAAGTCACTGTCTAATACTCACAACATCTATGCAGTCAGTCTTAGTTGGAGGGTCTCTCTGTTACTATTTTCAGCTATCCTGCAGGTTACCAAATAATATGTATTTAGTAAATATTTGTCTATCAACAAATTAGCTGAAACATTGCCCAAAATATATTGTACTCCTCCTGTATGACCATTTTCTCGACATTTCAACTAACAAACACAATCTTCCCCGTCTGTGGTATTCTTGTTTTGACGCACTCTATCACACATTCAGAAATTCCTAATTTGCTCTCTACATTTTTTGAATTTTGAATCAAATTTGCAAACAGAATTCTCTTCAAAGTCCTTACACTAGTGAAAGTAAAGTGTATGAAATGTCCTGTGTGAAAGAGTGCATGAAAACAAGAATACCACAAACCCATGAAGGACTTGACTTTGAAACTGGCTTGTGTGTGTATAACCTAACCCAACACACACACACACGCCCACTTTGTAGAAAGTCTAGACGCAGAGGCTTCAACTGCAGAGAGTAAATCAGGGCAGAGCTGTGTGTGTGTGTGTGTGTGTGTGTGTGTGGTGTGTGTGTGTGTGTGTGTGTGTGTGTGTGTGTGTGGTGTGTTGTGTGTGTGTGTGTGTGTGTGTGTGTGTGTGTGTGTGTGTGTGTGTGTGTGTGTGTGTGTGTGTGTGTGTGTGTGTGTGTGTGTGTGTGTGTGTGTTGTGTGTGTGTGGTGTGTGTGTGTGTGTGTGGTGTGTGTGTCAGATGATCAGATGAGATGCGAGGTGATGTCAGCACTTTATCGACCTCGCTGCTGTCGCCTCCTCATCTCCAGAGGGAGGAGGAGAGGGGGGGGGGAGATAAGGATGAGATCAAAACAAAGGCAGATGGAGTAGAAACAAATCTGAGAGAGAAAATACAAAATAAGGGAGAGAAAATGACAAAAGAGATATAATGGGTAGAAACATAGAGCAAAGAATAAAAAAGATGAAAAGGAATAATGAATGAGAAAGCAAAAACTGAGTCAGGACTGCGGAGAGCAGAACGTGTTGGAAGCAGGCAGCGAGGAGGGGGAGGAGAGGAAGGAGGGGGGGAGGAGAGGGAGGAGGAGGGAGTAAAGGACAGAAGTGCTAAAGATCAAACCACAAATTGTACTCATCTAATCATAGAATGTCAACATTCTTCTTCTTGTAACAAAATGCTGTTTTCAGCCTAAGCCCTAAGTCCTGCTTCTCTCTGTTCTCTTTTAAATTAATGACTTTGGACGTCATAACATTTTATTTATTTGATACTATGGATTAATTGAGAGAATAATTGGCAGATTAATTGATAATAGAAATAGTTGTTAGTTCACCTCTCCCATATCAAAGTTCAAGGCTTTTATTGGTCATACGTGCATAGCTACAGTGTAGTTATGACGATGAAAATCTTAGGTCACAGGCTTACTCCAACAGTGCAACACAACAGATAAACTCAAACAAATAGTGCAAGTAAATAGTAAATACAAAAGGAAAAAAAGTGAAATGGTTAAATAGTGCAAGTGATGGAATGATATATTAGATAAATAATTCCTAAGTAGCAGCCAGATGAATATTATGGATGTTGTTTCAAAGTTCAGGTGTTTAACAGTCTTATTGCCTGTGGTATGAAACTGTCCCTGAGTCTGGTGGTTTTAGTCCGGATGCTGCGGTACCGCCTGCCAGATGGCAGCAGACAGAACAGTTTGTGGCTGTGGTGTCACTACATATATATACATACATATATCACTGCACTCCAATGTGATCTGAAATCAGGTGCAGTTTGATTAACATCTTATCTGAACATCTAGGGACATATTAAATATTTAAAGCCCTATTGAAGTGCACTTAATTCTTGTTTACTCCAAGAAGATGTTGCCCACAATTGACAGCAGATATTGTGATTCATTAATAATCGAATGCATTTTCCAGGCGGGACCCCATGGTCCCTCCGTTCTCCGTTGGAGGAGCAGATCTGGATCCCTTCGGGTGAGTCTCTCTCCCTCATAATAAATCCCTACAAATTATTTTTTATGGAAATCATTTTGCAGATATATATATATAAGCACCAGCGTGTTTTTTTGTTATAATCTGGGATTTTAGGGATGAACAGTCCCTCCACACAGGATTACTGGCGCTGGCCCAGACTCCCTCTGCCAGCTCAACGTGAACCACAAACATTAGAAATACTAAACCAGAGCAGTCTGTGTTTAGCCTGAACATGAGAATGACATCACTTTACTGCCTTACATGTGCTTCCCTGTATTATCCTACAATAGGTTTCTTTTTAAATCAATGACGGTCAGGGTTTGACTTTTTGCAGAAATATTTCTTTACCTTATTACAATTAGTAGATGTAGTATTATGCACATTTTCAGGTTCATATTTGTATTCAGTGCCTCTACTGGGACATGTCTCCATGCTTTAATGTTCCAAAAGCTCTTTATTTTTCTCATACGGCCTGTGCTGCAGCACCTCTTTTCCCCCTCTGTCTGAAACCAGAGCGCAGTCTGCTCTGATTGGTTAGCTGGCTGCCCCTTAGCCAATCGCGTATAAAGATGTGGGAGCGCTAGCCAATAGAAGCGCAAGTGTTATATAGTGATGTCACTGTGTTCAGGAATCAAACAAAGAAGTCCAATGGAAGCATAAAGCATAAAGCACAACAGGGCTTCTTTAAAGAGAACAACTTGTATACATACTGTTTAGGCATATGCCACAAAAGCTTGATTGGGTACAGTCAGATGTCTGAGAGGACTTCTTTTGTATTTTGTTAATTGTCTTTCATGCTTCAGGTTGTGGAAAGCCCTCTTTACAAACATATTTTATTTTGAATGTTGAAAACATGCTCTGAGTCAATTAAAAGGGTAGAAGGACCCAAAAAGAAGAGAAGAATTCACAGCCGTTTGTTAAAGAAACTGGAAGCTTAGCAACAATATCTTTGCAGATTTAATAAGCAACAGGTTTGAGTGTCAGGGGCACACAAATGCCTTGAACAACCTGGAATTAACCGCCAATGTGTTGCTGTTTCAAAGTCATTATTTTAGATTCACAATATAATGACGTTAGGCCTGGGTTACCCCTGCTGAAACGGATCAGGGAACACCAGCTCAACCTCTTCAATCAAACCCCAACAATCTGACAAACTAAATACTTAAAGTTCAGTTGCAGTGTTGTGGTTAAATAATGAATAAGGGTGTTTTACACTTTTGTGGCCTGGAAAACAAATTCAAATCCAACCGTAATCTTTCTGTATAATCAAATCTAAATGGAAGAGGTCATCTTTGAATTCTTCTTCTTTTGGATCCAAAACTATTTCAAATGTAAATAATACATACGGTGTATAATTGGTGTAAAGAAGAAAAACCAGCTGATTCCAAACTTTTCATGGTAGTGTTACTATGGCAACATTTGGCATATTTTGATAGCATCAAATGGAGCGTGGCCCTTGTCCTCTGTTTTTATCATCAGACATATAACTTGTTGTGTTTTATCTCTTGTGTAATTAGAAGTTTTGGCCCTTTATCAAATGAAATGGCCAGTCTCTCCACAATGTTTGACTGGTTTGTACTTGAGAAAAAGCAGTTTCCAGTTCAAACTATAAAACACTCATTAAACTTAAACTAAGGGAAGAAGTGTGTGAAAGAAAAGATAAATTACACATATCCTCCCCCCCCCCCAGGTCCCGTGGTGGTGGCGGGATGATCCTGGACCCCCTGCGGTCGGGGTATCCTCGCTCTGGTTTTGACCCATCAACTGGAATACCAGACATCCTGCCTCCTGGAGCTGTTCCCCAGGGGGCTCGCTTCGACCCGTTTGGACCAGTCGGACGACCCAGACCAGGGTACAACACACACACACACACACACACACACACACACACACACACACACACACACACACATGACACTCTTATAAATGTGTCTATTTTTGTAAAAGTAACCCCCTCTGCTGGCTCAAGATAAGAATCTACAAGCTGAATGATACTGAAAGGAGAGAGAAGAGATAATACATGAATACATTCTCATTTAAAAATGTTCACAGCGCTTGCATCTTTTTGTGTATATTGCAAAAAAAATTGAGCTGCCAAACTTCTTGTTTCTGTGAAAGTTTGTATTTAAAGAAAAATGGCAGCAGTTGGTCTAAGATTATGTAAAAAAAAAAAAAGAATAACTAATGTGGGCCACCCCGAAAACGTTAGGAGCCTTGTTTTAAAAGACCTAAAACACGAGTAAGCCAGCTTATACTGGGCTTTTGTGCTATATATTTCTTGTTCTGGTAAAAAGCCTGGCAGATGAGAGTCTCTGGATATTATTTGAGTGGCAGCTACTTAAAAGCGATGTGTAACGGGACAGTTGTGGAGAAGATAGAAAATCACAGTTTTGGTGACTCACGTTCAAGGCCTTGTTAGCATGCTGCTGTTCCAAAAAAACTCCCAATTTGGGTAACTCTGATCTAAAAAAAGCATGTTTGTTTTCCAGGCCGGACCCGGACCACATGCCCCCCCCGGGGTATGACGACATGTTCATGTAGTGCTTCCTTATTTTCTACTCCCCGTTTGCTACTCACGACAACATCCTGTCCTCCAGCCAATAGGAGGAGGATCTCCTCTTCCCCCCCTGCAGGGTTTGATCCGCTTCAGTGGCCTGAAAATAAAAATGTTTGCCTTTTTTATTTTCCCGTTTTTGAGAAAGAGGGTTTCATATTATTGGTTTCTTATAACTTATGTACAACTCGTGTATATAACTTGTGTAGAAGTTCCCTTAGTGATAAATATACATCAGCAAATGTGCTTTTTTTCCTCTGCTTCCTGGAGGATAGAAGTGAGTTTAGATGATTATTGTCCCATTAAACTGCATCTTGTAGTTCTAATTTATGCATAATAAAGAACAAGCGCTTGTATTTCTGTTGTGGATACATAAGAAGAGCATGACACGGTTCCTTACAGCTGTTTTGTTTGGATTGTTGTTGATTCTACAACATAGTTGATGAAATATCCCATGCCAAAATAAAAGTCTTAGATTAACAATCTGTTGTCTGTTCTTTCCATATTTATAATTCCTTCATTACTGCTGATGAAGGTATCAAACTGTCAGCGCAGTGTCAGGTTTTAAATGTCAAATCAAGTTCAGACAAGGTTCAAGAGAGACACATTTGCACACTCGATTAAAAACAACAAAACAGAACTTTTATTGGTCACGTTAACAAAATGAAGAATCAGCATTGTTGTTATGTACAGTATACAGCTCCTCCTCAGTATGTACAGGAACAAGGCATCTATACACTTTCACAGCTCACACACTTAGAACATGCAGATTCAGCGGCCTCCGCACAGCAGCGCTTCAACTATCAGTGGAGAGGGGCCTCTTCTCCAACGGATGACATACAAATCCATATAAATGTATCTGTGTGTGTATTCAATGGATCAGTTTCTCAAGTGAGAATATATTAAATGAGTTTTCTACGTTCAGTTAGGGAATAGCTGCAGCTCCCTACATTCATCTTTATTTGCTTCAAAAGAGAGGTTTATTAAGAGGAATAAAGTTGATCTTGAGTAGGATTTTTAAGATTTGGGAAATATGAATGGATAATCAGCACATTTAAACACTTGTCAGATTATGATATGATTTTAACAACATACGGCATTAACACAATGTACATAAGTAGCTGTCACAAAATACACCATAGAGCAACACCAGGGGTCTGTGCAGCTGAACGCATCTCAAATAGACCGATTGGAAAACACATTGTTGTAATAACAAAAACAAATTCTATCTTTGTGGTTTGTGTCAAATTAAATAAATACGATCCAAAGAATCTTCAAAAGCAATCTTCAAAATCATGATGAATAATAAAAGTCCTCGTTTTATACAAGTAAAGGATACATTTGTGCCGTAGATGCTTCAATGTTCTGTTTTTGTGTTAACATAATGCTGGAACCAGATGAAAGCAGAACGTTTCATACATTCACTACAGAATGGAGTCTTAAGAAAGACATATTTGAGACTCAGCCAATTTCTTTTATGAAATGACATTTGACTCAATTCACTCCTTCATCACTTGCTTTTGTGCAAATAACATGAAGAGATAAATAGGAATAAAAAGCTTTAAAGTTACTAATAAAACAATTAACTGTTAACATCTGGATAAAAAAAATGTAGAAATACTGAACAACACTTCTGCTTTATAAAACTTTATAGACCTCGATTTTCACTCACTTTGATCAAGTATCGTTACAATGGTCTTTGTTTGTCTCAATATCTTCATATACTTATTCATATTTTCTTTACTCTCTTAACATTCCCACCAGCTGACAGTAAAACTAATATACAACCACTTCAAAAACCAACTGATATATCCCTTTAAATTCCATTTCCCATTATTTTCTGTGCTAAACCTTACTTTCATTGTCATAAATGGATTGCAAAAATGCACATCTTTGATTCACAAACAGACACACAACTACTTTCCCAGGCCACGTTATATTTTTTGTCATATATTTCATAGCCTTTAATATGCATTTCATTTCATTCTTGTATCGTAAAGCGACATTTCACCTGCAGGGAATACTTTCTTTCCTTTTTTTACATTTCATTATTGAAAAAGTCAACTTCCTGTTTCTTGTGCCTGCTTTTATTTTGAAGGCTATACATGTTACTACTAACAGATGCTGTAGCCCCAAAAATGATTCCAGATGGGTGAAATATCGCTGTATCTGGTTAGATACACATCTTTGAACTTGTACAAATAAAAGAGCAGGAATGTTTATGCAGCAGTGTTCCCAAGGCGTCTGCACTGAAACCATGTGACCGACAGAGATTGTGATATTGCGTGACGGTGCTGTGTTACACCATTAAATTGTACATTCATTGAGTCTCTGAGTAAAATGCTACTGCTGTGTGTTTCATCTGAGCATATTGTATCTGTATATAAAGGGAGGCATCAGCAGGATGTACCGTTTTATGTTTTTAGTTTGTTAAATTGAATAAAACTGGAGGGTGCTTAGGGTTACTTTTCTCTATTTTCTGCTGATTTTTTTATATTTTTCATCAGGAGTTTGTTTTTGGAGCTTGGCAACCTTCTCTGGGTATTTTATGCAGCAGCAGGATGGGAAGTGATTAATGAGGCTGAGCTGGGGGGCACAACCCTGCCCCGGCTGCTGAAGTGTCCTTGAGTAAAGCTCTGAATCGCAAGCAGCTGTGGGAACAACTGACCTCTGACCTGGATGGAGGTAGGGACTGTGACTGCTCTGGTTCAGGAAAGGAAACGGCTCATCAGAAAAACAGAAGCAAAGGTCTCTTGAGTAAGAGCACTGATATATTTGCTTTAACACTTAACTACTGTATGCTGCATTTCTTTACAGCAGATGTTTTCAATCGGTGAGGATTCGCAAAAGAGCTCACATCTGAACACACATGATACATACAGCTGAAAAAACTGAAATGAAAGTCCAAAGTTATGATATGATTTTAATATGTATAGGTCTGTGCTTGTTTTATTCAAAAACTACTGACAACAGCACTTTAACATTTCAATTAAAATATTTTTTTAGAAAACAGGTCAAAGTGACAAAAAATATGTTTTGAATACATTTTAAATAAATTAATACATTTCAATGAATGTTATGCCAAATAAAAAAATCTTCAAAAGTGTTGTATTGATGATATAAAAGTCAAACAATGTTGTTTGTCTGGTATTGTTCAGTGCCGCTCCATGTTAATCTTATTAAAATATGTTGTCTAATAGCAGCGTGTACAAGCTAATGAAGCAGTAAGCGGCTTCAAAATATAAATTACAGCAGTTTCAAATAGTAAAATATATATCTTAAAGTTCGAACATGTTTGATGTATTTCGTTACAGAACGATTCTTGCTCCTGCCAGTTGTTTTTTGTGAGTAGAATATGATTTGTTCAACACATCAAGTCTCCTATACTATGGCAAACAAATACATAAAAAACGGCACCATCCGCTGAGGTTTCAGTCGTCTGCTGTGTCCTCAGGATTTGCTGCAGCACGTTCTGACTGCTCAGCTCAAATGTGCCCTTGGTCTGGTGAGAATTAAAGCTCCCACTTATAGATGATTTGTACTAAAAATGGACTTCTGCGTGTCCCCTCAGGTTTGTATATTTCCAAGAGGTTTTTAAGAGTTTATACCATTGTCTCCTCTGTGGTGCCCTCACAAGGACTTTCCATGACATCCGAGAGCGGCTCTGCCATGGGTCCTTGATATAAATAGACGATTTCTATGGTAACACAGTCATTGTGCTGCAGACAGAATAAAGATTGATTTTCTCTGTGTCTTTGGTCAAGGTTCTGTCTTGACATTGAAGGCGTCACATAGGATCAGAAACATAGTTACGTTTCTTTCAGACGATTAGCTACGTCCTTCCTATGTCTGCTTCTGTTTTCTGGTAATCATCCATTCATGTCTTTCATTTTGTGTTCATCGTTTTTCATCTCATTCAACAGCAACATGGCTGTCCAGTAAGAACGTCAGATTCATGTATAGATCACTGAACAGACCTACAAGGCTCAGAGGACCATCATACAAAATGTCCATCAAAGAGACATGGACCAACAAGAAAGACACTTAAAATGTCCAAAAAGAAATATGAAACGGCAACAAAGAGACACAATTCGACTATAAAAACGACCAAAACAACAACAAAGAGATGCAAATCCGTTGCAAAGAGAATCAGAGAGACTAGCTACGGTTACGAGAAAGATAATCAAAATGACTATAAATAGGGGTTAAACAACTGAAAAGAGATGTAAAAACAGCTAAAAAGTGACATAAATTGACCTCAAAGACACTCACAGCAGGGAAAACAACCACAACAAGACACAACATTACTGTAAAGACACATAAAACAACTACAAAGAGATGCAACACAGCTGCAAATCCATCTCAGAAGCTCCTGTCTGCAATTTCTTAGTTAAAGATATCCAGATATTTATACCGGTAATCATTTTTAACTTTAGGGGACACATCTACGGTGGCCGAAAGATGAAATGCGCTACAATGGTCCTTAACATTTCCAGTAGGAGAAACGCTGCACTTTCAAAAACGATGCAAATATGAAAACACAAATGTGCCAAAACACATGCAAATAAAGAAACATCTTCACCAACTTGACAACAATGTGCAGTGTTTACTAAAAGCACTGCGTAATCTCTTAGACAAAAAATTAAAATTAATAACTAAAATAAAACTCCAAACATCTTTAATTGTGTTACTTTTTTGTAAAGCTCTTTTAGTTTTAAACCTGATTTTTATAAGCTTCTTAGTTTTTGCAACAGTCTGTAAATATACACAACTTTATAATAAAATGCACACATTTACCTTTTTCTAGACTAAACACAGGTATAGGATCCTAAGTTAAAAAAATATGAGGTTATCATGAGGTTGTTAACATCGCAATTTATCAGTGGATGTTTGCTGGAACTACTTGTAAACAGCGTGTTTCCTGACGGACACACACAGCGGTGAGACCGGTCAGGTAGAGACCGGTTCCAGTCAGCACCGATGCAGACTCGCTGTTTGAGGGCGAGTCTGCATCTCCCCCTCCACACTCGTTGGTTTGGAACAGCACTTAATGTGGCAGACCCTCCGCGCGAACGGCGGGGTAGTGTGTAGGGGTAGGGTGTAGGGCGTGGTTTGGGATTGGGCCTCAATCACTGGAGGATATGTATCAGACTTCCTTTGGAGACAGCATCGACTTTACTTTCACAACATATGAAGTTGTCCTCCCCAACTTTTGATGAAAGACGTGCTTCCCTTTAGGCACAGAAGCAATCATCAACCTTTCTGTTTCCTCCTGACCCGATTCAATCCCTTTGTGTCACTGAACTCTCTCTAAAAACCTTTCAGAAATGTTTTCTTCCAGCTGTGTGCGCCCGACCTGCACCAACCACAGTTCCCTCTCTCTCTTGTTGTTTCCTCCCACTAACAAGGACCTGCAGGTTGAACCTAATGTCTCGACAAGAATGAGAGTGAAAGTGCTTTTTCATGCTCGTTAAAACCAAACATGAGTCACGCCCGACTGTTTATTCCTGTCTGTTGTTATTCAGATACCTCTCCTGCATCTGCTTACTTCTCATTTCTGTTTCTCTTAACAAACCAGTCCCTGAAATACACTGTAATCCCTGAAACGGGGAAATCATTGTAGCCTACATTTTACTTATGCTTGTATAGTGGCGTTGTACAAATAGAAACAGTAACACTAATTTGACATTGAACCTTATATACAGTCTGTTATACAATTTATTGTGTCAGCACACCGCAGGCCGTAAAAGTCAAGCTAATTATCTCCATTAACTTTCTATGACAAATTGAATCTGATTTAAGTGTGTGTCGCGAGTGAGTTATATGCTGGCTCTACATATACAGTCAACCACCAATCACAATCATTCTTAACCTTGTGAACAAAACTATAAAGGCTCTGTCTGCGATCAAACCTCGAAAATGAACGTGAGACAGGACAAAAACACAGAAAAAAAGGATTTGTTTGCAAAAATGAACGTCAGTTGAGTGGTGGTGTCTTGTTTTCTTTTCTTATTGCAATGTAATGTACATCATCATCATTATTATTGATGTTATTTTTTAATATAATATAAAACTGGCAACTATCGCCTTACGCTCTTATTATGGAGCTTTATTACAACATGCAGATTAGACTTTTTTTTCTTTTTCTTGAGGCAGACCGTCCGAATCATTCCCTCTACCAAGCTTCCTGCCTGCAGCAGGAAGTGTTAAAGTGAAGTCCAAAAAAGTGTGATGTTGTTCATTTGAAGATTAAGCAAGAAAGCCGCTCCAAATAAATGACCCTGTTCCACCAGAAGCAGCCACACAGATCTTATCTTACTCAAGGACACCTCGGCAGGAGATGACTGTAGCAGGGACCAAACCTGTCCCCAAACACGTCAGTCTTTCAAATCATCAAAGGATTTTAGAACAGTGCTGACCAATTTCATAAATGTTGTTATATTCGTTAAATGCTTTAGGAGACACTTGTCAGGAAATCAAGTCCTTGTGAAGTATTATTCTTTCATTCCTGCAGAACATTTAAAGTGAGCTTGGTATTCTTTCTTTTCAATCATAATAACATTTATGACTTGATCTACTAGATTTGCAAAAAATTGTTCTTAAATAGTTTAGTCAATTGTCAGATATTGGCAATTATTTTGAAAATAGATGTGTTAACCTCTCTTCTGTTAAGAAAAAAATAAAGAATTCACTGGTTCCAGTCACATAAACATCGATATTTGCGGGTTTTTAGTTTTTTGGTTAAAACAGGAAGCTTTATTTATTACATTAACCTTTTCTGCCATTTTATAGATTAAATATTTATTCTACAATAAAAAAAACCCTAAACAACCTAAAATGTTTAAACCATTGAATTATATTTGTTAACCTATGAGTTGTTTGTCATGTAAATACTCTGAATGTTTTATATTTAGACCCAGTTTGGCTCGGTTTCACAGTTGAGTTTTGTTTGTTCTGATCCAGCTGCTGGTTAGTTGCTGCTGCAGATGTTTTGCACACCTGCATTGTGGATTTGGTTTCTGAGCGTTGAGCTTTAGCTGGTCCTCTACATCCCACATGTTCACATGAAGTATTTACAGTATATTTGAATACGAAATACAAATATTGTACATATTATAATAAACAACTTGAGATTAGTATGTCAGTGTTTACGGATATAAAGTCAGAATCAAGATGTTCTCACAAGTTAAAACGTATTAGGACATATTACGTGTAAGTGTGTGTGGTTGTGTGTGTGTGTGTGTGTGTGTGTGTGTGTGTGTGGCTACATTACCCTTGGCTAATTGGCTCACTATGCAGACCTTAATACATTAGCATAATAATATTTGCGTATACACAATTTACAGTGTCTGTGTTTACTCATTAAGGCATATTGTATCCTTACATGACATAAATAACATCTGTTTACATATCATACAAATAAGTAGACGCTGTGTCATTAAAGGTTCATTCCAGTCAAAACCAGCTTCTTTTCCGCGATAAGAGCTGCAGTCAAATAGAAAAAAAAGGCTTCTTAATGTTTGGTTGTGTTTTAAAAAAAATTAAATTAGCTTAAAGTTTATTTATTTTCTGTATTCTTAAAAGTTATTCGTGAGGTTTTCTTTTTACAGCAGCGATTAGCTTGTAGCACGGTAGCTTGTTTTATTGTCCACTAAATACTCAGGAGCTTCAAATGCCAGATAAATATAATGACTTATATGAGGATCTGCTTATAGTTGATATTTACTTGCAACATGATACAAAGAGGCTGTTGAAAAAGTGATGCTAGCAGAAAATGCTGATTAATAAACACGAGGCAGCAGTTTTTCAGTGATGTAGTAGAAATTGGATATGTGACATGATAGTTTGGAGACTTGGCTTGTCATTATTTTGTGGTTATTTCATATTCACCACATTTTCAATCTAAAACATTCAGCATTATTTTTGATATTCACACCTTTAATTTCTCATTTCTAGTTATGTCACTTTTTCAGCTATCTGCGTTCGATCTCAACCAAACATGACCTGATTCTTGTGATGAAAAAACACATTTCGCTTTTTTCCCACTGTCATAAAAACATCTATTTGCAACAGTGACCATTTCCTTTTCATCCCTCATGTTGTTGTTTGGGAGGTAAAAACACGAAGGTTTTCATATAAGAACCTTCAGGTGGAGGACAAAGATGATGGATGACTAACAAATCAGGTATGAAGAGCTCAGGGCTTCTGATGCAATGCTTTCTGGGTAATACGTGTCACCCTCTCCACAGTGACTCATATCAGATGTCCGTCTTACACCTCCTCCAGCTCTGCATTTTAATGCATTTTCTTATTTTTGGTGAAAAAAGCATTGCATTCAGAGAAGAAACAAGCAACTAATAATGTCAAATAATCATTTTGGTTCAATAAATCTCGACCAAAGGGTGCATAAAGATCTTATGGCGCTTTAGTAGCAAGTTAAGTTAAGATCTTTTCCAAAACTCTTGGCAATAAGTGAAGTGGTTTATTGTAATTGTAGGCACTCAAGTATGTTATTTAATGCAGGTTTTAATAACACTGTTTTGTTTTAATTTTTTGCTGATAGTAAACCTAGACATATTTTTGATATGATTTAATCTCGATGTGTTGCTGATGTGGTTGATAAGCGTAATTGTCTCACATCATGTCAAAAATGTTGCCTGTGTTTATTTTTGCAAGAGCTAGCATCCAACTTCCCATTAAGCTTTCTTATAATAGTACAGTACTAACATTTTCTATCAATGTACTGTTTTGTCTGGTGGATTTCCAAAGATCACAGCAGCAAGTCAGATATTATTCATGTTATTGAGGTTTAAAACAAGGCTAGGTTTAAATGTTGATCGTATTTAGGTTGCCTGATGGATGAGGATCAATACTGACCTTTATCAAATCTTTGTTTCTGCAGTTGCAACCAATCAACACATGTGCTTTTACTGTAAAACTCTGATTAATATATTAGGATTTATATTGGAGCTTTTTTCATATACAGCCATTCACCTCCAAATGTGCTCTGTTCCACACTAACATATAGGCTTACCTCTTTTCTCTTACCGGGTCGAGCCCTCTTTTGTTAGATAAAACATCCTTTATGATTGGTTAGAATAAATATCCCAGACCCTTGTTCATCCCAAAACGCTGGGTTAAAGCTGGGTCGCTCCTGCAGAGAGCCTTGTGCTTAACATGGGATTCCCCTGTCTGCACAAATGGGGGGAGCTGCACCATTTTGCATCCCCGTGTTGCAACTGACTCAGAGGAAGGCAGGTTGTACAGTGAAAATTAAGCTAATTGGCTCCATGTGAAGAAGAAGAGGATGAAGCAGCAGGAGGAGGATTGCTTGGTCCTGGTTCTGATTTGGCGTCCCGGCTCGGACCTGGCTGGGTGTTACTCCGCGTCTCTGCGTGTTCCACCAAAAACTCCTCACCTCCGTCCACGTCCACGCCCTCGCCGCCTCCTACTGCCTCCCCAGTGGCCAGCTGCTTCATTCTCAGGTTAATGGAGCCGTAAGTCCTCTTGGGGCGAATAAACGCCGCCCTGCGTCGGTACATCTCGCCCCGGCAGATGGACACCATGAGCAGCACGGAGAGGAACATCCCCCCCAGAGTCAGCAGGCCCAGGCCCGCGATGATGCACTTGTCCAGGTGGGAGCCCAGCTGGGCGTAGTACATCTCCAGCTTCTCCATCTGGCGGGCAGACACGGAGTCCGGGTCGACCTTGGCCTCTCGGGGGATGGTGTAGGCGATGACCACCAGCACGATGCCGCTCACCAGGAACACCAGGGCGAAGATGAAGCCGTAGTCCGCGGTGTTGTCGTCAGGGGGGTGGAACTCGGTGAAGTCCTGGCCGTCCTCCTGACCTCCAGCTCCTTCCTCGTCATCGTACAACCGCGGGGAGAGCTCCAGATGCTGCTGCTCCACCTGGGAGAGGAAAAGAAAGACACAAAGTAAAGAAGACAAACAAGAGGAGGGTATGACCAAGAATAAACCATATTTTGATGAAGACATTGAAAATAAAAGATGATGCTTAAAATATGTCAAATATTACTTCAATTTCCCTGATGGGGGCGCCATAATATTATAAAATGTTGAATTAAGTCACTTTTTTGTATAGCTTTGTGAAGTCCAAAACCTGAGAGCGACTGTTTGCAGCTTTGATTTTGGCAATTGAGTTGGATGAGTGGAAAAAAAGGTTTGAACCCGTAAATGGTAGCTTGCCTCTTGTCCAATTTTTATTTTGAGGTTGTCAGTTAGCTGCTTACGTTAGCTACTATGCTAGCCCCTTCAGTTTTCCCTACTCTCCTTTTTTCTGGAACCCAAACGTTGAAATGAATGATTTGAAGATTTAGGACGGTCAGGCATGAACAAAAATCAACATTCGCTCCCGTTCTGTCCTTTCTTTGCTTTAATGTCAAAAGGCTCTTATTTTTCTCATATTGCCTGTGCTGCAGCACCTCTTTCAGCCTCTGTCTGAAAAATATATATTTTAGGCCCCTTAGCCTATCACGTACAATATTTTGGAGCCTAGCCAATAGAAGAGCAAGTGTTACACAGTGATGTCGCTATGTTAAGGAAGTAAACAAAGGAATCCAATGGAGGTGTTTTCAGGGAGGGGGGCATGCACAAAAAAACTATTTAACACACTTCAGGAAAGGGAAAGCCACAAAAAGCATAATAGGGCCTATTGGGGAATCTTATGTTGTTTTGTGATGTTTGTGCTGGAGCCGCTTTATCCAAAACAGCACCCCGGTTAGAGAGTTGACACAGAGACAGGAAGTACAGTCGTTGGACTTTATATTAGCTTGGTTCTGATCATCAACACGGAATACATCATGCTTGATGTGGAATCACATACAGGATGTTGAATGGGTTGATGAGTATGATGATAATGATAACGTAGAGTAGAGAATGAATGAATGCTTTATTCTTCACGAACGCATTCTCTCTCTGACGATGGTAATTATGCATGTGACGATGCGACCGCAATAATGTCCTGTCATGAACACACATGTGCAACCAGCTCGAGGACCCGTAGCTGCACTACTTTAGCTGTCCCTAAATGTGCCTGACTAAAACACGAACGATATAACGCAGATCAAGGAAAACAAGGGGAATTTACAACAGCCGCCCCCAGAATAGCATAGCTATTATGTAAAACAGAATAAATTCCCTAAGGTGCAGCAGAAGTCCCTGGATCAGCATCGTCGTCCGGTAGAGCTGGTAGCTGCACAAGGCGTGCCACGGGTCGCAGGTACGTCTTGTCCCCGACTTGAACCTCAGCCGACCGGATGCATCCATCAGCATTGGCATTCAGCTTGACGACCCTCCCCACTGGCCAGTGGGCACGTGGAAGCTGAGGATCAACTATCATCACGACAGTACCTTGGAGAAGACCATCAGTGTGCTGCCGCCACTTCTGGCGGACTTGAAGGGATGGCAAGTAGCTTCTGATGAACTGCACCCAGAAGTGGTCAACCATCATTTGACAATGACGCCAACGCCTCTTGCTGAGGGTGTCTGTAGCGTATGATACTTGTTGAAGGGAGGCATCCCGCCGCCCCATCAGCAACATGCTTGGCGTCACAGGATCTGCGAGGTCTGATGACACATAGCCTAAGGGTTTGGCATTTAAGATACCTTCCACCTCAACTAACAAGGTGAGGAGGACTTCTCCCTGGAGAGACTGAGTGCCGATCACCACTTGTAGAGCCTTCTTGACTGATTGTATCTCGCGCTCCCAGGCACCACCAAAGTGGGGAGATGCTGGCGGGTTAAAGCGAAACTTGATCTGTTTCTTGGCAAGTTCCTCTTGCAGTTGGGGCATCATTCCAGCAAACGCCTCCTCAAGCTCCCTAGCTGCTCCTCGGAAGTTTGTCCCCTGATCTGAGAGAATCTCGAAGGGGGTGCCTCGCCGAGCGATGAATCGCCTCAATGCCAAGAGGAAAGCATCTGCATCGATGCTATTAAGCAGATCTAGGTGGACACAGCGAGTGGTGAGACATTTAAAGATGACTCCCCACTGTTTTTCACTGCGCCGCCCTACCCTGACAGTATATGGCCCAAAACAGTCGACACCAGTAGAGAAGAATGGAGGCTTAAGGAGCCGCAGACGGGCAGAAGGTAAGTCGGCCATAATCGGTATCACTGGCTTCCCTTTCCACTTCCTGCATCCAATGCAAGTCCTCTGATGATGCTTGACGGCCTGTCTCCCACGCAGGACCCAGTACTGGCGCCTAGTCTCAGCAAAGACCCTGTCGGGCCCTGGATGCATACATCATGCTTGATGTGGAATCACATACAGGATGTTGAATGGGTTGATGAGTATGATGATAATGATAACGTAGAGTAGAGAATGAATGAATGGTTTATTCTTCACCAACGCATTCTCTCTGTGACGATGGTAATTATGCATGTGACGATGCGACCGCAATAATGTCCTGTCATGAACGCACATGTGCAACCAGCTCGAGGACCCGTAGCTGCACTACTTTAGCTGTCCCTAAATGTGCCTGACTAAAACACGAACGATATAACGCAGATCAAGGAAAACAAGGGGGAATTTACAACAGGGCCCTTTAGAGAAATGTAATCTAAACAAAAGCGTAATTTAGCACCAAAGTCAGATGTTTTATGATTTGTGCAAATTAAAGATATTTATGAGACTAAAAGTATAACAACCCTGTATAAAAAGCCTAACATTACCTTGCTGTTGCCTGAAGTTGAGGGCGGACCCCCCGCCAGGACAGTCGCCCTCTGTTGGCGGTCCTCATTCTCATCGTCCTGCAGGTAGGAGGCGTTCTCGAAGCCCCTGAAGCCCCCCCTTACTGCGGCCGGCGCTGGAGACACGCTCTGCCCCCCTCCACCACCTCCTCCCCCCCGCAGCTCCCGGAGCTCTACGCCGTTGAAAGAGGACTCCATCGAAATCTGTTGGATGTGCTCATGTCTTCACCATCCCTCCACTGTGCACTATCCTCACTGAATAAACACAAAATAATGATGTAATGATGAAGAAATACAATTATTTTAGGGACATATGTGATCAATGAAGGTCTTGTTGGTAAGTTGCTATTGGCATTAGAGTTATTGGAGGTCATATTAATGGTGTCATACTTTAAATATTCATATACAGGGGCTTAAATCCACACATTAGTGACCTGCAGCCTTTCACTTTATGTAAAGTGAAAATACAGTGATGCTATTCAGCCTTTCGGCTGTATTTTGTATATAAAATGTGATAAAGGATATACATTTCTTATTGCATTTCTTATTATTGTTCATTTCTTAATATTATTGTTAGAAGTATTAATGAATTAATCAAGTACTAAATTATACAATAGTTAACAGTGGAATCTTTTCTTTTTAGTCCACACGACACTTTTATAAAAGTCCAAAAAAATTATAATTATTAAAAAAAGACAAATCTAACAATTCAAAAGCAATGTAAAGGATAAATAATGCAAGATCTTTGCAACATATGATCATAATATAGTAGAATGATACATTATTATAAAGTGTGTGATTAGATATGAAATGCAGTAACATGTATAACAAAAATAATATAGCAAAGCAATAGAACATCAAATTCAATAGATTATAACATGTAATAGAGTATAGAATGGGTATAGTATATTGTATCATAATTGACCACAAAATAGAAATAATTAACATATAGCAAGGTTTATAAAAAACAATGATTTTCAATGTTGTTGTGTCTTAGCAGCTGAATGGTGTGGCATTAATCAATGAGTCACTAATAATATTAGTATGAAAGAATTATGTTAATATGACAGTGTAATTTATATTATATTCTAATAAATTATAAACCAATTTGATGAATTTGCTTTTTTTGTCTTTTTTCTTTACATATTATTTCCCAGAGAATAAACTGTGAGTGTGTGCATGCTACAGTAACACCTCTGAGCTCTGGGTGTGAACCTGTCCATGTTCAAACCCTCACACCGGTTACTGTAACCATGAGACTGTCAGAATATCAAAACCACCATGATAGCCTTTATCATGAGGTGTCATTTCACCAACAATATGTCATTTTTGAGTATTGTTCATCAAATTGTTTGTGTTTAAACAGCCGATTAATCCCCAGGGAGCTCCAGGCTAAAGTAGCCCACTGACACAGTTACCATTGAACCGCACATCAAGCCCCGTGGCCCGCAGAGGAGAGCCAGATGCCCGTGGCAAGGTGTCCGGTCACCAGCAGCACCGTGACCTTGTGATGCGCCAAACAGCCAAAAACCTGGACCAATACACTCCATCTATGAGCGTGTGTGTGTGTGTAAGAGCGATAATATCATCCAGGGCAGATAAGCACCACACCGACTGACACGTTATTCATTATCCGGATCTGACTGCAGATAACACGGACTGAGAGCGGAGGGAGAGTCAAAGGAGGACCTTATTCTAAAGGAAAATAACGCATCCGAGAAAACACAAGTGTCGATTTCTCTCCAGAGGGAAACACCGGGGATGGATTCGGTATCCAGGCAGCATCCATCCCGCTTCCCCCCCGAGCAAAAACCGAATAAATATCGCGGGTAGCATCGATCACCTGGAGGGGCATCGATCCGAGGTTTTTGCGTGAAGTGATCGGGATGAAAGCGCGGGCTCTTACCTGGTGCTGATGCCGCGACCAGGCGGGAATCAAGACGGCTGAGTGCGGGGCAGAGCATCCAGAGAGATGGATGGCTGCTGCTGGATCATATATGAGGAGGTTGCAGAGAGAGGGGGCGTGGGGGCGGTGAGGGAGGGGGGGGCGTGATGAGGGGTGAGACTGACCATGCGCAAACCCTCTGCTGGTCTGAAGGGCTGGTGCCAGGTGGAGGAGAGAGGTGTAGTGGGGAAATATTGATTAATATTAAAATAAATTGTATTAAGTAGGCTAAGTGTGATGATGAGAAGATCATAAGATCATTTTTTGAATGGTGTTGTGTAAAGTGCAAGTAAATATAGGGTATACTACAGTGCTATGTTTTTTGATGGGATATTATGTTAGATTTTCATAAATAATGTTTTTTTCATACTATAGCCTAATAAAACACTATTTTTTTTAATTATGAATTTTTTTCAAATGATACACAGAAACAACTGAAACGTTGACTTTAAATAAATGTGTTATGTCAACAAATTACACATCATTTTATTAAGTTTGTTTAAAGCAATAATGTTAAGTTGAACCTTTTATTTTACTTAATATTATTGCTTTCAACTAACCTAATACAGTTATGTGTAATTTGTTGACATAATACATTTAATTAAGGTCAACGTTTCCGTTTTTTCGGTGTACTATACATTTTTCATGAACTTTTAAAGTATACTATTCTTTTTTTTCCCAACACATTTCTATGATGTATGGCATACTATATTATACATTTGTAAAGACATACTATAAATAGTATCTATTTATATCATGTATTGAATATTTATTACATTCTTAACATAAATACTATTATATACATAGGATTTTTGGGGATATTATGTTCAGATATTTTAGTTAGTTTAGTCATGCTGTATTAGAATTAGTATTTATTAATATTTAAAGCGTACTAGACTGTTTTTATTTATTTAAAATATTTGTGTGATACCGTACTGAATTTTAAAAGGAAATTTCAATGGTGTACTATAATATAATTTGTAAGACATAGCCTACATTTTAAGTCAACAACATGAGTTTTATAAGATTGTATCGACCTGAACACAGCATATTGTGACAAGAAAATATTATTAAGAATGCATGAGAAATGGTGTTCACATCTTTTCCTGTATACATCAGTCCCCTGATCAGTTATTATTACGTTTTAAGAAAGACATGCATTGTAAATTATATTATTTTATTAAGTTAAAGTAGAATTATATTTATAAAGGATGTTAAAAAAGCCAGGAAATGAAAGACAGAAGACAACCTCCTTAGCTCCAGCTGATTTTAATGATCAAATGTACATCATATCAGGGTTTAGTTACACATTAAACACCCAATCCCTAATAATAAAAAAACAAGAAGTCATTTTTTCCCACAATACAAAAATTCTCTCATCCCTTAAGTATCAAAAGTATCAATGATTAGGCAACAACATCGGAGACATAAAGACAGCTCAGATCTGATTGTAGAGTAATGTTTTTGCAATTTATGCACTGATTGACTTTGCAGTACAATCGAACACAGAAACACTGGTCAGATCCGAGGAACAGAGTCAGATCTTTTCATGTGAAAAATACAGCAAAGAGATGAACCCACAGATGAAGCACATAATAAAGTAGTAGTAGTATAGTGGCAACATTATGTACTTTAGGGATTGTGGGAGCTAATAAATCAATAATAAACATCAGTAGTCGTGTACAGTTCGACGCTTCCTGTCGCATCGAGTGCTTTAAAGAAACATCATTCCAGTTCTTAAAATTGAGATGTTAAATCATTTTTTAAATCCACAGCACTCCATCATTTTGTTGAAAAGGCATCTGACTGGTCAGGGAAAATGATAGGATTCAGAAGTCCAGGTTAAATATACAGTCTGTCTCATTTTCATTTCGCTCCTGGTACTGTGTAAACTGAGGCAATTGCTGTGTAATTCCAGTCATCTTGTCCAAGCTTGACTCCACTTTTCTGAGCCCAAATCTAGTTTTAACACTTTGGAAACATGCAGATTTTGTGTTCTCACCAACTAATGTCAAGCCGTCTTAATTTACCAATCACGTATAAAAACTATCGTCAAGTGCACAATTTGTCAATTTCAGGTCAGCAAAAATCAACAGATGATAGTTATCTTTCCAAATCAGATCATTTTGACTCCAGTTTTAGGTCAGATTATAGTTTCTTTTACCATTTTGCTTCCCTGATTCACTGCAGAAAAATATTCCAACTTACATTTATGGATGTGTTCACTTCTGTTCCTTAACATTTTAGTTTAAAACAAGTGCTTTTTAACACTTTCCTCTCCTTTATCAAGTTCAGTTTTTAGCAAGTAAATCAATTGTGTCAGATCCTTTATACTTGTGATTTGAAATGAACACATCTGAAGGCAAAGTGTACCCCTTTAACTTTTTAAAGCAAGTTGTTTATTGGATGATTATCTGCAGTAGAGTGTTTCCACTCAAACAGGGATGCACAATGGTTCAGGAGGAGTGACGGTGTGTTTTTATTGGTTGCCTCAGGGGACGTTGACTTGGAAGGGGGAGCCTGGGATGTGGTCGTCGCCCCACTTCACCACCAGGATGTAGCACCCCCGCTCCTTCAGCATGTAGCTCACGTTGTATTGCAGGTTGCCCAGGTGTTTGACCAGAACCTCCTCACAGGGGACCAGGGGGCCGAGCACCCCCACCAGGAGCATGTTCTTACCTGGAGGAAGAGGAGCGGAAGTTTACACGTCAATCAATGTTGGTAAACGTGTTTAAGTTTTCGTTCAACTTAGCTTTAATTAGCAATAACTACCTTGGATTGGTGTGTTATTTTATTTTTTATTGCAAATTGTCACTTTAACTTATTTTGTGTACAAAAATGTTTTTTTATATATATTTTTTACTTCACATTTTGACTTTAGCTTTCTATGTTAACATACCTATTTTTATTCCATGGTATTATATTTCATTTTATTCTAAAAAGGAGCAACTGTTTTGAAACTCATAAATAAAGTATTCTTATTTATTTGACCTTCTTGTATTCCCTGGAATCATGTATGTATCATGTACTCACGCTGCATGTGTGCTCACCAAACTCTCAAAAGCACTCTTAAGATGCATCCTCTGTATGAAAAGTGCTATACCACTAAAGCTAAAGAAAAAATCCATCGATCATGAGCCGTACTTACCGGCCTTGCTGCAGTCGACAGAGAAGTTGCTCCTCTGGCCCACGAAGGCCTTGCTGAGGCCGGGGCCGCGGCTCGACACCTTGCTGGCATCAGAGTCTGTGAGCCGGGGCAAAGCACTCTGGGAGAAGCTGCTGCTGGACCTGACCGCTGGATCCACCGTCAGGGTGGACGTCTCGCTGGCGTTGGTCACATTCACCAGCCGAGCGCCTAAGAGAGGGAGACAGACAAATCAGGTAAGATCGTTTTTAAAAACGTTTTCTTTTTTAAATGCTTTGCAGAGCAGGACCGAAAAAAAGTCCTAAGTTGCTCTAGAAAACCAGGACTTTCCATAAAATGAGTCAGCTAGCTTGTGCCAATTTCGATCAAATATCTTTAAAAATATAATAAGATGGAAACAATACCATTTTAGTATAGAACACCATTTTTAATGATAAAAAAAGGACCAAAACACTTTGTAAATATAAGATTATATTGTAAATCAAGAATTTCAAGGAATATATTCAAGTGAGCGTATTTCTCACTTTAAAAAACAAAACTATTTAGATGAAAAATAATGTATATAACTTTAGAATTGTATTCATATTAAATATGACATGACAATATGACTTTTTTCTTGAGGTAGTGCTCAAAAAGGCAATTAAAAAAAAATCACATGATGTTTCGAGACACAAATTAGTAATTGCTGTACAGAAAATAAAGCATTAATGTACACTTACATTTTCAGATTGTATTTTTCCACCGAAAGAATAATGCAACAGACCTATTGATTTCAGATGCATATATAATGTTTTGCATCGCAAGCTTAAAGTGGATGAGTGCAAGGACGTTCACTGACCTGTGACCTTGGCTTTGAAGGGGCTGCCGGTGATGTGGTTGGGTCCTCCGTACTTGATGCTGATCAGGTAGTTTCCAGGAGCCATGGGGGTGTAGTGCACCTTGTAGCCCTCAGGAACCTCCTTACAGTCCATCTTCACTTTAGATGGCCCCTCGATGGTCACTGCAAGGGCCCCGGGGCCCGCCTTAGTGTTGTTAATGATGAACTCTGACTGGCTACCTGCAAGATTTAAAACAAACAATAACGCTTTGTTAAAATGCAAGAAGTTATTCTCACAGATTTGTCGCCCTATGGAAAAATGCACGTAATGCTTCATACGATGTGCTGGAAGCCACAACATAAAAGTCATATTTAAAACCAAAGGCTTGTGAAATAAACAAAGTAAAAAAGTTTATTGCTGTGGGCACATTATAAATCTGTCATTTTTTTATTTCCCATTTACAATATACATTTAGATTAGATGATGAAGCCTTGGAGAGTCTGGAAATGTTCAAAGTGCTTTAAAAGTGCTTAAATGTTACTTGAGAGCGTATCTGAAGCCTAAAATGTATAATATGGCCTTTAAAAATATATATTTATTCTGATATGAAATAATAACAGACACTAAGCTCTCCCACCTGTGGTTCCTCTCTCCAGCCCCGATCCGTACGCCGACACCAGGCCGGGCTCTCCGGTCTGTCCCGGCTCTCCGACCCGGACCTGGAAAGGACTTCCCGGGATGTGAGAGCCATTGAACTTCACGTCGATGGTGTGGATTCCGTTCTCTCTCGGGATGAACCGGATAGCGTACTTGTCTGGAGGACAGAGGACTTAGTTATGAGAATTCAAAGTTCTGGCTTCTTTTAGAACAAACTGCACAGCGCTTCCACTTTTTAAATCCTGATATACTTCACGTATTTTATTTTTCAGAGAAAATGTGTCATTCTTATTCTATGATTATTATTCCTGTAAAAATGCAATATTATGTTTTATTTTAGTAGCTTTAGTGTTTTATTTATTTGAATAAAAAACCCAAATCAATACATCTGATTATGATTAAGTTGACATATGGCGATATGAAGAAAATCTAAAATTAAGATATTTTTGAGCAAATAACTCAATATCAATATTGTAGGGTTGACCCTTGATGCTTTGAAAAATATTTACACAATAAGAATTTTGATGAATAATAACAAGTAATGAGGAATAAATAAAGTGGGTAATATATTATAGTTATTTCCCAGTCCTAACAGGAAGTATTTTTACTTGAACATTTGTTCTAAAAATATCTTCTAAAAGCAGCTATAGACCAAACTATACTGATAATTATTCAACGCATTGCAGAACAGGATTTTTCTTTCACCACAGATGCAATAAAAAAAAACCTTAAAGCTCACACACACACACACACCTTTTTCCAGCTCGGTCACCACACACTCCTCCAGAGCTCCGGAGGGACTGTGGACTTTGGCCTCCATCTTGCCCTGCGCTCCGTTCAGACGCACCGCAAAGGATGCTGGGTGATTCACCTTCAGACCAGACTCCTACCGAGGTCACACACACAGTCAGGGTACAGGGACAGAAAGAGAAACATCAAGGAAGAAAAAACCCAACACTCCAAAACACAGACACTTCAAAGTGAGTGTGTGTTTGTATAAAAGAGTGGAATACTACAAACCAGATACTGTTTCTGTCTCTGCTCTGGTCTATCATTTCTCTGAACTATATGTTCTTCCACTCTTACCTGAGCTCCAGGTGGTGCAGCTGCAGCAGACAGAGGCAGCCACAGGGTTAAAAAGCATCTGAAGAGTTAAATCTACAGTCGTACAGTGTTATAGTACAGTCTGTTAAATGCTGTAAACCATCTCAGATTCTGTGAGTAGTTTTAGTTGAAACATGTTTTGATGATAATGACATTGCCGGCTCTTTACATTTGGTACTTAAAGGTCCCATGACATGCTTTTCCGGTTATTACCCGTCCCCTTGTGTGTTATGAAGGTTTTTCTGCATGTAAACGGTCTGCAAAGTCACAAACCCTCAAAGTACAGCCTGTAGGGAGTAAAACTAACACAGAATAGACCTGTCTATGCTGCCCCAGAACGCCTCATTGGAGATTTCTCTTTTTCCATTTGTTTAATCCTGGTCATAGTGACGTAACGCTGCGGAGCTCCGTACACACACACACACACACACACACACACTCACTAAGCCTTATCTTTTCTCAGCCGCGGTGCTGCACGGAGCTCCGTACACACACACACACACACACACTCACTAAGCCTTATCTTTTCTCAGCCGCGGTGCTGCATGGAGCTCCGTACACACACACACACACACACACTCGGAGCACAGTGTGTGTGTGTGTGAGTTTGGAAGATTGAACAATGTAAATCTATTCTAGTAGACCTCAACAATGGAATTATGATCAGTAGAAATGGCCATGACATGGGACCTTTAAAGAATTACATCCAAAAAATGTATTTATTTATATACTAAATCTGAATTTCTATATAGTTACTCATTGATGCTCTCCAGTGGACAAACTATGTAATGAGGACACTGTTTCTAAATGACCTCTAACCTATTTTTGGCATTTCTGGACTGATATCTTGTAACCTTATTAAAATAATAATAATAATATTGACAAATATGCCAAAATTGCTTGATATGCTACATTTGACCAGTTGGCTTTAGTTGTAATAGCCTATACATTATCATAAATAAAAACAAAGAATACTTTTTATTCCTACTTTTGTAAAATAAAAACATTTAAATATCATATTTCTCAAACTTCTAGTAGAAATTAATAATAGATTAAGAACTAGGAATAGGAGTATTGACGGTTGTCTCAACAAAAGTAATTTTGAATTTTTTTTAAATGAATAATTAAATGATGACTTACTATGATTTAACAGCGTTCTATTCTTGTTGTATATTATCTTGCCATTGCCATTCTCTTATTCCCTAATGTTATACATCATGATATAGTAAATGAAAATTCAACAAAGGCTCTGTTCATATCTAAGCCTCATGATAATATCTGTTTTTTATTTGTCACTGTGCAAAAATCCTGTTAATCTAGTTTTGCGATAAAGGGTATCTTCCATTAATGCATGTTGTCATGGAGAAGCGATGCAGCAACACTCACACTGTTGACTGGACTATAAGACTCTGATGTAGCTAAACCAGCTGAGGATCTTCTACAGATCAAAAACAAACTAGGTCTCTAAAGTTCAGCAGGTGTTCTGAGTGGCCCGCCTCCGTCTGCCATTGCTCAGCATCCAGAGCTGATGATGAAGATGATGAAGGTGCTGTTAAGAGCCTTTAAATGAAACACAAGAGAAACACCAGCAGTTCCACACCAGACAGAAGAGGGATGACCAGAGCCAGGCAAAACGCTCAGAGGACAGATCAGCTGAGAGGACAGATCAGCTGACCAAATGTTTTAAATTAATATTGGAGACACCATTTCTTGTTATATAGAATCATTTTAATCTGTAAATCTAAAGTGTCTAATATGTTATTATTATTAGTCACCTCCTGACCCTTTCTTCTAGACCATTGTTAATACTAAATGTCATGAAAAGTTTATTGTAAAAATATAAGAGGAATCCTTTTTTGTTTAATGATAATTGAATCTCATCAGGTGAGTGTGTTTAATATATGTTAAGAACATCTGTTGATTTCATGATGTAATGATGACCTTGTAGAGTCAGAACATGTATTTAGCAGTTCACTGACACACTGAATAATGTCAATAAATCCAATAATTGGTCAGTTATCAACAGTCACTCTTTGGTTCATGTGCCTCAAATGTGAGGAATTCAATTTAACATGAATGTAAACTGATCATATTTAGTTTTTCTGACAATTGCAGACATCATTTTGGACATTTTTCACTGATTTCTGACATTATAAATGAAATGATCAATTAGCGGACAATAAAATGAAACTAAAAGTTAGAGCTTTAGTTCATTCTTAAAAATGTGTCCAAAAATCCCCAAAGGTTTCCTTTAGTGCCTCTCTCAGATTGAGGTGTCAACTTCACACAGAAACGGTGCGTTTGCCTGGCTGTGGTCACATCCATGAGGCCAGTTGCATAAAGAAAGAAACAAAAAACGTTATCTGACTATCTGAGCAACGCAAAGGTTCCACTGATATGGGCTTTCATTCTTTCATGAGAAACTCAATTATAGTGGGGGGCTAAATCAGAGAGTTTGTTTAACTTCGAGGATGAGACTTGCTACTATTACTCACAATACATCACTCCAAAAAATAAATAAAAGGAAACTTTATTTTTAAAAATAAGTGGAATGAAATCAGCCAGCTGTGTGTGTTTTAACTCAAAATCTTAATATCTATCTTCTATCTTCGCCCATGATTTATTGTTGTGCTCATGATATCACACTTTTATGCAACTGAGCCTCAGAGGGTGTGGGGGTGTCTCCTCGTGCCTCACCTGAAGGCCGGTAACACTGAGGCGGCGGGCGTCGTTGGCCGGAGCGACCACAGGAACCAGGAACGGGCTGTCAGGGATGTGCTGCTCGTTAAACTTCACCGAAATCTCATAATCACCTGCAGAGGAGAGGGGGGGGGGAGAAGCGATCAAACAAATGAATCAATCAAAATGTAATCCAAATCGCTTCTCAAATCGAAAACAGAAACACTTAGTACCAACAAAAGTTGATAAGAATATATAACTTAAAGAAATGCATCAGTGAACAATCATCAGACTACACTGTGTGAGTGTTTCTGTACCGGGGTCCTGAGCCACGTAGGAGACCCCGCAGGACCCGTCTTTGCGGTCGTCGAAGGAGATCTCCGCCCTGCTGGGACCCTCCACAGCGATGGAGAGACCGCCGGCCCCCGCCTCCCTCGTCCAGATACTGAACTCAGCTGGAGAGAGAGAGAGATAGAGAGGGGAGGGGGTGAGAGTGACCATGTGCAAAAGCAGCATTTAGTTCTCCCTGCTGGGGTCTGAACAGCTGGTGGAGTCACATCAGAGAGGAGTGGCAGGGACATTTTTGAAAACATATTATATGATTTAAAAAAAAAAAAAAAATCAAATGCTAAGTAATTTAGATTTTTTCTAGGCATGCTATCTCATGATTTTTTTATGACCCGTTTAGTTGTTCGCTGGGCTTCTTAAGAAAAAGATGGTAAGCAAAACTCTATACTCGATATTTCTGTCTCTGGTTTATTATCGTTATGAATCATCGTGAAACAACCGGGTTTATCAACTATTGGGCAAGGTATTACTTTAAATGGAAAAGGGTTTGCAACACCTGGCAGGGTATTTCGGTTCAATTATTGTCAAATGTGTCTGTGTGGTGTGGTGTGGTGTGTGTATGTGTATGTGTATGTGTGTGTGTGTGTGTGTGTGTGTGTGTGAGGTGTGGTGTATGAATGTGTGTGTGTGTGTGTGTGTGTGTGTGTGTTGTGTGTGTACCTGGCTCTCCTGCCTGGGCTCCCTCCAGTCCCGGACCTCCTGCCCTCACCTTGGCGGCCCCCCCCTCTCCCAGGGGCCCCACAGTGAACTGGAAGGGGCTGCCTGGCACGTGCACACCCCTGTACCACACACTCACGCTGTGCACGCCCATCTCCGTGGGAACGAAGCGCACACAGTAGGTGTCGTTGCCCGCAGCGACCAGCTCTGCAGGCTGGCGGGTCCCCGAGGGGGAGGAGACCTCCGCGGAGACGTCCTGCATGTCAATCGCTGCACACAGGAAGAGGGTTATTATACATATGGATTATTTTTGTAATAATTTGGGAAGTTACTCTGAGGACATTTATTCCAGAACTGTACTAAAGTTGAATTGTGAGGTACTTTTAATTTACTTACTTACTTTTGCTGCACCACATTTATCTTAAAAACTTTAGTTACCACTTAATTTTAAAGTAGATTTAGATTATTAATTAAAAAAAACAAAAAATAAAACATTTGATATAGTATCATGGAAGACGCTAGCCAGCAGTATAAAGTTATTAAATATTAGCTCCACCTTTACAAGCTTTTCAAAAAAAGCATTTTTGTATGAGTACTTTTTTCATTTGATTATGATTTGATACAATTACGTTAATCAGGTAAATGATCCAAGTAGAAATAGAAAAAGGATGAGGATAAGAGAAATGAAGAGCAGTTGCAGTTTAATAAAGCATGTTATGTTACAAACACTGGGCGGTTCCCCCTAGAGCAGAGTTTCTGAAATATGCGGCAGGTTACTTGAGATTTTTTTTGAATATACATTTTGTAAACAGTTGTGCATGGATCCTTAAATAATTATAATATGATAAGTTCAATAAAAATAATGTAAATACAAGTTTGATAACCAGATTGTCTAATATTTCTTTTTTTCAATGCAAATCATTATAAATGCTATCACATTGAAGATGATGTTTGTTCAGTTGGAAAATCAGAAAACTGATTTGTGTTAAATCTGTGTTTGTTTTAGCATCAATCTAGCTGAAAACAATGAGTCCAAAAAGTCAACAGAAGTCAACATTTCTCAATACATTTTGAAAATAAAAAAAGATGCAGTTAACTGGAACTGCCATCTTATCTTTATTTATTTTTCTATTTTGACCTTAATTTGAGTTATTTATGAATTTGGGATGTTATTCAGTGGTTGAAAGTTACTCAGTACATTTACTCCAGAAGTAAAATTGTAAGGTACTTTTTTTTTCTTTTTTTTTTACTTAGGGATTTTAATTGGATGTGCATTTCCACTAGATTTCAAAAGAAAATATTGTACTTTTGGCTGTACATTTAATTTAATGCTTGAGTTACTTTTGAGGTTTGGATTATAAAAATATAAATAAATCAACTAAAATATTTCATATAGTATTAAAGATTAGCTAGCCAGCAGTATTAAGTAATTTAATAGTAACTCTAACCTGAACAAGCTGACAAAAAATGTGGTTGCACATTCTGCATGAAAAGTATTAAAACAATAAAGTGTCTCCACTCTAGAAGTACATTGCGCTTTTCAGGAAATACATTTGAAAGGTGGTAAATTGATTGAAAAAAAACAGTGCCACAGAGCAACACGCACCCTGCACCCTGGCACCACCCACTGAGCAGCGGGCATCAACGACCCAAACCCCCCTTGCTGCCCTCTTCCCCCCCCCCAGCACCAGGCCGGAGAGGCCGGAGATGAGGCGCACGTGCCCAGGGGAGAGGCTCGGATCCTGGGCAACAGCAGAGGAACGAGCCCCTTGACCGCTGGATCTTCCAGACCACCAGAGGGAGCAGAAGGAGCGGGAGGAGGGGGGAGAGAGGAGCTGCTGCCGAGAGAGGGCCAGCAGGAACCAGCTCACTGGAGGAAGAAGAGGGGGAAAAGAGAGAGGAGGACACACGGAGAGGGGGAGGAAGGAAATGAAGAAGGCAGAGGAGGAGGAAAAGAGGAGAAGCTGAGGAGGAAAATAGGGAACAATGATGGAGAAAAGGGAGGAGGATAAGGACAAAAAAGAAAGGAACAAAATGAAGAAAACAAAAAAATAAGGAGACAAAAATGTAAAAACAGAGATTAAAGAAAGAAGGATGCAGGGTGAGAAAAGGGAAGGATAGAAGAAGAGTAAAGGAGATCAGAGATTAAGAAAGGGTGAAAGACAAAACTGACAAACATTACCAGAGCAGTATGAGACAGAAAGCAGAGACATTTCAGACAGGAATTGGTTTTAGAAAAGGAAAAGGAGGAGCAGCTCCGAGGACGCAGAAGTGTTCAGTCTGAAGGTCGTGTCAGATTTCAGCTCCCAAATATCAGGAGCTGCTAACGCTTACCTGAGGAGTTTCTCTCTGACTTACAAAACAGCTAAACGCTCACTGCTGTTCACAGGAGATGGATACAACACATCTGAGACATGTCTTTGCCTTTAAGTGGAGTCAAATACAAAAGGAACGTTCCACTGACTTTTTCTGCTATCCAGATCGGCATGATGTTTATTTCAGAAATATTCAGTAAAATGTTTTTACATAGATGTTACCAATTATTTTGAGATTTCATAATGCAGCTTCAGAAAAAACGATTGAAATCCTACTTCCCAGGTCTTTGCAGTTTATTATGAATACATCTGATGCCTTTTAAGACTTTTGAAGGAACCAGGGAAACCCTCTAGAAATTAGAGCCACTGCTCCTGTCCTTCAGGGAGTCTGATCATGAGCCATCGGATGAGGGCTTATCAAATTCGAAAAAATATCGGTTTGCGATTATTTTGACTGATATGGCAATTGCAATATTATTAATGAAAGTTCAGGGACTGTTCATTTCTGAATCATTGTCCTCATTTTCATTTATGGGGAGATTTATTTTGCCAGGATCTGTACCAAACTAAGATGTATTTGTTGTGTGTATGTGTGTGTGTGTGTACTGTACCTGGTATCTTCAGACTGAGGTCACACACACTCCCCACGCTGGAAACAGACGCCGCCTTCTGTCGCCGGGTGATGCTCTCACGGATACGACCCTCTCCTGTCACCCGCACAGTAAACGCACTTCCTGTCGACACACACACAAACACACACATTATTCTTCTGAAAAGACATATCACATTATGGGTAATTAAAGTATATTCTTTATTAGGCATTGAACAATCCTGAAACTATGAAGATTAGAAAAGACTGTTTGCTTAGTTTCAAATGTTATAATAAATGGATTCAATCTGGTCGTGACAAAAAATATAAAAACATATGACATATATACATATGTCATATGTTTTTATATTTTTTCACAGTATATAAATAAATATGCATTTTATATTTGTAATAGTCCAATGGGGGCCTTTAAATCCAATCCGACTCTGTAGTCGGATTACATTAACATTAGTTTTACTCCCATTAATACTGTTTTTTGGAACAATTATTCACATCAACACAATCAAAATATTGTTTAACATTTATGGTAGCTTTTTCAAAGAGGAATCCTTTTATCAAATTAATTTACCTATAGTCAACTTATATATTATTTTCACCAACAACAAATACAAATGTTGTTTTTTACCTGGGACATGTTCCTCTGCAAAGCGGATGGAGACTATGTAATTCCCTGGTTCAGTGGGACAGTAGGTGACTCCACACGTCCCGTCCTCCATGTCCTCCGTCTGGATGTCCACCTTACTGGGACCTTCGATGGACAGAGCCAGGCCGCCATAACCTGAATAAACACACACACGGATACATGAAGTTAACAGTGGCTCACTAACAGCAGAAACAGGCATTTAATGGTTATATTGTGTTCCTCAATCTCAGAATTAACTTTGTGATTACAATGTTATTACAATATTATAACTGATAAAGGACCTAAAGTTTATAACAAACACATGAATAAGAGTCTACATGCTAGTACTTCTGTGATGTGCAGACGGTGGAAAGCTAAATGCTAACATGCTAACGTTCACCATGTTCTACATCTTATTTCAGCGTTTTCTTTCAATTTCATCCTCTGGGAAACATGAATAAATGTAAACATTATTATAATGGTAAACCCTCACAAAGCTGTCTGTGGTCAAGCCACTACTTAAGTCTAAATATAGTCATGCCGTCAAAATGGCAAAAAAAGAAGAAGAAATAATTAAAATCGGCCTCCACACTGACCGGCCTCCCGCGTGTCGACCACAAAGCTGGAGTTGTTGAAGGTGGTTCCCTGCACCAGGCCATCGCCGTGAACTTTGACCGCGCTGGCGTCTCCGATCTCAGACTGGACCACCATGATGGTGATGGGACTGTTGGCCACGTGACGGCCGTTCTTCAGGATGCTGACCCGGTGCTCACCCACCTCCCGGGGGATGAAGGAGATACCTGGGAGGAGGAGAGATGGGGTAGAGGGATTAACAGTCAAGAGGGAATGAACGTTGGAATAGAAGATGGAGAGTTTCTGAGTGTGTGTGTTTGTGTGTGTGTGTGTGTTACCGATGTGGTTGTTGGCCAGCCTCTTCAGCAGGCAGGGCTCGTCGCGGCCGGACGGAGCCAGGATGCTGGCGGTCAGCAGGCTCAGGTCCGTCTCATTAATGTCCAGAGAGAAGTCTGCCGCAGAGCCGAGTTTGACCTGAGAGCGCCGCTGGTTGTCCTCTGAAACACACACACACACACACACAGGTAAATACACACCTGTGGACATGTAGCTGAAAAAAGCGATTTAACAGGTCTGTTATCCAAAGTTAATCAAAATCTGCCTTTTTTACTCTGCTCTATACTCTTAAAGGTCCCTTAACATGGCCATTTCTACTGATCATAACTCCATTGTTGAGGTCTACTAGAATAGATTTACATTGTTCAATGTTCCAAAATCACATTGGTTTCTCATACAGCATCTCTGTAAAGTATGTGTATTCACTCTCTGTCCTACACGGCTTGTTGGAGCTCCTGCCCCCCCTCCCTATGAGCCCACTGTGCTCTGATTGGTCAGCTCGCCCACTCTGTTCTGATGAGTCCACCACCTTTACAGTGGAACATCAGTGATTATGTGTTACAATGGCGTTTGATAGGAACCAGAAAATGACACCAGTAATGACAAACAGATGAGAATGCTGCGTGGGGTCTGGGTGCCGTGTTGGCGGGACGTTGCGCGGCTCGCTGCTGCGAGGAGCGGAGAGTGTGAGCTCTATTACTGGTGTCGTTTCCTGGTTGCTGCGTGGGGTCTGCGAGACAGCGAGACATCGCGAAACTCAGCCTGAGCACCATGGATGCGGGAAGGGGGGGTGCTGAGGGGGCTGCAGCAGCCCCATCTGCGAGGCTCCACTAGCACCCCCAAACCCGGCGCACCTACAGTGTAAGCGCACCACAGTTTCGCCGCTGCGAGGCTCCACCAGCACCCCCCCCCCCAGCGCGTCAGAGTTTCGCCATTGAGAGAGTGTGTGTGTGTGAGGACCTCCAGGGATTGGTCCATTTGGGTATGGTCACGTCACTGTACCCAGGAAGAAAAACGAGGCGTTCTGGGCATAGACTGGGCATAGACAGGTATTTTCTGTGTTAGAGATTTACTCGCTACAGGCTGTACTTTGAGGGTTTGTGACTCTGCAGACCGTTTACATGCATACAAACCTTCATAACACACAAGGGGACGGGTAATAACCGGAAAAGCATGACATGGGACCTTTAAACATTTTTAATGATAGAACTCAGAAACAAAAACATATGTTTTCTGCTCAGTTTGTCTTAAGCAGAATTACCAAATAAAAGTTAGAATGGATCTGAATCCCGAGCCAGATAGAATAACTATGTTGCACTTTGATTAATATTGTGAGTTGGGGCATTTGTGCTGCACTTATGTGGGGCTGAACGCTCTAAGCAATAAAATACAACTTATCTGTTTTGTACCATTCATGATTCAGAAATTGCGATTTAAAGCGAATCAACAAACTGATTGGGTGGAACGACTTCCATCCACCCATCTTCCACTTTTGTGTGTGTATGTGTATGTGTATGTATGTGTATGTGTATGTGTATGTGTGTGTGTGTGTGTGTGTGTGTGTGTGTGTGTGTGTGTGTGTGTGTGTGTGTGTGTGTGTGTGTGAGGCTGACCGGTGATCCTGGCGGTGAAGGGGCTGCCGGCGATGTGCTTGCTGTTGTATTTGACCAGGATGTTGTAGTCTCCGGGCAGAGTGGGCAGGTAGCTGACGCTGCACGTCCCATCCTTGTTGTCCACACAGCTGATATCCGCTTTGGAGGGACCCTCGATGGCCAGGTCCAGACCCCCTGCACAGACAGACAGATTCAATTTTAAACAGGACTTTATCGCTGAACTGCATGCAAAATGCAAAGAATGTCACTATTACTGCTGCTACAAACGAAACCAAATATTAATCTTGCATTTCTGATTTTGTTGGGTTTTGGACTGATGAAAACAAGGTAGTGAGCTTGAAGGTGATTGATTCTTTGTGGAGAAACTTAGATCTAGAGAAGTGTGGATGGGGTCCTGTAGCTAACGTACCTTCGGAGGCGTCCTCTGTGAAGACGGTGAATGTGGCCACCTTGTTGGCGACTCCGTAGCAGAGCCCGGGACCGTGCGCTGTGACGTTGGGACTGCTGGCGTGGTTCACGTAGAACTGAAGAGGAGACTCTGTAAAAAAAAAAGCATTTAACTTAAACATGGGGTAGTCCTCAGTTTACATGCTTTTTACCTACTTTCTGTTTTTCTGGTTTGTGCTCCTTTGCTCCAATGAAGGAAAATAAAGGTGTTCGACATGCATTTATGTGTGTGTGTGTGTGTGTGTGTGTGTGAGAGTGTGTTCTGACCTGGGATGTGTGTTCCGTTGTATTTGATGTGCATCTCGTGCAGGCCGGCCTCAGTGGGGGAGTACTGCACTGTGACCGTCCCGTCCAGGTTGTCAGAGATCAGCGGCTGAGCGGATTTACCTGAAGGCATCAGCACCTCACCTGAGGGTCAGAGAAAGAGACACATGTAAATAATCTATGATCCAATCCGATTATTCCTTTTGAATTTGTTTTATTATTCTGTTACTTGTATGAAAGTATGCCACGTGGCTCTTTATCTCTTGGTAGGTCTACCACTTTGTTCCGAACAGAACAATCTCAACTATTGAATGGATGAATCTTAAAGACTTTTGTGATTCTCTGATGTTTCTCTATCCCCATCATGAGTTTGACATTTGTGGATTTTAGAAAAATGTCTCAAAAAAGATTGGATGTATTGGTTTATGCATGTCTATTCATGATGTTTAAACCCTGTATATCTGCACAGATGCAGATAAAGATTAGGCTACACTAATATTATTTGGATTGTTTCCAACTTGTGTGCTTCAAACATTTACAATAACTCAAGAGCGTTGTATCATAAGTCAAACTGTATTTGAAAAGGGGGTCAATACGCCATCGCTCTCATACCAACAAGAAAGATGCTCAAGGTTCAAGGTGTTTTAATGGAAAAACACTTCAGCTTCAACTGAAAATCTAAAAAGAATATTGAAATGAGAAAAACATGACATTCAATTAAGCCTTAATGGATTGGTGCAAAGGTTTTTTTTACAGCCATCCATGTCAAACGTAACTTTTATCAGGCGCCACCATCCTTTTTAAAATGTACATTTGTTTAACAATTATAAACACGATCAAAACCTTCAAAACTAGAGATGTGTCGGAGTCAGCTGCACATCTATACTCCTGCTCCACATCAGTCTCACCTGTGATCTCTCCCTTCCTGAAGGAGAAAGGGATCACCATGTCGAACGGTCTGAAGCCGCTTCCATTAATGCTGCCGCTGTTAGGATCAAAGCTGTCTGAGGTCACCTGCAGAAGACAGACAGAGAGACAGGAAGTTAACACTTTTATTCAACCCTGAAACAACTTCCTGTCAGTCTCAGCGCCCTGCAACAGAAACATGCTGCTGCCTGTGGCATCCTGGGAAGTGCAGAGCGAGGGAGCAGAGAAGAATTAGAATGATGATGGTGAGGCGACTGTGAAGTAGCCACAGCGATGAAGAGTGCACTGAAGAAGAGGAGAAAGACAGACCACCACAGAAATCCCCCTGCAGGACAACATATGGATCCTCAAGCAAAGCTTCCTGCATCACAAAGATACCTGGGACTGTTTTATATTCATGTTATGCTGTTAGGTGATTTCTGCAATCCCATTGGGATTGGGAGACAAAAAGAGAAGCGATGATATGGATGAGGCAAAGCAGGCGAGGAAGTACAACTTAGCATGGAGCGAGAGAGAGCAAGGGGCGATTTTACCCAGCAGCCACCTGCAAGAGAGAGGAGCTGTGTGTGTGTGTTTGTTTTGTTCATTTTGTGACTGTTATGCTACTGTGTGTTAAAGGGAGACTTTACACAAATCACGTTTTCATATAGTGTATGGTGATTTTCTTTAAATTGTAATATTAATTTGTTTTCTCTTGATTATAACACTTACAAAAAACAATGTTTGGTATTGTGAGGTAATTTGGGTTAATGGGAGTTTGTCATTGGAGCTTCTCCCAGTTAGGATTCAATTCATTGTGGTTTTTTTGCAAGAGGTTTTTTACCAGGAACTGAATTAAAGGCTCCTCTACCCAAACAAACCAGGTAATTAAAACTGGTTAAAACATTGAATTAGGCAGTTATAAGGATAAGTGCTGTTGGACTGCCGTTAGCATTTGATAACCGTCTCCTCTTCTCTGATAAATGAAGATCCGGTTGGAATATGTAGTTGGACCAAGATTAAGAAAGTGTATCATAAAAATGTGTTTTTATACTGGATGAAAGGTCGATTTATGACAGCCAAACACAACCCTTACGAATGCCCCTTTAAGGCAAATCAAACAGATGTTTCCTTGATTGATATTTGTGTTTGACAATTGTAGGAAACATTTGGTGTAACGTCAGTATACGACTGTGTTGTGCCTCATGTGTGTGTGCACGTGTGTGTGAGTGCTTTCGGGTACCCAGGGCTGGAACCCAACTCCAGGGGCCGGAGCCTGTGACGGAAGAGACCTTTCCTCTTGAATGATGGGTACCTCATCAGTAGCCTGAAGACACGATAGTAATGATTAACATCTGACACACACACAAACAAAAAAAACACACACACACTTACACACACACTGCGATGTGGGTAAATCCTTTCCTGTAAACTGAAGGTATGAGGTCAAAAAGTAAATGAATCAACCAAAAGCTGCATCAGCTGATTGTTTTTGGCCATTTTCAAATCAATCTGCATTTACATTGCATTGTGCAGTTCATCTTCACAGTTATAGATTATACATCTCAACAAAGCTTCGACAGTCTAAGAGTCATTTGTGTTGATGTTTACATGAATACAAACCAGCAGCTGCCTGGAAGACAAGAAATAAACTTCGACAATTCAAAACCTTTAAGCCTGTATAGATGTATAGACAATATTCGCAGTTCAGGACTTAAAAACACAGGTATGGCGCTTTGATACAAATCTCTATATAAAACTGTAAATAAATGCACTGAGTTCTCAGCTTTATGACGACCTCGACTTACATGAAACCATTTAGGATCCCCATTAGAGCCGTATAAACCTAACCACAAATGTATTCCCCCCCTCACCATGACTTTGAAGGGGCTGCGTGGGATGTTCTCCCCCCCGAAGCGGACGTAGATGACGTAGTTCCCGGGGGCCAGCGCCGTGTAGAAGATGTCGAAGGTGCCGTCCTCGTTCTCCAGCACCTCGGCCTCCACCTCGCTGCCGTCGGGCTGAACCACCACACAGCTCACCTTCCCTTTCCCAGCAGCCTTAGCGTTCACCACCAGGCCCAGCTCCTCGCCGATGGCAACCGTGGGACCCACACCCGGACCTGGGGTGGGGGCAGGAAGAGGACAGTTAATGGTTTAACAATCAGAATCTGTTTGTTTTATGAAGTTGGATTCTTGTAGTTGCTCCATTTCACAATAAACTAGAATAGGATAAGATAATATGAGCTAAAATATGAATATAAAAATAAGAAATTAATGTAAAAATGTGAGTTTTGTTACAGTTGCTATATTTCAAAATTAAATAAAACAATATTTAAATAAAAAGAAAATATTTATATTAAGATAATGAGTTAAATTAAGAATGTTGGTTCCTTAACAGTTTTTGAATAAATTGAAATAACATAAAATACAAATATATTTATAAACATAAAAAGCAAAGTAGTAAAAATGTGTCTGCCAAATTATTACAATATATAGCAACAATTAATATGAGAAAAATGTATATATAACAATATTTAAATTGGAGTATAAGTTGTAATAAAGATATTCATGCTGAAAACCTGATTATTGCTTGAAATGTAAAGTATAATACTGTAATTATCTTAAGTTAAATCAGTATTCCATGGTCAACTATTGTCCGTCTTGCACAGTTTATTAAGGGTTGTTGTGTGTTTAGTTGGAATAGGTCTTTTACTCAATGATTTGAATGTGGCAAATCGCTCCAGCAATGCTTTTCAATGCGTAATTTATATTTGGGATTATTTATGTTCTCTGTGTTGCATCTTCCTCCGTTCCAACGTACCGGTGACGGTGCACTTGCTGGCGTCTCCGGTGGCGGTGGCTCGGACTCTGTAGGGCGAGGCGGGGATGTCGTCGCCGCCGTACTTGATGACGATGGTGTACCGGCCCGCCCGGTGGGGGATGTACGACACCCGGTAGGTTCCGTCACCGTTGTCGTGGATGGTGGGCTGCCTGGGTTTACCATCCTGGTCCTGGAGAGGAGGGAGGTCGGGACAGAATGCATTTATTATATTCACAAACGGAAAAAAAAACCTTTACAGATTTAAGTGGTTTCATACATTTTCCTATTAACCTGTTTCCACTCATTTACATCTCAAACAATAATCTCCAAAAATATAATGCAACAATTTAATAAAAATGTATTAGATTGTGAGGAATTTCTGACACTTCTTTATCAGATGATAAAAATATCTTAAGGTGTTTCTCGGATAAAAGGAACTATTTGAAGTCGTCAATTTAGTTTCTTTTAGAGGTTATAAAACATCTAAAACTAATCTTTACCAAATACCCTAAAAACCTAACTAATCTAACTCTAAATAGTACCAGAACATTGATTTCACCAGTCTAAACAAATGACATAAGTAATTAAATGCATTTCAGGATAGAATACCTTTTTTATATTTTGCTAGTCTTATGGTCAAGCTTTGACATATTTTGAAAACAACTGCTGCCTTTATCTCTTAAAAAACAGACAGATAATGTCATTCTATAGTCTTGACACACTAAAGCTCCTACATTTAAGTTTGGGTTTATTACATTCATTCAGGTTTAGAAAAAGGTAGCTGTGAAAAAAACAACATTCAGAGGTTTGTTTATAAATGTGTGTGTGTGTTATGAGTGTGTGTCACTGACGGTGATGAGCACGCTCAGCTGGCCCTGGCCGGCGTCCTTGGCATCGATGTTGAACTCCACGGGGAAGCTGGCGGGCACGCCGCTGGTCAGCCCGGGGCCGCTGGCCCGCACTTTACTGGCATCGTGAGTGGGAAGGACCCGGAACTTGAAGGGACTGAGGGGAGTCACACAGAGGGACTGTCAGATACTGACTGGAACAACACCGTGGAGTATATACTGCTTAGCCATTTCTTCATGTTATAACTGGCTGCTTCTTCACTATTTGTATATGTTTACTTTGATAATGCTGCTACCTATTTTCTTTACCTTGGGTGTGTACTTATTTGACTTTTTATTTTATTAACCTGTTAAACCCCAAGCCTGATTTTCAGGCCTCAGGCTCGAAAATGACATGCCATAGATGTTTTTTATTTTTTTAAGTAAATTCAGATTGAACATAGTAAAAAAAATGTAAATTATAGTTTCCGTCCAAAAACCCCCCCATTACTTATAGTGAAAACCACCCTTGAATGATGGGATAGTAGACAAAAAGCTTTAGGAATCCAAACTATAACATATAATAAGTACCCTGTATCAAGATTGATGCAAAACAAGTGACATTTGACCTTTTTAGAGAGGTTTAGCAAAAAAAACACCTCTGGGGTCATTTGGGTGGATTTGCCATATCTCTGGAACCCATTGGGGATTGACACCTCTTTTGAACCGTTAGAGCCAATAGAATCGAGGGGAAGTTCCTAAATCCATCTAAACATTACCATTGGTGAATGAGAGTGATGCGCAGCCAGCAAGCCCAAAACCTGAAGCTCTCATACACTCTATATGGAAACTCAGTTTATTGCCTTAAATGTTATGATGGATTATCAGTAATCATTTCAAAGTGACACAGAGACATTGGATTAACCTTCAGCAGAGTTTTTATACGTTTTAATGCCATTGAACACAACTTCTGATCAGAAAACAGCAAAGGTAAGAAGTATTTGCCATTTTGGCCACGTAAAGTGAGGTTGTGTGTTGTCTTTGCTTGCTTTCGCTGCCGTGAGTTTTGGTCGCACAATGATGATACTTATAACAATGGAATCTGTGCAATCTGTGCAGATTGCATGAAGTATAAAAGATCACTACCGTGAGTTCTGTGCTAAGTGCGTCAGCACTCTTTCGCTTAGTGCTAATTCAGACGCTCGGCGTTGTGTTTTATTTCGGTAAAAATGGTTCATATAGTCAGTAGACTGAGTTTCTTCCCGTTAAGTGGGTATGACACATTAATAGGTTGTTAAATGTTAAGAAGCCCTGAGACACAGTTTCGTGAATATTGTTGTGTTTTAGCCCCCGCGGGTTTAACAGGTTGTGCTCACCTCTCTATTTAAACATTTAACTCTACTTATTTGCTTGTTGCCCTTTATCTGCAGTGTCCACTTTGCTGGAATAAAATCCCCAATGTGGGAAGAAGATAGGATTTCTGATTGTGCTCTGATTTCTGAAATAAAATTGGATTATGTTTTCGATTTTTTCAATAAAGTAAAAATGTAATTAAGGAATATTAATTTATTACAGTCAAAAGAAAGCAGCTTTTGGTATTCTTTTACTTAATTAGCATAAAAGTCTGAATATTTTCCTCCAAATGTTTCCTACACAATAGTTTCTATTTGTACATTTCAACAAGGTATATTTTATTATCCCCTAAAAATCGAATGCCAAAGTATAGGCATTCAAGGGCCATAGAAGAATTCAAGGTCTTGAAAAGTTTACATTTTTCCACATATTGTGCAGATTTTGTGTTTTGTTTGTCCGGCAGTGGCTCAGTCAGTAGGGATTTGGACTGTGAGCCGTAGGGTCGCCGGTTCAAGTCCCCGAACAGACCTAAATATGGAGTGTCCTGGGCCCTGCTGTGGTGCCCTTGAGCAAGGCACCGGACAACCCCCTTCCCCCCCACTCCCATTGCTCCCCGGGCGCTGTACAATAGCTGCCCACTGCTCCTAGTACTAGACTCCTGGTACTAGGATGGGTTAAATGCAGAGGCCAAATTTCAATGTGTGTGCTGTGTGCTCTGCATGTGTGACCATTAAAGAGGGTTTCATCCCTCCGATTTTATCTCTAACAGATCTCTCTGAATAGGTTGTGCTCAGTACCTGCGGGGGACGTCCTCCTCTGCGTATTTAACGGCCACAGAGTACGGGCCCTCCACAGACGGGGTGTAGGACACCAGGTGGGTCCCGTCCCCGTTGTCCGTCACCTCCACAGGCTCTGCCAGGCCCTTAGGAGCCGAGACGGCCACGGCAAGCGGCGCCACACCGGCCTTCCTGCAGTCCACAGTGAAGGATTGTGGGATATTGGCCCTGACCCCTGACCCCACACCGGGACCAGACACCTTGACCTTACTGGAGTCCACCACGTCCTTCACCGGGACCTTGAAGGGACTTCCTGCAGGAGGAAATGTTGAAGTCACAAAAACAATAAATATATATTTTTATATATAGAGAACAAATATTATTTTTGGAGAAACAAACAAACAAAAAACAACTCCAGATTTAGGTTGTTTCACACATTATCTTTTAATTTATTTTCATTCATTTATATTTTTAAACAATAATCTGCATACATAAATGGAAACTATTTTTTAAATCAAGGTTTTTACAGTTTTTGAAAACTATGGTGGGGATTTTTAAGTTTCTGATGGTTCTAGGCCAAACAATTAATTATATAATCAATAAAATAGCAGGCAGATGAATCCTTAATAATAATAATAATTGGGCTTTTAAACTTGCCGTGCAGCATTGACCTTAGAAACCCCTAACTACTGGCTAATTATGAGCTCTATAACGTTTTTTCCAGCTGTTAAATTCTTTGCGAGTTGGATCTGGGTGACGTGGTTTCTGGGTAATGTGGTTTCTGCATCCTGATGCTACCTGTGCCCCAGCTGCCTGCACACAGCAGAACCACAAACCCACAGCTGTCTGTGAAAGGTGTCGAACGAGAAACCACGCTGAGCTTTTCCTGGACGAAGTCGATTAAAGAGTGCTGCGGCTTTTTAACTTCAACCACATCTTTAAAACATTTATTTCAAAGACCTGGCACTTCGTTTATCAGCCAATAACATCAACAACATCCTTTAAACATTCACTGAAAAACACTAAGTTCATAACATTTATTACGTTACACGGGAAACGACATAAAGGGCATTTAGGAAATAAACAGATCTAGTTAGATAGACTGTATCGGTTTATTACCTAAATTAAAACTTAAAGTACATTTTGTTAATTTTCTATAATTTAAATATTGTCAAATCCAATAACTAAATTAAAAACAAGTCCCCAACATAGATCCTTATATATGAACACAGTATTTCTTTCTAATCAAGTATTCTAATTAACATTATTATACCTACTATATTATTGTGATGGCTCAAAGTCATGTGCCGACCAAAAAATGGGCATAATGAAACTACTTTATCATAGGTTACACATAATAATTTACATGCAATAGCATACAATATTTATTTTTATGCAACATATTGTAGCAACATTTTTTAGCTAAAGCTGATATTGCATTTTAAGGCCTTTTTCTACCGATATAGTTGACGTGTCAAAATCGTCGTACATCCCTAGAAAGACTTTTTTTGTGAGCTATTCTTTTCACCAATGGGGGAATGAGTGTGTGGGAGAGAAACACAGGGATTTTAGCCTTTGCAGACCATTTACATTCACAAAAACCTTTATAACACCAGGCAGGAAAGGGAAACCCCCAAAAAGCGGAATAGGGCCTCTTTGAATCCGTTATCTCACCGGGGATGTGCTCTCCTCCGTAGGTGATGTTGACGTCGTAGAGGCCGGGGGTGTAGGGAACGTACTCCACGCTGCAGCTGCCATCTTTGTTGTCTTTGCAGGACATCTTGGATTCTGATGGACCCTCCACAGTGATGCCCAGACCACCGATACCTGCCCCTCTGGAGAGGATCAACACACACAAAGCCAGCATTAGTTTGAGCTCGAGTTAAAGAATGTTCACCTTTCACGAACTTCACGTTTTACTCTCTACTCGTCTGTTCCCGACAGTACCTGGTGATGATGTTGAAGTTGTTGGTCTTGTCAGTCAGGGCTTGTTGGAGCCCGGGGCCGGTAGCCACCACCCTGCGGGGGTCACATCCCTCCCCCACCGTCACCCTGAACGGGCTCTTAGGAACCGGAGTGTCGTCGTAGAAGACCTGCACGCTGTGGACGCCTGAAACACACACCAAGGCATAGAGGAGCTGATGATCAAGCACGATGGGTTGTTATAAGTTACAGTTAGATCATTTGATAATGATTACAGATTTATGATTAGCAGAGATGGGACCACCTCATTGTTTTGCAAGGCGCAAATAAGTCTTAAGACTTTGCACAAAGGTCCGAAGTCCTAAACTGTCAAGTCATAAAGCGCTGTAAACCAAATGCAAAGCCATTTTCCACCCGCACAGTATGTATACTGCAACTAGTTTTAAAACAGTGAAGCTTGTTAGATTTTTTTTTTTTGGTTTGTATTCTGACTGGAGTTCAGGTCCAGTGACTTGAGTCCACCTGATGAGTGTTTTCAGTCTCGGTTTGTGTTACCGTTCTCAAACGGCGTGTACTCCACGCTGTATGTGCCATCCTCCCGGTCGGTGATCTGACAGTCCGTCAGCGCTCCGGACGGGTTCTTCACCTCCGCCTTCACGTGGTCCCCCCCCCGCCGGCTCAGAGGACGGGCGTCCACCGTGAACTCTGTGGTGGCTTCTCTGAAAATGGCTGGAGGAAAAAAAAAGGTTTAAAGGGACAGTCCACAGATTTTTCAAACAAAAATGTAGTTTACTAAACAGAGATAAACATATTGACCAACAGATTACCCATACTGCACCTTGTTTTTCCACTCCGGGTCCGAACACTTTGATCTTGGAGGTGTCGACGGCAGGATCCGCCGTCACCTTGGCGGGGAACCCAGGCACGGCCTTGCCCCCGTACTTCAGCAGCAGCGTGTACATGCCGGCGCTCAGCGGGACGTAGGTCACCGTGTACGTCCCGTCTTTGTTGTCCAACACCTCCGTCTTAGCTTTAACACCTGCAGCAACACAGTGCAGTTCTTTTATATTAATATCAGAGCACTGAAGACTGTCTGAATGTCACAAAAACTCAGAGTTACTTAATAAAACTTAAACCACCAACTAAAGAATATATAAGACGACTATGTTGTATAATTACAAAAATAGTTTTGTAGAATTTGGGGCTTTTTTTCTATCAACTAGTTAAAGGACTATGCTTGTAGTTTTCCACTGCCAGACAGCCATTTGTTTTAATTTAGCACAATATGAGTCAGAGAACTTCAGGAGAACATTAAGACTTTTCCAAATTAGGATACCATTTTGACATTCCTGACTCAAAATCCCAGCAAGATCTGGCTAACTGGCTGCTTGAATTCATTACTGTGTTCATTTTGACACCAGAAAAAAATACAATAACAAATACATTAATGGCTATTTTTTCCAGACATTTTGTTTTATCACACCGACTATTTAATGCGGGAATACAAACATAATTAACCTTTACACCAAATGGTTGCCTGGAAGCAGTGAACTATATCTAACATGTATAAAGAAGTGCACCATTAAGGATGTTCACAGCTATCAGTGTGTATACTGGTTACTGGTGAGGGAGAACAGTGTTGGTGTTACCGGTGCGGGGGGCAGACCCCGTGGGGCTGGTGGGGGGGGTGTCCAGCGCCGCCTCCAGGCTGAGCTGTCCCGCTCCGGCCCGGGAACAGTCCACATTCACCACACTGGTCTCTCCAACCTGCAAACACCACAAGCTTTATCTAGAATCTAAAATTGAAAGCTTGTCATTTAAAGAGGCGAAGTGTCGAAATTCATCTGCGCAAATCTTAACTGAGAAGTGAGAAGAGCCAAAGTAATATTCCCTTGTTTTATTTTTTTAAACCTTTCTTCGTATAATCTCCTCACAATCAACACAGGAACACTGGAACCTCTTGGACAATTTGCTATGATCTGGGTTGGGGGCTTGGAACAAAAATATGCCCCTCATCCCCCTCAGTTTCGCTCAATACTTGTATGCGTGTGGGATCATGGTTTTAATATATGTACAAACACTGAACAGATGCCAAGATATCGCGCAATGTTGCAGTTTGATATAACTTCAGACTGAACCAAATATAAAAAGGTCCGTCCTAAGATAATATATATCTCGTAAAGTAAGAAACATTTGATTCACTTAGCCTTCTCTAAAAATGTTCAACCCGTATGCTGTTCTTGCCATCATTTTGAATTATATATTGATATTTTTTCTGAAAAGTAGCAGTTTGGTTTGGTGGGAGACTCTAAATACTATGATAACTAAGATCTAGTGAGAGTGAGGGTCTAAAATGAAAATGTACTAGCAAACGGTTGGGAAAAAAACAAATAATACAACAATATCATTTCTAAAATGATCCAAAATTGATCCAATATCATATTTAAACCGCTGAATGTTTAATCAGGTTTCTAAAAAAAGCATAATTCTCCTTCTATTTCCTCTCCGGCTGCTCACCTTGGCTCTTTTCAGGCCCGACCCCGACGCCACCACCTTGGAGGGGTCAAAGGGCATCTGGACGTCGGCTTTAAACGGCGACCCGGGGATGTGGACCTCCTCAAACAGGATGTTCACCAGGTAGTCCCCGGGCTCCGTGGGCAGGTAGGAGACGGAGCAGGTCCCGTCCCCGTTGTCCGAACACTCTATCTTAGCCTCTGTCGGGCCCTCCACCGTCAGACCCAGACCCCCGGTGCCCGCGCCCTTTGTGTCGATGGAGAACTCTGCAGGGTTTCCCACCAGACCCCCCTTCAGACCGGGGCCGGACGCCTTCACCTGGGGGGGGGGGGGGGGGGGCAGTGATGGTGACATACAGAGGGTTTCATTGCCATTTTTATTATAACACATTTAAATGTTATTTTCATGATTGTTTTTGTGTTGCCGTTTGCTTTCTTTGCTTTTTCAATGATCCTCCCCACCCCGTTTCCAGGCACAGAGCCATTAGACATCCCAGACTTTCAACAAAAAAAGTAAATATTAAGGACACGGTAAACTATTACTCGGTGGAAATAACATACAGTAGTTGGATAGATTTACACTGCAGATATTAATGTACATGCATTATTATATATAATAAACACTCTTCTGTGATAAAGGAAATTGGCTGAATAGACTGTTAAAAAAATGATTATTTCATTTTGGTGATTTTTTTTCCCATTTTCATGCTGGTATTCATAAATAAATGTGCCCATAATCATGGAGGATAATATTTCTATTGTAGAAAATATAAATGATATATATATATATATATATATATATAAATGTAAAAATAAACAAATTAAAAGTTTACATTTTTTTTTTTTAAGAATTGTTAGGATCTAAGGTGGTCCTTTAGGAGGAAAAGAAACATGGTTGTAGAGCATGGGTCGGCAATAGGCGGCCACCAATGGGTGGCTGCCTATTGGGTGGCCGCCTAATGGCCCCGTGGGCCATTGGTGGCCCGCCAGCAATAATATTTGGCCCGGAAAATTATTTTGAGGATAAAAATAAAATATTCTTTTTTTTTTTTTTACAATATCGGACCGACAGTCGCACATATGGCTATAATGTCCGAATAGAGAATCTACCTACACCTGAAGAATGCTTATTTTACTTTTATCCATGTTGAGAGTGAATGACACACAGCACAGGCACAATCTGGCAGCGGGGTGCACTGACGCTGATAGTGGATCAATAAGTAGGTGGAAAGCACGTGGTGCTGAAATAGCCAACATGCGGGGTGTGGTTTGAAAAAAATAACACCAGCACATTAAATCATTCAAACGTAATGTTTACTTATATGTGAACAGTAACAAAGTTCAGTCAAAACATTGAAAACAAAATCGGAGAAGCCGCTTGATCATGGGGGGAGGGGTGGTGGTGCATATGCTGCCACCCCAGCTGGCAGCTTTGTTTTGAAAGAAAAGTTGTGGCTCATCGGACATTTATGAGAGAAAATCCCTAATGTCCGAGTGCAAGTGAATGCAGCACAAGACGCGAGCCTTGTAACCCCTCCCCCGGCCCTGGCGCGAGCATGGAAATGTGATTGTCCTTTGAACGGGACGGCGCAAAACGAGAAGCATTCGGTCTACAATGACAGAGAAGAGACTGTCAAGTTTGGCTGTACTCAGCATTGATTCAAAACGTACTAAAGCTTTGGATCTTAATAAGCTTGTGAGCAGTGGCGGACTGGCCATCTGTAGAATCACAGAATGGCACCGCAGCGAGGCTCCCCCCCCCCCCCCCCCGTTGACAGTTCACTAGTACCCCCCCCCCCCAAAGCATTTGAACGTGTCACATGTTTTAACAATCAATTAAATAAGCCTTTGATTATGTTCCGGCCCGCCATCTAGTGGCTTAGAAAAAAATTGGCCCAACGCCAAACTTATTTGCCGACCCCTGTTGTAGAGAGAAAGATGCTGACCTTGCTGGGGTCTGGGGGCAGCTGGGCCTCCACAGGGAAGGGGCTCCCAGGGACGGGGTGTCCGTCGTAGGACACGTTGACAGCGTGCACCCCCTCCTCTGTGGGGGTGTAGCGTACCACACTGACGTCTGCTTTACTGGGCTGAGGCTCCATTTTGCACTTCACCGTCCGCTGGCTGGGACTCAGCTGGTAACACAAGCAAGAACAATTCATTAAGTAACATTTTTAACACTTTTTTATACTTTCCTTTATGTAAACTAACCCTGGGATAATACCCAAGCTGATATTGATTTGAAGACTCACCACTGTCACCTCCAGACGACCTTGACCTCCTGCACCCTTTGTGTCCACCATAAACTGCTGCTCCTGATCCACCTCCGCTCCTGAAACACATTCATTATTTATTCATCATGTTAGTAACAATATCAATCTAATACATGTTCTGCTGGTGCATTACACAACAGCAACACTTTATTAAAACATTTCATTAACCTGTCCTACTTTCAAAAACACATGCATTTTGACTTATACCTTACTGTTGAGCTTTTTGTTCACAAAGTAATGAACCACAACCCTGATTTACTTAATTTCATCAAGACTTTTCTCCATTTTTTGATAATTATTTTTTAACTTGGACAGAAAGCCATCAGGAAGCAGAGAGAGATGTCTTACTTCCTTCCAGGTTGTCCACGGTGACTTTGCTGAGATCCAGCGGTGCAGCGACGCCCACTGTGAAGGGGCTCTTTGAGATGGGGTCTCCTCCGTACGTCACCACGATCTTCTGCTCCCCCTGCAGACACATGACACATGCAGATACAACACTGAAGATAAGAGATATAATCCTGTATCAGTCCCACAGCTGGGACATGTGAAGTTAAAGCAGCAAAGGGAATTCAAGAAAAATCGATAATAAAGCAAAAATACAAATATATCGACAGTAAATAGGAAAATATAAAAGGTAGACAGACTAAACCATTGAATTCACTTGATTGGACATAGAAAAGATTGATTTGCACAGCTTAGTGATCAAACTTACTATCATCTTATTTGACTGATAAAAGACACAAATCCCACATGTGCATTTATTGTACCTTTTCTACCTTTTGCCGGTCAGCTGTGTATTTTACGCAGCTATTGATCAGGAGCCTGTTTAATGCATCTGTTACATATATCCTCATGTGCTGCTATTTCTCTGGCGTACCTGTTGTACAGGTGTGTATTTGACAGTCTGGGAGTAGTCGTAGTTGTCGATGATGTCGAAGTCGTTCACGGGAGAGGAGAAGGAAACATCCAGCGGGGCTTTACCGGCTCCTTTAGTCAGCACTGTGAAGTGAGTCGGCTTACCGCCCTCCACACCTGCACAGGGAGAGAGAGAACAGACACAAGGTCAAACAAATTAAATAAACAATGTTAAGTGCACACAGGGGTGGTTTTTAGAAGCAAGTGGTCCCTTACCAGCAATGGACACTTGGTGGATACTAGTCACTGATTGAACAACAAAACCTTGGGATGTCAACTCCAATATTTTAAAATCTTCACTCATAGTGGTTGTTTGATATAGGAATATCGCTTATATTGTGAAAATGTTTCTTGGAAATGTGTTTCTGGAAACATTTATGGCCAAAAGTAAGCCGTGCATGTGGGATTTTTATTTTAGTTTGTGAAGAGGTAAAAACCAAACAACAAAGTATGGTTTACATTTTGAACTACCTGGTCATTTGCAAAGTGCACCCATTGCTAAATGTGTCTGTCATTAAGTTTGATAACAGTTCATTTAAAATATTTTCTTTGCATCTGGAAATGCCCGAAAAACCTTTTTTTTTTTTTTTAAAAGAGCCAATATAGAACTGTTAATAAAACAAAAAAGTTCATAAAAATGTGTGTGTGTGTGTGTGTGTGTCTCACCAGTGCGAGCCAGACCAGGACCATCTGCTTTGACCTTCGATGCATCGTGAGAGGGATCGACCTTCACGGTGAAAGGGCTCTGTGGAACTTCCTGTAGGGAAAAAAGGTCACATTGATTTTCATAAGAACAAACCATCAACATCTTTGTGTTTCTGATTGTTTGTGTGTGTACCTTATCAGTGAACAGGACTTTCACAGTGAGTCTTCCTGCAGCAGGAGGCATGTATTTGACAGTGAACGTGTCGTTGGCGTTGGGGATGATGTCAAAGTCCACATCGGCCTCTTTGTCACTGACCATGTTGGCGTCACACTTAATACCTACGCTGACATCACCTACAGGAACACAAAAACACACATTATTTAATTTACACTGCAGATAAGCAGACAGATGAATATATATAAATTAATATATTTATTTGGAAATAGAAGCAATGGATTCATTATATTTTCATTGTTAAAAGATAATGAATCTTTCTTTACAATATTATTATATTGTAAATATTATAATATATTTCATTATTTTAGTTGACTTATTTCAATAAATATATCTTACTTTTATTGTTATGATACTTCACTTTATAATTATTATGCTAATGTGCTTAATCTATTTGAAGTTATTAAATGTTTTACTTTAGTTCACATATAATACTGCATTTATATATTTTTCTTTGTGTAATAAATATTATATAATGTATACTCTATTGTTTTTTATTCTTATGTTGTACGTTACTTTTCTATTTTAGTTACAAGAATTTCCTCTGTGACACTTCCGTCTGCCACAGGGAGGTGCTAAAGGGATCCAGTATACTGCTGTTCCTTCATTGCATTAACTCATGTCAGAAACATCTTGCCTGGGGATGTTACATGTCATAGACTCTCTAAAGTAAACAATGAACAAACCTCGCAGCACAATCAAAGAGTTTACAGCAGGGGCACTGAGCCGTCAATCACAGCCGAGGAATTCAGAGTATGGGAGGAATGGGTCTGGCACTGGCAACCTGAAAACTGCTTGTCTTATAGGACTTTCCCCCAGGGGAATGGACACACAGAGGGTGTGTGTTAACACTGTACATCTTAAGCAATCTAAACCGGAAAGATAAACTTCAGGTGACGCAATATTTCAACATTCAGACCATAAAAGGAAAATCCTTTCAGTATCAAATACTCACTACCAGCAGGAGCCTATTGGTGCTTTGCTGAGTAACAATTCAGTGATTGCTCACCAATTTATAAAAAAATCTAACTCAAACTCCTGCTTTCAAATACTTACTTATTAAGTACAGTGGTATTAGAAACATAATGAACTTTAAGTCCTAGAAGTATACTGTAACAGAGATCCACTTATATATTAAAGACCCGCACTCTTGCTTTAGCTTCTAACAAACATAAGGTTCTCCTGTGTTTTTGATTGTTCCATAATATCCTCAACTCAACAACTAAATATGTTGAATATGCTACATTATCTGGAGCTACATGAGGTGAATGAGCAAGATACATGTAGTGTATGTACTGCAGCTCTGTAAGAGTGTAAGGAATTGGGGGTTGCAACCAATGGTGGAAAAAAGTACTGATACTGTACTTAAGTAGGGGTTAAAGTTAGGTACTCAAGTATTAAAGTAAAAGTACTCATTAATTGATATAATTGGTCAATATGGAGAACATTTTAGATAGTACTGAGCGAATTAGTAGTACATATATATCGTGTTAACCATGTCAAAAGTAACTTCATGTGTCAAATAACTGCAGTAGAGCAAAAGTATAAAAAGTTCTCTGAAATGTCGTGGAGTAGAAGTACGAAGTAGCAGAAAAGAGAAACACACAAGTAAAGTACAAGTACCCCAAAATTATACTTAAGTACAGCACTTGGTTACATGCCACAACTGCTTGCAACAAACTATTATTATTATGAATAAATGTCAGGAAAAAGTGAGGAATGTCCATCCCAGTTTCTCAAGTCCAAGTTTGAAATGTCTTTGGTCAGGCCAAAACACAAAGATATTATGTTGATATGCTGATATGAAATAGGGAAAAAAAGCAGGGAATCTCCATATTTAAGAAGCTTATAGGAATGTACTGAAAACACTGTTTAACAGTGGATAAATGGATTATTCTGCCGCAGCAATTGGTGAGGATTCAAAGGCTGCTTTGACAGGCAGAGACCAGTCTTCCTCCGTCTTAAACAGTCTGGAAGCAAATTTAAACAAACTTTAGATGCTTTTTCCCCTTTCTTTTCTTTAAATTGTATGTGTAGTGAATTTATGACACTAAATAGATCCTGGACAGCAGACCTCATTGTAATGCAAGTCATTTGCATGTATTCCTGCATGTACAACTAAAAACGGCTTTGTTAGTCTTGCTCTTTAATATATTTCTGTACTTGGTTAGTGCAGGTAGATGGTGAAGTGTGAGCATGTGTGAGTGTGATCTGCTCAGGAAGGTCAAAGTAAAGAATTTCCCTTCAGGATGTTTCTGCTTTGAGATCACCTCTAGTACATACCAGGGGGAAACGTGTGTGTGTGTGTGTGTGTGTGTGTGTGTGTGTGTGTGTGTATGTGTGTGTATGTGTGTGTGAGAGAACCATTCACAGACCACATTTTAAAGGTCAATGTTTGTGTTGTTCTGACACAGATGGAAACTGATATAACACCAAATAAAACTATGTGGGGATATCCTGTCCTAATTGACACTATGTGTGTGTTTGTGTGTGCCTTTGTTCATCTCACCGTCTCCAGCTCCTGAACAGTCCACAGTGAAGTGTGTTGGCTCGTTGGCCTTCAGACCAGTTCTCTCCACTCCAGGACCAAACACCTTCACCATCTTGGGGTGGCTGCCTTTACCCACGTTCACCTACAAGCACCAAAACAGGAGACTATTAACACGATTATTTGACATTATTCCATCTTTAAGATAATGCAATGTTAATAACAGCACAGCAGTTAATTTTTTTTTCCTATTTTAATCAGTCATCGGAAACAACCACATAAATATGGGGTGCCACAGGGTTCCATCGTTGATCCCCTACTTTTCTACTTGTATATATTTCACATTTTCAAACAGGTTATATTTTGTACGCTGCTTGATTTAACTCAACCATATTCATATTTATATATTCATATCAGCAGCCATATAAAGCATTTTTTTTTTTTTTAAATCAATGTATTCCATATTTGGACAGGAGTTCCGAGACAAGAATTAAAGTAAAGCCCCTGAGATCAAGTGACATTAATATAATTTGTGCATCAGAACTTTAGACATATATTTAAAATGGATAAGAGGCTTGACCCAATACTGTTCATGTAAAGCATTTTCTCTTTGTTTTCTCATCAGCTGATTTCCCGGCTGCAGCTCTAGAGGCTCCAATGAAGAACTGATTGATATAGAGAGACAAAAAGAACTCGTATGAATAAGTAAAAGCAGATCACATCTATAACTTACATTGTCTTAAGACTTTACCTCTAAAACACTGTTTGCAAGAGTGGTCAGTTCATAATGAACCCAAAATAATAACAGTACCATTATTGTCATTTAGTAATTAAATGAACAAGCTCCAGTTTTGTCTTTTATAGCTGCTCAAAGCATGTTCTACAGCAAGTTGGTTGAAAAACATGCGACAAGAACTGTTGGAAAACCAGCACTTTCAAGTACAGACACATGCTGGAGTCAGTAAACTAGTTTTAAATACCAAACAAACACAGCAAACACTGAGCCGAGATGAATGCAGTTGTTTATAAAGAGTGGGCTATACAGCCACACAGTGTCTGAAAAACAGGGTGGGTTTTTTCTTTGGTAAAACTAAACTTTTACATAATTATAACTTCACATAACTACAGCTAAAAGTGAATTGTATTTAGGAGTATCTAATCCTACATAACTTACCAAGATGGAAGAATACAAAAAAACCTCACTGTCATGCATATCAGCAAAATATATAGCAAATGATCCAAACAACACAGTAAAACATTGAAATGAAATGTCAGAATTTATTTATTTTGAAACCACGCTAACTTCGTCTTGTGATTCAACTTGATAGAAATGATTTTGGTTTTAGTACAGCTGATGGTTAGTGTCAGTCAACATGTTAGTTACAGATTCACCGTGAGACAAAAAATCTAATAAAAAATGCATGCACTTCATGTAGGCATGCAAGAAAACATATTTGACTAAATTAAACTTTGGTAAAACAAGTTCAGGGAATAAAATCGTTCAAAAATATTTTGTTTAAAAGTATTACATAGATCAAAAGTCAACCCTTAATTAAAATATAAGAACGGTAAGCCAGTCAGGCATTTCAGATCATTTCTCTGACTTGCAAAGATGAGAAGCAGTACGTTTGTTTATCAGCCGTCTTCCAGGTTCTTTTAAGTGAAAAAACGAAAAACCAAGGGCAGCAAAAGTTGTATCAGTCAACCTCTTAAATTAAATTCATAATCTCGTGAGTAGAAGTAAATATTCTGTTTTCATGAGAATCAGGACAACACAAAAACTGCATGTAACACGTGTTGTCCACACCGCCTTCACCATCTTCCCACTTTTAATGAAAAGGTGTGGCTGCTGTGTTCCCAGCGGTGCTGAGAGCTGGGTGTGACTGTTTACTTTTTATTCACGTACTGTGTCAACATAAAGCTGGAAAAAGGTGCAGCGGATGCCTGCAGGCTGCTACAGCTCACAACAAGCCTGTCGATCCATCACAGTGACATCAGCTCTAAACTTTGAAATAATAACTTCCAGACAAGTACAAACTTCTCTGCTGAAATGCTATGTGGACCAGTACAAATACCAGGATAAACTTTCTCTATGTAGTAGAATGTTATTGTTCGACAATGACTGCTAAGAAAAGCTTTGAACAGATATACTAAACTGCAGCGTCCAGATTTTAACCCTCATTATGTCACTTGCAAAGTCTCTAAAAGCTCCAAAGCTGCATCAACTATGTTCTTCCATAAACTTTTGGACTTTGTACCTCTGACATTTCAACACAAAGAGAGGAAAGTCCTGGCCAAGTCCTGAAGCCGGTTGGCATCATCATAAATTCCTTAGCAGCACAGAAACATATATTCAGACAGGAAGTTCCTCATGAGACTTATTTGTCCTGCGGTGGAAACAAACCCTAACAACTGGGAGAAGGGAAGACAGCTGATAAACAAGGTAAAAACCCTCATAGCTAAAACTCTAAATCTGAAAAATGAAAAAGGTGGGTACATTGCAAAGAAGACTGGTAAGTGCATTTCAACTGTAAAATAAAAACCTTTCCCCTTTGATTTGTTGTATATAATGAATATACTAAGATTTGGTTTTATGATTAGACTTTGATTAAATACAATGGAGCAACATATTTAAATTCTTTAATCATATCATCATAAATGCGATATAATAATATTGTTAGATTAATTGTCAATAAGACTTTAATTATAATACATGATGTTAAAACTTGTGAAAAGGTTTTCATTCAACAGCATTAAGATTTATTTTCATTAAGAAATAAATCTATGCTGTTTTGGTGTAGTGGTAAAAAAAAGTATAAAAAGAAAAGGTGCAGGGGTTACAGTGCAGGGAAGACTGGGGGAGTGCATGTGGGGGTTACATACAAAACATGCTTGTTAAGGTTGAAAAAGACAAACCAAAGGTTGTTATAACAGTGCACAGACAGTGTGGTTATCTATTATATAAAATGTGAAAATGAGTTAAAAGACATACAGTTGGGTTTGTTGAACAAGTATTAAACAGTAGTGTTAGTGATGGCAGTCATGCTTATTTAGAACAGAACATTTCTATGATGAAAGTCAGGTATGCAGTTCAGATATTAAACAAATGAACACAGACTAATAGTTAAATATCACTTTGGCACATAAACAACTGATTAACATATGTTGTGCTGCTGGCTTAATAACACATAACTTGTGGTTTTATTGAATTATTGGCAACACAATCTAATACGTTTTAAACGCCGTAGAATACTGCAGATACAGTATTACGTTTTATATTAGCTAGCTACCAAGCAGATGTTTGTTACCCATCTGATATGCCAACAGGGTAGTATTTGGTATAGTTTTGTTCGAAAGAATACTTAAAGATTTTGTAATAAACACTTTCTTTTGGAGAAACAGAGGAACAAAATTGCTTTTAATCTGAGTGATGTCCATTATGGAACCAGTGTAGAGGATTTTGGGGGATCCATCAGCAGGCATTTACTATATTATTCCTAACTATGTTCTCATGAGTATATAATCACCTTAAACTAAGAATGGTTGTGTTTTTATTTCATTAGAATGAGCACTTTGCAAATACATAGAGGTGTATTATTACCTGAAGGCCGCAGTAGTTCTGTGACCTGCTTCAAAAGGGGGCAGTGAGTGAAGGGTTCCCATGGTGGAAATATTTCTTCATGTATTTTTTGAATCAATTTCTTGATTATGTTTGTTTTTACCTGAGGCAGTCCTCCTTTGTCTCTTCAAGTAGTACCGTATTCCTTTTTTGATATATGTTGTTTTTCTCGTTTTATTCTGATTAAATTGTCTTGTTTTTATTGATTTTTTATTTGATCGATTTTCTCCAAGTGTGAAAACGGTAGCACAAAGTTTAGTTAAAAGGGGTAGGAGATGAAAATCTAGAAGATACATGTTTCATCCATCCATCCATCCATCCATCTTCTCCCGCTTATCCGTGGTCGGGTCGCGGAGGTAGCAGTTCCCTTTTTTTGCATTCTTCTAAGAACTGACTTCAGTGTAGCTGATCTAGTAGCTGAACCTCTGCTCAGTGTATGTAGTGATGATGACCAGAGGCTTCTTAGTTTTACTGCCCCCTTCTTTAATATTAACCTGCCCCGTCTTAAAACTCCCCTTTGACTCTGATTGGACAACGCTGGAACTTTCTGCCTTAACTAAAGCTTCTGATTGGATGACCTTAGCACTTCCTGTCTTAAACGGGTCCTGGGGTTTGGGCGGGACATCTCTTCCTGTTTTAACGAGGAGCTGTGATTGGCTGCTTACCCTGAAGGGGCTGTTGGGGACGCTGACTCCTCCCCAGGTGACGGCCAAGGTGTGTTTGAGAGCGGAGGTGGGGGTGTAGGAGCAGGAGTACAGCCCCTCTCCTTTACTCCTCACCTTCACCTCCACAGGAAGTCCCTCTGCGTCCTGACAGACAGAGAGACAGAGGTCAGGTTACATTACGGTTTACGATTCCCAAAATAAAACACTGAAATCCAAACTGCTTACAAGTGTTTTTAGGTTTGAAGAACGATAGAAACAAACTTCCTTGCTGCCTCTACGTGTGTGTGTGTGTGTGTGTGTGTGTGTGTGTGTGTTTACAGTCTTCATCTGTGTTCAGAAACTAGCTTCACGCCAAATACAACTGTCAGATTGAATGTACGTCTTCATTACACAAACACACAGAGGACCTTTATTTTACCTTCAATTGTGTCTTTGTTTGCTTTCAAAGGTTTCCATGAAAAATACTCCAACAACTATTGCTACCACGAGAATGATTAAATTATCTTATTTATAAAGCACATAAAAAACAGTCAATATACTCATCGATAATGAAAATAATCAGAGTATAATCATAGGCAGTATCAGAAATTCACACTTTTAAGATGCAGAAGCAGCAAACATAAGACGCTATGAGAAACAACACAAGCAAATAACGTGCGTCACACGTCTGTCTGAGAGCGGCAATTAGAGCAGAGACGAAGCAACACCTCAACACCTTCTCTTTTTCTTCCTTAATCACCACACAAGAAATGTGGATCGCTTTTTTCAGAAAGAACTCAAATGTGGATTAGAGTGTAGACAGTCTTGTGAATGTCCTCCTTGTGAACGGTCTTGTATTGTTTGACCCCCCTATTGTAGATCCTTAGTGTAATGTGCAACAATTTGAAAACACCTAATAACCAAATAAGTATTCTGACATCTCTGAAAGTCTTATAGTGTGTCAGTACCTGAGCCGTGATCTTCAGAGGTCCCTTCCCAGCATCCTTAGCGCTGACCGTGAACTCTGCCGGTTGGCTGAGCAGGCAGCCGGTCTTCTCCAGACCCGGCCCGTAAGCCTGAACCTACAACCACAGAACCAACACTGATTATTTCATACATACATATTTAGAGGCAAGGACTTTCTCATAGTATTCCTGTTCATTTCTTTGAATATGTACTTTTGGCGTTATAACTTTTCTAATTTGAGTATATAAGAAGTAATGTAATAATCCTAAATAAGGATGTTTTTAATTGAGGTTTGAGTTTAAGTTTATTATTGTATGTCTAGAAAGAATATATATATCTTTTTTTGTAACTGAGCACTGGTACTTTAAGAGTGTGCACCCTTGCACATGTTCATCAGATATCTTGGAATCGAGTGGAAGCTAAACTGGCTGTAAAGTGATTTGTCTTTTTGACCATGTCCAGTTATTAGTTTTATATCATCAAGCTTAAAATACTCTGTGTTATTACCTTCTGTTTCACATGTGGAATAAAAGTTTGTTTTGTTTTCCAAACTTTACAATAGAAATCAAGAAGATTTCAGTAAACATCAGATAGACTCAGACCATGCTGAAAGCTAAATTGCATTTCTGCAGTTACAATTATCATGCGGAAATCCGGCCAGGTTCAAATGTTTAAAAAAGAAACTTTTCAAAGATAATTTTGAGTTGTATTGCAATTGCAAAACGATGGGATACTTACTTCCAGGTTGGCCTTAAGGCTGTGCAATATATCGATGTTATATTAATTGAAATACGAGGCTTGATATCGTGTTAGATTTTGGATAGCGTAATATATTTATATCGATTAACGGTCTCCTGGTTTTTAAAGGAACCATTACAGTAAAGTGATGTCATTATTTCAACTTTCCAGACTGTTCTATCTTTTTCCTATAACCACTCTATCACTTTTTCATCAGTAGTAATGATTATTTATCATCTCATTATGTTAAAATGTATTGAACCCACCAATAGTCAATTCTTTAAGATCCAGACAATATCGATATTGAGGTATTTGGTCAAAAATATTGTGATTTTGTCAACATTGCCCAGGCCAAGATGGCCTTCAAAAAATACAACCTGCAGCGCTTCATCAGTTTTTGTGTCTTTCTGACCTTTTCAGAGTCACTGGCGTTGTTGTCGGGGACGATGAAGGCCATGAAGGGGCTGTGTTCAATGTCCTCCTCATCGCAGGTCACGTGGACGGCGTACTCCCCGGCCTCCAGCGGCCAGTATCGGACATCACAGGAGCCGTCGTTCTGGTCCTCACACTCGATCTTAGCCTGAGAAGGACCCTCGATGGCAAACCCTGAAGACACAGAAGGTGGGATTAGACTGAATGTAAAGTGGGGGGTTAGCAGAATTGTGTCCAGCAGTAAAACCAAGAATAACTCACCAAGCACTCCAACATCAGTGCCCACGGACTCCACTACAAAGGCGGCAGGTTTACCCACAATGCCCCCCTCCAGGCCAGGACCCCAGGCCCTGATCTGCTGAGGCCCCGCTTCACGACCTACTGACACCTCGAATGGACTGAAAGAAGAAAAATACTGTCAGAAAGCATAAATCACATAGTAGTAAAGTGTGTGTCTGTAGCTTTGATAAGACAGCACACTACATGAAATTATCCTTGAGGCACACACACACACACACACACACACACACACACACACACACACACACACACACACACACACACACACACACACACACACACACACACACACACACACACACACACACACACACACACACACACACACACACACACACACACACACACACACACACACACACACACACACACACACACACCACACACACACACACACACACACACACACACACACACACACACACACACACACACACACACACACACACACACACACACACACACACACACACACACACACACACTAATCGAATTCAACCGTTACTGCATCTAAGGGTGCGAGTGTGCGTGCGTGTGCGTGCGTGTGCGTGCGTGGTGTTCATGTGCGTTCAGAAACAAGCTTCACGCCAAATAAAACTGTCTGCTGGGATTTACTGTCTTTTTTCCCTCTTGCCTTCAATTGTGTCTTTGTCTAACTTTTTTAAGGTCTGCCAAACCTTCCCCCTACACCAACTACTACTTCTGCTGTTACTACTAAAAATAAGGAAATCAACCGTTTAAAAAAAGCTAATTTTAATAGAAATAACAAGCGTTAACCAGGGTGCTTTACAATTAAAAACAACAGGGCAAAATGGCAGTTGATATACCACAACAATGCCATTCCATACTCGAATAAATATGTTATAGTAACAATATAATTATTTATAATTCATCATAATAATAAGTATTCTAATTCATTTATTGTATACTATTTTCATCAAAATAATATTTGTTTTGTAATATTTCAGCAGTAAAACATATGTTTAGCACCACCGATGCCATCTGTGCTGTATTTTAATTGGTGCATCTGTGTGAGTGAGCAGTGTAAACACTGTGTTATATCACTTCCCTTCCTAACGTGCATTTCCGAGCACACAGCTGTACAGATGTTTAAACCGGCTTTCTCTCATCTGTGATTTAGCCTTCTGTAGATGATCCGTGTCCTGGTGCATCTGTAACGTATGAACACTGAGGTCTCCGGGCTACCTGTAGCTGGGAGTTCTGACAGGCTGGACATTTAACTTGGCCACATCTGGACCAAGCCTCTGAGCAGGCTGCACAGCTGCATCAGATGTGCAGGCCCAGAGGTTCACCAGGTTCAAAGGCTTTACTATCATGTGCACAAAGGCCACAGTGTAGGTCGGCAATGAAAATCCCAGTCTCCTCTAACAGTGCAACAAAATACAACACAGACACATTTTACTTTTCTAAATATCAAATTAAACCATACTTATTCCACCAGGTATTTTGTAAATGTAGTACATTATCATCTGTTTCTACTATCAACAATCAAAGTTCATTTATATGGCCCAATATCACAAATTTGTTCAGGGGCTTTACAGTGTGTAGAGCATATGACACCCTCTGTCCTTAGACCCTCACATCAGTTAATGGGATCAAATGGAAGAAACCTCAGGGAGAGCAACAGAGGAGGATCCCTCTCCCAGGACGGACAGACGTGCAATAGATGCCGTGTGTAAATTAAAAAGATAATACATTTACAACATAGATAGTCCAAATGCTAGAAAAGATAATATGTCTATATTTAAAAGAAAATGAAGATGGATCAAAGTGGATATCGACAATCTTCCAGGTGATGCCAAAAAAAATATGCCGTTCCCAAGGCAGGACCACGACTAATGATCCAGACATTACCTTTAAAACTGGCAACCTAACATTTCCCTTTTTTTTCTTCCTTCCTGATGCAGCCACCAGGGATCTTATTCATACACAATTAGTTTTTCCAGTGACTTCCAAAATGTCGTATGCAAGAGCTTTGCTGAAAAACCTACTCACAGAACTTCCAGCTCAGGACTCAAAAACTAAAATGGCTGCACCACTTTTAGCAAGAAACATTTCAGAAATGAACACTAGCTACATCAATCAATGCTGTACTTTAGAGCACTTTGAGTTGCATGTTATGTAGGAAAGGCTTTATAAACATAATTCTTTTATTTTTATGAAATAGGAACCTCCTTCGAGGCTAAAGGCTTAGAAACGTGTTGTTTTAATCAAATGAGGGATATGATGTTTACATGTGCATTGACAAGGTGGCTGCACTCTGGTTATTCAGTTAACATGAAGTGTTCTGTTCATCTGTGCACATGTGTCTGGATTTTTAAACAATTGAATCATTATGTTTTGTATCAACAAATGCGTTCATAAACATAGTTAAAGTGTTTACATGACACCCTGAATCCTGTTTTTTATCAGAGTACTTCAGGTAGCTTGTCCTAATTTGTATAATCTGGATATAAACCTTGAAACTCTCTCCCTGTCTGTCTCTGTGTCCGTCCAGCAGATAATCAGAAACAGTGATAGAACATGTTCTCTGTGTGTTACAGTATCTGGATGACCTAACAGTCAGCGCTGGATGAAATAAAACAGAAACATGCTCAAGGTCAGCTTCTCCAAACCTCCACAGATTTGAAGATTGCTTCTTCATTGTGGGAACGTTCTCTTGTGTCTGACCTCTGAGGCTGCCTGTGTGTAATTATGACTCAACAAAGCTTTAGACACAGGACATGACTCTGAAATGTTTTGCTTCATTTAATTATATATTTACAGATATTTCCCTTACATGTACAAGTTGAGATACAGATCTTGTTTGTCTAAGTGTGGCTACTCATCTTGCTGCCGAGAGTCCCATTACATCTGGCTGCTTTTACATGCGCAACTCCCTGTATTATACTCGCACTTCTAATTTAGTTAATAAAAACGATGACTGAATAAGTGAATCAATGACTTTTTTCTCCATGACTAAGATTATGATGAGAGGGCAACGATGTCATTACATTCTAACTGCTGTATTGTGCTGTAATATAATTGTGGAATATTACTGCGAAAACAAGTTTAAAAACTTGAACAAAATCTCTATTTTATGCGTTGATAAAAAGATTACAAATTGTTGCAATGCAGCAGTTCTGTTTTCTGTACAGTCTAAATAACTCTTTTCAGTTTAAGTCATCAATGACAACAACAGGGTTCGGGAGGTTTAAGTAATGTTATTTTCTGGCTAGACTAGATTGACTCTAGTGTTTAAAATATTCTAACTATAAAAGACTCAAATGTACTTTTTCTGCAAGGGATTTCAATGAATTTCTTTGACTCAAACTATACAATAATATGTAATATGATAAAAAACCCTATGAAGGACAAAGGACCCAGCCTGAGACTAAATAAAGAACACATCGGACACAACACTCCCACAGTGTTTGGCTCCAACCATTCAGATCAGATGAGGTCATGTGCTGAGGTAATTTTCTGAACACACACACACACACACACACGCAGACACAAACACACACAGTCACAGCTCACCTCTTGGGGATGTGCTGACCCCCCCAGGTGATGGAGACGGTGAATTTTCCGGGGCTGTTGGGATAATACTCGTAGGAGAACACACCGTCCTGACTGGAGATCAGCTTCACCGGCTCCTCGATGCCCTCTGAACACACACAGTTTAGAGAACATCCGGTCATTTTGGAAAATAAATTCTTTAGCCATCACTCTTTATTAAAAGAGGAATAGTTTTGGTGAAAAATAAAAAGGTACCATGGGGTACAGGAATTCGTTTTGGTTTCAAGACCCTGGTTCACGGAGGATACCAAAAAAGTCCTAGAAAGACAAGGTAAACTAAACTATGTGCATTTAAAAATAAAAAAGAGGAATAGTTTCGGCGAAAACTAAAAGGTACCATGGGGTCAGATTATAATTTTCCAAAGGGGGGTTCGTTCAGATGTGTGTATCTCACACTGCACTGTAACTGTGATTCATGTATCTTTGCTTTTAAATGAGTGTTTTTAGATAATTTCATAATATGTTTCTTTAATGCTCTTAATGTCTTTCATTTTTGTAAAGCACTTTGAATTGCCTTGTGTTGAAATGTGCTATATAAATAAACTTGCCTTTATAGGCATTGATTGAAGTTTTTTGTTTTTTTCCTATTAGAAAAATGTATATTATCTAAATACATTTTATCCATTTATTTATTAACTAAATACTTCTCCTCACATGATAAATAATACAATGTATAAGACAATCAATAACATATTAATATAGTCAATAATAATAAATAAAATATTTATTAAAAAAGGAAAAAAGTATCTTGGGAAAACTGATCATGCCTCTGCATTTACCTTTCATAAACAAATGTGAAATGAAGATGTATCCTCTGGGGATCAACCCTGTCTGGATAAATGCCACCAATACCATATTTCATTAGAAACATTTTTTTGGTGGCGATTTTGGAAATAATTACATCAATTTTGGGGGGACTTTCCAGCGCTCTGGAGTTATTGGAAGTCTAAAAGAATCCTAAGCAGCACTGGGAACTAATTGTACAAATAGCATCAGCCAAAAATAACACACTTACATTAATGTAGTCCTATCTTTATCTGCAGTTGTGCAGACATACCAGTTTAACAGAGACAATAGACATGCAAAAAAAGAAAAAGGTGCCAAAGATTCCACTGTCGCTTTCAGATTAAAATGTCAATGTTGTCAATAAAGCTTCAAATGTTTGGGTGTATCCTTTTAATGAACTCTGCAGTGTAAACACTCACTGGGTCCTTTTACGACGACCTTCAGCTCTCCACTGCCGGCGTTCTTGGTGTCCACCTTGAAGTCCCCGACCTGCTTCACCCTCATTCCTGCCGGCTGCAGCCCCCGCCCCGTGGCCCGGCACGCCCCCGGCATGCAGGCTGCTCAGACCCAGAGAAACACACACATCAGGAGAGGAGACGCATTACAGGAAGGTTCAGTAGGGCTATGATTATTTTACCATACACAGCATTTAGCTGACTTACAATAAACGCAATCAGCCGTGAAGATAAAACAGCAAGGATACTGCAAGTTCATTAGCTTTAAAAAAAGGACTCACCGGGGCCCACGTCCACGCTGAAGGGGCTCTTGGGGATCCCCGCCCCTCCGAAGCTGACGGTGACGGTGTGGGGGCCGGCCTGGGTGGGCTTGTATGTGCAGCGGTAGGTGCTGTCGCCCTTGTCCTCCATCATCACCTCCACCACGTTCTGCCGGCCCTGAGGGTCTCGGATCATGGCCGTCACGTCCCCTGTACCGGCCCCTGCTCAGAAACATCAGCAGTCAGCCTTATACCTTAGTCACTGCTGTAACTTGAATATATTGAAATGGTGGAAACACATCACCCATGCTGAAAATATGATAACAGATAGAGAAATGTTTTGTTTTTGTTAAGCCAGTAGAAGAAATGCTCAGATCTTTTAGTTCAGTAAAAGTTGCGCATTTTTAAGTAAGTAAAAGTACAATAGTATTAGCATTGAAAACGTAAAAGCACTCAACCACAGCTGATAAAGATGGAGCTCATCTTAACCTGAAGTTATTTATAAATGTGAATGTATGTCTTATGTAAAAGAACTAGTAAAAAAGCTAGACTAAACTAAAGCTTCAAATAAATATATTGGAGTATAAGTCTAGAGTAGCATGAAATCAAAAGCAAAAGTAGCGGGAAATTGAACTTAAATACCGAATTATAGTAATTTAAACAGGGGTAAAACATTAACAGCATGCGCTGCCATTCAGGGGGAGAAGGTTTAGTTTGAATGTGACAAAATCTCTGTTTCTCTGGAGAATTGACGGCAGGAAACAGAGGGATCTGCACAGTTTGGGATGACATCTTTAAAATAAAAAACATTACGATTTCTGTACTACCGGCACCCGCTGAGCTGAATCTACACTAGCTATTCAACTTACAAACAAATAGGTATATGACCAAAGGGTAATGTTGTGGTATATAAAAAAAAAGATGAAATCATTTTTTTCTTTTTTTAAAGATTAAAAGAAAGACAAGCTTAACATCTTAAAAAAAAAAAACTTGATGCAGCAGGTTTATATAAAAAAAAAAAAAACAGAGGTGCACAACAGTGCTTTTGTGCTTTAAGCAGCAACAAAAATGACATAATTTGTATCTCAGTGATACTCCAGGAACACTACAGCAAGCATAAATCTTATTTAAATATGATTTGACTTTCAGTGGAACTGCGGGACAGAGTCCACAAAAATGTTTTCCATTTGTGGACATGAAAAATATATCTTATCTTAAGGTAACAGAAAAAGTTCCTCCTTCTGCTGTATAAATAAGGTAATAAGTAACTAATAAATACTGTGACTTCATTTTGAATGAGTACAGTAGAAAGGAAAAGCTTTTACTCAGTATTCCTGACGAGCTGACTCATGTCAAGAAGCCTCCGGTGTGTGTTACACAGAGAACAATGAGCGGGGGGGAACTGAGGCGAGTCACAGACCGCCTGTGTGTTGTCTTTTACAAAACCAAGCTTCAATCTCAAAGGTGGTTTACAGTCTATGAAATCACTTCCTGTCTCAGGGACAGATTGGAAGGAATGCTACTATAAAGACAACTTGTCTCTGTGTGTGAAACCCCCTCAGAGGTGGTGTGTGTGCGTGTGTGCGTGTGTGCGTGCGTGCGTGCGTGCGTGTCTGACCTGCAGTGTAGATGTCGAAGTAGGCAGGTTTGTTGGCGATGTTGCCCACAGGTTCGACTCCCGGGCCTTTCACTGTGACCTTGGAGGCGTCGCCCAGCGCCTTGTCCACGCTCACCTCAAAGGGACTTTTGGGAATCTGCTGGCCTGCAAACATCACCGTTACCTAGGAAACAAAAACAAATGACATTGATGTTAGAGCATGAATGATAATCATAAGGCTTCCTTCCACAGAATTTCAGATCTTAAATAAGGGATGAGTTAAGTAGCTAAGTTTGACTTTAAAAATAATTTCACTCAGTTGTATGTCAAAGAAAAAATACATTAAGAGCTAAATACATTTAACTTTTTTAATGTATTTTTACATGTTTACAGAAAGAGAAATGACCCTTACCTTGTGAGTTCCCATGACTTGAGGAATATACGTGACGCTGAGCGTCTTCTTGCCCTCATTAGGCTCCGCCTTCAGCTGTTGGACACACAGAGAAATACTGTTTTTAGGACTAAACGAACAGCCAAATAAGCTTATATCACATCTCCCCCAATTTAGAAGAAACACAAAAATATATACTTTTAAATAACATTTTACTGAAATTAAGAAATGTAGAGGTTTTTTCCATGTGAAGAAATTCTCATATAGAAAAAAAAAGTAATATGGTAATGAAAAATTATATTAAAGTAAACATAATAACTCAAACTTAACTTGAACAAAAGCTAAAATGAAACCTCCTCTTGCATCTGTAGGATTATCACATGATAGTTTTTTGAATGTTTTTAATCACTGACAGACCTGGGAGTTGATAAACATTGTTTCTCAATATGGCTCCTATATATCTCTACAGATATTCTGGGGCCGTACCTCCACTCTGGTGCCGTCGGGATGGTCCAGGTAGACAGTGACCTGCCCCTGCCCGGCGCTGAACGTGTCCACAGTGAACACGGCCGGACGCAGCACCCGGTTCCCTGTCGGCTCGATACCTGCAGGAGAACACAACAACACACAGTCAGTAAACATTAATGTTACTTCTTACTTACTGCATCACTTACCTGCTGTATATCTGCACTCACATACCAATACATATAGATAGTTATACTGCTGACCACACTGCAGTTCTGACCTTTAGACAATCCATATTTATCAGCGTAACTGTCTGTATAAATCTGATATATATATATATATATATATATATAGACACAGAATTTTGGCAATATTCTACTTTCTGCGCTATATAAATATATATATATTTAACTTTATATATATATATATATATATATATATATATAAAGTTAAATATATATATATACTAAAATATATATATAAATATATATATATATAAAGTTAAATATATATATATACTAACTAATATATATATATATATATATATATATATATAAAGTTAAATATATATATATACTAACTAAATATATATATATATATATCAGATTTATACAGACAGTTACGCTGATAAATATGGATTGTCTAAAGGTCAGAACTGCAGTGTGTATATATATATATATAATATTATATATATATATTATATATATATATATATATTATATTATATATATATAATAATATATATATATATATATTATAGGAGCTTTTTCATATTTATACACCCTAACTCTTGATTCTATATTCATTTTACAATAATAATAATGATATAATAACAAAAACTTGAAAATGAATCCAGTTTCAGATCCCTGAGTTTGAAAGTACATCAGCGGTCAAAAAAATATAATATGTGACGTGGTTTGGTGTGTGTGTGTGTGTGTGTGTGTGTCCTGCTTCCTGTAACAATTTCAAGGTAATTTCTTCCTGCAGGCTACAATTGGTGTGTGTGTGTGTCAGATACTTAGTGGCTTCCTTTGTTCACACTAACAGCTGCTCACTTCCTCACATTGTAAGACAGACCAGTGTTCCATTAGCATACACACACTCGGAGGAATAGGTCACACACACTTTTTAAAATACATCTGCAAAAATATAATGAACTATGAACAGTGTGTGTTCTATTAAACCATTTTGTTTTTCAGTCTTAGTGTGTTTCAAGTAGTGCAGTTTAAGTGTGTGTACCTGGTCCGTATGCGCGGGCCTTCTTGGGGTTGAGTTTGGGTTTGAGAGGGGCTCCTGGCTTCAGTTTGGCCTTGGGGAACTGAGACAGGTAGGTCATCACCGACTGCTCGTCCACACTGGGGTCCATGATCTCCTCTGGAGTTATCACCTGCACACACACCGAGACGGGTCAGAATTAGGATAATAAACTTAAATAAATCTGTTAATTATTGAAAATCCCTAAAATCAGATTTGGACAGTCGGTGTGTACGTGGCTAATCTCTTTGATTTAAATTAAAAAAAACAAAAAAATCAGACAGATGGTACTTTCTAATTCGATAGTAATTGGTTTCTGGTCGATCATTGTAATATTTTGGAAATGATTTGAAGAACTTGATTATCCATAACAAATACCAAATATACATCACATTTGATTTCATGTATTTAAGTCAACTTTATCTTTAAATCAAAATCAAAATGAAATTGTTGCTGTCTATAATCATCTATGATACAATATATCAAATATAATTATTTCACATGAAAAACTAATGATAAAACACTATTATAACAATTATAGCATTAATAATAATTAGGAAACATCACTATTGATCATTTCAAGGTTTTCCTTCACAGGAAAATAGGGATTTAGTAAAGTGTTTTACTATAAATGAACCACTTACTAAAGATGATCATAAAAACCTTTCCAAAACGTTGCTAAATGTCAACAAACTGTGCTTCTCCCCGTGTTGCCGAGACCCAGAGCTACTAACTGAAGTAAACCGTTGATGTGAATCACTAGAAAGCATTTATTGACACATATTATCCACATTGCAGCGATACAAAGTTAAATGAGAATTAGCGTCTTTTCCCTTTAAGATTTCCCTTCATCGAGACCAAGGAGCCCAAACCAGAAAAGGCCGGTATGTGGCAGGGAAGTCCTGAACTCTGTCACACCATACAGTCACTGCCCTCTTATTCTGATCACGTCATTTTCCCCACACGTCACTCTGCTTCACATGCTCAGCTGTCGGATATTAAAAAAACTCTTTATAATGTCAGATCTTTGAATGGAATTAACTCATTTTCCACCATCATGGGTGTGAGGTTTGTCAGCTTTGTTTTCTCTGGAGGAGACTTCCTGTGGGTGTCAGCAGACTAACAGGAAGCAGAGCATAACGTAATGCAGCCGTGGTACAAATTACAATTCCACTATGATTATGAAATCAGATTTCTTCACTTAATAACTGCTGGAGTTGTTCTACATACTGAAGAAAGGGCTTAAAAGTTAAGTGACAAACATAAGCTTTAATATCTGCAGCAGTTATTCCAAAGTGACATAAATACTTTCCTAATCATTTCCCCAAGAACAGTCTTTTGTTACATAAGCCATTAGAATACATTTCCCTTTCAGCTCAGGTTGCATCCTCTTGCTTTCAAGAAAAGTGTGTAAAACAAACTCAGTGAGTTTCCTCTGCTGCTAACAATCAGGAAACCAAACAGCATCTGTGAGGAGCTGCCAGCGACTGTTGACCTCTGGAGGAAATCACAGCAGAGCTACTTCTGTTCTGAAAGGCTGCACCACTCAGAGATCATGTGGTGCTCATCAGCTGTTTGCACAGTGCAAGATGCAAAGCCCCTGCATCTAAATGTATTAGAGCTTAGCATTGTTAGCATTCAAGGCTACAGTAATAATGAATTTAATTTTTTATATTCGTTTTTTTGTTATACATTAAATTAAAAAGGGAAAAGTCTGTATGTCATGATTTTAAAAATGTAATAAAAATATTGAATAATACAAATTAAAGTTAAAGGTAAACAAATGTAAATGTGTCATTTAAACAGGAATCTAACCTGCGGGATGCCCAGCCAGTCGTCAGCCAGCTGCATGGCCTCTGTGGCGTTCATCACTGGTTTCACTGGATCCCAGGTCTCCCAGTCAGGACACAGGCCTGCAAACACACACACACACACACTGTCAACCACAGAACAGAGCGAGGTCTGCACGGAAAATATAAAATATTTCCAGAGCAATACAGTGCTATTCATAGTAAAACACGATATAGTAAGTAGTAAAGTCACAATATCGATCCTTGGACCTACGTATAGTTTGCTCTAGACTTTTTTTATTTGTTTTAAAAGGAACACATTTTATTATCGCCAGAAAATCAGTTCATACGAACATAACAAATATTCCCTAAAATAATAATAAAATGGATAATATAATAAAATATGTTTTACTTTTGTCATATTTATAAATCATTATTAAATTAATAAATAACAATATAAAATAGATATAAGTAAAATAGATATGTATAAGTAAATAAAATGCATTGAAGTGTTTTGTATACTATTTACATACTAAAATATCAAGCCCCAGCAACAGGGGTTAAAAGCCTACATCCCTCAGAAGAGTCAAACTTGGTAGATAAAGAAATACTCAGCTTGATTACCACACCCCCACCCACCCACCCACCCACACACCCACACCCACACACCCACACCCACACAGTACCTGGTGCGCAGCTGTCCACCAGCGCTCCCAGGGCCATGCCGTTCCTCCAGTCCTTGCTGAAGTTTTTGATCGGCATGTCAGGGACTTTGTTCTGGATCCAGCCCAGCAGACGCTGCTTAGGTGTCTTTGACTCTGCCTGCAACAACAAGCACCAGTCAGTCACATTTCTCACAGCGGTTTGTAATTGTGATGTATTGTCTTTTTAATTTTCAGGTTATACAATTTAAAAAATATATTTATGTAACAATTAACATGTTTTGTTTGCTTTGTGTTGTCAATGAGTGTATAGATTGTAATGTCTCTTTAAAAATGTGAGACCATCCAATACGTTCTCAGTATCCAATTACCCAAACACGACATTCAGAGAATTTTCAAATAATTCAACATAGCACCTTTGTTTTTTTTGTCTGAAGTCATGAGACAGATACAAGTCAATATAAAATCTTCTGTTACCTCTTCTTCCTCGCCCTCCCAGACTGGCATGGAGATGGAGTAATGCAGAATCAGAGTCCAGACCATACCCAGGATCAGCTTCAGGTTGCCGTCCACGATGGCTTTAGAGTCTAAAGAAGGAGGAGAGAATTTTAATACATATATATATTTTTTTATATATTATTATATATATATATATATTTTTAACACCCCTTAAAGTCTTTTTAAAAGGCCTTGTGACCCTATGGCACGGTCTAATTCCCAAATCATAAGTTGAGAGTCCACTTTAGCAGCATGTAACTGAGGAAAATAACTTTAATGATTATAAAACATGATTGACATTTAAAGTCTCATTGAGCTGATTTCTATACATAATAAATTAAAAAATAACAGGGCAATTCTCCCTCAATAATATAATACATTAACCGTGCTTTACGTGAACCTCATCATGACACAAGAGAGGACGGCAGGACTGTAATTTCCCGTGTTCAGTGAATGCAACAGAGGCAAGACACCAGACCAATCAGAGAGTTGCATGGAAATAAACGTGTGCTTGTGTCATTCAAACTCGGCTCTGTGTGTGTGGCAATAGTGCATTTAGTGTGATAGAGAGGTAGAGAGGAGAGAGAGAGAGAGAGAGGGAGAGAGGGAGAGAGGGAGATAGAGGAACCGGTGCCAGAAGGGACCGTGTTGTTAGCATCTGGTTAGCTAGCTGAACTAACGGACATTAGGAGCTGTTTGTTCCACAACAAGCTGGAGGAGAGTCCTGACAGACTGAGAGACTCAGGTGAGCTAAAGGACTCTCTGAGTGTTTAGATACTTAACTTTAGTCTAAGTTATCTCAGTGGGTCTCAAACGGTTTGGTCACAAATTATTCAAAAGATTATTTCCGTGGCACACCTTCATATGATCATTATAGTTATAAATCAGCAAGAGAATAAATGAAAAACAGTTATGAAATACTATATGGCAGTAAAACAAGAATACAGTTTAAAAGGGGAGTGATTTGTAAAATATCCATAAAGAAAAATAAAATCTGTTTACAGTTCTGTTTCATATGGGTGTTGAGAGATGTATCCATGGCTCTCAAAGTACACCAGATTGATGCTTTTAACTTCAATATTTTAAAAAAAATCTTCCCGGGGGAGCATGCCCCCGGACCGCCCTAGAGGAGGTGAGGTCCGCCCCCCACTCATAAAAAATAGCACTTTACCCCTGCCTATATGCCGTGAGCTGATAATCGAGCCTTCCTTGTAACAGTCGCGGGTGTACTGTGTGTGTGCGTGCGGGGAGTGTTGCAATAGAAAATTCCACTGTAGCGCCGCGGCCGCCGCCACTGTGGGCTAAGCCCCGAATGTTTTCAGGTCCGGGCGACGCCCCTGGCCACCGAGAAGGTTAAACATGATTAAAATAAAATCCAACACGACAAAACTCAGGGAGAGAAAGAAAAATAATATGATATTGAGATATTAACAACTTCATTTAAAGGTCCCATCTCATGGCCATTTCTAATGATCATAATTCCATTGTTGAGGTCTACAAAAATTGATTTATATTGTGCAATTTTCCAAACTCACATTGGTTTCTCATACAGCATCTCTGTATAGTATGTGTATTCACTCTCTGTCCTAAACGGCTTGTTGGAGCTCCTGCCCCCCCCCTCCCTGTGAGCCCACTGTGCTCTGATTGGTCAGCTCGCCCACTCTGTTCTGATGAGTAACCACCGTTACAGCGGAACATCAGTGATTATGTGTTACAATGGCGTTAGCAACCAGAAAATGACACCAGTAATGACAAACAGATGAGAATGCTGCGTGGGGTCTGGGTGCCGTGTTGGCGGGACGTTGCGGGGCTCGCTGCTGGAGCGGACAGTGTGAGCTGGGTTGCTGGTGATGTTTCCTGGTTGCTGCGTGGGGTCTGCGGGACGGTCCGAGCACACACAGACCCACAGCCCGCTGTCTCAGGCTGAGAAATCCGCGGAGCTGCAGCTGAGAAAAATAAGGCTGGCTGAGTGTGTGTGTGTGTGTGTGTGTGAGGAGCTCCGCGGATTGGTCCATTTAGAAAAAGAGAAATCTCCAACAAGGCGTTCTGGGGCAGCATAGACAGGTCTTTTCTGCGTTAAGAGTTTTACTCGCTACAGGGTGTACTTTGAAGGTTTGTGACTGCAGAACGTTTACATGCATAAAAACCTTCATAACACACAAGGGGACGGGTAATAACCAGAAAAGCATGACATGGGACCTTTAAGTTTGTATTGTCAGAAAAGTTTAACTGCAGAAACCACAGCCTCAACTTCTGATCAACCTGTGTGTCATCCTACTGCAGAAAACTGAGGCTTATTTCAGATGGGGATGAAAATTGTCCCACACTGAGCCCAGATGGAGATAAAAACCGGCTCCCAGTTAACTGTCAATATTCAGGTTTTACCCTTTTTTTTTTGCAGAGCAGAACAGAGTGCAGCAGGGTAACGTTACTCATTAATCAGACCTCACTGTACCAGCTGGACACACACACACACACACACACTAATCTTTGGTTGCAGCACACCAAGTTCAGAGTGAAAAAGACAAAACATTCCAGTCATTTTTAATCTCCGTCTACATTCCTTTTTCCTATAATAACAATGTATTCATTAAAGGGAAACTCATTTATGATTGTCTACTTCCTTGCTCTATATAGTTTCAAAGTTGGTAGGGCGGGGTGAAATATGTCAAGGACATCAGGGTAAATCTGAGATTTGTGTACAGTATGATAAGAAACATAAAAATAAAGAAAAAATTGACACGGAATGGAAATATACAAAAAAACAAGGCAACAAACACAGTATATTAAAGTTTAAAATGGAGCTGCGCAGATTTTAAAAGGGAGGCATTTTACAGAAATGTGCAAAATATAAGAGGGATGAGCAGTATAAAAATGAAGAAGATTTTTACACGCATTTATGGATTAAAGTAACTATGTTGTCCTTTTATATGTTGTCCTGAATGAGATGCAGATCTTATTTTGATGGAATGTTTTGTCTTTTTCACTCTGAACTCCGTGTGCTGCAACCAAAGATTAGCAAATAAATTGGTGTGTGTGTGTGTGTGATAAATCCTATGGTGAATGTGCAGCTCTGCTCCACTGTCAGCAGACCAGCTGTGCCAAAAACATGTTTCAGCAACTCAGGTTTAGGTGGAGCTTTGGGAGACTGCTGCCTCAACCACGGGTGACACAACACTGAGGGAGGATACACTTCACAACACACACAAGGTTGCGACATCCTGCTTTCTACATTCCTAATCTCTGTTTTTCCAGAGTTAACTCACTTATTTATCTCTTTGTATATCTGTCTTTTTTCCCCTCTTCTAACTCTATCATTCTCTCTACTATGTAGTTTTTCTTTACGTCTCATTTGTCACACACACACACTCTTTCTTCCCTCCTTTCTTTTCCCTGCAAGGTTGACCTGCCACACCTGTGAGAGTGAGTGCCGCCTCTCCTGCAACATCCTGTCAGTGAGCAGCACCCGTCAGCAGCCTTTCACACACACACACACACACACACACACACACACACACACACACACACACACACACACACACACACACACAACCACACACACACACACACACACACACACACCACACACAACACCACCACACACACACACACCACACACAACACACACACACACACACCCACACACACACACACACAACACACACACACACACACACACACACACACACACACACACACACACACACACACACACCACACACACACACACACACACACACACACACACACACACACACACACACACACACACACACAACACACACACACACCTGTTAAAGCTTGAGAAAGAGATTAAAAGGATCTCTTCATTTGTAACAGTTTCCTCAAACAGATTTCCTCACTTCCCTTTGGTTTAGGGGTTTCTAACCTTTTTGGATTGTGGCCAATAAAACCAATTCTATTTTTGACCCATTGTCTCCCTTTGCATAACTCTTTGGGTCATTACCCCGTCAAACAATGAGGGGTTTTGACCGTCTACATTTACAAGAGGGGAAAAACAAAGATCAGGGAAAAGTTTTCAAACCTCCCTGTAAGAACAGGGGTTCCATTTTATGAGGGGTATCCAGTAGGGTTGTAATTTTTCCCAAAAGTAATAAATTGTCATATTTGAGAGTCTCTTGCCCCTTTCACACCAAGCGGTTCCCGTCTAGCTCCGTGCTTGCGCTCTTCTGGTTCGGAACCGGTTTTTCTTTTCAGCCCCCGTTTTGTTCACACCGCCCAGAGCCCGACTGGTGCTCCCGCGGCTGCGTCATGACGTCACCGTTTACGTCGCTGATTTTCTCCCCAACGGCGTCGGGTCGATGATCGTGTTGCTTTTAATCATACGAAGCCAGATTAAATTAAATAACTACTTCTCAACCCTTATACTTTTCTCCAGAGTGCCGTGGTTCATTGTTTAATAATGTGTTTCAGCGGCATTTACCGACCGCTGCAGTGCTGCCCGCTGTTTGGCATCACAACGCTGTTATGAACGTTTCTCTGGTATAAAATGGGTGATGTTAGCATAGCAACCGGAGCTAAACTGACTATCTTGACTACTTGTTGCTATCCTATTGTGGCATAAGCCGTTTTCTACAGGCACATTTTACCAGCGTATTTTTTATTATGATTCTACTTGTGATAGTCGGACATGACAACCTGTGCAGCCCATGTATTGATTCCATCTGATAGCTGCTATAATACAAAACACAACGTCTGCCTGCTCTCCACAATGATCAATGACAGCGAACGGATGGTCAAAGTAAGGTACAAATAAACAGAATCACACTAAGCCTGGTTAGTGTTGCCTGACTTTATAAAGTGTGTTTTTTTTATAAGTGTGTGGTTGCGTTCTAGTCACTTTGCTCAGCGCTACTGCTTGTTACAACTTTAATTTGCCGTACTCGCCATAACTGTTAGCTCAGGTTATCCCGCCCCTGCCCCCGACATAAGCGTGACGTATGCGGTTCTTGCTTCTAGACCGACAATTTTTTGGTGCTTGGCAAGCACCGGTTTTTGGTGCTTAGAGCCGGCTCCGCTGCGATGTGAACAGGAAAAACCGGTGCTTATCAGGCTCTAGCTCCGAACCGGACCTGGAACCGCGTTGGTGTGAAAGGGGCATTTGTCTATCTCATGATTATTTCAAAATTGAACCTCCATTAAAGGCCCCTATAATGCTAATGCTCAGGTTCATGTTTGTATTCTGCAGCTCTACTGTGACATGTTTACATGCTTTAATGTTCAACAAGTGCAAGACATGGACAAAATCATAACATGTATTCATTTTAAACTTGCACAAATAAACTACTCGACTTTAAGAATAACAAGCTCAAGTAATACATTAAATAAATAAATAAAATTAGTATTCTTAGGCTAGCTACCTTTCTTGTTTTCTCAGAAACCTGACAATTTAAAAAACAACAACTGTAAAAACAATAACACTGAGATTTTTCTTGTCAGAACTTTGGTTTGGTGTACTATCAATATCGATTAAGGAAGTTGTGAATCATGAATCGATTTCCCCCCGACGCCAAACTACTATTTTCTAGTAGTTTGGCGTCTACTGAAAAGTTGACTTTTTTTAAATGTATTTCCTGTCCTGTTGTGACAGCTCATATTTTGGGACCCTTAAGAGGGTCTTGACACAGAGGTTGCTTTAATGCCATGCCATTGTTTGTCCATGTTTTTGAAATGTGGAGTATGGGTGAAATTTCTTATTTTAACTTCATTCAAAATAGTTCAGAACATCAGACTGGGGAGCTCAACACTCTTTCTCTGTGTGTGTGTGTGTGTGTGTGTGTGTGTGTGTGTGTGTGTGTGTGTGTGTGTGTGTGTGTGTGTGTGTGTCCTTGCCGACACAGTTTTGTGAGTAACGAGGCTATCGCCATGGTAGCCTATTATTCAGATAAAGGTCGAGAGTATGTTAGAGACAAAGACAGAGGGGGAGAAGGGGGGGGGGGGGGGGTCAGCAGATATATAAAGTGAAGTGAGTCAAAACACTGATAGAAGAAGAGCAAAACAACAGAAACACACCACGTATTTGGGGTATCCTCAGATTTGAAATCTCGGGTTTGTGTGTGTCTGTGTTTATGTGTTTATGTGTGTGTGTGTGTGTGTGTGTGTGTGTGTGTGTGTGTTTTGCTGTTATGTTGCCTGCTACTTCAAATCCATCATCCACCAATTATTAACAGTGAGTTAGGCTCTAAAACGAGGAGACTAAAGTGCTTAACTAATGTGTATCAAGTGAACAATGCTCATGTAATGTTCTGGTTGGTTCCAAAGAACACAACCATAGATACTCACACCGCCAACTCACTCACACACTCACACAAACACACACCTGGGCAGGTAATGACAAATGCTTTTAATCATATCCTTTAAGGAATTTATTGGCCTTGTTAAACCAATCGTGCCAAAGCACGAATAAATAAAGGGAGGATCTCTGGAGGAAGTGGCCCCTGGAGCGGTGTTTTTCTGAGAGTGGATGAAGAACCCAAGTCTGGTCATAGAAAGACTTAAAGTAACTTTAAATACTGACAGTAATAGAAATATCCTGAGAACTGGGGCCTTTTCCGGCATTTTATGAATCCTTATCTGTTCTGTGAGACAAGTGATGCTTAAATGGTCTTTTAATCTTTACAGTTGACTACTCAGTTTTTAGGGTATTGTTTACGAAATACATTTTTAACCAATGAATATTTGTTATGGTCATTTAATGGGGTATAAGCTTTGTCGCTAGTGGGGTTGGGCATTTAATAACAATACATTTAAGGTACCAACCTAAAAGTCTCTACAGCTACAGTATATACAGCTGTGCAAAAAAAAATATCTTGTCATGTCATATTCGTAAATATCAATCTGTTCTCTGAAAATTCCCAGTTTTAAAACGTTTTTAAGACAATTTTAGATTTTCTTTTTTTTTTATGTGTCTTGGAATAAGGCGTTGAGAAAAGTATAATTATTGGTGATGATACAGAAACTAGAGTTAGACAGATAAATTAGCCAGACATTTATATTTTGGCAATATTAACTAAATATACATTATTTGCATATCATATATGTCGGCTGTTAAGTAAAACAAACATTGTAAATTGTCCTGATTAGTTTTTTTTCCCATCTCAATTCTAGAAATAAAAAAAGCTTAAAATCAAGATAGGGGGGGACATGCAGCCATGGGCCGTGGGTCAGATTCAAACCTGTGCTGCTGTGATAAGGATTAATAACCATAAGTACAAGATTTTGGATTATTTACTGTATGGGTATAATTACTGAGGTCTGATTTTTTGAACTTCAGGTTCAGCCTAAAAAAAAGGGTGCTGATCATGCAATATTAAAATAGAGTCTCTGGATCGCAAAGATTTATAACAAAATCCAGACCTTTCATTACTTGAAAATATTTAAGTTCTCATAACTAAATTACAATGTCTGACTGCTTTCAGTCTGAAAACTGGATCAATATTTCAACAGATGTTTCAATTAATAAACAAATCGGTTAAACAATCAAGTGGATTTCAGTAAGCAAAGAGTTTCTCTGTTCCTCATGGAGGCTCCTGACGTCTGGAGCACCAGTAAAAGGAGAGCTCAGTTTTCCATGTGTACATGCTCCAGTCATTAAAAGGCTCCCGTCAGGTTTGTCGTGGCTCCCCACCCTCTCCCACAGAAACCAGCTCAGCTCCTCTTTCATTCAGAGATTTATCTGTCCCCAGTTCCATTCACAAAAAAGGTCCCTGTTAGCCCGGATCTCCGTCAGATAGAGGGTGTCTGAGCCACTGCAGATACCTGCTGACTTGTTGACCTGTCGCCATGGAGACACAACAATACCAAGGCAACAAGGAAACTTAGAGAGACGTGGGGCCGGGAGGGGTGACGTTTGCATTGGGAGGGACAAAGAAAGTGAACAAGGAGAAACGGAAAGAGGAGGAGGGAGATAACGTCTGAGTGTAAATGTGCGTAAAGGTGAACTGGGTTGGAACAAAATGCCTCTCTTATCAGAGTGGCACACCCTCTCTCTGCAACAGGAAGTTAAAGAATGATCCCTCATCAGACTACAGAAATACCTACAACCCTACGGTCTGCCAAATCCACTCCACTACAACCACTTAAACTAACCAACCTATATCAAGCCCTGGGGTTCATTTACTCACACTGAGAACAGTATGAAGAGCGAACAACAGACTATAGAAATACACATCCCTACATTACATTTCATTTAGCTGACACCAAAGCTAACTTACCATAACTGCAATCAAGAGGATACACATTTAGAATATCACAAATATATGTATAAGTACATTAGCTTCAAATAGGGCTTGACACACACACACACACACACACACACACACACACACACACACACACACACACACACACACACCACACACACCACACACACACACACACACACACACACACACACACACACACACACACACACACACACACACACACACACACACACACACACACACACACACACACACACACACACACACACACACACACACACACACACACACACACACACACACACACACACACACACACACACACACACACACACACACACACACACACACACACACACACACCTCAGAGGGTGAGTCAGGTAACTGTAACTCACTTTTTGTGACAGATGAATACCTGCCTGCCTCCCTCCCTCCCTCTCTAACTCTTCCACATCTCCAACATCTGTCCTGGTTGAAACAGCTGTTCCTTCACACGATGACTGCGTCAGCGTCTCACAAACACACATGTTCTGCTTTCTACCCGACAATTTACTCCTGAACAGTTGAGAACAGTCTACGCCTGCGGCTCATAGTCACACTGATGTCAGCCCCAAAGAATACGAGTGTCGCTCTGCAGCAGCCGGGGGGGGACACCGCGTGCTACTGAGTCACCATGAAGTCATAAAAACGTGCTCAATAAAATCATCTTAAAAAGATCCTTTAAGCATGAAATAGCAGGGATTTGTAACATTGTAGATACCCAATTTGGCAAAAATGCTCACTGAAGTCAAGATGCATGTTGGTGCCTGTATTATTGAACTCATTTATTTGCATTTTGTGTGTACATTTATGTATGTATGCATCCTTAAATCCATTGCAAAGCTCCTTTGAGTATTTAGAAACGCGCTTTATAAACTACATGTATTTATTATTGTTATATCTTTTTGTTCCAGTAAAAAATATGTGAACAAAGCAAAATGTCACAATCATGTAATATGGGTTGGATCAATTAAAACTGCAATAATTACTTTTAAGAACTTTTTTAATTTATATTTGAGTGTTGTATGTCTTTTAAAAATGTACCTAGAGTCTCTTCAATAAAGCTGATGAATATAAGTCTGCCTGACACACAGCGCTGCAACTATATAATATTTGTATAACTGACTAATCTGATTACATTTTAAATTAGATTTTTTGTCTATCCATAGACTAAAAGATTACAATACATACATTTGTAGTATAAAAAACACCAGAGCATCATTAAAAAAGACTTAAAGCTGAGAACAATGTAAAAGTATTGTAGGGAAAGCACATTTTTGGGTGGAAATCTCCTTTCCAACAAAGGACAGGAGGTACCTGCAGTGGTAAACAGGATGTGGTGCTGTGTGTGTGTGTGTGTGTGTGTGTGTGTGTGTGTGTGTGTGTGTGTGCGTGCGTGCATGTGTGAACTTGTGTAATATGTGTGGCTGTGTGTACACAGTAGGTTTGACCCATGGTACACACAGATTCCTCAACAGTGAGATCATAACCACACCCACCCACCCCTGACTCTAATAAACACACATTTCAACACCCACCTCCCCTGCAAAGAGATGATGGAAAAGGAAATAAAGCCCTACACACATACACACAAACAAATCCACAAGCACTACATTTAAACAACCATACACACACATACTCAGCAGGTAGCCTTTTCAAAGTGATGTCTAATAAGTTACTAGCACCCCTTTTACTCAACACACTCTCACACACTCCTCCAGGTGTATGACATTACTCCTCCAGGTGTATGACACAAAAGACCATCATCAACGAGTGTGTCATCAATATTGTTTTTTCTTTTTTGTCGTTGTTGACCGTTACCCCTTAGTGACGTTCAGCTTTCTTTCAATCTGTGTATTCAATGCACATATTTTATCTAAATGTAATGACCATGAATTACCTTCAGCTAAACACTACCCTACATATGTTTTAGTGAAATGTTAATTTATATTCTAATTGCGATAAAGTAGAACTTTTGACAATAAATGTTTAAATATTTTATGCCCACTTAATCTAAATCTCATATTAACTTTGACACTTATGAACCGTTTGAACCGCAAATACAATACAATCTTTTTGTCCTAATTTTGTACATTTACTGTCATTTTCAACCACATTACAGCAACATTGAGTGTTACAGGTTAGAGAGAGAGATTTGTGAAAAAATCAACACATTTCTCATGAATGTCTCTTAAGTATAAAGCCAACAGACTTAGCTTAGCACAAAGACTGGAAGCAGATGGAAGAGCTAGCCTGGCTGAGTTCATTATGCACTATACGGTACTTTTACTTCAAGATACTGCTGGTTTGGGCTGCCGTATAGCTGCATTGGTAGAGGATGGGACCCCTGTACCTTGGCATGGTCCCAAAGCGAGGGACCGCATGTCATCCCCCTCCCATTTTCAACTCTGTCTCTACAATAAAGGCAAAAAATAAATAAAAACTGTTGGTTTGTGGGTTTACTAAAAATAAATAGTCCCTTGACACAATGAACGTGAATGGATGGATCTGCGTGTTCCAATTAAAACAGTTGACAGCATGTTCGGAGTATAATGAAGAGTAATGGGGAAAGATGTGATTAATTTGTCAATTTTCAATGACATAAAGCTCCAAAAATGTACCACCCTTGCATTAGGACTAGAGGTCCGGAAGAGCCTATGTTTCCAATAATTGGGGCGAAGTGACCCTTTAGGTCTCCAGTGTAACTTTAAGCTGCTGTCAAATGATTGATCACTTCAAATCCAACTTCAGGTCCTACATCCTGACCCGTGAGCAGCGAGGTCGACAGTCTTCCCCCATCGCATCATGTCGGCACTCCCAAACTGATGACATCACCCCATGATGCATTGCTGTAATAACGGAGCCGCTTAATAAGAGTCGTATGAATCATGAACCAGCAGCTCAGAGAGGGTTGATCCCCCAAAAAAAACGATTGCAGAGCAAAAGGCTTTTGATTTGGTTAATGAGCACGTGAGATCCAGAGTCAGTGTCATTCTCTTTAATCTGGTCATTGGTTGGACAAACAGCTGCAGAGATGAAGAGAAGAAGATCAAACACTGGCTCTCACGTCTTTCAGATTCATTTACAATGAAAAAGACAAACTAATTATCCAAGAGAAAACAAATGTCAAATGACAGAAACTAGGCTTGCGACAGTAGTCTATGTTATCCTTCATACAGATGTCTTGCAGATGTAAATGCGTTTTTCAGGGTTAGATTCAGGGTCCGCATCTGTCTGGCATTCTACAATTGTTCATTTGTGTTGTTGCATGTGTGTATTTCAGCCTAATGTGTATAGCTCATGTTTGTGCATGTGTGTATTTCAGGTGTACTGTACAACAGAATGAAAACTGAATTCCCACTCATGGGATTCATAAAGTATTGTACAGTAGGACTGGTTGAAATGTTAATGTTGGGCTGTTTTTATGTGTTTTATAATAAAGAATTTATATCAGTTTACGCGACTGTTAAAATTAGATTTACAGAATGTCAACGAACATGTCGCTGATTTGACAGTTATAGTCACTCTGGCTTTGAGTTAAAGGTGGGGTATGTAATTTATTTCAGAAACCCTTTTTGTTATATTCCATGGAATGCTCTTAACATCCCGATAGCAATGAATATTTTAAATGCTTTGACAATAAATACATAAAAATATTTCATCAGTGGAAGCCGTAGTACTGTACAAAGCACGACCAATCATTTTAGCCGGCCCGGCTAAAATAACTGGATGGCCTACCTGCCTGCCGCGCACATGCCTCATTGGTCATGTGCGCGTTCGTGTGTGTTGGAGGAGGGGCTCTGTAAGGAAGTGGCAGATTTTTTCCGGTTTTGTATTTTCAAATTCTAGCGCACTCGAGCTGGTTTCTCCAAAATTACCTACCCCACCTTTAAGTGAAGGAGTGTAATTTTGATTGGTTCGGAGTCATGGAGGGAGGTTCCTGGCGTAAAAAGGAGACCCTACTCTTACCGTATTTAACAATCAGCAATCCATGTTGTTTTGTTCCAACGACATTTGGCTGCCTTTGTATTCCTTTGAAAACTAATCGTATTAATGTTGCGAAAAGCTGTAAAGGTGAATCTGCTCACAAAACCTCTAAAAACAATCATACGCCACAAACTGGACTGGAGTGTTGGACGAAACAGGAGCAGTCGGCACTTTCACTAATTGAGGGCTGCGTGTATCCTCCCAGACATGGTGAATGACGTGATTTATGATAACAGTCACAAAAAGTATGTAATGGCCTGGTCTCATGATGTTCAGCACACAGCGAAAACCCATTCAGGTTCATTTCACATATCAGGGCCCCAATCATCACTTCAACTTGTATCAGTACTATACACAGATTATATCCATCACGGGACAAGATTAAGGACAATTGACGGACAAGACAATGGAGGATTGTTCGGGATTCAAACCCAATGCAAATAGGGAACCTGAGAAAGTTAATGAGGCATTCTGTAAACTTCTGGTAAGTCGCAGAGGCCAGAGTGATGAAGATGAAACCCTGCAAGCTTTCTCTCTCTGCAGAAACAAACCAGTTTCTATTTCCAGCCTCAGAAGAAGTTTGAAGCGAACAGCCGAAGAAACCTGGCATTACGTCTGCATGCATAAACAGGACACACACGGACAAACACACTGCAACGTTTAGCCCTGAGTGACCTCACCCTGCTGCCTCTATGATGTCATCAAACCAGAAACATGACCATGAGGTGAGGAAGAGGATGAAGAGTAAGAAGAGAGGATTAAGAATAGGAAGAAGAGGGGGAGAGAGCAGAAAGAGGAGGAGAGGAGGATGAAGATGTTGAAGTAGTTGAGTAGGAGGAGAGGACGACAGGAGGATGGAGAGAGGAGATAAGGGAGAAGAATGAACACGAGGAGGGAGGAGGAGGAGGAGGAGGGAGGAAGACCTCACCTCTGCTCTTCTCCTTTCGATTATTGTTTTGTTGTTTTTTATATTTGATTCCATTCTTTTATTGTTCTTGTTTTATGTTCATGTAAATATATAGTTTATAAAGGTTGTTAAAAAAAGTTAGAGGAAGAAGAGGACAGGATTGGCAAAGGAGGAGGAAGTGGAGGAGGAAGAGGAGGGTGAAGAGGAGATGTGGTGGATGATTGAGAGAAATAAAAAGAACACCAGGAGGAAAAGGAGAGGAGTGCAGGATTAGGAAATTAGGAAATTAGGAAAAGAGGAGAAAATATACGGAGAATAAGAACAGTTCTGACATAATGAAGCTCATTTCAGAGGCCACGAGATGATAGAAGGCATCGCAAAGACAAAAAGTACCCCGAGGTCAGATGTTTTGTCCAATGAAACATGTTCTAGTGGATTCTCAGTCTCAATGGCTGTGAGGGTTAGGATAAGAGAGTCAGCTGGATAGATGTGGGGTTTGGACTGTTAATGGACCAAATGATTTATTGATTATTTGAGAGAATAGCCAATAACAACAAATGTTACTCCAAGTGGTTAGATGGTTGACAATAGATCATATATATTGTCTCGGACCTTGCATGACAAAAAGATTACAAATTGGACCAGACACAAACATGATGTCAGTGAGACAAGAGAGCAAAGAGGAATACGTAGAGTATGAGTGAGTGAGGAGTTTAAGATGTTTGCTTCTGAGCCAGGCTGCAGGAGGTTCACCACGGTGATTATCACAATCCCCGGGAAACCACCACAACCATAAACACACACACACACACACACACACAGTTCAACACCCCAGTGTGTGTGTGCTGGGGAGCTAGAGTGTTGGTTTAAATGTAGAGGTTAGGATTTTTTGTCTTTTTGTCACCATCACATCATTAACCAAATATTTAGTGAACTGTAACTCTGCGTCATGTCTGCTGCATCTCCATCCAGACAACAGTTCAGCACCAGAACACAAAGACACTGGCGACATTATGATGACTACAATGTAAGAGTGGCACAAACGTCTGCTCTGAGACAACAAGATGACTGTTGTTGACAATGAAACAAAGAGAGGTGTGTGTGTCAGTTTCTAGTAACCTGCATTATATTGGTTTGGCCTTTGTAGTTTTATCCCCCTAAAACATTGTCAGAACTAACAACATCAACCAAAATGCTTGGAACGAAATGTTATTTTTTTGTTATTTTGGTGTACTGGCCCTTTAAGAGGTGCATCACAGATCATGTCATTTGTATAAACCCTAAACCCATTTTGAAACAGCTGGAACAGTTATATATATATATATCAACAGGGAAAAGTAAAAAATGTTTGTTCTTATATCTTTAACTTGTAATGACATGTTGGGATATTGGCCCATTTGTTTTCTATTAACTAACATAAGGCTACAAGTAACAGCATTTATTTTATCGTTGGTTCACTGCCTGCCATAAATCAAGTTCTGGCAACCACAGCAGCCCAAATGTTAACGTAAATGTCAAGTTTTCTTTTTACAGTGTACTTATATCTGTAGATTTCTTTTCAGTTTGCTTCAACAGACAGAAATGCAGGCCAGATTGGGAAAGGCTGGACGCTACACAACGGAAACATTATGGACATGAACAAGGAAAAACCACTTTCTTTGTTGCCTTCTTCTTATCATACATAGTGTTACTGTTTTTGTTACCATCTATTTATTACTTTTATTTTAAATCAAATGCACCTGTTTTAGATAATATATTTATTTTGATGTATAGGTTGATTTGCAGGTTGGTTGTTATGTGTATAATTATTGTATTGTTACTGTGTATTTTATTATATTAACTAGCTATTTATTGCTATTTATTAACACTATACAATGTCTTTATGTTGGTAGATACCAGAATACATGACAATGAATCTTTGTAATATATTTATGTTCTCTGGTTTAAATAATCCTACCAGTATTTAAACAATGTACAGTATGCTGGTCACCTGGAATCCTGGTAAGCTTCCAGCATGGTATATTTAATACTATTATTAAACATAAGCTGGTGATAGATGGATGCTGGTATGCTGGGTTTTTTAGCTGGCCAGGATGGCTGGTTTAGCTGGTGCCAGCTAAACCAGCCAACCTGGCCAGCTAAAGTGTCCAAAACCCCTCTAAACCAGCCAACCATCCAGCCTAATATCTACTGGCTGGTCAACCAGGCTGACCAGCTAAATTGGTCTAAGCTGTTTTTTTCAGCAGGGCGGCTCTCTACAAAAGTAACTAAATACACCTACCAGCACCTCTAATCAATGATTACGTTTTAAATGTTGTTTGCCTTATCAATACAGTCACAAGGCAAAGTTAAAAAAGGTAAATTAGCTGATTAATAATTGACTTCGAACTACTTAGAGCCAAGAAATATTCTGACAGATGACCCATAAAATGGTACACTTTCCTTTTTGTAAGAATTGAACAAACAAGAGCAGTGGTCACTGTTGAGCTTTTGAGGCTTGTATGTTGATTCAGTTTCCTCTGGACGGAGACAGGCTTCCTGTTTCCCCTTGTTTCCAGTTTCTATGCTAAGCTAACTAGCTGTTTGTTATGCCAAGCTAATCATCTGTGGCCTAATATTTCATGGATAGATAGCAAACCAACATGCTTGAGTGAAAAGTCCAAACTATTTTCCAAAAAACTAAAATCAACCAGTGTGTGGGTGATTGTGTCTATGAATCAGACTTTAGTTAATTACTTCTTTAAATGTTTCTTAAAGTGGCCCTCAGTGACATTTATCGCTTTACCTTAAAAAATCTGCTCCATTTAGACCTGAACGCAACAAAGAAGCTTTCTCTGCAGAGTGGAGGTGTGTGAAAGTCTATATCCCCCCCACTCTCATGTTACCTTTACTGCAGCAACACAGAGGCCCTGTGTGACACACACACACACACACACACACACACACACACACACACACACACACACACACACACACACACACACACACACACACACACACACACACACACACACACACACACACACACACACACACACACACACACACACACACACACACACACACACACACACCACACACACACACACACACACCACACACACACACACACACACACACACACACACACACACACACACACACACACACACACACACACACACACACACACACACACACACACACACACACACACACACACACACACACACACACACACACACCATGGGAGGAGAGCTGATAAACACAGCAATGTAATTCTGTGTTTACATGAAACATCTTCAAGGTCAACCACACACAGAAATAATCCCATCGTCTGTTTCTTTTTCCGTCCCCGTCTGTGGACATGGGCTGCCGGTTTGGGACATTTTGTTTTCCAAATGGGAAGCTTCTGGATTCGTAGGTGAGCCAAATGTCAAATCAAAGTGTGGCGCTAGCTAACCTCATCTTGTGTGTTACAGGCAGTATGAGATAAAGCCCTCTTTGAACATTAAAGGATGTAAACGTGTCACAGCGGGGCACAAAATACTAATATGTATTTAAAGTTCAAATTGTCTTACTGATACAATTACAGATTCAAACTCTGACAATACATTTGGATTTTGGGTCAATTTCTGATGATTTTAGCAACTAACAGCAACATGTTTTCTTCACAAGAGTTTTATGTTTCCATGTTTAGTGACATCTTTAAAGAGGACCTATCATGCAAAATGCACTTTTGTACGTCTTGTATACATGAATATGTGTCCCCGGTGTGTCAGGGAACTCACCAAGTGTCAGAAAACACAACCCTCTCTCTTTTCCTCCGTACCCAAATCTCTAAAAACGGAGCTGATACAGACTGATACAGATTTGAAATTGTTCTGACGTCAGAAACGGTGAGCTCCGCCTATATGGCCAACTCTCCACCTATCAGGAGGAGACAGCCACGGCCATTGCCGCTCGAAAGCGCTGGAGACGCTGTAGTACATATGCCAGGCCTGTAAGTGGCGCTGTAGTCTGCCACAAAAGCAGCGAAGAAGACTTCTCACAGAATCAGCCCTTGCAAAAACAGGGCTAAAAAAGAGCGAAATGAGGCATGGCTAAAATGCATGATCCGTTTGGTATTTTGAAAAAAAAACTTCACAGACATGTTTTATATAGGTATGGCCCTACAATATATTATTCAAATATAGCATGATAGGTCCACTTTAAGTAAAGCTTGAAACAGGAACACAGGATGATGAGAATGATGGAAAATACCAGTGACTTTTCCTCTCGTGGCATTAACAATGCAATTAAAATGCTGCTTATTGCAAGTTCAGCTTTCATGATCTCTGCACGCTTACATTTACAGTTTGAATTCAATATTATAAATAAACAAATAATGTACACGTTTTATATGATTAAACCTCTGTTCGATGTAATAGTCTGGTGTCATTTGAGGGTATCTGCAGGAAACATGTGATGGATGGAGGGGATTTATTGGTGTTTTCACACTGTTTTGACTAGAGCTCTATTTCTTACAGTGTAAACTTTAACCTAAAAGCAATTTTGTTCTCCATCCTAGAAAATGTGCTTTTTCTTCCAACCCCCGCAAGTCATGCTTCTTTAACTCCTCAAAAACAATCCTTCACGCTGGAGAATCAAAACCTCCAAAACAAATTGGCAGAGTTGCCCCGGTCTCTTTATCAAGTTTGACTTTTTCTAGAGAGCCGTGATCTGGCTGTGATTATTGATCTGGTTGCAATTATTACCGCGGTCGAAAACACTTATCATCTCGACAGAGGCAGTAAACGGGGAGAAACTGAACTTTGAAACCTCTTCTTCTCCTACCATCGGACAGTTGGGTTGAACCTCAGAGGAAAAGCGTGCAGTGAACAAAAATCAAAGTGAAAATGAAGCCACAAATATGACAGCAGCTCTGGTGGGTTTTTTCAACTAGAGCAGTGAAACCAAAGAACTGAAACACATGAAAGAAACAAACTGCAGGAGTGAAGGAGTGCAGAGGATTCTGAGTGACTGAGGAGGAGGCCAACCCAAACACTCTTGCCAGTGTTGTGACTTGGATGGGAGACGCGTGCATGTTAGAGCACATCAAGGTCTTTATGGCTTCAATTTCCAAAGGAAATATAAAATGAATCATGAACTCCGCGGCGGTTTGGCTCTGTTCGCTCCAGTTCACTGCAATATTATGTTTTCTTAAAGTTTTTACTTGACTTCACCGGAGACCCCTGCCATCATTAGATGTAAAGTCTAAAATAGACTGACTCATTTCTATGTAGCGTTTGATTAACCCAACTTTGGAACACAAAGAGGACAACAAGACACCGGTCATTGCTTATTTGTTTTGCACTACCCAACACATGTAACAACAATGTTGTAATAAAACTGTACACTGTATAGTAGTAAATATAGTATTTACTACTGTCATTCTGCATCTACTGATTACTTTCTACTTATTTCACTTTCACTTCTAATATTGCTACTTGCCTTTTTATACTTGGAATGTTTAAATTATTATTTGATAAAATAAATTGTAATATGTATGTATATCACTTAAACACTGTTTTTATTTTGTCTATCATCATTGTCTCTTTGCTGTATCTTTGTACATTTCCCCTGTGTGGAACTAATAAAGGAATTCTGAATTAAACAGACAGCAGCCCAAGAGCGTTAACATATACAACAATTATGACTTCCCTAAATGAAAGAGTCTGTCCACTAATGTCCAAAGAAAAATCCAACATATACAACACCGGTCTTTGTGAGTAAGAAAATCAAAGATTAAACGAGTAAACAGTTGTATTGTAACTTAAGACAACACAAAACAGCATTACACAAAAAGAGCTAAACGTAACGAAAAGTGAACTCTAAAACCAAACACACACACACACACACACACACACAGCTATTAAACTGAAACCAAACATCCATCTGCTGTCAGCGTGAAACCAGCAGACTGTTGTTGACACAGCACCATGGCAACCAAGGGGCCAAGAGAGAAAGTGTGTGTGTGTGTGTGTGTGTGTGTGTGTGTGGTAGGTTAATGTGTCACACAGAGAGAATTTCTATTTGCAGCCATTATTACCACAGAATGTCCCACCACTGTCTGAGATTGCAACAAATTGATTTTCATAATCACTTAAGCTTAAATGATTCTTTTTTTAACCGACCATTTGGTCTGTCAAATATAATATAAGAGCATTGGGATATTTTTTTTTTTAATCCTCTGGAGCAGAGGAGGAGCTGTGGATTATTGCTATTGATGAATGCATCAGTGTTTCTTAGGGTCAAAAAACACTAAACTCACAACTTAAAATGAAAGCGTTTATTTTATAAAAGTGACAGTAGATATAGATTAGTATAGATAGATTATATAGATTAACACCTTGATTTCAGGGGGGGCGCGGGGCTCCGTTGGCGGGCCGCAGCGCCCCTCCAAGACAATGGTAGGAGAAACACTGACATCAGAGAACTGTTTGTGAAGATGGCAGAAAATGCTGTTTTCAGCCTCTCAAATATTGAGATTTTCTGCTTTTCTCAAAAAAGAACTTCGAATGAGAAAATCACATGCTGAATCACTGCTGCATATTAAAGTGTAACATATGTTGAAACTCCTTCCTTGTATTAACACAGACTGACGCTTCAGTGAGGAACATGAGTCACTTCACAGAGCCGCTAATGCAACTCTTCAAAAGCACAGCCTGAAGGCACTGCATGTTAACTATGTGTGGGTCTGTGTGTGTGTGTGTGTGTGTGTGTGTGTGTGTGACACTGAGTAGGTCGCAACTGAAAGATACAGATCCCGTCGGGCCTGTTCTCAGCAATTTTACTTTGTTTCTGTCTCGCACACACACACACACACACACACACACACACATGCGATGCGCACTCAGATGAACTTATAGAACAGCGCTACAAGCAGAGATATGGCAGCAGGTAAAATGTTTGATAGGCCACTTTAAATATAGAAAAAAAAAAGAATCCAAAAGCTACACAGTGCGACAGTAATTAGCCTCTAATTGCTGGGTTGTTTCTGTGGAAACTTCACAGCTTTTACCAGCGGATAAGTCTAATTGCTGGTATTTGGGACTCGCACTATGCAAGTTTAATTGACCCATGTTAAGCATCATGGTCAAATAAAAGGTAATTTACTTAGTTTGTGGCATTTCCGATCTTAATTGGCAAAGAATTTAACAGCTATATTCGCAATAGCAAATACCAGGCCGCCTTTTTTTAGCTTTTAGTTCTGGTTTTCCAGTACATTTAGGGTATGTTTCAGTCTCAGTAATCTCATGAGTTTAGTTTTTTTCAGCAAACTGCTCTGATAATTCCTCTGTACACTACCTGCTCTGCAGCAAACAGCAGCAACACAAAGTAAGAAACATTATCGTGGATATAGAGGACTTTTAGCAGCGACACTTTTCTTAAGATTTGGTGGTGGAGACCAAAAACAGAGCTTAAAGAGAGAGAATATTGGGCTTACATTCATCACAACTACTGGAGGGTGTTAATGTTGCTGTGTGTCTGCTGGATGTGTAAATAAGCAGCCGTTTAATATCACATGAGCCAAAGTGAGGTCAATATTGTCCACTGAGTCCGACAAATCCATTCTCTTTGCCTCTTTAAAGACTGCTTATCGTATTTTAATGTCTTATTGCGGTGCGTTTCTGTTGCACTTGTCTTGATAGTTTCCATGCAGACTGTTCTGTGGTTTCAGACAGAGGGTGAAAAGAGGTGCAGCAGCACAGGCAGACCTTTTGGAACATTAAAGCATGGAGACATGTCACAGCAGACTCATAATTTCAACACACAAAATCCCTCTTCCACTTCAACCATGATGCACCACACCTGTCTGCACAAGTGGAAGGCCAACACCCTTTTTATACAGCGCACAGACACAGACACACACAGACACACTCACAGCACTCAATGCATTGGCCAATGTCCACACAGGTAGGTAGAACACACATTCAAAGTTTTGCAATCTCTGCAAGAAGAGTGATTAGGTCTCAGTCTCTATGACTCCTTCACAAGTATGCACTGCTGACACTAGAAACATACATATACACACAGAAAAAACACACGGCTTATCTCAAAAGTTAAAAGTTAATTCATTCACTTTAGCTTTGTTTTTTATTTTTTATTGGTGAAGTGTACCAAAAAGATCCATCCCACTTTAAACTCTTTTGAGATGCATAAATTATGATTCTGGGAATTTTGCTGGTTTAAATTATATTAATAAAATATTATCAGGTGATGCTGTCTGTGTTAAAATAGATTATTCTCCTTCAGACACTTTCACCTAAGGACCCAAAAACTTATTAAAAGCCGACAGATGTCAGCTTCTAGAAAATGAGAAACTAAAAACATCTCCACAAACCAACACCGCTGAATATGAAGCAGGGTGGAGTCAACACACAAACACACACACACACAGACCGACACACACCATGCGGGCTATGGCGCCGTGGGAAGCTTACAAGTCCAGATTTAAAGTTTGCTCAAAGATAATTCATTCAGGAGGAGACTGTTCTGAGTTTTAACTGTATGTAACCCTCATGTTCTGTATGGTGTCCCCTTTAACGGCTCAAAACAGCCTTTTTTCCTTTGGTTGAATATCACAAAAATGTGAATGAAACAAGTGACAATTATTTTTGAATGTCGGTAATGCTGCATCAAATGTGCCCCGTGTCTGGTAATTTTATCAAGTTAAAAAGAGGTACACAGGATATTACAAAACGTGTTGATTTTCAAGGGTAATTATACGTGCACAAACCCAATGGGCCCACAAGAAGAAAGTGAAGCCAAACAAAGCACTGCCGAATGAATTCAAAACACAGAAATGTTTAAAGATATTCCTCCTTCTTCCTCAGAAAGGGTAGGGGCCTCTCAAATGTTTAGCCCCACACCAGGCTAAACATTAACACACGCACACACAAAAGGAGACATTGAGTTTCATCACTTTGTCTGACAGCAGCAGGCATCTTATTCCCACGCCCTCCCCCCCCCCCTCTCTGTTCACTCCTCCTCTCGTGGAGGTGAGGCATCTGACACACTCTCGTTACCTGTGGACCAGAACCGGACCCCCGCTCACATACCCTCCAACACTGGGGTTATGCAGACCTGTTTCATGTCTCAACACACTGTTCTGTTCCTATGTTCAAACAATAAGCACTGTGCTGTTCAGACATGCAAATCACGGTCAGCTGTTTAATCTTTACATATATAACAAAACTTTCTAAACATTTCCTGCTGCGGGTTTTAAACCCCAGACATCACGTGTATTTATTATAGTTTTCAGGAGAGACACACTATAAAGCAGCTTATTCAGACTAGAACTGAAACGAGTAATTCATTACTCCGTTGACAAAAAAAGGAATCGGCAACTGTTTTAATAATGATTAGTCATTTCCTTTTTATTGTATTTTATTTTTCCTTTTAAGAGGATTTTACATTTGTACTCTGCTGTTATGTTACACATTACACATAGGCCTGGAATACACACACATGCAAAACAGGACCTATGCACAGGCATTAATGGAGAGGGGTCAGAGCAAAGGACTGCCAATTGGGGTTACTGCCTTGCTGGCATATTTTTCATTATGATTCTACTTGTGATAGTCGGACATGACAACCTGTGCAGCCCATGTATTGATTCCATCCGATAGCTGCTATAATATAAAACAAAACGTCTACCTGCTCTCCACAATGATCAATAACAGAGAACGGATGGTCAAAGTAAGGTACAAATAAACAGAATCACACAAGTGTGCGGTTGGGTTCTAGTCACTTTGCTCAGCGCTACTGCTTGTTACAACTTTTATTTGCCGTACTCGCCATAAACTGTTATTGCTCAGGTTGATCCCGCCCCTGCCCCCGCCTCCGACGTAAGCGTGACGTATGCGATTCTTGCTTCTAGACCGACCATTTTTTGGTGCTTGATAAGAACCGGTTTCCGTGGGAAAGAGCCGGCTCCGCTGCGGTGTGAACAGGAAGACCGGTGCTTATCAGGCTCTATCTCCGAACCGGCCCTGGAACCGCGTTGGTGTGAAAGGGACATTACTGCAGCTCTAGTTCAGTCGGTCCTTGGTGTGTTTGTTTTGGTTTGTTTAGTCTCTGGTGCAGAACAAACAACCAGACAGAGGCCGTCTGTGAGGGAGGGGCTCAGTCCACTTTAACACAGGACTGGAGCAGTTTGTTTCGGGGGAGAAACCAAAGATCACCAGGATATCTCTGATACTGAATGTGTGATTTTAGCATTAATCCAAAGACAAACTACTATTAAATTAAAAGGAAAACTGTCAAGAAAGAGATCTTCTGACCCGATGTGTAGCTTATAATTGATCCAAATCATTTTGCAACCATGTGCATTGTGACTGTCTGTGATGCATTCAAGGAACTTTGCGTGGATTTAGAGGATTTAACCCCATCAACTGTGTCAAAACTATTTTAAAGTTAAAGCTGCATGCGTTTAATCTGAAACTGATTCTTCTTGTACAAAAAGACATGTGACTACTGGCTAATTGATTAAAGTGTTTCAGATCCAATGAATATTAACTTGCATTACATTTAAAACAAAAAAACAAGTCCTCGAAACTAAAACTGTGAATTTTTCACCTTTTTTTCAAAAATGACACGCATCCCTTTGTTTTGGTTTTTGTCCGTCTGAAACATGGCAGTGTTGCTTCACCGTGTGTGTTTCCCACCCAGTCATTTCCTTTCTACGTTGGAAAATCCAACCTACACAGTTTGACGTCACTGGACACTCTGCTCACTCCCATCCCTTAACACGAACAAGCCTCAGTTTTTTTTGGGTATGTCCAAAAGTATTATTGTATACATTTGATAAAGCATAAAACACTTAAGAATCTTAAATCTAGAAAAGACTGTTGAAGTCCACCTCAAAACAAGCAGTGGATGAAGCCAGGAGCTCAGTTCAGCTGTGGAAACACACCGATCAGACTTTAGAGGAAAATTAGTGTCGGAATTAATTTAAATACGACGATGAGTCACAGTCCAAACAAGTCCCACAAAAAGACCCAAATCAGCAACCAGATGGCTTAAAAAAAACTGTACTTAAATGCTTAAAGGTCCCCTATTATACTGTTTTTCATCAATATAGTTCTCAGATATATACAAAACAAGTCTCTGAAGTGTTTGGCTGAAATACCAAACAGATCATGCATTGTAGCATCCCATAAAACCCTCTGTTTAATGGTTATACAAGCCAAAAAAATCGTTATGACATCATAAAGTGGCCAAAATCTGATCAGCTCATTTTCAGACATGTTTTTATATAAATGGATCAGGACAAAAAGTGAGAGAATATTTTTTCCTGAAACTTTCAGAATCTCTTTACACAGAGGGGACACATGTTTATGTATAAAAGACATGAAAAAGTGGATTTTGGATTATAGGTGACCTTTAAACATTTCCCTTGAAGGGCAAAACTGAAACTTTATGCAGGGCCAGGGGCCAAAAGCAGCATGTGTTGTATTTGATTGTATTGTAAAAATGTGAAATTGTAAATGATGCCCTTTGACCATCAGTCACTGGCTCTCCATTTTTTCTAAACTCACTTGCGCCAAACTGGCTTCCTGTGTCACTCTGAAATAAATAGAGATCCTGCATACCTAAATAAGCATTTACCTCTTATACCTATATATTATCATTATTTATTATTTTTTCTCTGCATGAAATATTTGGCGGGGCAAATCAAACCTAATGGAGGGCCCCACACTGGGCAGACCTCCATTAACAAGACTACAGGACATGAAAACAAAACAAAAAGGGATTATGGGTAGAAAGGATGGCTGCAGCCAGTCATGCTTGGTTACTTAGGACAGGCTTGAACACCACAGAAGAAGAAGAACAGTCATGTTGAGGTAAGGTTAAGAAGATTGTGACGTTGTTTAACACAAGCATGAATTTACAACAGTGGCTAAAAAACGCCACGATGATTTTCTCCCGCAGCTGTGAATAAATGAATGATCGCAGCTCTGTCCTGAAATAACCTTGAAAGGACTGTGTTGTGTTTAAAACGCTTCATAATACCGAGCTTCATCAGTGCTGTGTGGAGAAAATCACTCCGTTTAATGTTTCTTTGCAGATAGAGTATTTTCCGAAAAATACTTTTTGAAAGTGAAATGGGAAAGTCAAACTTCTTAAATGCGTGAAAGAGCCCCCCCCCCCGAAAAAAGACTAAATACAGTATCAAAGTCATAATTGTAAAGCTGAGCAGACATTCAATACTGTCATTACACAACGGTTTGATATTTAAACACTCTCTAACATGTAAGCAGTAGAGAGGGAAAAACAGCTCTGTTGGTAATTTATCTCACTCTGTGGGTAGGAAACTGCGGGTAAAAAAAAATCCTTACAAGCATTCTGCGTGTCAAGCAGCCAGAGATCGATGGATCTGAAACCAAAGGAACTGCAAGACCAACATCAGTGTTCACTTTTTAAAGAGAAAGACCGTTTTGGTCACTTTCATTATGGGGCTGTCACTCCACTGTCCTTTTGAAACCTCATTCTTTCATTAAATGTGTCTTATACACATTAAAAACAGGGCACGTATATGCATGAGTGTGTGTATGCTCTATGCCTTACTGTGCATTGGGCATTCTTGGCCTGTGTGTTGCGTCATTTAGGGGTCAATAAAGTAAGAGAAAATCTAGACATTTTTAGACATCATGACTAAAGGAGGGAGAAAGTGTTGAAAAAAACGTTTTAGTAAAATATCTAAAAATCTTTACATGATGACCGACCAATAGAAAGGAATCTATTGAAGGTCAGCTACAACATATCAGTTGTTAATTTAAAAGGAGTTTCTCTTTCCTGTAGTGTGTTATATTCAGGGCTGCACATAACTGGTGCGCAGGTGCGCATGCGCACCCCCTGCTAAAAAAGAGCACCGGATCATTTGAAAAAAGGCGCATTTGCGCACCAACATTGAGAGAGAGAGAGAGAGAGAGAGAGAGAGAGAGAGAGAGAGAGAGAGAGAGAGAGAGAGAGAGAGAGAGAGAGAGAGAGAGAGAGAGAGAGAGAAAAGAGAGATGAGATGAGAGAAGAGAGAAGAGAGAGAGAGAGAAAGAGAGATGAGATGAGAGAAGAGAGAGAGAGAGAGAGAGAAAAGAGAGAAAAGAGAGAAGAGAGAGATAGAAAAGAGAGAGAGAGAGATATTTGCGAGTTGCATAAGAACTGGTAAGATAGCAGGGTTTCCCACAAATAGACTTTACTTGGGCGGGCCGCCCAGGTATATTAACGACCGCCAAAGTATAATTCGCGAGCTATTTAGGTTTAATTGTTTTAATCCGTCCACAAGCACGACGGCATCTGCGATCCTCGCTCTACCCCTCGCTATCGCGTGAAGGGTCTGCTTTATGCGCTCCGCACAACACGGCGGCGTGCGTTGTCGCTTGCTGGCGGGCATGTCTGAAGCTAGACCAACAACCAATCACCTGAATCTCCCGCCCCGGACACACAAGCAGCGGTTTGATTGGCTAGAGCTTGTACTGGCATATGATTCGATTGGCTGACGCTTCCGCCGAAGCTTCAAAAGTAGAACATTGCTCTACTTTTGCAGCGAGCACCGCGAGAAAAGCTACGCTTTGCTCCCACAATGCAGTTCGGCGAAGCGTGACGTCACCCCATTCAAAATGAATGGGCAGAAGTGTTGGAGCGCCAACGCATGCCGCCGGCCGTGTGTAGGGGCCGCGTGCTCACTAGCGCACCTCCCCCCCCCCCCCGTTCATAAAGTCAAGTACCCCTCAAAAGGTCCGGTTTATTTCATTTTAAGGATGCGCACCAAGCAACATCTCAAGGTGCTCCTTTGAGAACCAGGGCGAAAAAGTTATGTGCACCCCTGGTTATATTGGTTTCTGTGCATTTAAATGGTCTTCAAAGGCTAACATCCCTGTGTTCCCTCCAGAGGGAGGTTCTACACAAATACAAATTAAAACAATTAAAAAAGTGTAAACTGCAAATATTCAGCATAATAACTAATTTAGCAGCCTGGTTGGAAGCCAAACAAAACTAATTAAAATCTGATGTGTGATTATTATGTCTGGGACACAACACGCACCCTGTTAAAGAAAAATATGAAGCAGCAGGTGAAGACTGATCACGTTTAACCTTATTAATAACAGTTTGCTATGGCTTTGTACATTTTTGGGGGGTGAAATATTTTCCTGTTGACCCCCAACATGAAGCCAGGCTCATTAACACAGGTGTGTCCCCCCTCTGTGGGAGCCTGCTCATTAAAACAAACTCTGCTGTTGTCATGTGGAGACTCTGCCCACAACATGCCAAACTCCATTTAGAAAAACTGTCAGTTTAAGGCTGCTGTTGACAGCATGATGCAGTTCATCAGCAGAGTTGGGTGTCAGAGTTGGGTGTCCGACAAAAGTAAATTATTACAGTTGTCGGTAACGGAGTAGTGTAACGCGTTACTTTTATAATTCAGTAATCACACTACAGTTACTAACATTGCCCCGACACGCGTTACTTTTATAAAATCAGTCATAATCACACTGACAGACAAGAGGGGTTTCCGCCGCAGGTTTATATGTACGTAATCTGCGCGACTTGCGCGTCCACATCTCCACGTGCAGTGCTGCATAAACATGGCTGAGTCAGCGATAACTTTCGAGGGGTGGAGGTATGCCCATTATTTTGAGTTCGTCCGAAGAATAGACAGGAATGTGACGGTGAGGTGCAAACTGTGTCCAGGCCAGAAACTGTTATCCACTGCTGTAAACACCACGTCAAACCTCAACAAACACCTGCAAAGAACACATGCTAAGGTGAAGCTAATAGCTAAGGACCGCCGAACCCAGAGTGAGGATGTTGTGAGTGCGCCGCCGCCGAAGCAGCAACAATTTGAATTTGGAGGACCTGTAACCAAAGCAGAGATGGACAGGCTTGTAGCATCCTTCATCGTGGAGGAAATGTTGCCCATTTGCACAGTGGAATCACCATCGACTGTTAGCTTGTTGTGGTAGGCCTCTAGCCTATTTTATTAAAGAGCATATAAAAAGAAAGACTTGTGTTATGTCTTCCTTATTGCAATAGTAATTGGGGGTGCAAGTGGAGTCTCGCAGAGGCAAAACTGTGGCGCGCTTACACTGTAGGTGCGCCGCAGTCTGCGTGATCTGCCTGTAGGGAGGGGCGGGCCGGCCCTGCGAGTAAAGTAACGAGTTACTTTATGTAGAGAGTAACGAAGTAGTGTAATATATTACTTTTTTTAAAAAGTAATATGTAATATATTACTTTTTTTTAGTGACGACCCCATCTCTGTTCATCAGTAATAACTGTGGGACAGTAACTAATGAAACTGACAATTGTAGAGGAGATTTGGCTCCAGTTCTCACGGTCGTCTATCACATAAATGCTACACTGATGTGATAGGCAGCAGGAGCAACGTTTACGAAGGAAAATGTGCAATTTTGAACAAAAAATTGACCCAATTTGGATTATCCGTGGCCGATTTAAAGATTAGTTCATTTTGAATCTATTGATATTCAAATAATATAATCTTCACTAGTTTAATGTCGACTAAAGGCAAAGCGACATTAAACTAAAGGATTCTTAAACACAGTTTGGCAGGGGCTGCATGTAGGGGAACTAACAGGACTCAAAGTAACCAAAAATGTATAGTGTCATACGTGTTATTTAGGTTACGTTATTTATTCTATCACACAAGGATCTATCATTATATTGATTTCGGTTTACATTCTGATAAAAATAATCTCCACACCAATGAAAGGACAAAGGTATGGACTGAACTTTGGTCTCCGGCAAAAGTGCATGGCAACATTAAACACACAAGACAAGGATTTTAAAGGCGTCTTCAATATATATTGGCTTTTTCAACACAAAACACCCTCAATAGCGATCACTTCAATTCAATATCAACTTTGGAATGTGGTTTAATCTGCTCTTGATTCCAGACACCGTCTGTCAACGACCAAATCAGCCAGGTGGGCGCGTATCAACACCGTTAACCACTTACAAAACCTAACAAGAAATATTTGTTGTTTTGTGTATAAAATGTATGCCGAATTGAAGAATGAGTCCACCTGATCCTATAAAGATATAATGTGTTAATGTAAGTTATATATATGTATGCGGAAAACGCAGTTAGACTCTAAAATCCTCAATTTCTAACAGGCAGTTCGTGCTCTCAACGAGAGAAAACTGTGTTTTGGGTCAATAAACTAGGAAAACTAGTAACTAACTTTACTGGGAGTTGTATTATAAGTATTACCAGCATCCCTGATATGTGTGAACTTTACACTAACAGGCAAACTTATATTCGGGTTAAAAAAAAGAAGTTTTGCAGCCTGCAGACGAATGAATGGACTCACCGATGGAGACCAGCTTGATGTTCTCCTTGTCCAGAAACTCCAGAGCCACAGACACGTTCTCCAGCTTCATCTGCCCGAAGTTGGGCCTCGGGTGGTACTTTCTGTACATCTTCTTGTGGCTGAGGACCTCCAGCAGGGCGATGAGCCTCAGGCCGTCGCCCAGGTCCGTCTGCAGGTCCACGATCCGCTTGTTGACGCATTTCAGGTGCTCGTTGCTCCAGCGCGTAAAGGTGTTCTGCTGGATCTTCTTCCACGGAGCGTCCTCGGCCAGGTCCTTCTCTGTGACTGGCATCTTGTCTTCTCTTTCCCGCTGCTGGTCCCTGGTTAAACTGTGACAGAGTGGGACGGGAGCGTGCTGTTGTGTGTGTTTCCTCGAAGCAGCCTGAAGTTGGTTTGCAGTTTTTTTGTAACCTCACGGAGACTCACTGGCTGCTGCTGCGTTCAGGTGCGGCTCTGAAAGCTCGGATTTCTTCCTCTTCTTCTATGAAGTTTTACGGGTCTTTGGGATTGTACATGTTGCATCACTGCCTCCTTTTGGATTTCATCTTGCATCATTGACTTCATTGACATGCACAAAACATTCAGGTTTTCACTTTAAAATAATGTAAGAATAATTTAAATTCAAATAAATTCAAATATAAACATACATCATAAATGAATTGATAATACAATTATAAGTATTATAGATAATACATATAGATGTATCAACTAATGTATTTATTTATATGTTATTATTTTATATTAACTTTATGTGGGTTTAAATCTTCAAATCTTACTGTTTCAGACAGAACAACCCAACCCCATGACAAGTCTCAACACACACGCACGCACGCACACACACACACACAGACACAGACACACACACACACACACACACACACACACACACACACACACACACACCCTTCTGTGTTTTCAGGGTAAACAGAGGGATGTCTTGACTTGAGGATTGCAGTAAATCCCGCAGGAGGAATCATTGACGTCTGTGGACGTGTTTCAACTTTTTCTAAATTCAGAGACCTCTGCTGCTTTTTATGAATCACACTTTGATGTCTGGCGAGGTGTCAGCATCAAATACTCACTGAAACAAGAAGCTGTAAAAATCCCTATATATTTCATAAAGTCAAGGTCTGATTATTGTTACAGTTTGTTATAAATAAGAATATCATATGCTGACAGTAACATGAAAATGTCCTCACATGTCTTTGGAGCTGTTTGACCAAGTACAACACGTCTCGTGTTAACTAAACAAACCAAACATGTACGGTTGATTATTCTATTACAGTAAAAATAGGAGATCAAAAAACAGGTTAAAAATCAGTTTGAAAAAAGAAAGAAAAGAGGAGGACTAGATGCAGGGAAAGAAAAAGACGGGTTAGAAAAAGAAAAAGTCAGTGTTCGTTGGGATAATATTAAAAATAGAATGAATCATGGTAAATAATCGCTGTGTTTTTGACACAAGTTATTTAAAAAAAAAAGTTTGACTTGTCTGCCACCTGTTCAAAACCCCTTTAAGGTCACCTATTATGCAAAATCCACTTTTTCACGTCTTTTATACATCAACATGTGTCCCCTCTGTGTAAAGAGATTCTGAAAGTTTCAGGAAAAAAGATTCACACACTTTTTGTCCTGATCCATTTATATAAAAACCTGTCTGAAAATGAGCTGATCAGATTTTGGCCACTTTATGTCATAACGATTTTTTGGCTTGTGTAACCATTAGCCAATCACCAACCAAGGTAACCCCCCCAACCTTATCACCTGAATCTCCTCCTAGAGCACCATTGTGTTCTTTTAAACCAATCACTTGACAGAAGGGCGTGGCCAGCAGCAGCAGCTCATTAGCAGTTAAAGCTACAGACACAGAATCAGCACTTTTGGAACAGGGCTGAAACAGTAAAACAAAAAGGTAAAAAGTCAACAATTTAACTATTTAACATAGAATTACAAGAAAATACAATAAAGTTATTATATCTTAAGTAAAAAACTGAATGATTTTTAAGCTTTAGGTATCAAAAAGTTTACTTCATTATTTATTCCTTTTGGAAAATGTCAATATATTAAACAATTGAACATAGAAGACCACTTTCACATCACATCCAAAAACTCTTTGCATTTCTTGCCACTTGAAAACGTTTCTGCAATATTTAATTCTCTGACTCAACATCAGACCGCTGAGTGTTAATTTCTCGACATGTTCCTACAGTCATCATGTTGCAACCTTTGTCTCGTAAAGATGACATCATGCCCTGCTGGATGATTGATGCCTGTTTGTCATGGGAACAGACTACACATGCGCACACACACGTGCACACACACACACAGGTCCAGGCCTGCTGATTAATGATGAAGAGTTTAGTTCTTTGTTACCATGACATCATCCTCACCTTGATTTAATCACTGGGGGAAAATACATTTAAGAACTGTACTTAAGTATAATTTTTTTTGTACTTAACTTGAGTGTTTTAATTTCTTGTTAGGATTCTTCATACTCCTCTACAATTCAGGGGGAATTATTATATTTTTCCCTCAAGTGGGAGTGTGACATATATACAGGCAACTATTGCTCTTTAGATTTAGATCAATCTAGCTAAATCTTAGCTTTTCAGATAAACACTGTTTTTTGTTTTTCCATACTAAAAATGAGTGTGGGGGGGCAAAGTAAGTCTTTGATTATTTGTTATGTTTGAAAAAGCTTTTTTTGTATTAAATATATAAAAAACACATTACAGTTTGATGAATCATAAACATAGCTAAGATAAATTGTCCTATTTTAAAAGAAAAAACACTGAATTTCCACAGCCTTAGTAAGACAATGTGCCACCCAAATCACCAGAACAGGAAATACTGCAATTTTTAATATTGTATTTCTATTATTTTTACAATTAAAATGTTAAAAAAATAAACACTCAACAATTCAAAATAGGAGCTTGCTGCTGTTTAAGAAAAATGTATTTACCACTTTAACCTTTTCATTATTTTGAAAAAAATCTGGATCAGAATAAAAAACAATAAGGATATTATGAACTTGATATCTTCATGTAAATATGGAAACACCGTCTGATTAGTCTTTACTATTTATTAATGACAGGTTTTGAGCGGTTATTGTGAAGTCCATGAAAGAATGAAAGCACCAGAAGCAGGTTTGGTGGGTCAGCTTGCTACAACTTTAATCCAAACATCGCTCTGCATATTCAATACATCATCATATCCTCTACATAGCTCCCTCTCATATCTCTAAACAATTTTACCAAAATAAGTCTAGTAGCACATCATCCAATAACATTTTATTTTACAATTCTCTCTCTGTACTGTAGTGTTTTTCTCTTTAAACATCAGGAATATTTGTTTGTTGTCTTTTATTTTATTTAAACACGGAGACGAGACAGAGTACACGAACGATGAGTCCAGAGTGTGAACACTCTCCTGTACACACAGAAACACACACACACATCAAAATAATGTAATGTCTGCTAAAGAAAGGCCTGTTGTGTTTTAAGCTCGTTTGGAGAGAAGCTGATCTTATTCCTGTGGATGAAATGATTTCCGCACTATAAAGAAACGTTTTGCTGAGTCGGTCCCTGTTTTTTGTTTGTCATGTCTGCACATGATACATTCCTGCTGAAGGTTTCACACTAATCCGAACTGAATTTAAAATATTTTGTTTGTGTTTTGATCAGAAAAAGCTAACCTTAACTCAATGCTCGTTTACATGGACCTAAAATGACAGCATGAGTTGCGCTAATGTTTAGGATCCGCATGCTAACGTGCACCCTCTACATTCATCTGATGGCAAATAAACATGCATGTCTGTATAAACACCTTGGTAATTCTTATATAGTAATACTTTCTAACAAAAAGACTGAATTTAATGCCATCAGATGAATGTAAATGCTGCAGCAGCACAAGGCTGAACATGCAGAGATCCAACATGACTGTAAAACCACTACAATAAGTACTAAGCCAATTAAGCCTCATTTCCCCTTAGCTTTGTTCTTTAATTGTTTTTGAGTTGTCTGGTCATGAATTTAGTTATTAGAAGAGTAGATATTATAAAAAGTCGGCACCTAATTTAGATCCATCCTGTAACAGTTCAAATATTTTATTCTGGATCAAGAGATCATCCGCTTCGTCCTTAGAGTCATGAACGAGGCATCATCTTTCAGTTGATGGGAATCGTTGAGCTAAATCCACAATAGTTTGATGAAATAATCTTAAATGAATGTCAATTTACAAGATTTGTTTATGAGCTTTAACCAGCATGTCACAGGCTTCTTCACCCGGAGAAAGCTCAGGTAGAAGCTGATGAAATATTGTGGATTAGCAACTTCAGCTTCTCTCCTCTCGAAACACTGACAGACCTCTGGCAGTCAAAAAACAAGTGTGTGTGTTTATCCGAGAAAGTGTGTGGTTGCGTTTGTCCGCACACAAACACAAACGGTGGTGTAAGTTACATCAGAGGCACTTTAAGCCCCGTTTCTGTGCCACAAAAATGAAAAAAACATAAACCCCTCACAGAAAATAAATCTGATTTTTATTTTAATAATTTGGCTTCAAGTTTTAACCCTGAAACTCCCAAAGAAAAGAAAAGACAAAAAAGTCCATGTTAGAAGATAGCTTAAACCGGAACAGAGCAGAGTCGCACTTCCTGAAAACATCGCGAGCACTTTCCAGCAGACACAAATCAAGTTTCAAGGAAATGAGACTCTTTTCTAAATATTAACTGTGACATTTTACTGATAGGAATTTACTTCGTTTTTTTTTATTTGTCTTCTTATTAAAGTCGGACGGTCCAATTTGATGTAGATGTACTGCGTAGTGACACTGTATTTGGGGCCGTATTCATAAAACAGAGCAAATAATTAGGTCTGGGGCAAATATGACCAGTATGCCCCTCGTGAGTTAGAATTTGATCAAACACTGATTTGTTTAAGAATATGCACAATGTCCACAGAACATTACAAGGAATATTAAAGTTGTTAAAACTTGATTTGTACTCCTTTTACAGAGCCTCAGGAGAATAGGTAGAAAACACGTTATATAGCAGACATTTCCTTTTTACTGAGCTTTAGCAGTGCATGTTCAGAAACAAATAAGCATTTCATAAAATGATAACCTCCGTTGCCAAGTTTGTAACGCATTATTTATGTTTTCTTCCCTGACAAAAAAAGGAAAGGGTGAGCAATGTTTTTGGAATTAAAATAGCCAATTTACATATTTGTGGTAGCCTGGCACCAAATATCTCTGCTGGAAAGTGTTGCGTTCGCTTGCATCCCGTGGATGTGAGCGCCACCTCTGGCAGGTGTTCTGTGTGGAAGCCGGCCTGCTGGAGAACGCTTTATTAACCCAGAGATCAGCAGAGAGACCAACAGAGGAAGCCCCCACCACAGCTGAGAGAGAGCCGAGAATAAAAACGACAACAAAACTCCCCGCCGCAGAAAAACAACAACACAAAAACAAAATAAACCGAGAAGCTTCTGAATCCTCTGTAGAAACCACAACCTTTATAATCCCTCTACAATTATGTACAATTAGACTTTATACAAGTAAAGCAGTGATGCTCTCCTCACAGCGCTCTCAGTTTCTGTGAGTGTGTGTGTGTGTGTGTGTGTGTGTGTCCTAGGTGGAGCTGCTCTTGGAGAAGTTGGGGTAGAGGACGGCTGCCGTCACGGCGACCATCACTGCGATGACCGGCATCCAGGGGCTCCAGCCGCTCTGTGGGGAGAGACAACAACCACAACAAGTTAGTCTGCAGCGACGTGAACAATGTTCTGACAGAGAGAAACATGAAAGAAAGAAGAGAGGAAGAAGATGAAGAAGAGCAGAGGAAAGAGGACTGCAGAAAAGAAAAAAAGTCAAGCCTATGAAGCCCAAAAAAACGGATGATATTTTTTATTTTGTGAGCAAACTAGTAATTTATCTAATTGGGAAGAGTGATCTAAAAGCACAATACTTTGATAATAATCGACAGTTATTAACATTAACATTAATTGGGAGGGTAAGGCTGGGCAATATATCAATATTTAAATAATCCAAATGAGCTTTAATATCATCTTTGATCATATAGGTGTTTTTTTCTTTCTTTAAAGGCTGCATTACATACACGTTTTGTACATTTCCAGACTGTTCATGCAGTTAAAAACAGGTAAAACAATAAAACACTTAACAGGTAAAACAATAAAAATAAGACCATTATTATATCTGAGAATATTTTTTACAATATAATTATAAATCTTAACTCAGCTAAATGAGCTCATTAGTTGAAATGTAATTTTGGAAGAATTTCTGTTTTCTTTGAAGTCGTCTGAGTTCAAGCTCATCTATCGACTAAATCCTCTTTTTTACTTACGAGGCTATTTTCGTGGCATTTCATTAACATCCGTTTCCATTTTCACATCCATGTCAATGATTTTCAAATGAGTTCTTCATCAAGGTCTAAAATGTGCATAGTCCTTTCATGGGCTCTTCTAATAAAAGAGTCACCAGATGGTTTCTGCTGAGGAGAGTCAGCGTTCTGGTGTTTGGCGGAAAGGGGACTAACTGGATGAAATCACATCTGAGAAATATTTAGGTTTAAAGAATGGTGTCAAAATGACTTGACTGAACAATGACAAATACACAAATAAAAAACAACATATTCTGGGGCTTCAGGAGAGTTAGAAGAGAAAAACAGGAAGCAGCAAAGTAAACGAGGAAGTTACCTGAGTAGAAAAACAGAAACGTTACAGACCAGTTTTGCTTCAGCAAACAACTGGAAACACTGGTCACACATTCCAAATAAACAAACAAGCAGCAAACACAAACACAGGACGGACGGGATGGAAACAATGATGGATGTTTTAAACATGAAGAAACTGCAGTGAGGCCAAAGAAAGACTTGGAATGAAAAAGATGGATGGGTCAGTGTTACCAAATGAATCCTGTGAGCAGGTCAATAAAGATCAAATGGAAAAATACATGAGATTAAGCTGCAGACCGGATGCAAGAAATGGAAGAAACAATTAGAAATGAACCACAAACCCTGTTGCAAGACATGAAGAAAAGGAGGCATACATTAAAAAAATGATAGTTCCAGCACCCTGAAAGTGAGGGAGAGCCGTGAAGTGACGTTAATGGATGAGTGAGTGAGGGAGGGAGGCGGTGGGAACGTGTTAGTGACGGATCTCAATAAGGAGATGTTCAGATGTGAAGCCCAACTCTTTAAAGGGAATCCTTTATCTTAAAATAAATAAGGTCAGAAATAAAGACTTTCATACTGTAATCAAAGTAAACCTTTCAAAAGTCTTGATTCTTAGAGCGACTGTTTACGGCTCAGATCCCTGCAGAATTTAGCTTTCAATAAATATACATTTCAACTCTTCTTCATTCATTCATACAGAGCTTTTCATTTTGCATGGAAACATATTTCAAATTGGCCAAGTTTTTCTAATATGACTTTAACAAATGTACGTACACTCTTAAGAAAAATAATAATCTAAATAAATATCATTATCTTTAATAAATACTACATTTCTCTGGATCTTTACCTTGAATTTTGTCTGACCAAAATTACTATCAAATATTCCTAGAAAGTTTTTAAAAATAAGAAATAGTATGTTTAACCTAAAGCCTTTTTTAAGGACTAAATTCTATATATTTCTTAAACAAATGCAATCCTTTGAATCTTTTCACTGCTGAAAATAGTCCTTAACAAATGCACTATTTCCTACTGTTTGAGTGACATTTGTTAAAAACTACAATGACCTGCTTTTTAATATTTGTACTTTATATTCGTGAACCTATATTTAATGATGTATATCTTACATATTCTTGACAATAAGAAACATCTAGAATAAAATAGTTTTATAATGAATTTTGCAGAGACTTCAGTCAGAATAACTTTATGCTTTTACTTTATTTCCCTTACAAATGAAATGTAAGAGCCTGAGTGCTTTTCTTGTGGGAGCCTGAGGAATAATGTTTACTAGAGGATGAAGAAAGGAAATGTGTCTTAAGGCTGTCAGGACAGCAGGTGTCCCTTTAGACAGAGTCTGTACATGTTGGTAGCGTGTCCCTTTAGAGAGCAGAGCAGGGTGAGCCCAGCAGAAGCAGTGAGACGGACAGCCGTGCAGTTAGAGCCGCTCACAGCAGGAGGCAAAGACCAACGCAATGATGAAGATGATGATGATGGTACACAATCTTATAGGGAAGTGACAGCGGCGAGGAGAGCGTCCTGATGATCAGAATTCAGGGTTCAAACCTAACCACCTTCATGTTACAGCAGCCTGCACCATGATGCGTTTACTGATTCTCTTAACTCATGTTGTTTTAAAGGGATGAAAGCTAAGTGTGACCAAGTGTGTCCAGGGGAACTGTCAACAACTCAAAGTTAGTGTTGAAAGTCTGCTCAGGTTTGTTTTATACAAACATCATATTATAAGTTATGTACCTCTTCATTTCATATCAAATTGAACATCCAGAAGAGACTTTGAAAAAAACACAATCAGCAAATCTGATGTTTTGGTATCATTTCTTTCTATTCTTCTAACAATCTTAACTTATGGAAGCCCCTTTAATGCCCAGTAGATATGGTGGTCATAGAAAAACTACTTTAATAAAGCCCTTGGAGGTTAAAGGTCATTTACATGGTTTATATTTAAGGAGAATAATCATTTAAGTCAAATGGAAGAATGTAGGGTCAAAACATTGTCATTTAAACTTGACTCATTCCGGAACATGGGTACTTTCCTTCTCACTTCTCTCTTAATCTTGTTTGTCAACATGTGACCCTGAATTCATCACAGATCAGGACGATGTTTCCACCTCCGTCATCTTCCCTTCCACAGACGACGGACAGATGGAGGCAAAAGAGAGGCAGGCAGAGAGACAGACTGATGTCATGTCGGTGTATACCTTTCTACCACAACTGGCCGAAACACCAGTACAGCAGAGCCAGGACAAGGCCAATGAATATGGCTTGGACAGGCTGCAGTATGGATGGCTAGAGGGGGACGGAGGGAGGGGGGGGGGGGACAGGGACAAGAAGATATCAGCCAGCAAATCAACCAAAATCAACATGGAGGATGGAGCAGCTACAGCGAGGGGAGAGAGAAAAGAAAGAAAAAAGAAGGGGGGGGGGGGGGTTGTATCGAGACAGCCGTTTCTACAAAGCAACACCGCCATCTCCACACATCAAACAGCCACATTCACCAAACACCACAGCAGAAGAAGAAGAAGAAGAAGAAGAAGAAGAAGAAGAAGAAGAAGAAGAAGAAGAAGAAGAAGAAGAAGAAGAAGAAGAAGAAGAAGAAGAAGAAGAAGAAGAAGAAGAAGAAGAAGAAGAAGAAGAAGAAGAAGAAGAAGAAGAAGAAGAAGAAGAAGAAGAAGAAGAAGAAGAAGAAGAAGAAGAAGAAGAAGAAGAAGAAGAAGAAGAAGAAGAAGAAAGAAGAAGAAGAAGAAGAAGAAGAAGAAGAAGAAAAGAAGAGAAGAAGAAGAAGAAGAAGAAGAAGAAGAAGAAGAAGAAGAAGAAGAAGAAGGAAGAAGAGAAGAAGAGAAGAAGAAGAAGAAGAAGAAGAAGAAGAAGAAGAAAGGAAGAAGAAAGAAGAAGAAGAAGAAGAAGAAGAAGAAGAAGAAGAAGAAGAAGAAGAAGAGAAAGAAGAAGAGAAGAAGAAGAAGAAGAAGAAGAAAAGAAGAAGAAGAAGAAGAAGAAGAAGAAGAAGAAGAGAAGAAGAAGAGAAGAAGAAGAAGAAGAAGAAGAAGAAGAAGAAGAAGAAGAAGAAGAAGAAGAAGAAGAGAAGAAGAAGAAGAAGAGAAGAAGAAGAAGAAGAAGAAGAAGAAGAAGAAGAAGAAGAAGAAGAAAGAAGAAGAAGAAGAAGGAGAAGAAGAAGAAGAAGAAGAAGAAGAAGAAGAAGAGAAGAGAAGAAGAAGAAGAAGAAGAAGAAGAAGAAGAAGAAGAAGAAAGAAGAAGAAGAAGAAGAAGAAGAAGAAGAAGATTGTTTTAAAGGCCAGACAGAAACGTTAAGAATCTGCTCTGTTTTCAAATATTACAAATAAATAAAAACGCTGGACACAAGTGCATTCTATGAATACTCCAAACTATTCTTTTTAAACTAGGGTGGCAATACATGACATGTTGTTCTTGGTGCAGATAATGAACAGGCGTTAAGGATCATTCCGTTCATTCAAATGGAGTTCTCTTTCATAGTTTGGTCCATCATTTCTGTCACTGCTGAACATTCTTTTACTAGGGATTACATTTCTTTTTTCGAAGCTCCTTATACGTTTTTTTAAATAAGATTAGATTATTGGTCATTTTTGAAGACGTCGTGATCCTTAAAAAAAAGAAATCCTCAAATACATTGCTCAGTTTATAATAAAGTAATTGAATATTTGTTATAATAAATCCACTTTCTTTGATGATTATAACTAGTCAGATGCATGGCTGTCCTGTGTGTGGCACACAGGACAGAAAACCGTTTGGATTGAACAATAACAAAGCTGAATATCTCGTTACATCCCCATTTCCACCACGAAAATCTGAATCTAAAGACACTAAAATACTAACAATATAAGTGTAGGCTAATCTTTGTCTAGAAATGTGCACGAATATTTAAAGTCTAAAGAAATGAAGTTTCAATGAATTGAATTGACGACACAAAAAAAAGACCTGATTAGGTTTGTATAAGCTGCAGGTTTACGTCTAACGACTGATTGTCTGGCAACTTGTGCAATGAGTCATTAGTCAGGTCTCCATGTTCCCACATCTTAGCCATTAACTCTATGAGCTGGAAGACATGATGGACAGCACTATGTCAATAAAACCAACAGATATTATCCTCTTCAAATGTCAGTTCAAAACAAAGTTTGTTGATCTAGTCCAGGATATTTGGATTAGGACTTTTATACTGAAAAGCTTTAGGGACACAAAAACCTGAGGAACAAGACTCTCGTCATGTAAGGAAAGTACTGAAGAGGAGCTTAAGACAGATAAGAAAGAAGAGGAGGAAGAGGGGCAACAGGAGGAGGAAGAGGCTGCTCCGCCTCGTTATCATCTTCTGATTTCTGTTTCCTGGAGTTTTCACAAACTAAAAGCTGTTATTGATCAGCTCAGAAGGAAAGGCGATGACTTGTGATGATTTCTTCTTATCTATCACTACTACTACATTTGGTTTATATTATTTACCACTATTTTCTGTACAGGGTTAGCAAATAAGCAGCGAGGAGGCTGTGCAATGTAAGTGCTGGGTGTAATACAGCTGTTTAGTTCAAGACGGTGTCCATGAGCAAGTCTGATGCTTCTCCTGCATTTATCTTAAAGCAAAAAAACAATACTGTGGAAAAACAATATCATGAAAACATCTGGATTTAAAGCTGAGCAAACACAATAATTAATGTTACAAAACAAATACTTTATAAGGTCCTTTGGTATTTTAAAGAAAGAAGAAGATCTGTCTGTCTGTCTGTCTGTCTGTCTGTCTGTCTGTCTGTCTGTCTGTCTGTCTGTCTGTGTCAGAGTCCTGCATCGGGTCGGGTACTCGACGGGTGACCCGCAAAAGAAGCGATTTTTGATTTTTTGATTTTTTCCGGGTTCGGTTCTGGGTAAAACAAAGATGATGCGGGTCGGGTCGCGGGTGTTGCATAATAAATACATTACAATAATAATAATTTAGTTTAATGTTTAAATCCTCAGACCTCTCCCCCGCGGGACCGCGCATAATCATAACCTCTGCAGCGCTTCAATCTGCTGCTGAGCGGGCCACATTCGAAATGGCTGAGGTGAAGCTCTCTAGAGGAGAATACAGCATTTTCAATAACACTTCCTCAAGAGCGAAATCCAACGTCTGGGAGGCTTTTGGTCTCATCCTAGATGGAGAAAATAACCAACATCCCACGCTTTTTGAGACAAATATGCAACTGCGTGTGTTCATAATTGCATGTTTTCACTGCTCATATAGGATATGCGGGTTCGGGTCGGTTTGCGGAACTAATTGGCAATATGTGCGGGTGGCGGGGCGGGTTCGGTATTGCACGCCGCGGATGCGGGGCGGGAGCGGGTCTTGAAAATCAGACCCGTGCAGGACTCTGGTGTGTGTCTGTCTGTCTGTGTGTGTACTCACGGAGCTGGTCTTGTCCTGCAGCAGCTTCAGGCTGCTCCTGCACTGCTCCAGCTCCTGGTGGATGTTCAGCTTCTCCTTCTCTGTCCTCTCGTAGCGCTGACGGAGGTCCAACAGCTGGGACTGTGTGTCTTCATACTGCACAACAACACACACCCCATTTCACATATTTTATTCACATTCTTTTTTGGTTTTCATTTAAATGTCTTTAACTAATTAGTACAGATTAGTTTTAGATTTAAAGTATGTTATTGTTACTCCTACACCTTAATGGTTTTAAATCCCCTGTATCATTCATGTATTAAATTGTATTTTTATTGTATTAACTCGTGGGTCTCATTATTTTCTCGTTGCTCAACAGAAGCTCACACTGTGCTTCTGCTTGGAAGGAAAAGTGCTGTATGAATAATGTGTTGCTTGCAGTGTGTGTGTGTGTGTGTACCTCTCTCTGCAGTGTGTGTGTGTGTGTGTGTGTGTGTGTGTGTGTGTGTACCTCTCTCTGCAGTGTGTGTGTGTATGTGTGTACCTCTCTCTGCAGTGTGTGTGTGTGTGTACCTCTCTCTGCAGTGTGTGTGTGTGTACCTCTCTCTGCAGTGTGTGTGTGTGTGTGTACCACTCTCTACAGTGTGTGTGTGTGTACCTCTCTCTGCAGTGTGTGTGTGTGTGTGTGTGTGTGTGTGTGTGTACCTCTCTCTGCAGTCTGTGTGTGTGTGTGTACCTACCTCTCTCTGCAGTGTGTGTGTGTGTGTACCTCTCTCTGCAGTGTGTGTGTGTGTGTGTGTGTGTGTGTGTGTGTGTGTGTGTACCTCTCTCTGCAGTGTGTGTGTGTGGGCCTGGGCCTGGTCCAGCTGGCTCTTCAGCTTGCTTGCGTCCTGCAGGTGTTGGTTCTCCAGAGAACCCAGTTTGTCCTGCAGAACCCCCTCCCTCTTCTCCAGAGACTCCAGACTGCTGCTGAGGACCTGGCTCTGCTCCCTGGTGCTGCACACAAACACACACATAGCGTTTTCTTTAGCAAATCATTCTCACCTGATTCAGTTTCAAAATGTTTTATCCTGACCACAACAGGGAAATGTACAGCGTTACAAAAGCAAAGGAAAAAGGCAAAATTGGGCTAGAATATTTTTAAAAGATGTAATAAAAAAGGTACAATATAATCAAATTAAACAAGTACACAACCATGTTAGTAATAATTATAAGTATTATAAAGTAAGTTAATATGAAAAAGTAGTCACTGATTGAACTTTCTTCTCCTCTCTTTTGAAAACTGGTTTTAGTTGAATGTTAATTGTAAAATAATTTCACTTCTTCTGACACTCTGGAAGGTTGTTTTTGTTTTAGGTGATCATAATTGCTGAGGTAAAAAGGGTTTATTTAGTGACATTTGCATTTATTGCACTATCTGAACCAGGTCACACTGCAACCAATCTTTGCAGGGGAACAGTTGGGAGACACGTTTGTTAGTGCAGCTTTAAAGGTAAATGTTAGCACTGAAATCGTGAAAAAAGCGTTTCATCTTCATTTTGATCATTTCAATCTTGAGAAGCTAGCAATAGGACTGTAGACTTTGACATTATCCAGAGTTGCCAGCCCTTTTATACTGAAAGCAGCTAGCCACATTAGCTCCAATAGCTGCTAAAGTCTAGTCTAAAAGTTCCATCTTCTCAGGGATTATGAAGCTAGCAGTATATGGAAGACTCTTTGTCCAATCATTTTGATTGAACCTAAACTAAATAATTAGACAGAATTTTACTGTCATTCCACAGAACCAACTATTTAGAGTATATGCTTTATTGATTGCCGTCAGGATGTAAGGAGAATTTCAACAAATATAACAAGACATATTTTTGGAGAAGATTACCCACCCTAGCTTTGAGGATTGTTTAGGTAATAGTTTGATGTCAGCAGTTTTACCAGAGAGGTGCATTCCAGATATTCATGGAAAGTGCTGCCAATGGCACCCTCAGATTATTGGAAACTAAACACAGCTGTAACTCAGATAAAATCCTGCTGACCTCTCGGCACGGTGAGAACATGCGGTGATGTTTTCTCTCCATGGAGATGACACAGAGCTGTTAACCTGCTGACAGCTCACAATGTCAGTCAGCTGTCGCCCTGAATCAGCTGGACACTGCGTTTCCTGCGCTCCTCAGTCCTTCTTTTAATGCTGAATCTGAACTCTGATCAGCACCCATGGGCTTCCTGTCAGGCATCCTGAGCCAGAATTCATCAACTCCATCACGGCTGTCACACAGACTTTTAGGTCTGATTTTAACATCCACCATTTTGGTTTGACACGCATTCCTGATATGTTCCGGCTTCATCCTCAACTTTAGATTTATCATTATTAAGAGTTTGGTTTCAGTTTGTAATGAGCACATCTTTTTTTGGATGTGTAACATTAAATATATATATATTTATCGAAGTACATCTTTTTATTTTGAAGACATTTTTACAGCAATACCTATAATGTTTACAAATTCTTACATTTCTTTCATGGGTTTATATGAGCAATAACATTTCCTTCATAATTTGACTAGTTAATTTTGGCTGCAACAACCTTTTAAAATGTTTAGGTTGAATTGTTAACGTTTATTTAAAAGCACTAACATCCAACATAAAAGTGTGTTAAAATAATTAAAGTAAATCATTAAAGTAATGCTGCTTGTATTTGTGGTTGATTGGGTTAAGAACCATGTTCCTATGATGTTTGGGGGTTCATATTCGTATCAGTGGAGTGTTAGAATTTCTTTCACACACACTTTCCAGTGTGATGCTATTTATAATATCCCTAATGGTCTGTTCTGCAGCATCATCAACAGTGAAGATATTTTTGTAGATGAAGGACAACGTTTTAGTTTTCCATGTTGTTAACCTGAACATGTATGAAGATGTTTTTGATAAACTGATTAAACATCAGTGTCTGGTTGAAAAGTCATTCAGTTAAGATGTAGATCATTGATACTAATATGTGTCAGCCTTTGGAGTGGAATCAAACTAAAAATAAAAGGATGGCAAAAGAGTCGAATTCTAATCCACGAGTCATTTACCTGTATTGCAGACTGTAAGTGTCACAAGTGGTGTGTGTGTGTGTGTGTGTGTGTGTGTCTTTATACCTGCTCAGCTCAGTCTCCAGGCGGTGCAGTTTGTCTGTAAGAGCTTTCCGTTCCCCTTTCAGGCCGTCACAGTCCTGCTGCAAACACACACACTGCTGCTTCAACGTAACACATTCCGCTGAGGAAGAAGAAGAGAACAGTCACCATCTGTGTGTTTTAATGACACAGTGTTAGTGTTGGCACGGGGCTGTGTGCTCACCCTGCAGCTGTGTGGCGGAGCTCTGCTGCTGCTGCTGCTGTGTGAAGGCCTCCTGCAGCCGGCTGATCTCCCCCTCGTACCTCCCGGCCGTGTCCCTCCAGCGCTCCAGCTCAGAGCGCACGCTGCCCAGGTCGGCCTGCAGGGCGCTGATCTCCCGCTCACGCTCCGTCGTCGCCGCCTCCATGGCGTGCCGGAGGACAATAATCTGAGGGCAGAAACATGAATCGGTCAGTTATGTCATGTGAGAGAAATATACAGTAAACTGATGGACAGAAGGTCTCATTCAAGATTCAAGGCTTTTATTGTCATTTGTACATAGCTACAGTGTAGATATGTCAATGAAAATCTTAGGTCACAGGCTCCTCCAAATGTGCAACATAATAACAGAGACAAAATAGTTAAAATAGTGCAGTAATACAAATAAAATAGAATAGAAATAGTCACATACTGAATAAGAGAGGGTTTCTTTTTTGTGTCAAAAGTTGTAGGAAAGAAGTAAGAAAAGCATGAAAAAGGAGTTAGGAGGAATCAGATGGTAGACAGAAGGGCTGGCCATCAATCAAAGAAGGAGACGGGAGGTTCCATTAGAAGTTAGAATGAGTCAGTAGGAGAGGAAAGGGAGTCAAGGAGTCGGTGGTGTCAGGGAAAAGGGATTGACATGGAGCAACAGGAAGTCAGATGATTGAGTAAGAAAAGACTGGCAGGAATCAGCTGGGAATCATAAAGAGTCAGAGAGGTGTCAGACCGAGTAGAGGGACAATGAGAGGAGCAATCAGAGGGAAGTCACAAAGCTGACAGAGGGCTATGAGGTGGAGTGGTACCTCCTCCTGGGCGCAGTAGAGCTCCTCTCGGGTGGTGCAGATGGTGCTCTCCCTCTGCTCCCTCAGCCCCTCCATGTCGGCCTGCAGCTTCCCGAGCTGAGCTAAAACACAAACAAATACACACAAAGGGAGTCAGGTGTATAGTACCTAATAGACTGAGTGTGTGTGTGTGTGTGTGTGTGTGTGTGTGTGTGTGTGTGTGTGTGTGCTCACTCTGCAGGTATTGGATCTGTTTGGTGGACTCTTCAGTCTGCCTAGAGTTACTCCTCGTCTCCTCCTCCAGCAGAGCTACAGACAAGACACAGAGAGTATAACGTGTAATTTAATTTCTATGTACTAATGTTTGTAGATTGCTTTAATTATAACTTGAGTTGTGGGGTTGGTCCAGTGGAAGTCTCATTAAATAATTTGAATTGCTTAGATTTCATTTTGAAATATATATAAAACCATTATGTTGCCATGTGATGCACAATGAGAGTAATATAACACGTAAACATTCTGGTAATGTTAAAAATAGATAAGAGGCGCTTTCACACCGGAGTACTTTTCCCAGGAATAGTTCCGATAGTTCCTGGGATTTTGCGTTCATACCAGAAAGAACTGGAACTAGAACTTTTTTGCGAACCTTTTCCCCCCTTTTTAGTCCCTGCTAGAGAGCAGGGAGTTTCCTGGGGAGAAAAAGGTTCCAATTTCTGATTGGCTGGGCGTATTGCAAACCACGCCCCGTAAAACTCGTAAAACTGTTTGTGAAGCCGTCATTTTATTTGCTCGCATTAGCATTATTAGCATTAGCCCAGCGCACAAACGCAGAGAGGCTAACTTATGGCAACACAAAATAAAACATGGGAGCGGTGGAGATGAGGAGGTGTCGGCGTTCTGGCGATTTACTCGGAAGGCTTCAGTAGAAGCTGCTGGGAGTCCCAGCAGCTTCTACTGAAGCCTTCAGTCCCCAACTCCGGGGACTTCCGGCCGGGGACTTCGGGTGGCAGTATACGCCGTGAAGTTGTTTGTGGCCTGCCAGTAAACCCAAAGCAGAAGAAGAAGAAGAAGAAGAAGAAGAAGAAGAAGGGACGTCAGCGGCTCCCTCAGGGACTTATTCCGGTGTGAACGCGATTTACTAGATAGTTCCAGGACAATAAAAGTTCCGGGAACTATTCCTGGGAAAAGTACTTGGTGTGAAAGCGCCTAAGAACTTGAGGATCCTAATCCTAATAAGAGCTTGGATGAACACGGCTACCTACTATTTAAGTGTTTATTGTAGTGGGATATTTATATACTGTCATTAATTACCTTGTAGCTCCAGACATCTCTGCTTGCCGGTGTTGGCTAGGTCCTGGGCGTCCAGAAGCTCTCTGTGGAGGTGGTGGATGACCTGCTCTGTGTCTCCAGGCTCTAGCCCGGCCCGATTCAACTCAGCTACAAAAACACAGAGGAGATCAACTTTTAAAAAATCGTCTTCATTTAGAATAATCTCTAAGCACGGGTGATGGCCATATCAAATACTACAAAACAACACTGTGAAAATTTAAAAATAAAAACATTATTTAAGGACCTGCAGGCATCAACACTACTGAACAGCTCCACCTTATGGAGAGTTTAGTGTATTACTAGATAATGTGATGATGTTTGGTGTTCATGGTTTGTTATTGCAGCACAGAGCAGGTCTACAAAGCAGAGATGAGCTGCCATGGTTACCTTTGAGCAGAGCTCCTCTGTTCTGAGGTTCAATCAGCTCCTGGTCGTCCATGTTGCCGTCTGAAACACACATGGTGACTTTCCTTATGATTTCTTTCTAACGAGGACTTAATAAAAAAAGGAATGAACAAGCTTTACTAAGTGCTTGAATAAAAAACAAGGTAAAAATACTTTTTTTGGGACTTTATTGACATATTTATTTTTAAATAAAAAACATTTAACAGGATTTCATTTTCAGCAAGTTCTGCCTGGTTCTAATTAGTTACTTACTGAATTTATCAAGAACATCATTTAAAAAAAGGTGATGATTATTCCAGGTTGAAGTCATGACAGACTAAATTCAACATTATTCATTTAAAAAAGATAGTTTTACAGCATAGAAACCTTGAAATTAAAACTAATTAAAGAAAAGTATGATAAAATAAAGACAGAGGGAGTCACACAGATGAGACTTAAATTCGATTTACGTTACATTTGTTGTGTTTTACTGACCTGACGTGTCGTCACTGCTGCGGTCTTTGCTGGGACTCAGAGTGTCTGACATGTCGGACTCTTTGCCATCGGTCTGGTTCTCTGTGGACACACAGACACACAGACAAAGATTAACCAGGAAGGGACAACATTGGTATAAAAAACAGTATAAAACCAGCAAAAGATACAAAAAGAAGAAATTACCAAAATAGATAGGCATTGAAAAATGAATAGAACACCACACGTATGTGAACATGTGTCCTTGTGTGTGTAGTGAAAGGACTGGATTACAGTGTGTGAGGCACTGCGGGGTTCAGGTGGTGGAACAGAAACAACAAAGCAGCAGTTTAGCTTCACAGCTTTAGTATATTCACCGTTAAACGCTCATGTTCATCTATTTTTCTGTATTCAATCTGATTTTTAGACACTGGCAGTAAGAAAATGTGGTTATTCCTCACATTATCAAAGGACAGTTTAGACTTGTTCTTAATCAAGTTTAGAATGGAGTAAGGGTTGGGAAGGGTTCAGACATGTAGTTGTGGCTGTTAACATTACAGGATTTGGGAGGCATTTTTGTAATCAGAGCTCCAAAAGTATATAAAAACATAAAAAATGATATGCATATCCAGAGAATTTGTGTTGTGATTCAAAGCCCCCACGCACAGCTGCTGCTGAGCCTGAGCATTGTGTCCCCCACACACAGCTGCTGCTGAGCCTGAGCATTGTGTATGGATGACAGTCAGAGCTCTTACAACAGCTAAGGCAGAGGACAAAGGTCTGGGGTCAGTATAGTAGGATGTCTCCATGTCAGCAGATTCTACCCTTTGTGACTTCACAAAAAAACAAGTCACTGCCACTGTCGCTAGTAAATCCAGATACCTATGGATATTCTCAAATGTTAATTTAAAACAAGTAATAAACAAGAACTGGAACCGAAATATAATTGTTGGTAAGTCTCTATGGGTTATTTTATACCTAGAAACCTAAACCTGTAAACCATTCAATCCACCACATCGGGTTTTTTTATGTTTCAATATATATTGATGTTATGGATGTTTCAAGCCTCATGTTGTCAAATGTGAAAATCGAAATATCATTTAAGAAGCATGTTTGCATCGAAACCAAAAATGGTATCAATTAATCAATAAATCATAAATATCTCTGGGGGGAAATTGGCTTACGTTACAATTGCCTTTATTTTTTAAATAACCTTGTAAAGATATGTGCGTTATACTACAAAGTATGGAAGAATAGAAATAAGAAATATCTTCTTTAAAGAATATGTAAATGTATATAAAAACTGTGTAAATGATGCAAGATGAGTGTGTAAGTGTGAGTGTGTGTGAGTGAGTGTGTGTGTGTGTGTGATCTACCTTTGAGTCGGTCAGGGCTGGCCAGGATGTCGTCTTCTCCCGACTGGTTGTTCTGTAGGTGGGCATCCATCACTTCTACAAACACACCATTTTTTCAAAGGTTGTGTTTAATATTCAATATTCTTTTGTTCAATCAACATAACTAATTGAAATGTTGTCTGAGAGAGCATTTTTACAAAACAATGATATGAAATCTCCTCACCCATAAAGCAGATAATACACTAAACGAAGTAAAAAACAGAAGGGTAATATCCATTGCCATCAAATAATCATAAAAGCATAAGAACAAATCCATGTGGGAATCTTTTTTGAAATCAGTCTCATAAGATTAAGGATGTGTTTGATCTCTGGTTTCTAATGTTAGTTAACAGAAAGTTCTTTATATTTGAAGCTTAGTTGAGCTCTTACCATCAAAGTTGGCCAGTTTGTGGATGGAAGAACTTACAGCCTCCTTCAGCTGTTTGACTGCTGCAGGAAAAAGACAAGGAAAAGAAAGAGAATGAGTGAATAAAGCCAATTTCAATGAGTAAGGAAACAACACATTACAACCTCTATCTTTTTAAATATGTCCCAAACTCAAATGTCCAATAGATCGACTTGACATCCTGCATGTGTGCCTGGATAGTTTTGTGCTGAAATTACTTATTTGATCCTGTATATCACAAAAAAAAGAATTGTTGTCGCCAGGTACTACAAGAAAAAGTAAGTATGCGTTATGTCAAATGTTTGTACTTTAATGCCACATCAGTACTCCAAAAAGTCCAGGATATTAACAACTACATGTTAAAGTAAATAACATTTTTAGAAACGTACAGATGCTTTAACCTTTCACTATCATTCAACATAGTTCAATAGGATGCCTAGATATTCTTTCATCAGATGCTACTACAATAAACAAACCCCACAAGCCTGATCTGAAATGTTATTCCTGATCCATATAAAGCTGCCAGTCTGCATATAAGTTGGCTTTTCTAATTGCAAAGAAGAGAATTCTGCTTTCTTTCCACTGTTTTCAGTGAAACAGCATTCAGTTCAACCTCAGTAATTAGTGTCATTGGAGAGCACATGTCAACACACATCTCAGCCTATAATAACATCCACTTAGAACATCTCTACCACCCATGGAGGCAGATGTAGGATTTCTACATGTTGTACAGCAACCAGCTACAACTTCAGGATGTAGGACTGCTAGTAATGTTGCATTAGCACTCATATGTTACTAACAGCTGATAACAGATGTAACTGCTGGTCAGAACAAAGAAAAGAAGAGATACCAGTTCAACTGATATCAGAAATATACGAAGCCATGGAACATTCCCATAGACTACATATTTAAATGAATCTACTGATTCTCTCAGTACAAGCGACCATGAAAAAAGAAAGAACCAAAAGAGAAGGATGGCAACAGAAAGACAAAGAGAGAAACTAGGAGGAGGTTTGTTAAATATGCAATGTGTGAATATCTGTTAAAGAAGAAGAAAAGAAAAGTGATTGAAATGAGAACCATATAGTCAGAGTTAGCAACAGTCTGTTAGAACAACATTTCACTCAAACTGCCAAAGAAAACACTGTGAGTATTAGACAAGAAGTTCAATGAGACAGTTCAGCCGGGAATGACCAAAATATACATATTGAAGAATTTCTACAAGTCTGTTTTATTAAAGGGTGGGTTCACTCGAATCATAAAAAAAGAAAAGATGATTTCACCCCAGGCAAATACAGCAATGTCTCCAGACTTCTCTCAATAAAACACCAACTGCAATAAGCTTCAGAAAAACTTCACAGGGCTGCTGGCTATGTTCATTCTTAATAATGGGGACATGGTTTCCCGAGAGATGCTGCTCTTGAGACTTTAGAGTGTAATTATTCTATGCTTTGAGCATACAAATAAATGATATTCACATTCATTAGAGCTACTGGAGGTTTCACTTTATAATTCAACATCTATGATGTCAGTGTTCCTTCATCTCTAGATTTTACTAACATTGTGCAGAAGTTCACTGATAAAAAAAACTTCTGGAAAAATTCATTTTAAAACATAAAGCCATCGAAAAACTTTCTCTGCCAAAATGTTCAGTTGACATCTCTCACAACGTTTGGGTTAAAATGTATAAATGTGTAAGCTTGTTAATAAAATGACCATTGTGCTCCAAATGATTAGATATTAGGAGAAAATACATTTTCCCATTTTCACTATCTTTAACAGGAACCTATAATCCTACATTTCAGGTTTCATAATTCAATTTTGATTGGTTAGCTGGCCGGCTCTGCTGTGATTGGTCAATCACTTAAAGATGTCCTACCCTTTAGCTGTCGCGTACAATTTGTTTGAGTGCGAGCCAATAGAAGAGTGAGTGTTACATAGTGATGTCACTATGTTTCTGAAGTAAACAAAGGAGTCCAATAGAGGCAGGGGAGTATGTGGGAGAGAAACTCCCTCTGGAGGGAACTTTGAGATGTTCTCCTTTGCAGACCGTTTACATGCACACAAACCTTTAGAACACTACAGGAGAGGGAAAACCCCAGAAAGCATATTATAAAATTCGGACTGCATTTCCCATCACAGGTACCTTTTGCATAAAAAAACACAAATGTATCTTTTCATTTCGACAGTTAAATAAAAACCAAGAGAATCAGCATCGGAGTTTTTAAATAAAGTATTTAAAAAACAAACATATCTCTTTATTTTTGCTCTTTCTCTGGCAGCATCTGTGCTTCTGTGTGTGTTTCTCCATATTCCTTTGAGTGTGTGTTTAGCATAGAGCAGGTGTGGACGTGTGTACTCACGCGGACATTCAATCAACTGTTGGATTCTAGTCGAGTCTCCTCCGCTGTTGTTAACATGACAGTTGTCTGATAGGAACACAGAGCACTGACATTACTAAGATATCTATCAGGAGTGGAGCTGGGTATTTATTTCAGATGTTTTTATAGACTCTGCTCATCAATGCCACATTTCATTGAATCTTATTATTCAAAAATGTAAATAACAAAAAAAGCATCGTTTATTGAAGCAGATTTCCCTCTGATTATTATTTGATCTATTATAGTTTTAACTGTGTCCTAATTCCTTAAACTGCAAGTTCAAAAATATGTATTTTCTTTTTGTACTTTTTGTAAAATCTAAAAAATCTAAAAATGAGTATACTCCATCCTACCATACACACGTTAAATGTTCCCTTGTTTTCCCTCTGGTATTTTAATTGACTAATATAAGTGAATAATTACATAAAACTACAGGAAAAGGTTTCAGCATGTTGTATAGCCTTCATCCCTTATTTACTTATTCATTTGATATTAAGTCTGTTTTATTGTGACAATGCACGAGTATACATATTTGATTAAATTCTGGAATTGATAAGCAGAATCAAAAACATCTTAATAAAGCTCTCTAAATACCCAACCCTGTTTTGGGAGAAGATGAGATATAAAGAGCTGAAGACAGAAGTCATGATGGGAAAAGACAGACGGATACAAAATGGGTAGCAGAGAAATAGATAACTGCAAGGACAGAAAGATGCTTGAAAAACAAACGAGCAGGAGGAAGTCAAAGCCACACACGGCAGCAGGTATTACAGACAAATAACAAGTCATATACAGTGTTTCTGGACAGATGCCACAACACTGTAACAGCAGACAGGACGTGGACAGGCAGACAGGCAGCTGAGTCTCTCAGTGACTTCCACATATTACCATCAGAATGTGGAAATCACCGGGACAACTGTTAAACCCTGACTTCATGATAACAATCCAGTCCTCTCTTTATATCAATCCGGAGAGGTTTCTGCATCACAGGACCAACTCACAACTCCAGAGTCCGAGTGGAAACTCAAGATGTCATCAAAACAAAAAGTGAAATCGACTCAACAATCCCACAGAGTTACGTCGGTGCAGTCACCTGACATTATCCAGGCAGAAAATGTGCATTTCTTTAAATGAACCCCTAGGTTTAATGTCTTTATCGAACATGTCTGGAGGACCAAACCTACGGTTAAACTACTATTCCCTTACTTAAATCGCATCGTGTTTTTTTTTGTTGGTCATGGTGTTTTGGTTTACCTTAAAAAATATTATATAAATATATAAAAAAATTAAATAATAATTATCATCATTGTTTTACAAATAGAAAAATATATAAATGGATAAGCTCAAGTTATATTAATAAATACATCTGGAATCATCTCAAACAATAAGGTAAACAAAGCCACATCTTGGACTCTCGTCTTTATTGTATCTATTCCTTTAATAGCAATGTTTTTTACTAACTAGTTTAAACTTCTTCCTAATTTTGCTGTTTTATATCGGACTGTTTAGGTACATTTTATGAAGCAAAACCTGCTAAAGATCAGTGTCTTGTGTAAATTGAGCTGTTTATTATTATGATAATTAAACTGACTACCATCAGCATTTTCATCTTCACCAAATGCACCATCATCAGTGTCAGTGTCCCCATCATCGTCCTCGTCTTCCTCCTGGCTCTCAGGGGTCTGCAGGCTCTGTTTTTCCTCCACAGCCTCCTCTACTGGTCCGTGGGAGACAATGTCCACATCTGTCATGTGACCAGATCAGATATACATATATAGGATTTTGTCCCAGCCAAACACATGTTCACAACCGAGTCGAAACGACGGCAAGTTCCTTTACAAAGTGGCAAAGTGAGCAGTGACACCTCCAGCATTCTTATTCAGTGTTTTCATTCAATCACCAAGAAGTCAATCAGTGACCAGAAGCTCTTTTTCCCCAGAGGTAGAAAAAACTAAGTAGTGGACAGTTTGGCAACCGTGGAAACAACCCAGATTATCCAGAAACCCCAACAAGAAAGCCACCGTGTCCGTGAGACAACTTGCCTAAAAACATGCATCACCATCCTGTCATTCAAAGGTCACAAGGCTTTGGCACAGGGGCCATAGTTGAGATGATGGATTAGTGACATACTTTAAAAACACTTCTCTGGCTCATTTGGTAGAGCTGGTGGCCCGTGTACTGGGGCTCAGCTCCTGCTGAGTTGGACTCGGGTTCAAATCCTGCAACTCTCAATTCTTTTAAATCACGACTTTTCTGTTTGCAGCTGCCTTTTAATAAATCAATCCTTCTTCTTTTAACACTGCACTGTTACTTGTATTTTATACTAGGTCTACTGGTTCCTAAATCTTACTCAGGGAAAAATAACAGTTATTCTCTGTAAATGACTTAATATAATTTACTAAATATACTGAGGGCTAATAGGGACCCTAATTACATCACATGTCTCCTTAAACTGTCGGAGGAAACCTGTGGGCCGGACATCAAGCCACCAGACCAAAACAGAAGGAGAAGAGCCAGACATCCACTGCGACAGACAGAGAGACGGATGAACAGAGAGCAAAATGAAGCGATGTGGACATCATGCAGGAAGTTGTCATGCGTTATTAGTGCAGGGAGAGGAAGTGAAGTTAGTGAGACAAACGGTGGCGGAGATGACGAGAGTCCCCGAGCAGAGACATGTGCACTCACCCAGGCTGTTGTTTTCTTTTATGCTTTTCTCTTGTAGCTGTTCTAACCGCACTGTAAATAACAACAACAGCAGAGAGAAAGGTTGACTGACAGGAAGCCCCAGCTGAGCCCTGTGATTGGTCAAAAGCAAGACCCGACCCAGCGACTGGTTGTTATTGTAATTTTTGTGTTAAAGTTAAAAGTGATTGGCTCGGACGATGCACGTTAAAGGTTAGGACAAGACTGTGTGTGCTAGGAGAAGAAAAAGACCTGGATGTGTAATGCATGTTTAGAACAATCAAATAAAAAATCATACGTTTTTAAGTCAAAATTATGAGAATAGACAACATTAAGGAAATAAGGAAAAACAAAAAACAAATCCACATTTTCGATTGAATCCTTTAATTTAGTTTTAATTAGTGTTTATAATTAAAAAGTTACTTAGAACCTGGATTTGGATTTAATATGAAAATGAATAATTATACATATACGTACTTCTGGTTTCTTTCTTGGCAGAGTCTGTGCATGCATGTGTGTTGGTGTGAGTGTGGGTGTGAGCATGAGTGTGTGTGTGTGTGTGTGTGTGTGTGTGTGTGTGTGTGTGTGTGTGTGTGTGTGTGTGTGTGTGTGTGTGTGTGTGTGTGTGTGTGTGTGTGTGTGTGTGTGTGTACCCTGCAGGGCGGCCAGCCTCTCGTTGGTGAAGTCGTTGTCGGCCTGCAGAGCTTCGATGCGAGCCTGGAGAACCTGCTCCTTCTCCTCCATCTCCTCGATCCGCAGCTCCAACTCCCTCTTCTCCGTCGCCCCCCGCTGAGTCAGCTCCTCCTGCCGGCCCTCCGCCTCCTGGAGAAAGGAGAGTTTTACAAGACAAAGCAAGGACTACAGTATGCAATGAAAAGATACATGTACGGTCATCATTTTCACTCTGGTAGCTCTTCCCATAGGGAAGTTTAAAAATGGTCTATTTCTGAATATTAACACCAAAAATGACATTGGTGTGGCACATAGCCTTAGAGAATACTAATAGAGAAACATTATCCTTGATCTTGTCTGGAATTACAATTCATGATATCTAAAAAGAATATGACAGCAACCAACCAATATGTCCTTGTCCTTATATCTTTAACATTACCAAAAAGAAATACCTAGGAAGTAAAGCTGGCTGACGTTGCTGATCTGATCAAAGTTGAACTTTTTTGCTACGAGTAGCCAACACCACGATGTAATGTGACATATTAATGGTAGCTTTTTTATTGGTGTTGCTGTTCAGTGGATGTTGAGGACAAATCTACTCTTTATATATATTGGAAAAAAATAATGTTTTTGGTTTAAGAATAGAATGAAGATAATGCCTTCCACGCGGTCAGGGTGTGCAGGTTCTCTCATCCAGGTTCTGCCAGCACTACGCTTGCTCATCTATTTATTTGTATTACATTACATTACATGTTACTTGTTAGACGCTTTTATCCAAAGCGACTTACATACTCAATACTGTGGGCAATCCCCACAGGAGCAATTTGGGGTGACGCGTCTTGCCCAGGAACACAACGACATGCTGACTGCAGTGGGGTTTGAACCTGTGCTCCCCTGATCCCAACACCAACGCACTAGTCCACTGCGCCACACACAAATTGTGTTAAGTAGAATAACATTGCAGGGAGATTATATCCCATATAAATTAGAGTAACAACATAAATACATTCCAGCCTCTGCAGGTACCTTAATTTTTTCCGTGAGCTCTTTGATCTCGTTGACGGCGGCGTTGTACTTGTTGGCGAGCTCCCTCAGCTCCTCCTGGCCCCGCTCCGACATCTCCTTCAGGTGGGTGCACTCGTCCTCCGTGTTACTGAGCGAGCGCTGCAGGACAGCAGCAACAACAAAAGTCCAATGACTAAAAATGCCAATGATCATCATAGAGATTGCATACAGTATGTAGATGTGTGACCCACCTCCACCTCTGACAGCTTCCTGACCACCTCGATCTTCTCCTGCAGGACTCTCCTCAGAGACTCCTTGGCCGTCGTTTCGTAGTTGTGTTTGTCCTCCTGGAGAGCCAGGAGCTCCTTACGGATCCCTTCCTCCGGCTGGGACTGTGACAGAAGAGCAGAAGGATTTTAAAGAAATAAATAGATGATCATTTCAATTGACTTTTGATCCATTTAGTGCTGGAGAATGTGTTATCATTAAATACTCTTACAGAGACACATTATTACCTTAGAGTAAGCCTGCAGCTGACTGCCCATCACCTCCAGTCTGGAGAGCAGGCGGTCTTCATCAATCAGAGCCTGGGGAGGACACAGATTTGATTTGTTCAGATAATTTAAGATAAAAGGGAATGATGGAGAAACCTTTCATGCAAAGGCAAATGACAGTGTGCATTTTCAAAATAATCTTAAATGATAGAGTAAACTACTGGAATTTCCGCTGTTGGGATGTATCATGACATTAAGGATCAAACTATAAAAGGTGTTTCCTACCTGCCAGCTGCTCTCCGAGGCCTCCTGTGTGTTGGCTAACAGACGCTGCAGAGTGGCGAGCTTCTGCTCCAACATCTGCTCTCTGTGTAAGGCCTCCTAATAGAAAGAGAGGTGGGAAAACAATGACTTGAATAAGATCAATTCAATGACTGAAAGGGAAGTACATCAACAGGGTAATTTACAGAGAAGAAACAGGACTTAAAAGTTGTATTCAGTTTTTAGATCAAAGAAGAGAACAAAACAATATGAATCCCTTGAGGGGAAATTGTAATAGTACAGATAGAAAAAGTAAAATAAATAAATAATCAGAGGTCAATTTAAATAAAAACAAAACAAAAAAAAAAAATAATATTGTACTCGTGCATATGAAGAAACAATTGCGACTAAAAGGGAGACTACTCTTTGGAATGGAAAATATCAGATTTTGTGTAATTGATGCTCTTCGCATTATTAATAAAATATGATATGGGCCACTATTGGCAGCAGTTGCGATGCAATCGACTAACGTTGCTCAATAAAAAAAATCTGATAATTTAAGAGATCATGCTTCTTTCATGACAAAGTCTCTACATGTTTGCTGGGATCATGTTTTTGATCAAAGACCTCAAAAAGATGAGGTAACATTAGTCTTAGTAAATATTCCTGTGGAAATAATGTCCAGCCACTCCTCAGCTTAAGAGCTTTACTGTGCCTCACTGATATTTATTTTCCTGTCCTGCAATGTACCCGACTTGCTATTAAATCTAACGTTTTTGATCTGTTTTATATAATTAGGTCATTCCTAATCATGATTTCCCGTCCTCTGTCTCCTGTCCGCACTGAACATATTCTACATTGCATGATTGGTTCTCTGACACTAAATACATGTTACAACATGAACCAAACGTGTATGAGTTACTCATTTAGTGCTTCATTATCTCTAGTGTAGCTCCACAGAAAGACCAGTAGGTGTCAGTGGGTTACCTGTAGATACTGGGAGAGCTGGAACAGTTCCTGAGAATACATACTGGGAGTGTTGGCTGCAACCTGGAAAACACACACACACACACACACATCATGGTAATATATTGACAGCTGTCTGGAGTTCAGCTGTTCATTGTTTGAATTGAAGGTGGAAACCCACAGAGGTCAAAAGCACCGCTGTGTAACACAAACCAGGGAGCAAATAAGTGAATGTATACAAATCTCACACACACTCAGTGTTTAAGAATTCTGATCATAATTCATCAGCATTAGGGATAAGGGCTAAATCTTCTGCAATAAAGTAAGAGGCCTTATAGCTACCCTACAGTGCCACAAATACAGTAGGGATAACGATAAAACGACTGGAATATTAATTAAAGGAATAATTCAGAATGTGTTACGGAACACAACATCCTACACAAGCATTTCCGGATATGTAGGCAAAGTGTGAGGTATCAACAGTTGTTTTGTTTTTACTTATGACAGGGCCAGGATAACAGTCCTCTATGTTTCCAGTGCTTATGCTAAGCTAAGCTAACCACGTCCTGACTCCAGCTACTGTATCTAACACACATACATAAGGTTGATATCCATCTGAACATCTCAATGTATTTCCCGAAATGTTGAAAATACACACACACACACACACACACACACACACACACACACACACACCACACACACACACACACACACACACACACACACACACACACACACACACACACACACACACACACACACACACACACACACACACACACACACACACACACACACACACACACACACACACACACACACACACACACACACACACACACACACACACACACACACACACCAGGGCGAGTCAATAAATAATATTGTGTTATCTGGAATTCAATAATTAGCCTGGCACTGTCTCCTACAATACCACGATGTGTGAAGTATGTGCCATGCTGTTTTAAAAAGAAATGTTTACATTAAAAATCTATCTTGATGGTGGCAGCTTTGTTGCAGCTGCTGAGAAGGTTATTAACTTTTTATAACCTCTATTTTCTTTCGAGAGTGAATGTTTGTTTGGATGCTTTCTCAACTAGCTAAAGTGCAGGACAAGATGTGAGTTTGTATGAGTGAGTCAGATGGAGAGGAGAGGAGAATTTAGCAGTAAAGAGACTGCATTTTGTGATTGTGAATCACATGATTTATCTAGCTTTATTACACAGCTTAGTTGAATACTTGATTCTGATTGGTCAATTACGACATTTCAGAGGTTGTAAATTTGAGCTAACAGACTGCTAGAGAGAACAGACTGTTGCTAAGGAGGATCAAGGGACTCTGTGCGGTCATATAAATCAGCAGAAAGAAGTTTGATAAATGTAAAGTCAGCTGTTGAAAACAAACATTAGTTTTTCTCTACCATGTAATACTTTTTGAATATAACATTTTTTTTGTGGAAAGCACCACACTTTGGATTCATAATGGCTAAATGTGCTAAGTTAAGAAAAAGGTTAAACAGTGCTTTTACTTAAACAGCACATACAGTATGTATATACAGGGTTCATACACTTTTTCACCAATGATTTTCAATGACTTCTCCATGACCTTTACCTCATTTCTCAGCGGTACCACTGAAAATGGTTTATTTTAACATGGAACAGGAAAATAAGGTCTGCATATGAAACATGTTGTGCCTATCTAAAACAAATCAAATAGTTGGCTTACTAGCTTATACAGGCTAAAGCAACTAAAATCTCTCACCAGCAAAATACCTCGACAGTTAAATGCCATTTTATGTTTCATTACTATCCGATACAGTATGTATTATCATTATAGTATTACTATTTCGGCGATTAGCTAAAATATAAATTATATTTGATGTAACTTTAGTTACATTTCCATGACTTTTCCAAAACTTTGGGAAAAATATTGTTTTCCATAACTTTTCCAGGGCCTGGAATTTTCATTTGGAATTTCCATGACTTTTCCAGGTTTTTAATGACCGTAAGAACCCTGTATATAGGATACATTTACATGTTGACTGCAGTGGCTGGAGTCGAACACACAACTTTCCGATTGGAAGACAGCTGCACTACCTCACAGTTGCCCATGTGGATTATTGTTCAGAGTCTGACTGTGGCTGATGTGTTGTATAGCGTTCGGCTGAGTGAACAATGATTTGAATGCTTATAAATGCTGAATATGTGTATGTAATATGAATGATCCATGTCTCTGGACAGACAGTTGAACATGATTTCATTGAATGAATGCCAAAGTATCAGGCACCACTGCAAAACCCTCAAAAGGAGAACACAGGACAAGTGATTTACAGGGTAGATAAATATAATGTAGCAAACAAAAAATACCATTTAATTTCAATTGGACTTGAAATAGCTTTAAAGAGAAATCTCTCAAAGAGCGGTCGGTGGGAAAAAAACTGTGTGTGGTAGCAGAGACTGGCAGCAATCCCTGCATTCCTCTATCAGCTGACTAGTCCACTCAGTGTGTGCGCAAAGGCTACTCATGTGTATGAAACTACCGAACACACACACACTCCTTCTCTGAGCAGCAGGCACACACACTCCACATAGACAAACACCTTGCACACGGCACAGGACGACAACACTTTTGGTTTCTTACCTTGTCTACAGGTAGTGGTAACGGAGCCTGGATGACGCTGAAAGAGGAAGAGAGAGGAGAAAACACTTTGTCACCATGGGAACAGCAAGGAGGGAAAATGCATGGAGTAACCACGGTGACAGAAAAAAGAAATGGCTCTTGAAGATCTTGTGACGCTGGTTTTCACCTCCTTGTTAAATACAAACCCCAGATTAGCACATCAAAGCGTACACATCATTGGCTCCACGTTACTTTGAGAATTTGGATTATCCCTGAAAGTTTCTCTTCTTAAAAATAAATAAATGTTTCAGTAATATATATATTTTCCTTATAGCGAATGATTTAATGGACAAGTATAACGCCGATTTACACACAGCTTAACAACCATAAAACTACAAACTTCATACAATTGCAATCAACATGAATCCAACATATCTAATTCTAACAACCAACCAAACACTCACTTTGTTACCATGTTAATTGTTTAGTGTATAGTCAAACAATTTTGCTGATAAATGAAATTAATATATAAGACATATTAACAATTGAAATGGATGGAAACTAGGCTGCAAACTACTGCTTCCTAAACTAATAGTCAGCAACCACGTGAGGTGTTTTGCCTGTGCAGTGGCAGCCTGGGAACAACTGTTGTGGCTGCAGCTCAGAGTAGAAGATCCATTTACAACAGAGAGCAAACCAACAAAACAAACAATCAAATGTTTGAAAGCGAAGAGCTAGTACTTTATATTGGAGCATCATTCATTCTTCTGAATGGAGCTAAATACAGGTACAATACAATTTAAATAAGAACAATTCATATTCCAAAAGTGTATGAATTACTAACTAACTGTAGTTGTTTAAAGAGGCCCTATTGTGCTCATGTTCAGGTTCATGTTTGTATTCTGTTCCTCTACTGTGACATGTCTCCATGCTTTAATGTTCAAAAAGCTCTTTATTTCTCATACTGCCTGTGCTGCAGCACCTCTTTTCACCCTCTGTCTGAAACCAGAGCCCAGTCTGCTCTGTTACATAGTGATGCCATTATGCTATGGAAGTAAACAAAGCAGTCCAATTGAGATGTTTAAGGCAGGTGGGGAGTGCCTGTGAAAGAACGTTGGGATTTTAGGTTTGGCAGCCCATTTACTAGCACAACAATCTATAGAACACACTAGAGGAAAGCTTAAGAAGGCCTCTTTAACCCTCTAAAAAACACTACAAATTGCAGCATGTTGATGCATGAAGGACATGAAAAGTTATATTGCTAGTGCTACTTTACTGAATCCCAGTCTTTGTCTTATGTCAACTCAGAAATCCATACAGCGACTCTGTACAGCATCCAGCAAAGTTTTGGTAGAATTTCCATTATAAAATGCCTTTAGGGAATGCAGTCTAATTTTGATGCCAAAAAAGAGACAGCAGGAATGTAGCAAGATTTAAGTAAAAGCAGGGCTCTATTTATTTAAATGATTGCATGCAATACAAATATTTCTCTCTAGAATATGACTAATCTTGATAAATAATTCTAATCTCAATTTTGATCGATATCATTGTGCTTAAAGAAACCCCATAATCGTGCAGCTTTATCCCTGTGTTTGATTTCAGGGGATGTGACAGAGGATGCACACAAATAACACAGACTGAACCGGCTCCAGGCTAAAGGGTCACACCAGCAGATAAACACGGCAGGGGCTGTTAACTGCGTTAAATCACTGTGTGGAGGTTATTATGTGGAAGTAACTGAACATCAATCACAGTCAGTCAAGCATTAGTCTGGACGGGGAAAGTACTTGGAGTGCAACTAAAGACAGAGACTTTGCAGGTCACTCCTACGGAGGGGCCTGAAGACAGTCTCCAGAAATACAACATTTGCCATCAGACCAAATGTATCACAAATGGATACAATAATAAGTGATTTAACCACAGTGTGACTTGTTTCATTACAGACAATGTGCTTTACTGTAGCAGACCAAGGGTTTTATTTCATCACAGATTTTTTTTTCAGTTTCCCCTGTTCGCCAAAAAAGATAAAAAAATGGGTCTATGTGGGTCTCTAAGAGTAAATATTGTCACAGTGTGAGTTGTTTACACCATGTTCTATGTTGAATCCATCAAAAGGGACATAGTTAGAGTTATAAGGGCAGTAAATCAACACAGAGTCAAGTTGTGGGGAAGGTTTTCCACCTTCAGTGTGTTCCCCACATGAACAGGACCTTTGCCTTTCAATGCAGATATTTGTATTGTATGCAACAGCGACACAAGGTCAGACAGGTTTGTTTAAGTGGGGGGGGGGGGGGGGGGGGGGGGGGGGGGGGGGGGGGGGGGGGGGGGGGGTGGGGTGAGATAATCCAGAATTTACCTGGGAACAGTCAGAGTTCAGGAATGAAGGTAAACTTGATTCTAGGCAAAAAAATAAGCCGACTGTTAATGTGTAACTAGCGAACCTAAGGAGGGGTGAAGACGGCTGCAGCTCAAACACTGCTGTATAAGGACACACCACCACTTCTCAGTTCATTCATCAGCTCACTTTGAAGAGTGATACATCGTTAACCTATGCACAACTTAGACGCATGATCGCCAACCACAGTTCATTCATGTGTAACTGTTTGAGCTGATCTGCTGTGTGTTTTCCTTCTGTTTTGTTTCCCTTTTTTATCTTTGTATTTGATCTTGTTGTCTAATCGCTTTTGACTTTCTCTCACTCACTATAAATAAAAAGACAACTTCAGTTAACTTTCCCAGTCTAGAAAGATGTTTTAAAGAATGTAAAACACAAGTCTAGTATGATTAAACAAGCGCATTTTTATACAGGAGAAAAGATGCAACATAAGACTTTCCAATTCAAATATTTTGAATACTGAAGTACTGACTTTGTCATTAACATACCAGTACTTTGATTTTATATTATTTAAATATACAAATGTATCCTTTGCAAGATGGCAGAAGGGCTGGAGTTTTGTGTCCACGCTACGTGCGCTATTTCAGGAAAATAGCAGTAGCACACAATGAGCAGTAAGGGCTGGAGTAAAGTACATATGTTAAAGTTACCAGTGACATAAGCACAAATGAGTTTAAGCTGAACCGCCAATCAGAGCTTTTTCTCTCACCAGCAGGCTCTGCAGCCACTCAACATGGTGCCTCAACCAAAAAGCAGCTCACGAGGGCTGTACAAAAAAGCAAGATAATCCTGGATATAATCTCATTATGTTTTTAAAACAGAGAGACAAAGAAAGAGAAAAAGAAACAACTGAGATTGAATCACAGGTCCTGTAGAGTCATTTATGGCAGATAATACGACTCTAAAAAGTCAAAGACATACATTAGATCGAAAATAAAAGGGTTGGGATGGGAAAAGTCATTTCATCAGTGATTGCTGATTTATACTTGAGGGAAAATATGACTACCTTTAAGACTAAGAGGATCATTGAAAACAACTTGTAGATATTTAGTAGCAGTTCTCTGCAGAGTTCAGGGTTTCTGCTGAGGCAGTTCTCATCAGTGTGACAAATAACTTCCACAGAGCAACATCGTCCATCACAGTGAACACAGACCGATTCACTGCATTACTGTTCTGCTTATCGATTAGCGGGCACTCTTGAAGTAACCTCCAGGAAATAATCCCCGTAAACATGTTCCCTTACAAACTTCACTATCTCAAATTAAAGACTTGTTATCTTTTATCTAGTCTCTTTAGGCTGCTAAATATCAGAATTAAAATGCAGTATACTTCGGAGAGTTTGTTGAATTCTGGTCTTTTGTTCTAATTTAAAATGATTTATTTACACAGCACACTAGCAATTAAGAGCTCTTTTGTCCCACAAAAGGGTTGGGACCTTCTTTTCTTTTTTTAGAAGAGGACTCTTGTCGTTAATGAGTCCATCTGACTGCGTCGTTCCAACAATTTGTTTCTGCTGCATTCATTAAATCACAGCGGTCTGTTACGCATTCATTTTCATCAGCGCGGTAATCACTGTGCAGAATGTTGTTTTATTCATCACTACCGCCTGCAGCAGTTCTGTCACTCAAACTGCATCATCCCAGCAGGAGGCCCCATATCCATAATGAGATTTATTTTTTGCCAGTTCCTGAATCAAATCCATTATTCACAGTTGGGATTTGACAACTTGTAAGCCGGGGTAAACCTAAACTGATGGGCTGTAGAAGCACGGATGTTTCAGATATACAGGATGCCATTTAATAAGGCAACAGGGAATCCTCATCATTTTTAGCAGCATGGCTTTATGGATAGAAATGTCAGTCTATTTGTCGAAGGTTGACCACTTTGGTCCAGAACCTCAACAACTGTTCCTGGATTTCCATACAATTTTGTCCTGACATTCATGATACCCAGACACTGCATCCTGAACTTTCTTTAATACAGCTCAACCATGATGATTTTAGTTTGAGTTTTTTTGTGAAATAGAGAAATTCAATTTTTGGCTTGCACCGGCATCAGGTGATCATTTAACACCTTCATTTATGACTCAAGTCTAGGTCATATTTCTCAGCATATGTCAATGCTGATGTTGTTTACAGTTCGAATTGTGCAGATGGTTTGCTGTTTATTTTTTTTATGTTATGTATTCTCTTTTGTGCCAGGAAAACATTTTTTTTTTTTTTTCCAATTAAAACTGAGTTCCAAGTTCCATAAATACATATGAATTTGCTTTACATTTCCATTCATTCAAGTTTATGCATTAGACGGCACATGACACCTTATTTGCTAATGTGCCGATGGTGGTAAATAGGGTTAACATCTGCCGATGCCAATGTCTGACCGATGCATCCCTTCTAAAATAAGATGCGGAACATTAAAACCCACAAAACGTCAGCATGTTAGCATCGTCATGCTGACTTTAACCTTGAGCTTAAAGCACCGCTGTGCCCACATGCTGCACCACAGAGCTTCTAGGGTGACTCATCTTGTTTTGTGCTGGTGAATAGATCAGAAAAGTGAACAGTTGTTTGACAGACAACAACAGAAACATGCTGGGGAATCCTAGTGGCCAAAAGGTTTAAGACCCCAACTATTATGCCTAATATCTAGACCTTTGAAGCTGATTGAATTGTCTTCAACACTTTGGTTTTTTAAATCATGGTAAATTGTGAATTTTAAAAAGAGTTCAGCTTCACCCTGGGCTTTTCCAAAGGGCCCTGGAGTTTATTGCTTTGTAATGCCAGGGACCGGAAACCATTATTTATGTCATGAAAACTGAACTTCAGTTAAAGCTTCCCAGCAGGTGTTTACAGCACACTCTATCTTCATAAAGTCAATCACTCATCTTCCATCCTCATCAAACTGCCAAGACCAGACGATCTCTGCTCAGAAATAACACATTCAAAAGGTGGAAAAAACCCACAGGATAACATGACCTAAATTCACAGCTCTTTGACGAAGGCTCACAGGAACATCATGTGTGCCTACACACACACAAGCTAAAACACACATAAAGTGCAGCCGGTCCACAGGAGTCAGTCATCCACATCAGATCTATCCGATAGGGCTGTGCGGTTATGGCAAAAATCATAATCACGATTATTTCTGGTCAATATTGATATCACGATTATTAAATACGATTATTCAGTGACTTTGAAAACATCCATTTATTGAAATTTAAAACAAATTAAAATAATTTGAACAGTATGTTTTGAACAGTTGAATACCCTGAACTTTAAGTATAATTCAACTGAAAAACCAATAAAAAAATTAATTATACATTTATATCTACATTTAAATAAATCAAAATCAAAATAATAAATACCAATAAAGAAGATAAACAAATATTTTGGAGCGCACTTCTACAACCTACTAAACATATATAAATATGATAACTAATGTCACTCACAACCTGTAATGTTTAATTATACTGCTACACGCAGTACTCTTATTTTGGTAACCCCTTATCCGGAAACCGGAAGTAGCTAAGAGGCTCCGGCTTGACGAGGTTAGTGAAAGTTGACTGAACGCTAGAGACCGGAGAATAAAGACACGGCAACTAAAGCTTCCCTTGTAACGTGTTTATATGGATTTATTAAACAGACCTGCAAGTCACAACCATAGGTCACAACACAACCTGGCCGAGAGGGCTTTTAAGGAGGGGTGAAAGCGCACGCGCGGGCAGGATGTATAACGCAAGACACATTGAGAGCATCATTGCGAAAGGGAATGCAGCAAAATAATCGTTTTTTTTCGAATACGTTGTTTTCATAATCGTTGCTAGCCAAAATCGTAATCGAGATTAAAATACGATTAATTGCACAGCCCTACTATCCGAGTGCTTTGCATGCAGTCCAGCAGAGACTGATGATGGAAAACACTGGCAGTAGTTTTCTGTGCCCAGCTCAAATATTTCTACGACTCAAACCTGTTGTGGAGAACTTTGTGATGTGAACGCTGCCTTAAAGAACAGTGTGACCTGTCCTGTATATTTGGCATTGGCTGAAATATGTATATAGTGTCAACAGACTGTACCAAAAGCTGACAAACGTCCTTGCACTTTTCACCCGAACAGCTTCTCAATCAATCATAAACCTTTTGAGCATTAATAACTACTTAATAAGTGTTTTTTCACAAAAAAAACACGTGACTGCGAGAAAAAGGTCCATTTTAAAAATGTGTTTTTTCCTCTCTTGGAAGAAGTATAACTAAAGTATTAATTTTCTTTTAATACCCCTCCTTAGGTTTACCTCATGAAATGATAACTTACATTATGAAAAGCAACACATTTGCTTTTGGAAAGGATCCCTTTTTATTGTTTATTAAATCCCTTTATAATCCCGGAGGAACTCTGTACTTGTGTGTCACAAGATGTGTACACACTCTGGCCTGTTTTAAAAGCAAGAACTAGTGTATGTAACAAACAAAAGATACAAATAAAAGATGCTTCAGGCTCAGTTTAATCTCATGTTTTCATCTGCAGTCTGCATGAATTGCAAACCCAAAAGTTGTTTGAGAATACCACACAAAACCAACTCTGTGTTGCAAGTTTTCTAACAAATGTCAACCACTGAAGACTTCCAGCTTCATTTTCTCACAGCATGTTGATCTCTCGGTGCCAGAACACATAAGAGTAGAGAGTTTAGGCACCACATATTGTCGTAAACAAATCTAAAAGAAGCTTGATGAACAATACAGAGCCTGATACGGACCGTATGAGTCTAAAAGTCCTGGTTCAGATTGTGGACAACAGAAACGTTACCTGTCAGGTCTGCTCCCTGTGCGTCAGGTGATGATTTGTCACAGGACAAAGTTCACTGTTCCTCTATCTCAGCCTGACTCAGCTTGTGAGAAAATAGATTCTCCTTTCTTACTTCATTTTCTCTCTTTGTTTTAGACCGAGAATAATCCTCTCTACTTTTCCACGGCGTGATTCAAGTCATCCCATAACAAACTTTGTTTCTTTCTACTCTTTGCTGCTCCTCCTCTTCCTCTGAGCCAAACAGCTGATTTTCCTTCTTTAACTTGTGCAACTTACTATCGCTCCACCTCTCCTGCTACTCACTGTGAGGAAACAAACGCCCCTTTCTGCCATGCAATGGCTTTTTATGGTCTGTGGGAGGGTAAAGGTGCGCTGGATAACTAACCTGGCTCCGCATGAGGTGTCAGGGTTATCATTTGTATCATCAATTTCCAAAATAGCATTCTAAAGCTCCACAAATGTTGTGATTCTGAAACATCCTCTCCAACCACTTGACACACACTCTCACAAAAGGGTGTGACAGTGTGTGTGAGTGTGGGTGTTTTAAGGAATTTTGGCAGGTGATTACTGATAAGGGAAACAAAAGCAAGCTATTGTCATGAACAAAAAACCTCAAACACTTTGTATTGATAGTTTTACTTCTATATTTCAGTCATATTTGACCTGGTTGAACTATATTTCACCAGATAAAAGAGGACATTGTGCGTTTCCTGCACAGAAACTAGAACTGTGAAACATTAAATACAGCAGAGTTAGAGCTTTGATTTACAACATGCGCTGACTTGTGAATTGGATCTTTGAATATATATATAATGTAACACACGTGACAACACCTGAATCACAGAGGAGGAAAGCAGATTCTTGTCAAACTTCTCTGGCCACGCCCCCATTCGTGATGTCACAACAGGTGTTTTGCATTAAATACAACACAGAATAACAACCTATCATTTTGTTTTACGTTTCCATGAGTCACTGTTTTTTCTCTCTTTTTTTCTGAAAGATATTATTTGGAGCCTTTATTAGAGATACAGAGGTGAAAGGGGGAGATAGACGGGAAGACATTTCCTTACATTTTCTGCACGTTCTGGAATCGGCCGCATACTTGGCAGCGAACAGTGCATATAACACGTCAGATACTCTTTAATGAATACAAGTATAACATTCTCATGCTTTTTTAGATAGCTCAATGGTTAGATCTGCTGGCCAGGTATTTTTTACCAAACGTGTCAGAATGTTAGAATAGTATTCATAATTATTAAAGATTTTCAGACTTTTTGACTTCAAAAGTTAATTGAGTTTTTAGGTTCACCTACAGTAATCAAAGATAACAATGAATCAGGTTCTCAAAGGCCACATATTTGGTTTCATTTTTCAATACGTTGCTGGCACACAGAGGACGACTGTATGATAGTGTTGGCCAACCTCCAGATGGCTAATGCTAACACGCGGGGAGCAGACACATTCTTCAGCTAATAATACATCCATCTGATTTAGTTCCACATCACTGTCTCTCCAGCTGTGCTTCATAGAGACAGAGCTGCACAGACTATTGTGGATGTGTGATGGTGGGTGGCACCACTGATACATCAGCCTATGATGGTCTAATTTCCTCCATATTGTCTCTACAGAGGGCATTTATAATTAAGTAGGGCTGGGCAAGTTATCGCGTTAACACATTCATAATTATTTTATCGCGCATTAACAGGTTTTTTTAATTATTATTATGAAAGTCCGTTGCTCACTGGCTCTGAATACATATACAGACTAACCATGGGTCACAGGAGGGGTGGGATGTTGATCAGTATTGGCTTAGGATGGGCGTCATCGCGTGTCTCAACCAATGAGAGCATTTGGGGCGGGCCTAAGACTGCTGCAGCGTCACATGAACAGAAAATAAGTTGCGGGGAATGAATCATGGAGAAAGGTACCGAACTCTTACACGGACATTTGACATCTCTTCAGGCGGCGGAGCTGATAGAACCAAAGTTATTTGTAACTGCTGCAAAGTTGGATTTTCTTCTCTCTGGACTCTGAGGGGAACTTGTTCTTCTATAACAAACTAAATAAACGTTAATACCCTGGCAGTGGCAAATACCTTTGGTTTTATATTTGATTTCATTCATTAATGTTGAAGTTGAGATTTACAAGAAATATTTTAACCGCTACTGTTAGCAGTTAAAATAACTAACTGAAACTGATAAAATTGAACAATCCACTACTTTTGAATTTATTATTGAATTTTGCCGAAACAAGGCGATTAATCGCAATTAATTGCAGAAAATCATGCGATTATAATTAAGTTAAACCTAATTCCAAAAATAATTTGATTCTGTGAAGAGTATATTTACTGTAATTCAGCCCAGTTACATCCGTTTTATCTGTGTAGGTATTTTCAGAAGCTAAATAGTTCTCATTTGGGAACTGTGATGCCTCAGTAAGTAGAGCCCAAACGATAATGGATTTTTCTTGCTGATGGTGATACCAATATGAAGGAGTTCAATAAATCTGGCTTTAAAAGCAGGCTAATGAGTATTGAACCGTTTCAGTTGGGATCGGTGCTTCATGTGATTGGCTTTTTTGGATGAGGTTCATAGGGAGCTCCGATCAAAGTATTAAGAACAAATGGAAGCCAATAATCTCCAGTGGCTGAGCAACCAAACCCTGGCCGATGACCTGATCAAAATGCAGCCAATAAAAAAACTTCAGCAAAGCCAGAAATAAAATGGAAACTTAAAGACTTAAGACTTAAAGGGAAACGCTTCTAGTATTTCATGGGATTTTACATTTTTCCTGAAACCAGGTTTTGTTGTTGGGCTAACTTGGCAATATTAACATTAACTGTCCTAGTGTGAGGCTTGAGTTAATCCATGTTTTCAAGCTTTACATACATTTTTGGGTCCTTATTTCTGCTGCCGCCCCCACAACTATGCTTCATCTCATTGCTGTTGCAGCGCCAATTTCAACAAAAAAAGCTTAAAAGACCCACTGTTCACGATGTACCTGGCAGTAAACTGAAACAAACCTGAAACCCATAGAACAGCTGTACAAGAGAGCTATCAAGGTCAGAAAGCCTCATTCATACCACCACTGTACCATCCTTGAAAAACACAATTTCTTGAGTTTTGACAATTTTAAGTCTTTTAAAAGTATGTGTTTTTTTTATAAATGTTTACATGGACTGGCCCCCCCTCCCTAAGGGGAATTCATCCACAAAAAACACACTGGACCAGCGTTTCCGCCAGGGGGGCGTCTTGCCGTCATTTTGCCCTTATTCAGCTCGGAACGCCCTGAACTCGAGCTGAGGGCGTCCAAAAAAATAAACAATTCGAGAGAAGGTCGAGAGTTGTTATCGCTTGAAATGACAAAAGGAAAAAGGACAAGGAAATCCCTCTGTTGGAGGGGCAAAGGATTCTAGTGGGATTATTTTCGCCACCAGCAAAGCGTGGTCCTGTGACGGAAAGTGTACTGCCGGCAAGCCTTGACGGGGGGTGCTAGTGGAGCATGCGCGTGAACTGCGAGCGCTGGAGCCTCGCAGCAGCGAAACTGAGGCTCCGTGGTAAACGGTGGTAAAATGAACAGCCGTTTGGGAGCCGAAAGAGCCGGCTCTTTTAAGTGAGCCGAGCCAAATGATCCAGCTCACTTAAAGAGCGGGAATTCCCATCACTAACGTAAAGAGATAGTATCTATAAAGGGACAGCTCAATTCAAAATTCAAATCACGTGACACAACGTGACGTCACACCCCCTGCTCTCGGGGTGGACGCCCTTTCAGCCCTGGTCTGGCGGAAACACTGCACTGGACGCTGCACTAGGTCAGAAACCAGAGGAGACTGTGAGGTCCATCGTAGACGGACCACTTTTGGACAAAATGTCCTCTCCATTAAAGGCAGCTCATTGTGGAATAGCCTCCCAACTGAGATACGGGATTGTCAAACTCTCAATAGTTTTAAAGGTCAACTCAAAGAATGGTTGAAAAACAACCAGATGTGCAATCACCGCTAAATGCACTTTAACACAGGGGTATCTCCTTTGCACTTTATGCATCTCTTGCACTTAATATGTCGTTGCTGCTATATTGTACTCCCATGTGGTAAATACTTGTGTGGGCTGCTCTTGCTCTTTTGCATATCATGTATTTAATTTTGCTATGTTTACACATGTCATGTTCTTATATGTTGTATGTCAGGGACTACGGATGGAAATTAGCTCAAAGCTAAAAATCCGGCTCATTTACACTTGAAGCATTATTTGTCTAAAGTGTTCATTAATGTGCATTGTCCCTATTCAAATAAACGATTAAATGAAATTAAATGAAAGTTATAGACCAGCTGGTGACGCATTTGGCAGATGAAGAGACAGATATATCTCTGTCACTGCTCCTAATACTAGGATGGTTTAAATGAAGACTACAATCCACTGCGTGGTCCATAAGAGACCAAAATCAGAGCTCAAATCAAAGTAGTCATAGAGTTTTGGATACCAACTCTAGATTTGCCAAGATTTGTTTTTGTCTGTGTTCACGCAGGTCAGGATGCTCGTCTGTGTTTTCCAGGCTGAAAGCCGGAGTGGGGCAGATGGCGCTGCCCACCATGCCCCCGTGTTCCGGCATCTCCACACACAAACACACACGGGACTCCCAGTACAGTAGGAAGCTCATGCTGGGTCAGCTGATGGTCTGCCTCAGTGCATTTAACACACACACACACACACACACACACATAATTGTGATACTGTTATTTGTAACCACAATATCCTTCATTCCCCAACACTCAGCATGAATATATGTGAACATCAAATGAACACCATTAGAATTCAAATGGTTATCGCAAGTTCAACAATGAACACACACACTCTATTTCCCCCACAGCTTGTTGACTAATTTCCTCGTCAACAACTAGACTGAAACTAATCACATCACTATGCAAGCAGAAATGTGGTGTGTGTATGTTTGTGAAAGCAGCCAGAAAGGCAATAACCGCATCATTTGCAAAAAGCAGACATATATTACAACTATTAGTAGCTGGTTAATAATATCCAACAATAATTTTCGATAAATGACCAGAAACTTTAACGTTTTGTTACAATGTATAAGTGATCAATGTGATAGCTTCATGGGTGAGTCTAAACCAATAAGAATGCTTACTCGCTTCGTCGCCGTGCCTCCATCCCATCAGGTAGGAAGAGTTTGAGTGTTGACACGATACAGCCATGGGTGACTGGAAACACAAACAGACAACCATCATGTTAACGCCCAACACTTCAGAACTGATTCATTAACATCACATCAGGATACATTGGAAGTGTCCGTCATCACTGAATCAATCTATCAATGCAGTTTATTTTTTAAATGTGGAAAATACAAGTAGAATCCTAAAATAGAATCGAGATATTTGAAATGGGACAACCTGGTAAGCTATCTGAAGCTTGAGAATATAAAAGTGGCCCAAACAGTAAGCAGATAGTATTACAAATATATGTTTAGTAACACGTCTAGAATCGGAAAGAGTTTATTATACCGTAACATGGAGACTGTGGAGAATACTTCAGCTGCCGTATAAAAGTTTGTTGGCTTCCATTACTCCCTTTTTTCGTACTTTTACTACTTTCATAATATCAGGATTGCTATTATGTTAACACTATAAGCCATTTTGTGTCATATTGATTTGGAGGTGTATAACCAGTCAGTGTGTGTTTTACTCTCATTTGGAAGATACCTTTGTTCTGAGAGAAAGGTTCCCCCTGAATATACCCTGGTTCAGAGACTTATTCGAGTACTCTCTGACACGAGGAGTCAGCTATTTTAAAAGCCTACACCTCTACAAATAAATGAACAACACACTATCACCGGAGCAACATCCACCCACCATCGTCCATCTCAGGATAGGGTTGGGCAGTATATCGAGTATACTCAACAATCTATGTACAATTTATGAAATGAACATATCGCTAACATCGAGTACAAATTGTCTTGTAATTATTTTTATGCCGTCGACATAATACTTTTTTGTGATGTTGCTCTTCCTGCTCTCTCCCATGGCTCTCTGTCCCTCTCACAGACACATACAAAAAAAAACGTCATGTATACGTCACACACTCGCCTGCCTATCATCACCAGGAGTTATATACGCTTTGCAATAATAGGTGTAAAATGCATGCTCCGCTTACAGAAAACGCCACTGCATAACAAATCAAGCAGTCCTGAAACTGAAAGCGAGACACCGGCCAGATGTTTTGTCGTTTAGCAAGCCGTCATCCTGGCTCTGCGACCGTCTGCATGATGGGTGTGTGCTTTATGCTGGGTTATGATCAATCAGTCATATACCCCAAATGTGTTTGTAGAGCACAACATTATCTATTCTCTTAATGTTGATCTAAAAGTGCACCAGATCGGTTCATTCACCTTCAAAATGCAAAATGTATGTTTTTGCAATTATGTGTGTGATTTTTCATATTGCAATACAACAGAAAAAGTACTATTGCAATGTTTTTCTTTAAAATGGTGCAGCCCCCTACTTATGAAAGCAACTGTTTATTAACTGTGAATGAGCAAGACAAATATTGTGTTACAACAATAAATGATACAAATAAATATTGTAACAGGGTAATCAATTAAGAAAGTACACAAGTAGTTGCTCTTCACTTTTCTGTGGCTAGATTGCAAGAAAATGGCAAATTCTTGAAAAATGTGGGATATTTTAAAAGCTGTCTATAATTTATTTCCATATAGTTAGAAGGAAATTAATTATATTTCTAAATACTACATTTCATACATTTTGATATTTGATACAGATACACAGGGGTGCTGTGAGCATCATGAGTAGCCATGCCTTAATATCAAATAAACCTTGTGGTTTTATGAAAGGGGATTTCCTATGAAGGCAGGTTGAATGTGCATTTGGTCTCCAGAATGAAAGAGGTATGAGTGGAGCTGAAAATCTGACCTCAATATCTGCTCTGCACTTTGTATGCCAACAGTATGGAGTCCATGACCTTTACAAAATGAGCCTTAAGGTACTATTAAGGGGTAGTCAAGTGTAATTATTTCAGGGTTGTATGTGTGCATTTAAAGGCTGGTAGAGTAGGGACAAAAATAGTTCCGTTGTATCTCACTGTAACCAAATTCATTTATTCTTTACAATCCTCATCTCTCTTAGCATGTCTTCATTTTTAAACCTGGGTACTACCATTACTAGAATTGTATGTTTGTAAATTTATTTCATATGTACCTTTTCGTGTGTTCTCAGTGACGTCGACGCCGAACTGGATGATGTCTCCGGAGAGAACCTCGCAGGGCAGACTCTCCTCCGAGCCGCGACTCAACCTCTGGCTGTTGATGAACGTCCCGTTGCTGCTTTTAGTGTCCTGCAGGAAGAACTGACACACAAACAGCAGATGAGAACCATGGGAAGAAATAATGATGTCACACAATCATCAGACATTGATAGACTGTAATAATCGTTCAAGTGAAGTGTCAAGTGGAAATTAGGGCTCTGCAATGTGGAGATATTTCTGATGAATAAATCAATATCGATATTCCGAACATATTGTAGGGTTGTTTGGTGCTTTCACAAAATATTTAAACATTTACATTTTTGATGAATAATTCTTCCAGTGTAGTCCTTATATGGTGTGTGCAGCACAGAAATAGAAATCAGCGGCATTAAAAATAGAATCTATATTATAATTATTATAGATAATATTGCAAAACTTGTTTTTCTGTCACTAAATTGTCATTTTTTTTGTTACATTATTTAGTCCACATTCTAGACCAACATTACCGCCCTGGGAGACACAATACTGGCGTAGTTGTTAAGCAGATTCACATTTTGAAAGTATATTAATGTTCCTGAAGTCTGACCAAAAGTTACTTTTTCACCCATCATGTGAAAATATCTACTTTGCCATCTTAAATGTGACACACAAAACATTATAATCAATGTGTCTATCCCTGAACCCTGTTCCAAAACTTAACTTGCTTTGCTACGCTTTAGGTTATTGAAATATGAAATGTTATGTTCTAATAGGAGGAGTAACAATTGAACTGATGTGCGGGTACCGTGTTAACATCATCCTGTCAAAACACATCTCTTATATTTGCAGTCTAAGGAAATGCTTTCTGGTCTGCATGAGCTCTTTTGTTGCACTCTTGATTCACAGTGAACTTATCACTACACTTCTCTTGTCAGTAGTGCTGTGTGACTAGCAGATCATATTCTAATCCTGAGGCTATACTGTAGGTCCACAGCATGGCAAAATATAAATCATACTGACAATACAATAGAACAGTTAATGTACTAAGACTAGGGCTGCACGCAATACCAAAAAAGACAACGGTCTGCAAAGGCTAAAATCCCAAAGTTCCCTCATGAGGGAGTTTCTCTCCCACACACTCCCCCCCGTGCCTGAAACACCTCCATTGGACTCCTTTGGTTTACTTCCATGACATAGTGACATCACTATTTATATACATGTATTTATTAGGATAAACCCCCTTAAGATGCACCATCTCGTTCTCAAGGGGATCCAGAATATGTAACTATCTCGCTTCTATTGACTAGCACGTGATAGGCTGAGGGGCGGGACATCTCAAAGCGGTTGACTAATCACAACAGAGCCGGCCAGCTAACCAATCAGAGCAGACTGGGCTCTGGTTTCAGACAGAGGGTGAAAAGAGGTGCTGCAGCACAGGCAGTATGAGAGAAATAAAGAGCTTTTTGAACATTAAAGCATGGAGACATGTCACAGTAGAGGAACTAAATACAAATATGAAACCTGAACATTAGCGTGATATTTCTTCTTTAAGACGTTGAACGCATATTTGAGAACAACAACAATCCCAACAGTTAAACGGGAAGAGACAGCAGGATCCTTCACAAATCATTCAGAAAAGAACATATACTGAAATCAACACAGTCACAGATATAGAAATGCACATTTACAGATAAACACATTAAAATATAACACACAAACATAAAGCTAAAGCAAGAAGACACACAGATACAGTACGAATTACACTACACACACTTTCAGCAATCTGATCTGCCTGCCTGCCTTTCCAGGAGTTTCATTCACCAGCTTTCAGCTTTCCGTCATGACTGAAAACACTGTCGATTGACCAGAGAGAGAGATGGAGGAAGAGAAGGAGAGAGAGGAAGAGGTGCCGACACCGACTGTTTGACTTCGCCGTTCATCCGACTGCAGTCTGCTAAAAGACTATCAATTCATAGGTCATGATAGCCACACACACACACACACACACACACACACACACACACACACACACACACACACACACACACACACACACACACACACACACACACACACACACACACACACACACACACACACACACACACACACCACACACACACACACACACACACACACACACACACACACACACACACACACACACACACACACACACACACACACACACACACACACACACACACACACACACACACACACACCTCCTGTGCCCATGGTAACCTGGAGATAGGGAGGGACCTAACTATAGAGCTTTTCGCCCAGCAACAACACACACACACACAGTATGCGTCACATACCTCACATCTCTCACACACTCATATCTAGTATTTCTCACACACACACAGAAAGTATGACGTCATCTACCTGTGTGCTGCAGACTCAGTGAAAGTCTCCTGGTCATTCGCCTTGACACATCCTATTTAATAAAGTGTTGGACATTTACTAATGTCACAGGAATATCAGCAACATGTCAGTCAAGCAATAAGTAATGATAATAGTGACGACCGCAATTAAATGTCAAGATAAACAACACTAAAGCTTTCTGCAGTCCCTTTAGTCCTTTGGATGGGAACCACTATATGAGCACAGCATGTGTCTTAATGCTGATGAAAAAAGTGTTGTTGCATTGCAAGGTCATCTAAAAAAAGAAATGTACATAAAAAAATGTAGAATCAAAATGAAGCAATAAAAACAACAATTGATAAATAGAAAAAAGCTGGTAAATTCTAGCATGTACTGTGCGATACGACCCGTTGCTAAAAGTTTTCTAATCTTCTTATCAGTGACAACTCACCATTTTCACCTTGTTACACCATTTCTCCATTTCACACTTAAAAAGCTTAAGGAGCTCCCGATATCTTTCTGTCAGTTACAGGTTGCCGTCTGAAATCTGCCTGCGTAAGATCTCCTAAAACTAATTTGAAACACCTAAACTTAACCTAATAGTTCATACAGGAAGTCTCTTTCATTTCCCTAAAACAAAATGTGGTGAATGAGGAAATTAAGCAACCGTGACTCAGCATAAACAAAGAGAAAGAGAGCTGGCTAAATGTGAGTTTAAATATGACATTCTCCATCAACAACAACATCAACAAGTCAATGTGTCATTCTGCAGCTGTGTGGCACCAGTCACACCACCAATTCTGTTATTTTGAACACATAACACTCTCCAAAGTGACTGCTAAATGACTCAATGTAATGTGTGAATGAATAACAGATTCACTGATTGACAGGTTACCAAGGTGATTTGCTTCTGAGCTTGGATACCAGTTTCTTTAAAGCTGATTGCAGGTGTTTGTCTGCAGTTTATCTGATCTCCCCGTCTGAAATGTAGACACAACAAAGCAGATCACAGACTGCCTCACTGAATGGTCGACTCACACACTAAGCATGGATACTGGCAGAGATTCCGTGTGTGTGTGTGTGTGTGTGTGTGTGTGTGTGTGTGTGTGTGTGTGTGTGTGTGTGTGTGTGTGTGTGTGTGTGAAATTCTTTCCCTGTTCAGTCAGCTGGTAAACTCGACTGCTAACATCACAGATCTAGCTACAAGAGAGGATTGTAGAGGAAGAGACAAAGAACAATTCTGGTATATAACAACTCTTCATTACATCTTCCTTTTTAGTGCACAAGAACCCTGTGTACACACAACTTCAGTAAGTACAAAGGGTCGAAGTTGAGGCAGGAAATGGTTCTGCAAAACTGTGATGGATGATTAGACAGTTTTGGGTCATAATTTTTCTCTTATCCTGCGTTTTGTTTTTAAATAAATGTTACCTGCAAGTGTCTTGAACGGTCTCACTTTCTGTTTGTAGACTTCAGACATCATATAAGTATAAAAAGGATAACAATCTATTACAATTATTTCATTTTTAACTTTTGTCGAGGGACATCTTTCGATGCAGCTTAAATAAATACTTCATCACTGCACCACTCTGAAAAATACCTTCAATAATTAAATCTATTCTGTTCTTTATAATCATGGTGGTTCTGTCAAAGTAGGCCAAATATGACATTAATACATCCACTAGGTGTATTTAACCGATGTTTTTGACTGTGATAGAAGCCAGATTTGGGTACGTTTTTTCATCAGTTTGTCAACCAGTCTGTATTAAACTGTTTTTTGAGTGGGAAGTTGTTTTTATGAGCGGTTCTCGAGAAAGTCCGCAACATAACCACAGCAGGCAGGCATGTTTTAAACAGGCACTGCATGCAGTGTGCCTTGATTTCAAGTCTGCTGGTATGATGAGTGGCTCTGAAGTACGGACTCAAGTGTTTGCTGTCACTCTCAAGGCCAACACAAGAAAATTAAGGAAATTCAATTGAGGACCTTTTGAAAGTTTTCTGTATCAAAAAAGCTCTAAACTCAATATTATTTCTCGATCTATACAGAATCACACAAATGCACCACTCTTCAAACAAATCTACACTTGTGACTGATTACCACCACAGCTGACATTCCTGCAGCACTTCCACCCACTAACAGAACATTTGTCTCGGAAACACACTGCATCCCTTTATCCTTCTCCGTCCTCCTCCCTTACTCTCTCTATCTCCCCTCCTTCATTTGTGTCAGCTCAACGAATGCCATATAATTGTGTTAGGATTTTAATTTGCCCTAAGCTTCCAAAAAGCAGTGCAAACCATCATGCAACAAGAACCACTTCACCAGTCAGAAGGTCGACACATGACACCAGTTTGGTTGTATGGCACAAACACATACACACAGATTAATAAGCATATAGCAATTGTCTGCTGGCAGATGATGTATTTTGCTCAGACGGATTCATCCTTGTATCCTTTTGAATCTTTGAGAAAATCTTAGGTTCTACACTATTTTATCGTCTACGTGTGCAGATGTATGCTTATATATAATTATCCACCTGCTGGGATGTCCAAACAGGTTAGAACAGCTCTCAACATGTAGAGATAAAATGACTTTCTTATGTAAAACACTTAAGTAAAAGTCATACATCAAACTTCATCAAACTGACAATCTTGGGCCAGTCAGGTCAGATTTTCTGCTCTGAAAGTAGAGAAATAAATGCACGAAAGAATGTATATAAACAACTTTCATCTTAAAATGTGACGCAAATGATCTGAACACAGCTAGAATGGTTTATATCCCCGCTTCATCTACACATTAACATATGAACCAGAGGCGCAGAAAAGGAAAATCTGAAACAGAATATCTTTTTTTTGGTTTTTGTTTTGATAACAAATCAACTGGTGTGAAATGTAAGTTTGTTTTTAGTATGTCATGTTTTATAACTACATATATTGTGTGCAATTGTTATGTTTTGGGATTTATGGAAAAAAATGCAACAATGTGAAAATGTTTCCCAAAAACCTGCATTTAGGTTTATAAAAGTATGCCTTTACACGCGATGTGTCCATGCAAAATAAAACAATATGTGTCGCTGTCTTTAATCACAAGAAAGGCATATGATGTAAGGGAAGATAAAAACGGCAACGTGTGTTGATACAAACTGTAGGCCTATATATTTGTTTACATGCTAACATTATAATATAGGAATACTGGAAGAAGTCATGTAGTGTAATGTCAATATCATTTAACCCTTGACAGATTTAGAAGTCAAAGTCCTGTAAGTCAAGTGGAAGGTCAAAGGCTAAACAAAGAAGAAGCCATGAAAGTTGCGTTAATAATTACTGACAGTTTCAGTATGAGAAGGCTGCTTTGTAAAGCTGGATATCAAAAGATTAGTCACACCACAGGACTGGAACTGAGGCGTGAAATGTTCTGCATATTTATTTAATGAATGGATCTGTGACACTGAATGAAGCGAGTAATGACTAGTACGATAAACCTGTTTTATTAGAACTGTTGTTGAGCAGAGAAAAGAGAGACTTGTTAGACTAGAGCAGTGGTTCTCAAACTTTTTCTGTCAGGCCCCCCCGTTTGGAGAAAAAAAAAAGTCGGGCCCCCCCAACACAAATAGTCATGTAATGGGCCAAGTTAACATTTATTAAAATACATCAATATGAACGTGAGCATTCCTTTCAAAAAAATCACTTTCCTAGAACAGTGATAATAAAACAATGCTCCATAAGTCTGTGTGCTCAAAAAAATAAATATATAATACAATTGTGCAATCCCTTTGCTAGAACAATAAGTTATAATACTTTGCAAAGAAAATGCTGATATTTGGCAAAAAAGTGTGTCTTAGCACAGCATTAGTGGCTGCAATGAGCCTGTTCTTCAATGCACATTTCTTCAAAACGGGGTTGCAGCTCAGTGGCGGCGCCAGAGATTTATTTTTGGGGTGCTGTGGGGTAGCTTGACGTTTCATAGAGGGTGCTCAAACATTTAGGGTTTCCCATTAATGTACCGGTCGCTACAGTGGAATGTTCTACTGCAACAATCCCCACGCGCACGCTCCCCAGGGAAGATTTTTTTAAATATTGAAGTTAAAAGCATCAATCTGGTGCACTTTGAGAGCAAAATGAAGAGATCTATGGATACATCTCAACACCCATTTGAAACAGAACTGTAAACAGATTTACTATTTCTTTATGGATATTTTACAAATCACCCTTTTAAACTTTATTCTTTTTTTACTGTCATATAGTATTTCAAACCTGTTTTTCATTTATTCTCTTATTTCTTTATAACTATAATGATCATATAAACGTGTGCCTCGGAAATAATTGTTTACACTAATGGTGACCAAAACGTTTGAGACCCACTGAGATAACTTAGACTAAAGTTAACTATCTAAGGACTTTCCTCCACCTTGTTGTTGAAAAAGCTCCTTATATCCGTTGGCGTAGCTCGCTAGCACCAGAAGCTAACAACAACGATCTCCGGTAATGGTGCGCTCTCTCTCTCGCTCGCGCACGCACACAAAATGGCTCGTTCCACACACACACAGAGCCGAGCTTTAATGAAACACAGAGACCCAGACGTAATTGTACTGTATCATATTATTTTCGAATCAATCATTTTTCAAATGATGATTTTTTATTTATTTTTTAAATAACCATTTTTCCTCCTGGTCTCTCGCGCCCCCCCCTGTCATGCCTCTGCGCCCCCCAGGGGGGGCGCGCCCCCCACTTTGAGAAACACTGGACTAGAGAAAGACAGATAGAACTATAAAAAGGCAATGAACGCCTTTCACACTTGGAACCGGTCACGCTGCTGGGTTCCTCCATCTGTTTGAACAATGTATTTTTGGAGTTCACACATAGGCCTCTGTTCAACAGGTCGATGTTGAATTTTCAAACTAAATAAGTGCCGATCCACATCCTTTAATATTGGAAAACGGTTGATACAGAGTCCAATGCAGCACTTGTATTTCCCTACATGTATATTTAGACAATACAACCAGAAAAGCCTGATTTGGTACATTCAGATGGCTCATGGGATGCCAAATAGCCATTTATATTTAATTTATTTTGGGCCAAAACTATGTTGACTGTCAAAATAACATTTTGTGCAGGTTAATAGTTTTAAAAAAAAAAAAAAAAAATGTTTAATTAGTATTGTGTGCCTCTTAAACATTACATGTAGTATTTATCTACATTGTGATATGAGACCAGGTATCGTCTGTCATTATGGGTATCGTAATATTGTTTATTTTTTCCATCTTTTCCTGATTTCAAAGGTTCCATTACAGTAAGGCGATGTCATTTCCTGTTATATGTTCTATTACTTGCCTTTACCCACTTAGCGATTATTCTAAATAACTGATGGCTATTTATCAAAATTCTCATTGTGTAAAAAGTTTTAAACGTATTGAAAGCAATGCTGGTCAACCATACAAAATAGTGCCGATATCGATATATTAAAGGTATTTTTTCTCAAATATTATGAGATCAAATGATTTTCATATCGACCGATCCCTTAAAAGTCGCAGTGCTCCCAAGATATTTAAAAACTTCCACATGGGCCAAGCAGGAAGTTCTTTTTAATGTACTGTAACATGTCGTTAAGCTGGCATGTTATCGTCATCAGCGGAGTAGAGTTAGAGTCAGTCTTTGATTTTTTTTACAACTCTGGGAGTATTTCCTGCTTACAGTGCATGTTTGAAAGAGGCTGCAGATGGAGAGTTTGTTGATTCGGGTGTGTGTCACAGAGAGCAAGCTGAATGAAGCCTGGAGAGAGAGAGAACAACTGCTACAAAAGTTCAATCATCTATTATTTACAAGTTATTTGAACCAATAGTATATATATATATATATATATATATATATATATATATAGATATATATATAGATATATATAGATATATATATATATATATATATATATATATATAGATATATAGATATAGATATATATATATATATATATTATATATATATATATAGATATATAGATATATAGATATATATATATCAGTGTTTCCCACACATAGACTTTACTTGGGCGGGCCGCCCAGGTATATTAACGGCCGCCCAATTAACGGCTCTATAGATATAGATATATAGATATATATATATATAGATATATATATATATAGATATATATATATAGATATAGATATAGATATAGATATAGATATAGATATAGATATAGATATAGATAGATATATAGATATATAGATATATAGATAGATATATATATATAGATATATAGATATATAGATATATATATATATATATATATAGATATATATATATATATATATATATATGGGCGCGGGGCGCAGCCACAATAGTAGGGGAAACACTGTATTATATATTTTTACTAATTTTAACCGCATCCATCTCAAAATCAGATTGGCACTTGGTTGTCTGTACTTTTACTTCAATTAGGAGTGGGTGGGGTAAAAGAGCGGTGGGGTAAAAGAGCATCAAACAAGTATTGCGATGCCAAAAATAAATGTTAGTAATTAACTTTATGTTGAAGGAACAAAAAAGGCAGAGGTTACATGTTTGGCAGGAGACTGAGATGCTTCCAAATTATAATTACTTGACATGCAGTAAACTTCTTTATTTATTTATAAAAATCTGCATACTCTAAATAAACTTTTCTCTTCTTTTTACTGCTCATCAGACAGTGACTTTCATTAGCACAAGCTATTAAGTCAGTTATGTCAAATATTGCTGTTGAATTGAAAATTGAAGGGTTTAGAGTCAGAGCATAAAGAAAAGGTGCGTTTCTTTACATCTATTGAATCAATATTCATTTTTAAAACAAGGATTGATTAAACAAATATCTGCAGCCTTTCATGTAACACTACATATTGGTGTCCTGCTGCAGTGCCTGGACGCAGTATTACTATCTCTGAACACACACACGTGCACAGTGCCAGTACCAAGTGTGCCAGGTTGCCTTTTCTTGCCAACAGCGTCTTATTCCAGATATATAGAGAGTTACAGAGCCGAGTCCTGACTGTGTGTAACAGCGCTACGTGCTGTGTTAGTATTCAGATTGACGACGCCACTACCCTGCAGAGGAATACTGATACCAGACCACACCTCTGCTGTCTGCAGTCTACATTGTTAACATTATGATGTTTGTTTGGGGAAATTCTCTGAGATATGATAAAACATCCTGGAAAAGGAATTGCTGTTGTAACAAGATTGTAACACCACAGTGTGATAGCTGCATGAGGTGCTATTCAAGTCCATACATCTATTTATTTTGATCTTAAATCAACATCACAAAATGATGAAGACATGCGTTTGGACAAGATAGGCTCTAAAATTGAAAAACAGACAAAGATTTAGATTCAGCTATTCTTCTTGAGTATTTCCTGAGGATGGCACAGGAGACGGTGTGAACAATAACACAATTCAGATGAAAGAATGTGGACGTTCTAATAAGTAATGAACCTGTTGCTAATATTCATAGTACCTAATGAAATCAGGGAGAAACTAAACATCTCTGCCAAACTGTTTTTCCAAATTATTTTAAATAAAAACCCAGTGGCTTATGCAGAAATAAAGGTGTGCCATCTCAGTTAATGAAGTGATTTGTAAATAAAGGTAAAATTCATGTTTGTTGTTGTGATAACTCTCCTTAAAAGCCGTTGCATCTGACAACAGTCAGGGCAACAGGGGATTCAAAGGTTCAGAGTGATAGGGCTAAATACAGAACATAGCAGACCCTTGAACCTCCATAAAAAAAGGCTATAAAAAAAAGACACAAAATATAACATTACAAGGTTTCACCTGCTATAAGGGATATTCCCTCAGAGGTGCCAAGCACAGGCTTGTACTTGCAGCATGGTATGTTCAAACCATGATAAGGCTTCTTAAACCATTCATTCACAGTATACTTAAAATGTGGGTTTCCCCTTCATTCTTTTCAGTTCTCAACTCCAAATCCTCCACAGAATGCTGACCAAACCCGACACTGGCCTGCAGAACATTGCTGCAGACCCTGATATGAGGAATTGCACTAGGCAAGCAGTCCGCCAGCAGGGAAACAAGCAGGGCATGAGAAGACAAATTTAGCTCCAAGTAACATGGTTTCACACAGAGCTGCAACACTGATGCAGCTCAATGTACACTTAGGTGGGGCAAACACTTATCTGCTGATATAAGCTAAATCATCAGCAACAATGCAGAATGCACATGTTAGGATTAGGTGTACACAATTGAATGCATGTGTATATAACTGGATAACTTAAAAGCTAAGGTGGATAATATATTTTAGAAATACTTGTTTAAATCGTCTCTCCGTCAATCGAGTTTTCCACAAGCTGCTAGCTTCAAAGCTGTAGGTAAATAAAGTGTAGATAATATATGTGAAATTATTTTTGGGAAGAAACTTTGGAGTCAGTGTTGCTAAATTAGTAAATTTTTCTCTAGATTTAGTAACTTGTGGAGCTAGTGCTGCTAGCTTCTTTTATAGGAAAAGAGTCTGTCACGTTCAGGTTTTCGGTTGGATCATTTAAAAAAAAAAGTGCTTTACTCTTGCTGGCTTCTCCAATATTTCTTTCCAAACCTTTGATGAATACATCTGCATTACAGAGATCTTCACACTGAGTTTTAAGTCTGGCTGAAGACATTTTTTTCCAATACATTACGTTAGTTTGAGAATATAAAAAGATATGCACACATATTTTCCTAAATCTTTTTCTTTTCACAAAGAAGCCAAGCTCCATAATTTTACATACTCAGTAACATTTAACATCTGCATGGTGAGAAAGTTACTAAGTACTGTCAAATACAACATTATGGCCACTAGCACAGTTATGTTTTTTTTGTCTTGTTTTCATGGAGTGTAAACACACTTCAGCTGGGCTTGGCATATGGTTTCTGTAGCACTAATGATGAAAAGAGAGAGGCATACATGGAAAATATGTTGAGATGGACTCCAGTTGGAAAAAAAAACATGTAACTCTTGGATTCTTATCAACAAAAACGATTAAATGTACACTATCTCTAATCACATTTCAATCTGGAGACAGTTTCTCAACAGAGGAAGGAAGAAGTTAGCATCTGTAAATGACATAGCACTCATCTGACTGTCTAAAGAACTGCAGCCTGTCTGATTGGCTGGATCTCGACCCCCCTAGCACAGTGGTTCCCAAACGGAGATCCCAGGACCTCCAGGGTTAAGAAAGAAGCAGCTGTGTCTGATCTGACCTTCCCATGATGGCTGCTGCTTAAATAAGAACACACTTCATTATTCCCTCCAAAAGCCCTTTAGATATTCGTCCCACCAGCTGTGCTTGTGTCATTTAGTTCATCCTTCCTTCACAGTAGTCTGTGTCAAGGCAACGGCCCCAGAGGGAGGCCGGGCCATCAGCGAGCCACAGTACATAACATGCACCATCTTTAATCACATTTCAGTCTGGCTGCAAAACAATAAAACTGACCAGAAATAAAAGATATGATGTCATCATGTTGTGATTTTTCCAGCAGCTCTAGTCTGAGCATGTTACATTAAAAGAGCGAGGGATCTTACAGTCAGAGCAGCACTGGCTCTGATGTTCAAAAATATAACGTCAATAATAAAGCAATCTGGTGGATCAGCAAGCCCAGTGATTGGTTCATCAATCACAGGATGCGACCAATCACACCCGTTTCTCTCCAGTGCACACTTGTCACACATAGACAAGATGGAGGTGAAAACTGAAGTGCACAAAAGCCATCAGAAAGTTTTCATATGTGCAGTAAAACACGTTTCCTCATTTATTGTTATTCTGCTTTTAGCTACTGCACGGTATTCTGATCACTGTGGTCTTCATCACAATGCAAAATAATTCAGGTGAAAGCAACAAACTCTGCTTCAACATCTTAGAGCAAGAGAAACTGTAAGCTGGTTTTTAAACCAACGGGCACACTCATGTGACAAACAAAGTTCTTACTACAAGAGGAAGCTAAGGTTATGAGGTATTGATTAGGCAAGTCAGGTCTATTTGCTTATTCCAGGTCTGAGTGGGTGTGTGGGTGTGGGTGTGTGGGTGTGTGGGTGTGACACAAGTCTGTTTGTGTGGGATCCATATCTCTAAAAGTAGGGTATCAAACACATCAAAACCAAAGTCCAAAAACACTTTTAAACATTGGGTGACATTATTTGATGATGCAGAAAGCTGCCAAAAATAAGTACTCGTTTGTACCCCTTGTTACGGTTATTGAATACAATTATATAAAAAAATCTCTGCACAGTGGTGCAGTTTGAGAATGTACAATTGGCCCAGTCTCCTGATGTTACACTGCAACCTGCCTGTGAGACAGAGTCCAACCAAACATGTCCAACACATAGGCCTAATAAAAATAATAATAATAATAATACATTATATTTATAGCCTATAGGCGTAGCGCTTTTCTACAACTCAAAGACGCTTGCAGGCTTACACATGTCCTGCAATACACATGCTGCAGCTGCCCAGCTGCTCAATGTTTGTAAAAGTAAATAAATAGTATTTTCATTTCAATAATGTACTTTCTATACCCTGCTTCATAAACAATACTGACATCCCTGTGCAGGGGCACCGCCAGGGATTTTGTGCCCCATGAAAAGATAATCACATTGGTTACTTAAAGGTCCCATGTCATGCTTTTCTGGTTATTACCCGTCACCTTGTGTGTTATGTAGGTTTTTATGCATGTAAACGGTCTGCAGAGTCACAAACCCTCAAAGTACACCCTGTAGCGAGTAAAACTCCCAGCTCGTACCCGGAACCAAATGGACCAATCCGTGGAGCCGTTACGTCCGCGGAGCCGTTACGTTAAGCCTCTGCTGATTGGTCCAAATTGACCAATCCACGGACTTCCTCACACACACACTCAGTGCAGGCAGCTCTGCTGATTTCTCCTCCCTGGCTGCAGGCTGATAACAGACAGTTGGGATCGCGGCGAAATTCTCTCTGCAGACCCATTCTCACAGCGTTTATCAACCTTTTTCTTACTCAATATCAAGCCACACTTATTGTTTTTACTTCGGCTGTGAGTTTGTGTGTGCTCAGGATGAGTTTGGCTGTGTTTCGCTGTGTATCGCTAAACAAGGAAACCACACCTCCACGGAACTCAGCGCGATTCACAACGTCCCGACCAATCAGAGCACACTGTGCTCACAGGGAGGGGGGGGGCAAGAGCTGCAACGAGCCGTTTAGTGGAGAGAGTGAATACTGCTGAATACACATACTTTACAGAGATGCTGTATGCGAAACCAATGTGAGTTTGGAAAAATGCACAGTATAAATCTATTTTAGTATACCTCAACAATGAGCAATCAGCCATGACATGGGCCCTTTAACATTTTTTTTCTTAATGTTCTAAAATTGTTTGGGCCCCTGTCAGTCACGGGCCCTTGAAATCGTCCTAACTTTTCACCCCCTTACGGCGCCCCTGTCCCTCTGCTCCTCCGTGTCTGGGGGTCCGGGGATGTGAGGACAGCGCGAGGACACAGACAGGGAGGCTGCTTTACTTCATAAAGGAAAATGGCGGTCAATATTAACAACATAGGAGCCAAAACGCTTAATAACCTTCATTACGTGTTAGAGAAAGAACATAAGAAAGTTTGACAAAGATGAGGCTGTTAAACGGGCAGCGGATCCGCTGTGTGTAGAAAGAGAGAGAGAGAGAGAGACGCTGAGCTGCACCGTGCAGCGATCAGCTGATACGGAGCATAGAGAGAGAGCTGCGGTCCGCGGGGCTCGGCCTCGCCTCCTGTCCTCACAACTCTTATTAATCCCGATACCGGACAATTGTTATTTGTTCCACACTCGGAACCGAGTTTTGCTTCCCAACCCTGCCACTGTGCTACACGTCCCGTCCCGCAGTACAGAAAGCGGCGAGATGCATTTCCTTAGGAATCGACAAGCAGAACCGAAACTAACAATGGCGGACACGGACAATTTGCGAATTAGTTCTGCCTTTTGTAAACTGAATTTATCAATAAATGAGGGCGAAAAACGTCACTTGTCTGCCGGACAAGTCAATTGAAAGATCTACTTGTCCGAAATATCACATCCCGGACGGTGGGACGTGTGTGGCGCACGCACGCACACTAGGGTGCATCAAAAAACACAATTCTTGAATTTTGATATGGCTGGGTGCTAAAAGTGTTCCAATATATGTAGAAACAACACATGCAAAATATTTTTCAAATACATGATGATTTAGGGGTGCCACCGCACATCTGTTTTTGTTGGATAAAGTGGTAAACAGTGCTCAATGGGCGCCATGGAGATCTGAGGTAAACAAGACTGCAGTTGAAGAAAACTGAGATGATCTTTCTGTTTTTGTGCTGGGTATGTATTATTACATATTACTGTCATATCTGTAGTTGTGTCTTTGTATACTTAAGTCATATTTATAGGTATTTGGTGCTCATTACATCTAGATAACGTTAGCTAGCAATAGTTTGCTAACCACAGTTAGCTATCTATGTTAGCTAAGCTATTAAGCTTAACATCAACAGTAGCAGCTATTCTAGAGTGGACAATGTCATATTCAGAGTATTGATGTCTCATGTTTATTGAGAGCAGCATTGTAGTTGTTTACAGTAAATTAACATTTTAAATATAAGTATATTTGCAAGCACAGCTAGCTACTCTGGTAGTAACGGTAAGTTATGTTGAAGTTAGACTATGTAGGCCTACAGCTAAAATTTGAGGCTTATGCAAGCATGGTTTATCATAATTGAGTGATATTAAGTATGCCAAGATATTATTTTAAACTCTATCCTTGTCCTTGTATTAAATTAACATTTTAAACATAGGTATATTTGCAAGCACAGCTAGCTACTCTGGTAGTGATGTAAGAGTAAGTTATCATTGTAATGATGAAGTTGGACGATGTACAGCTAAAATACAGCATGGTTTATCATAATTGAGTGATATTAAGTATGCTAAGATATGATTTTAAACACTATCCTTGAGCTTGTGTCCTTTTCATTCCCAGGCACTGCACAACACAACCCACCCCAGGATCCAGCTCTCCTAAGATGCTGCCCTCACCAACTGGTCCCTGCCAGACTAGCAGTCGCAGCCTGGTCTTTGGTCTGGGCCCCAGCATCACCAGTGAGGATGGCGTCATCACCGGCGCCAAACTGTCAACTGGTCGTCAGATCTTACGCTGCATGCTTGCCAAGAAACCTGGTGCAAACGGAGCGTTGTCGCAGTTCGAGGCAACCAAGGGTGTCCTGGAGCAGGTGCGGCCATTTTACAAGAAAGCCAACATCCCAATGGTGAGCGACAAGCGTGCCTGCCACAAGATGGTAGACTTAGTCAATGCTAACAACAAGCTGCGGAAAATCTCCCAGGCCAAGCGCTCCAGTGAGACTACAGCGAAACAATTGGAGAAAATGGAGTGCAGACTTGATGCCACATTTCCGCTGTGGCCTCCAAATGTTGAAAAGCTGATTGATAACCCAGAAGACCTAGCTTTCTTGGCCAGCATGAAGACCGACAGAGTGGCCACATTTGGTGTATTGGACAAAAAGCTGCAGCTCAAGGTGAAGCGGCGAGAGGAGTTTCAAGCTGCTGCAGCAGCCAGGCAGTCCCGCTGTGAAAAGGAGCTGGAGGAGATGACGGCAATGTCTAGCTTGGTGTCGGAGAGTGATGAGGAGCCAGAGGAGGATACTAACACAGTCTGTCCAACATCTGAGGGCGAACCATCCCACAAGCGTAAGAAGACTGGAACAAACGTCTTCATTCCACATGACATCCTTAGCCGACCAAGTGTTGTGTCACTGGCTACAAGGTTGAAGATGTCACCAACGCAACAGGCTGCCTTCACGCGTGCCTGGTTGCAGAGTCAGGCGGTGAATGTACACATCTCTCTGCATCTTACGCAACAGCTGACCGAGCAAGACGCCAAGTGCTGGAGACAATCAGTGAGGAACGGCACAAGCAGTGGACACCACCTCCATTGTGCACCCTACACTGGGACAGCAAGTTAACACCGATGCTCAGCAATGTGCGCCAGTTGGAGGAGCGTCTTACAGTGGTGGTTGGAGATGCAGAGCGGCTGAAACTGCTTGGTGTCCCGGCGTATAAGAAGCAGACCAATGAGGCATGTGGAGTGATCATTGCCCGGTTGACATGCAAGTTGCTGCAGGACTGGTGCTGCGCTGACCAGGTTGTCAACATGGCATTTGACACCACTGCGTCAAACACCGGCCATCTCACAGCAGCCTGCATTGCCATACAGCTCTCACTGGGCCGACCACTGCTTTGGTCTGGGTGCCGGCACCACATTGGTGAGGTCCTCCTGAACCAGGTTTTTACAGACCTGAAGGTGGAGACATCACGCTCGCCAGAGGTTACCTTGTTCACACGTCTGAGAGAGAAATGGAACCTGTTACAATAAGGATTGCTGGTTTGGGATGCACCAGCTGCACATTGATCCAGAATTAATGTCTCTCGATGTGAAGGAATGGGCGACAAATGCTGCGTTCAAAAAAAGTGAGGTCAATGTATGTGCAATGAACATGGTCAATGACTGTGCCGAGCGTGGCGTCAAGCTCACGTCCGACTTCGTCGCAGTGGCCAGGAAGGAGCAGCACCTGCAGAATGTGCTGCAGGCAGTTGAACATGACCGCAGCCAACAGCCAAACCTTCGCCGCTGCAAACGCAAGCTAATCGCAAGCTAATCGCAAGCTAATCGCAAGCTAATCGCAAGCTAATCGCAAGCTTGCGATAGGACGGTTACTCTTGGGTGGCGGGTGGGGAGACATATCTGGGGGGAGACGCACGGGCTAGGTTCAGAGTTCAGGTTCCATTTCCTCTCTCTTTCTCCCTGGTGATGTTGCTCAGTGGAGCGGACTCTGGCACAGACTGAGCAATTAAGTTTGAAGTTTAGTTAGGGTTTGTTCTTTTAAGTGTGTCAGTATCGCCCCTTGTGTTTAACAATAAAGTCAATTAAACTTTATATGTGTGTCCGACATCCATCACTGCTGCACAAAACTCAGGGTAACGTGAACATGTCCCATTGAGCTCCATTAATTTTGTCTATAGGACAAATGAATGGAGAATCTTGAAAGTTGAATTCTGAGAAATGCCCATGTTGCCCAAAGGGCAAACAAACAACTTTTACTTTGATAACCCTATAGAACATGTTACTGTAAATTTCACAAAAGTTCATGTCTTAGGTGGCACCCCTAAATCTCAATGGAATTCCTCAAAACACACAACACACACACACACACACACACACACACACACACACACACACACACACACCACACACACACACACACAACACACACACACACACACACACACACACACACACACACACACACACACACACACACCACACACACACACACACACACACACACACACACACACACACACACACACACACACACACACACACACACACACACACACACACACACACACACACACACACACAGTCTCAGCCTGTTGAACCTGTTCTACAGAGAAACTACAGAGACACTGAAGTACAAAACAGATGCAACACACAGATCTGAGTTCTGTACTACGAAGCCGGATTTTCGCTTAGCGAGCTAACTTCAGGGTGAACTCTGGGTTTCCGGTCCTGCGACGCTGGTTCACTTCTTACCGGGGTAGATCTCCATGGTAAATTATGCTGAACGGCAAACCTGCTCCGGAGCAGGTTTGGTTCCAGGATAAGAGATCAACTCAGTGAAAGCACCGCCTGCGGACCAATCAGAGCTCAGTGTGCGGAGTTTAAAGCGATCAAGTCATATTACAGGATAAAGGAAATACAGAAAAACTGCCGTTGCAGGAAAGACGGCCGGCAAAAATCAACTGACTGTGTGAACGTGAAAATGAATAGAATATCACCTCCCATCTTCAGAGCAATCTGACTATTATAACATTAGCGTTAAGAAAGCTTACTTAAATATCTGCCACAACATAATTAACCGGATCATAGTAACATTAGGTACAGTCCGCGGCACTGTGAGTGCAGACGTCGATGTGTCCCATTATCATTCATATCACATCATAATGTATAGGGATGCTCCGATCAGGGTTTTTGGGGCCGATCGCCGGAATCAGAATCGGCCGATTACCGATCCGATCATAGTGTGGGTGGGGGATATGGGGATCTTCCATTTAAAGTGATGTTTAAAACTCAGTTAATGGGGCTCATTTTTATATTGCTTCAGTTTATAATCGTAACGGATCGAAAAGTTCAGATTAATTTTTCAATACATGCGCTTCCACAAATAACATAATTATTAGATTCAAATGAAGTACATTATTCAAGTTTAAATTAACTTTGGATAATAACGATAATAACACGGGGGAAATGAGTGGAAGCGCTCTCTTTTCCTCTCCCCCTCTCCTGACAGCCTGTCAGTATCGTCTCATGCAGCTCACTGATCCAGTAATGAGTGACCCGACCGTGAAGAATAAATATATTTATAACTAGTTTAGCTTGTTCCAGAGGTAGATAAACTAGCTAAATGTGTTAGGTTTAACTCTTAGTGTGTGTTTTGCTCCGCTCACCGGTCCGTCACAGCGGGTGGAGCTGCAGGATTTCTGCTTCACACACGTTGCATACCGATATTTTATTGTCTTTTTCGGACACCTTGAAAAACTGCCAGACCGGGGAAGCCATTTTGGCGAGCTTGTTTTGCCATGCACAGTCTCATGTATTCTGCGTCATCTGATCGGCTCTCCTGATCGGCCCTTATAGAGAGCACCGATCGAACTATTAAGAGGCAATATCGGCCGATAACGATCGGCGGCCGATCGATCGGAGCATCCCTAATAATGTATCATATATTTCCTTATCTGAGTCAGCTTCGTGAGCCGTATCTGGCGGTGCAACACTCAGTGTCACATACTGTATGCAGAAGTATTATTTTAAGCAACACATTAAGTTGACGAAACACTCGAGTCAAATGTAATTAAAGTCAGATCCACTCGTGTCTTAGACGGGGCAGTGATATCATAAACCTGTTAATGTACGCATTCAAACACTTTTTCTTTTACCAGCTGTATTCACCTTGCAGGTGCAACTATGTGGCTTTTTTGAACTTCTTCATATTTGTCTAATATTATAGTTTACTTTTCATTCAGGAAGTATGACGCTGCGCTGTCAGTACGCTTGTCCATGTTTGTGATTGGTCAAATGTTGCTAACCCCGCCCCTTTCATGTGAACGCGTTCTCAGCCAGACAGAGAAACCCTGGGTTGAGTTACCGAGTTGATAACCAGCGTCGTAGGGCTGTTTAGCGAGATCGCGTTTGTTTTGGGTTAGTTAAGCCGGATAACTCAAACATATCCAGGGTACGTTGAACTGGATTCGTAGTACAGGCCTCTGAGCTGTCTGCGTCAGATCTGATATCTGTGGATTTATAAAGAAATTATATTTTGCTTTCCCAGACAAGGATTAAATCTATTCCAGGACTGAATTAAGGACATTCTTCTATGGATATCTGCAATCAGGACACAATTTAATGTCTGTGTGAAAAAATATTTTAACAATGCTCTATCTATTTAGTCATATTCATAAAAAAGTATGAAAATAACCATTTGAAAAGATAAATTATTTTATACAGTCTCACAAATGCCTCAGATTACCAGTTTATGCTTTTAAAAACTGATTTGCTGCTTTAATACATTAGATGGTGTTGTCTCTAATTTCTTGATTTAATCACAACAGTGATGAGCAGCAAGGTGGCTTTAAGATTTTGCAATTCCCAAAAAGGCCAATTTTATTTATTTTGAATTTATTGTGAAATAAATTGTGGTTGATTAAGAATGTAGGTCATAAAAAAAATCAGGGCACAAAACTAAATATGAACCTGTATTTTAAACAAATGGGGGCTAAATGTCCAACATACTAATTGCTTTATGACTGTGTCTAAAATCAATAAAGAAAATATCCCGAACAAACAACAAATATGTGTTTTAGACTAGCTCATATCGAAGTCTCACAGGCCAGGTTTTTAAGGACTTTCTTCAAGTAGGATAGGTATCTTTGAAGGGTGGAACATAATTCGGGTATCGATCCAGACTTCATTTTGTTTTTTTCCTGCTTTCCTTGCTTGAGGAACAGAATCTGTTTGTTTCTTCTAACTCTTAATCCCTTGAGTTTTGGGAACATTTCCTGTGCTCAATTGGGATTAAACATTACCCTCCAGTTCAGTATAGAGTTGGATAAGTTTTAGAGGCCGAAACACTCCAGAGTTTAAGTTTTCCCTCCAAACATGCTTGATGTGAATAACCCTTGAAGAAAATGAATCTGTTCAGGCCAGAGCAGAGTTCACAGTCGGGAGAAGGTCTTGCTTCAGGGTGTTATCATGTAAAAGAGTACATGTGCGTTTGTGGCAGTACTGATGACCCTTTAAACTTGGCTGAAAATCAGGGGGCTTTTTGATGCAAAGTGCTTTTTGATGAGCTTTGATGATCCTTGAGGCTATTGTCAAGACTTGCCTGCTGGAGATTTTGGTTAATGTGTGAACAAGTAAATAGTTACTTTTCATCAGTGTGTGAAGATGTACACCAAATCGCTCTGTAAATCTAAAGGGTAGTCACTCCTCACACTCCTGTTGGGAAAACACAGTAAGGCAATGTCAGCTTAGGCATAAGTATCTTCTCTTACCTTGCCGGTCTTGTGGTCGAACCAAACCAGGGCATGATTTCTGGACAGCACCTTGCAGTCGAAGGTGGCGTTGTTCTGGGCCGGCCGACACCGAGCCACAGACCTGCCGATCTTGACTGGCTCATCCAGGTACACATGCCGCTCCTGGAATGGATGCGAGTTTGGTCGGCAGGCGAACACAGCCAACGCTGAAGGCATTGACTTTGGCTTTAGAGTGTTACTCCAACCAGACACAAGGGACAGGTTTTCTTGATCCAGATTGGCAGTCTTCTGTTGCAATCCCCAATGGATAAATGTACAATATCTGTGGCCTATATGTAGGCCGAACTGTTAGTCCTCTAAGTTCCTAGGCACTAACTAATAAACATTGTCCACTGTGCACAGCCCGGGCTGCACTGCCTTCCCTCTTCGATTCAACAAGACTCCCCTGTGTTTGAAACAAATGAAAATAAAAAACAAACCAACAGGTATAAAAAAGACAAGACATTCCTCTTACTGACTGTCCACCAAAGCTACATAACGATACTTATATATCTGACAGCACTATGTACAGACCAAGGTGCCATGTGTCACGACATACATGACTGAGTATAGCACTGACAGCCTGGAAAACAGCCTCCCACGTCCATCAAACTATTCCAGCACTGAACCAGGCGAGGGATTGGTGTTTAGCCCCCCCAATATAGCAACAGTTCACACCAGTAACCGTGACTACAAAATTAATTAGTCATCAATCCAGGAAGCTATATGTCTAGCATATTTTGGGAACAGTTAATATTATATTACACTTTCTATGTGTTGTCTTGCAGCAAGCTAACAACGGGCACACACTCCAATGTGCAGTCGGTTTACACACATTTAGTAATGTGTCATGTTAAATCTATTCGTCATTTACAGCCGTAATCAGAGTGACATTGTTGCCCTGATACAGGGAACCTTAGCTAGCTACCTAACGTTACCACTCCCTCCACAGAACACCTATAAGGTCGCTAACAACACCTAGCAAGACTAAACGCCAAAAACACCCCTGAGTTTTTAAACATTAACGGCAATTTGGCCAACTAAATCAGCCCAGTGTCCACTTCTAGTCTAATTTGGTAAGTGCAAGAGGCTTCAAAACACTCAGCCGGGATGAGCGGGGGATTAGCAGGTCTTCTTGTGCAACTAAAATGCTAATTGGCTAGCTCGCTTGTGGACAGGCAAATCGCTCACTCGGCCAACGTTTTCTGGCGTTGTACCGACAAGCTAGGATAGGCTAGGCTAGGCTAGGCTAATGACTGCTGACAAACTTTATCAACCAGGTCTTCAAATGTGTTTTCCCCACCAGACTCAATCAGTTCGCTTACCGGATGGAGGCGAAATGCCATCCCTGTCTCCTGGAGCAAATATAAGCAGCAAGCTAGCCCGCCTTTTGGCTACTACGGAGCCCTGCAACCGAACGTTAGCATTAAGGTGGTGAGCTAACTGAGCAGCTAGCCGGCTAACTGACAGTCAGACGCGGAAAAATCAGGGGAGTTTCTTGACTGCGAGTCCTCCTCACGCATCACACCAGCCCGATTTTCATCCAGGAAAAACTCCGTTAAAGCCACAAGTTGCGCCGTCGTCGTCCGTGTTTGCCAATATATTTGTTAAGTTAAAGTCGTTGCCTTCCCACTGTTTTCGGGAAGGAATCTAGAAGAAGTTGTCCTCCTCCACAAGTCCCAGCCGCCATACTGTAACTAGAGAGCAGGCAGGCGGGGTGCGTTCACGGCCCGAGTCACATCAACTCCACTCTCCGACCGCTGAGCTCATTAATCAGGGACCCTCAACGTGGGGTCCGGGGACCTCCAGGGGTCTCTGGCCCTCTGCCAGGGGGCCCGTGAAAAGTATACCGATTCATTATATAAGTATAATATCAAATCATTTTTTTCTTCTTCTTATTGTTTTTTACAAATGGCTTCAAAGTTCAACATATGTATATGTATTTTTTATTTTGTTGTAATGGAAGATAGTTTATAGACTTGATTGTACTGACTTTTCTGTATATTCAGATTTATTGTGAACATTTCATGTTATTTTTTTTGTAATAGTTTTATATTTGTTCAAAATGTGCTTATTTTTTAATGTAATTTTGTATGCACAATTATACACAAATTCCTCGTTTAAACCTGATTCTGATTAAATCACGTTCTTGTCAACCAATTTGTATATTTTTTAAATTAATTGAATCCATTCATCTTAAGCCATTGAGTGCCGGGGCTATGTATTTATGATTTTTTTTTTTTTTGCTATAGGCTAGTGAGTTTTAAAAAGTTGTAATCTTGAATGCAATTTGAACAGTGGGATTTGCATTTTACAGTCCATGCAACACCCCAAATCATTTGTTTAACTAATATGGAAATATTAGTTAAACAAATAACTTCATAATTGAATCAGTAATAAGTTTGAGATCCCATAGTCTTGATTTTTCATACAATAAAAGTTAATTTGGCTAAACAGACTCTATGAATGCTATTGAAGGCTATTTTTGCCAAAATATAAATGAAAGTATTAAAATTATTATTATATTATTATTATATAATTATTAAGTATTATTATTCCAAATACCCAAGGCTATGAGTCATAATTTCAACTACCAGGATATTTGGAAAGTTAATTTACAGTAAGTAGCTAAATTAAAAGCATTATTTTTAAACATTAGTTTTCCTGTTCTGCTGATCTGGGATATCTATAATAAATGTGTTTCAAAGTAGGGCATATAGTGATTTAGGCTTCCACTTGTTTCAAGATACTCAGGGAGGGTAACTTTAAAAACTGTATCGGTTGCTTTGTTACAGTACTTTTTCTAGTTTGGTTTTAACATTTGTGATACCAAAACTGCAGCTTTCCAGTTATGAGAAGACCAACTATTTCCACTCCCACTATTATGAGGTTTTTGTCCAGGTGACTTGATTTACGGCCTGGGACAGAAGGGTGGGGTGGGGTGACGTGTGAGGGGATCATATTCTGCTTATGGCTAAAGAAAAGTCCCTGCTGTGTTCTGGTGAACCGACAGCTGAGACCAAATCAATGCTGCATGAGACAGTAGGGAGAGAAGTATGAGAGGATAAACACCACAAGGCAACATTTATTTAATTCAGTCATTTTGAACAGCAGATAAAACATTCACATTTAATTGTTACGGTTTAAGTTTTGTGCAACAAGTTTTCCACTCAATTTTGGCACAGATTAAACAAAGTACATAACTTGATGTTCTCATGCAAGAGAGACTTTCCTCTTTACAATTATCTGGTGTAATAAGAATATAATTGAGATTATTTGATGATGAAAACCAAATCATTATGGTTTCAGTTAGCCTAACTGTTGGTGCAGTCTTTCAAGTTAGTCAGGAAGGAATACAAAATTATTCTGGCAGTTCAGTTTTGTTCAGAATTTGTTCATGTTTTTCACACAATTGAGTTAATTTGGATTGCTGCCAAGCGCCGCCATTGCGGGAATTGATCTCACAATCTTGGCAGAGAGGCAGAGACTGGAATTATCTGAAATGTCTTAATTTTTGCTTCTCTCATTCATGTTAACACACACTTTTCTGCAAAATTCATGAAGGTAATTATTGCCTTAAAATAAAATAAATGTTATAGTAATATTAACATTCGCATGTTAAGGCCTAAGTTGTGATCAAACTTACTATTCTTTCTCAATTTGTGAACATTTAAAGGAAATATTATATTTTGAGAAATAGGATTATATGGTTTTTTTTTAAATAATTTTGTTTTTACAGCATAGACCTTTTTTATTATTCCTTTTTCATATTTTGTGAATATATAAGCAAAAACTGTAAAAGACAAAAAAAAAAGGACGAAGCAAAATAAAAATGCAAACATTTAAAAAAATACTTTTTAAGTGCACAGTTAATTGATTTCCATTAGATACACATTTTATAAAATACAAAAATCTTGAATGATTGGATTTCTTAACAAGCTGTTAGCTTAACATAAAGACTGGAAACCGCTAGCCCAGCAGAAAACTCCCAGCACCTCTCAAGCTAACCTATCACCTTATATCTTGATTGTTTAATCCTTAAATAGAAGATGTTGCTCCTGTTCCTGGTCCAATTTTAGTAATGGTCCTGGTATTGATCCTGGTCCGAATCCTTGCAGCCAGGCCCTCCTGCAGAGCGAGCAGGGGGCCAGCTGTCACTGTGCTAAGACTTTGACTATTCTTTGAGATTTAATAGCATCTTACTGTGTTTAGCTGCTTAGCCCCACCTGACATCAAATCGTTTGACAAGAGGCTTTTTGTTAGTGAAAAGCGCATCACAAAAAAATGTAATCCATTCAAACCTATTTTAAAACATTTGTTATAAAGGCAGTAGTTTGTATAATGTAATTCTGTCTGCTATTCTACTTCAGCTTCATGTGAAGCACTTTGTAACATTCCTAGTGCATTGTTATTAATATGAGCTCAGCAATAAGGACATTTTTCCGTCAAAGTTCTAAGAATGCTGGCAGTTGTGTGTAATAAATATAACCTTTTTTAAATGTGACTATATGGCAATGCTTTTGTGTTGTTGCTTGAAATGGATTCATGTAAAATCCAATATGCACGAGAAATCTTAATCTGATCCAAAAAGTGAAAAGTTAGAAGAGTTTTTCATATATATAAACAAATGTATTGTTGAATTGTATGAATCTATTAATATATACTGTATAGTTTATTGTGATTTCAACAATGAATTCAATTTTTTAATTGGATCGGGGTATAAAAACCAAAAAAGCTTCAGAACCATACAGAATAATATACATAACTAGTTAAATAAAAGTTTGTATAATTGTATAATTATTACTAAAGGTATACTGTAAAACAGTATTACTAATTTAGAAAATAATTGTGACATTTATAAATGTTTCTATGTTTTTTCTATATATGAACTCCCCCAGACAAGCTACAACTGCATTTCGTTGTAAGCTACAGCCCTTTGTTGCATAATGGCAATAGATTCTCTCTAAATCTTTCAATCCCCTTACCTAAAAAGTGGATTTGTGTCACAAGTGTAGGGTTAACAGGGGGTCTACGCCTCCCTCCTTAGAGCATCCACACTCTGTTTCATCTGTTTGTTCAGTGATAGAGATATTAAAGGATTTAGAAAAAGCTGCTTTACTGCTTTTTTCCTGACTTGGACTAAGATTTGGACTGTAAAGTAATTAATTTGATTACGTGATTCACAATCATTGTTAAAGATGTGAACAATTCACATACATCAGATTGGTTGTAAATAACATATGATAGTTAAACATGAACACAAGGTAAGTGAGAACCACAATTGACTTGTGCAGTACTTTTAATCATTGTTCATTGGTCAATCATTGGTTTGTTGGTCATAATAGTCCATCATACTTAACGTTTACTGACATTAATTACATTGAAGTTTACCTGCTGTTCATGTTTTTTTTACACATTTTAAATCTTTATCGAAAACCACACGTTTTGTGATGAATATATTGGTGGGATTAATATGCACAATTTTGTTATGTGTATTGTAATATGAAAGGGGTGATTACAATATTCCACCGTCTGCGGTTGACTTGAATACAACACAGTGCCAGGGACGGCTTTACGTGATGACGTTTCACGTTTCATTCTCACGTCCTACGTACGCTCTTGCTACTATGCTAAGCGCTAGCTGAGAAGCTACTTTCTGTAGCTCTGCTTGTTGTTGTCACCTGAGGAGACACTAACTAAACATACCAATCTTAACTAACTTATCCAAGCGGTTCATATTCTCCGGAGCGTCTGAGTGTCCGTGTAGGGCCGTAGTCATGGCTCTACAAGGCCCAGAGGAGCTGGGGGAGCAGGTCGAAGAGCCGGAGGATCTGGACGACCAGGACGCTAGTAGCATCTCCCCGGCCGAGGAGATAACCATGCCCAGCGGGCCTGGGGGCGACGACGAGCCGGAGGAGGCTCTCCTGCTACCCTGGGACCGCTTCTCCGCCTGGCTACACTGCATTTGCGTTGTTGGCTTCGACCTGGAGCTGGGACAGGCAGTGGAGGTGAGCCACAATGATCCGCGTCACGTAAAACTCCTGATAGTGGTGTTGCTAAAAAAAATACTCAAGTTAGCAGTTATTTAAGGCCTTGACTATTCACTGGATTTCCACACGAAGATATCTACATGAAGCTGTTTGTTTAGTTCTCTGTGTTGTTCTTTTTAGCTCTAACACTGCTGACATGCACACACAGATGTAGAATAATAGCTTCACTGTAGGATACCAAGTTTGTTAACTGATATAGTTTCTCGTAGCCAATTGGAATTGTGAGTGCTATCCTCTCAGGAGTCAGTCTACTCCAACAACATCAGCTCTGCTACTATCTCACGTTGAGCATTTTGCTGAAACTCTTCCTCTCTTTTCACTCACTTTAAACTTATTCACAGCTTAATTTCGGGGAGTTGAGCAACGCATCTCTGTCATGAAGGGTTTACATTCAACACACCAAACACCCGTTGTCGTCACAGGTGTTTGGGATGCAGAAGAAATACAAAATACTGCATGTGTACTGTTAACAAGGTTAGACAGTGACCTGGTTTCAGGCTCCTGCAAGTCTTTCTGTTTCACTTTCTCTTATGTAACTAGTAACATAAATACTCCACAACTTTTTTTTGTTGCCACTTTTTATTGACTAAATATTGTGTAGTTGTGGTCTTGGCATAGAGAGTAAATAAAGAATGTATTCTATAATGTCAGCAAATTGTGAAAAACTATTCCAAGCTCAAGTTTCCAGAGGCTAAGGGTTCTAGTTTTTGGGTAAAAAAACAAAACGTATACAGGTAACACAATTTATGCTGTTTATTTTTCTCACGTTAGAATAATCAAGTTACCATTGCCGTGACCATAATCTGATCACAGAGGGAGTCAACAAAAGTACTCCTTTGACCTAACATTTGAACTTTTATTACTTCACATCTTCCAAAACTCTGTGCCCGTTTAGACACATTTCAGTCATAATGCCATAAATATCTTCTCATCTAGATATTTATGTTATTCTGAAATGTAAGGTGCATTAATCACTTATAATTCATTTATTACACAATTGACATCCCCTTTAAAAATGTTACACTGTAGAAGGCAACATGTGTATTGTAGTATGGTGACAAATCAAGCGCAACACAATGGAAGTAGCAGAAAGTCAATTACCTGGTGACATTTTTAAATACAATTTATAAAAAAAAAAGATGTCCTAGTTTTAAAACCTGTAATGAGAATGTGCTGTTGTTTTGTTTAGCAAAGTTGAACACTGTTTTTAGATGTGGGTTGTTAACTTTGATAATCTGTCTTTCAGGTTATCTATCCTCATCACTCCAAACTGTCAGAGAAAGAGGTGAGTCAGACTGATAAGCAATGAACACTTAATACCAGAAGTTTCTTTGTTTGTATTATATTTGTTCATACCGATCATCATTGTTCTCTTACTGTTTACTTTCTGTGTCCCTGAATCAACCCGAGATGAATTTATTAAAATAATTTAAACTAACGAAATAATTTATTTTTCAGAAAACAAGCATCTGCTACCTTTCCTTTCCTGACTCCAACTCAGGTGAGTTCCTGCTTCAGCCTTTTAAACTTGTGTCTCTGTACTCAGCAGTACAATCAGGTCACTGTGGAGACTTTGCCTTAACTTCATGGTGACGTGTCAGATTAAAGAACGGTTATGTACGTTCCTGGGAATAGACACACTCTTATGTCGACATAAGACAGAAAAATATTCGACTCATCTTTTAAGTATTGGAATAAAGGCCGAAATGTACAGTACAGTCAGTCCCCCTTTTAAGAAATGCATAGTGTTGTATTTCTTATAAAGCTTGAGAGGGAATATTAAACGCTGGTTACTTTTTCAGTGTCCGCACTTCTGACCAATCGGTGCCTAAATGTTGGATTGTTAGTTTTCATAAAGTTACAGAAATTGTGAAACACCCACCTAAAAGAAGATCAAGGTGGTTTCAGGTTGTCAGGCTGGTGACCTTTAACCCTTCCAAACAGATGAACCACACAACATACTGTTGACCAAGATTATGCAGCAGGGCTTGTATTTATTTAGTCATTTCTAATCTTGCAAATGTGATTCTGGATGAGAGAGTCTTGTCTCTGGCACAAAACCTAGGAGCTCTGGTTTCAGCAGTCACCTTTTCATTTAAATTATTTTGAACAATCAAATTACCTTTGATTTATACAGGCCAAAATAACAAATATGTTTTAGAGGGCTGTACAGACTGTAAGGGATGGGACACCCTCTGTCCCTAAACCTGGCAGCCCACAAGGTCATCCCCCAAAGAAACCCCACAATTAAGTGGGAAAAATGGGAAGAAACCGCAACAGATGTGGTTTTACTGAAAAAACAACATATTAAAATGACAGTCCAAATGAGAACGTGAAAGAATATATCTTGAAATTGGAGATTTTTGTGGTGTCAGCTAGTCAGAGGCCACTTTGAAAATTGTCATGAGTGTAACACTATACTGGAAAAAAAGTTGTTGAGGGATTAGTCTACACACAAACTCTCTTTGGGATGGTCAGTGTTGTTCTGCAGGTGTGAGCTTATGTTGGCTTTGAGTCATTGGGACGTCGAGCTGACGAACATCCTGCCCACAGGATAGGACGGGATTAGGACAAAATGCTTACAGGGCTTGAAGATGTTGAAGAGGCTCTCTCTCTCTTTCTCTCTCTCCCTTAGTGTCTTACTTCATCAGAGCTGCCATCATTTGTGTTCAGTCCACTTGACTGTTGTCACTGTAGGGAAAAGATACAACATTCAGAGTATTCAGAAAGAAGAGGTGGCAAAACAGCAGACAGGATTTTAAGGGTAAATCGCTGACTCAGCTCTACTCTTTGGGTGTTTACATTCACATATACATAAGGTTGTAATAACATATTGATACAACTGGAAATTACTTGTGAAAATGTTGATAATCACTTGCAACCATGCAAAAAATGTATGTTTCCAGCACTTCAATTGAGATACCCTTGCTGCTTTACATGACGATACACTGAAAATCAATATATAGAACAATACCAAAAGTACTTGTGAATATAAAATTCATTTATATTGTTAGATTATAAATAGTGCTTTTTAGCCACTTTATTAACCAATTGAACACATTGTGATTTATGAAAAGGAAAGGCCAGAATTATTTTCTGGCCTTTTCCTACTGTGTTGATAAAGTCTATTTTTCTTCTCTTCACTGCGTCGTCACAGTGGACAGTGCTGGAAGGGTTACAGGGTTACACACACTCTGACAAAAACGCATAAGTACATTCAAGAGCATTTACAGTCGCTGAAGAAAATGGAGCAGTGGTTCAGTGGCTTGTTTCATCCTGGGTGGTCCCAAACGCAACCTGATGATGTCATTGAGTCTTTTCTGAGCTCTAGGAAGCGTGTGTGTGTAGTGGAATGCTTTAAAGTGTGGGCTGAAGTGTGTGTTTGTGCGTGTCTTGTTATTTTAAACTCATATTTTCTCTCTGTATCTCTTCTGCTGTGTCTGCTGGAGGATGTGCGAAGGTCATGTGGGGGTTAAAGGCTGCTCAATGACTCATTGGGCACTTCCTATTTCCTCTTTCTTTCCACCTTCCTCTAACTGTTTTTCCAAATATCAGGAAGAAACCAGAAGGACACTGATATGAGCTGACTGGTGCACATTTAATATCACAGAAAAATACATTTATATCAACTCTGGAAACAATGTAATAATAATAATAATAATAATAAAAGGTTGACTATATATAATATCCATCGACTTTCAAAGTTAATTATTTCCTCCTTTCAACAGGAAATAGAGATGGAATCATTCTGAATCGAAAATAAATCGGTAGTCTTGAGAAATGGAACTGATTTAACACAAGATAAAGGAAGACAAATATAGAATTTTTACCATAGAAAATGGAATTAATGTTAATGTTCCCCAAAGTTTGTGTTGAATTACTTTAAGTATATAATTTATGTTAATGCCGACATGTTCCTAATTCTAACTCTCAATACAAAGTTCATAAGTATTTGACTTTTTTGTTAATATTCTCCGCATCTTGTTGGCAAATGCACAAATATAACATAATCCTGAATCAAAAATAGATTTTAAAAGAAAATAAAGAAGACCAATAAATAATATTTTTTTGTTTAACCTGAATGACTTTAATGGCCTATGTTTATGCATGCTTAAATGAATAATTACATGTAGACATATTAAAATACATTGTATATCAAATATTTAAATGCTAATAAGTTTCTTATCCTACTCTAATCTGGGCAGTTTGATCCCATGGTAACCAGTTCACTCTCCTGTGTGCACAGGTTGCCTTGGCGACACCCAGTTTTGCTTCCGATTTCGTCAGGGTTCCAACAGGAAGTCATCGCTTGGCGTCTTCCTTGAAACAACTGACCGGGACGCACCGCCCTGTCTGAAGGTTGGACTCACAGGAAACACGCAGCTATGCATACACCTGAATCCTCTGGTGTAGTGATGTCACACTCATTCTGTGTGTGTATCTGTGTGTGTGTTGCAGAGGGAGCAGGGCCATTACTATGGTTACGTGTACTTCCGTCAGGTGCGAGACAAATCCCTGAAGAGAGGATACTTCCAGAAGGTGAGAATGCAGAATAACTTCAACCCAATACAAAAAAACAACAATAAATAATAAGACACTAGTCAATAATATGTAAAAAATAGAAGTATAAAATGTTGTATTGTAACCATACAGCAGTATCCTAGTTACTATTAATCTACTGTTTATCAGTAGAGCATGTACAGGACTGTCTCAGAAAATTAGAATATTGTGATAAAGTTCTTTATTTTCTGTAATGCAATTAAAAAAAACAAAAATGTCATACATTCTGGATTCATTACAAATCAACTGAAATATTGCAAGCCTTTTATTATTTTAATATTGCTGATTATGGCATACAGCTTAAGAAAACTCAAATATCCTATCTCTAAAATATTAGAATATCATGAAAAAGTATACTAGTAGGGTGTTCAACGAATCACTTGAATCGTCTAATTAACTCGAAACACCTGCAAGGGTTTCCTGAGCCTTGAAAAACACTCAGCTTGGTTCAGTAAACTAAATCACAAGTATGGGGAAGACTGCTGATCTGACTGCTGTCCAGAGGACCGTCATTGACACCCTCCATCAGGAGGGTAAGACACAAAAAGAAATTTCTCAAAGAGCAAGCTGTTCACAGAGTGCAGTTTCAAAGCACATCCACAAAAAGTCTGTTGGAAGGGGGAAATGTGGCAGGAAACGCTGCACAACCAAGAGAGATGACCGCAGCCTTAACAGCATTGTGAAGAAGAGTCGCTTCCAGAATTTGGGGGAGCTTCAAAGACAGTGGACTGAAGCTGGAGTCCAGGTATCAAAAGTCACTGTTCACAGACGTGTCCGGGAAATGGGCTACAATAGCCGTATTCCCATGGTCAAGCCACTTCTGAACTCAAGACAACGGAAGAGGCGTCTGACTTGGGCTAAGGAAAAGAAGCACTGGACAGTTGCACAGTGGTCCAAAGTCCTCTTTTCAGACGAAAGCAAGTTTTGTATTTCATTGGAAGTCAAGGCGCCAGAGTCTGGAGAAAGGCTGGAGAGGAGCAAAATCCAAGTTGCTTGAAATCCAGTGTGAAGTTCCCACAGTCAGCGATGGTTTGGGGAGCCATGTCAGCTGCTGGTGTTGGTCCACTGTGTTTCATCAAGCCCAGAGTAAATGCAGCTGTGTACCAAGAGATTTTAGAGCACTACATGCTTCCGTCTGCTGAAAAGCTCTATGGAGATGAGGAATTCATTTTCCAGCATGATCTGGCACCTGCCCACAGTGCCAAAAACCACCAGTAACTGGTGTACTGACCATGGCATTACTGTCCTCGATTGGCCTGCAAATTCCCCTGACCTGAACCCCATAGAGAATATGTGGGGTATTGTGAAGAAGAAGCTGAAAGACACCAGACCCAACAATGCTAATGAGCTAAAGGCCGCTATTGAAGCATCCTGGGCATCCATAACACCTCAGCAATGCCACAGGCTGATTGCCTCCATGCCACGCCGCATTGATGCAGTAATCCGTGCAAAAGGATTCCCAACCAAGTACTGAGTGCATTAATGGACATTTTCAAATGTTTGATTGTGTTTTGCTGTTATAAATCTTTTTTTTTTACTTGGTCTGAGGAACTATTCTAATTTTTTGAGATAGGATTTTTGAGTTTTCTTAAGCTGTATGCCATAATCAGCAATATTAAAATAATAAAAGGCTTGCAATATTTCAGTTGATTTGTAATGAATCCAGAATGTATGACATTTTTGTTTTTTTAATTGCATTACAGAAAATAAAGAACTTTATCACAATATTCTAATTTTCTGAGACAGTCCTGTATATGGAAGGTATTGTTCATTTTATTACTAAAGCAATACATTTTCTCCAGTGCTTTTTTGGACCGTAAAGTGGAACTGCACATTTGGCAGATGGCGAACTAATAATAATAAATGTCGACTATCAAACAAGAAAATTATTCACAATTTTCTCAGCCATAAAAGTTTTATTCATCAATAATGTAAACTATTGAAACCCTTCTATTACAAATGTATTGCACAGAACTGCTGTAAAGTTGTTTGTTTTTTTGAAATTCTCTTTTTATTCAGCTTTTCACATGTTTACAGTCATAGATAATACAATATTCTCTGTAAGCCTTCTGTAGTTAACAGTGAAATCACAAATCAAACTTACATATGTGTGGATAATACAGAGGCAGGCCTCACTGACCTTCAAACATGCTATAACATATAGAAAGAACATAAACACGAACAGGGTTATGGGGTGTACCTGCAACTTATTCAAACAAGGGGGGCATAGAAATAAAAAATACTAAAAAACAAAAATATATAAAAGTCCCTTCTAGACAAATGATGGTCGTATTGGTGTAGCATATATTATCCATTTTTCCCATCTTGACAAAAAGATTCCCTGTTGCAGTCTCAAAGCAAGGGCTATCCTTTCCATCTTAAAAATATCATACACCATGTCAATCCACTCATCCAAAGTAGCTTTTCCTGGTTTTAACCACATTCTGGTGATGGCCTTCTTGCAAGCAGCACTCGGGATTCAAAATAGATATTTATCTTTAGAGGAAAACATTTCTGGTGGTAAAGCACCCAAATATAACGATTCAAATTGAAATGGAATGTCTACCTGAAAAACCTTTTGTAAAACTCCATGAACCTGCTGCCAGAAAAGATTCAATGATGTGCAAGACCAGAATATATGAAAATGGTTTGCCATAAGGCATGCACACTGTCGCCAGCATGCAGAGGAATTAGTGTAATGTCTCTTCTGGGCTGGAGTCATGAAAAACCGTATGAGGTTTTTCCAACAAAACTCTCGCCATGTGGTTGAACTTGAAGTTTTCCATTGTATCTCACATAAATCCCTCCCTCTGTATTTGATCCATGTAATGACGAACTTGAAGGAACCTGTAAAAATCATCACGTTTCAAGTCAAACTGCCCCTTCAGATTCTGAAAGCTGTTCATGGACCCCATGTGAAAAATGTGCAGTAGGCTGTCAGGCCTTTTGAAGACCAACACTTAAATCTTGCGTCCCATCTTCCAGGTAGAAATTCTAGATCATACACACACCATCTTAAAACCTGTACAGCCTCCCTCAAGTGATTTTGAGTTACCAGTCTGTTCCACAACTTAAGTGACAGACAGATCCATGGGTTTCGCAGTTCGTTTAGTTTATTCATCAAGACCTTATCCCCAATTGCAGCTTGAACTGGAAATTCTTCTGATATAGCATTCTCAATCTCCTTCCATCTAGCAACGTACTTTGGATTGCACCAGCATATTAATGGTCTCCATTGAGCCGCAATATAGTAATCCTTTAAACATGGGAGTGCGACACCACCCTTGTTTTTAGCCAATTGTAAACTCTGATATTTAAATCTTGGCCTTCGTCCCTGCCAAATGTACCTTGAGATATGTTTATCCCATTCCTGAAAAATGTTGGTCAGATAGTTCTAGTGGAAGAGATACAGCAGTCTCTGCAAAATAAACATCTTGACCGATTCAATGCGCAAACTAAAACTGAGGCTGTAAACTTGTTTTAATTAAGTATCCCCCCACAGAAAAAGTGCAAAGTTCACACACAGCTATGTTGCTGTCATGTCGACATATTGTAACAACCAGAAAATGTAAACACCGGTATTCACTCACGGTAACTGGGTGGGCGTTACCGTGAGTGAATACCGGTGTTTACAGCTCTGGTTGTTACAATATGTTAAAAGACGCTACAATCCAATTAACAGTTGAGTACAGCCTAGAAATAGGGAATTCACTTGAACAATGAAATGCTGTGGTCAAGATCACCAGAGGCCAGATACAAATTGCCTACACACCTGAAAATATGTTTGCTTTAGTCATAAGGTGCACATTTGGTTTGCCTATCTTCCTCTCTATATTGAAGTTCTAGGGTTTAAGAAAATACCTGACATAAATGAGTGTGTGAAGGAGAAAAGTGAAAGGAAACTGTTAAAAACCAAATGACATGTTTTTAGAAGCTCCCAGCTGATGTAATTGTTCATTAAGTAGTTAATTCAACATCCTAAAGTGCTGCTTACAAGTAAACTAGCATGCTTCACAGTTAAAGATGCAGTTGTTAAAAATAAGATGGTTATAGTCAGGGGCGTCGCCTGGACCTGGAAACATTCGGGGCTTAGCCCACAGTGGCGGTGTAGGTACCAGAATCTGTTCGGGGTTCGTTACGCTTACCAATGACGTCACGCATTGGCTGTACAGCAACCCAAGAGGACATTTTACACGGCCAAATTCCGCAAAGAATATTAAAAAATAACAATCGACTACTGTAAACAATTTATGTAAATAACCCAATTTGTGTTCTGTGAAACTGAAAGGGATATTACATTGTTTTGTGTTACTTTCGTTGCAGTTGTATGTCTTAAATGTAATTTAGGTTAACTTCCTGTGCTTTTATTTTGAAGGCGAGTTTAGGCTGTTGACAGGAAGTTGTTGTTGCTATGGAAACAACATGACGGAGAAAAAAGTAATATCTTCTACATATAAAGACGTAGAAAGTAAACAATAACGTCAGGGTCGGCTCTAGAACAAATCGAATGGGGGGAAATCATTTACCACGGGGGGCACACACTGCCGTCAACAACCAAACACACAAACACCAACGCAACTTCAATTTAAAAAAACATGCTGTCTATTGTCTTTCACACACATTGCAGGGTGTAGTGCTATTTTATAGCGCACCTATGACTTGTGCATACATGCACGGTTGTGGCACGACCACCAAAACAGAAACATATGGACATAGGCCACCATATAAAAAGTGTGCAAATGTAGTTAGTATCCTATCCATGTGAACATGTTTTAGGTGGGGGGTGGACCTAACCTCCTTTAGGAGGGTCCGGGGGCATGCTCCCCCGGGAAGATTTTTTTTAAATGTTGAAGTTAAATGCATCAATCTGGTGCACTTTGAAAGCAAAATTAAGAGATCTATGGATACATATCTCAACACCCATATGAAACAGAACTGTAAACAGATGTACTTTTTCTTTATGGATATTTTACTAATCACTCCCCTTTTAAACTGTATTCTTGTGTTACTGTCCTATAGTCTTTCATACCTGTTTTTCATTTATTCTCTTATTTTTTAATAACTATAATGATCATATAAAGGTGTTCCTCGCAAATACTTGTTTACATAAATGGTGACCAAACCGTTTGAGACCCACTGAGATAACTTACACTAAAGTTAACTATCTAAACACTGAGAGAGTCCTTTAGCTCACTGAGCTGACGTTATAAGATCCTCTCAGTCTGACAGGAGAGGACTCTCCTCCACCTTGGTGTAGAAACAGCTCTTTATACCCATTAGCATAGCTAGCTAACCAGATGCTAACAACAACATTCCACGTTTCCGCTTGCGCACTCACAAAATGCGCTCGTGCCACACACACACAGAGCTAGCCGAGCTTGAATGAAACACAGAGACCCAGAAGTACTTGTACTGTACATCATATTATTTCCGATGGCTTTACTGTATAATCAGTATAACAGATGAACAGATCGCCACTGGGCTTTCATCTAAACACACAGCCACGTAATGATAACAAAATGTGTGTTGTTATGGCAACGTCAGTGGCCAAACAGCCACATTTACTGCTGCAAACACGTTCAAACATGCTGTCGACACGTAAAGCAGTGGCAACTATGCCACCATTTCAGCTGACTTTTTCGCAGAAATACTGTCACATAACATCCAAATATTTCAGTGCTATGTTGATGCTTAGCTAAGCTAACTATGAAACACTTTAACTGACAGGACTCAGGATCAACTGTGTACTGTAAGGTAGCTTCTAGCTTCATGTCGAACAGTAAGTCAACATTTTCCAGAGAGCTTTCTTTGAAATCACCAGGTAACGCTAAAAAACATAACATTTAGATTATATGACAAAGTGTTTATTTAATATCTCTGGCTAGCTATAGCTACTTGCTAACGGTTTAGCTTACCCCCGCAATTCAATGTAACGTCAGCGTAGCTGTAATTTATGCTTTGCTTACATGTTCGCATAACTTGGAAGTTTACTGACATTTACATACCTTGTTTATCTGGCTCAAGTGGTGAGTCTGGGGTTGTTGTTTGAGCCACCACTTGAGAATTGTCGTCTTTTTTATGAAAAAAATGTCTTATGTCCATCTTTAGAAACTCAGAGTCCGCGGCTGACAGTTTAAAGTTTAAACATTGTCACAGAGGAGAGGTACGTACCTGTCAGCCAATAAAACACGTTTATTTCCATGCAACTCTCTGATTGGTCTGGTGGTGTCTTACCTCTGTTGCATTCACTGAACACGGGAAATTACAATCCTGCCGTCCTCTAGGTAAAGTACGGTTAATGTATTATATTATTGAGGGAGAATTTGTCCGGGGCTAAAGAAAAAACATCGGGGGCTAAAGCCCCGGATGCCTACCCCAGGCGACGCCCATGGTTATAGTACCATATAGAATGTTCTCGTTACCTACTATATCCATTTCAAGACATACGTGTTGTTTTCCCCTCCTCCAGTCTCTGGTCCTGATCAGTAAGCTGCCCTACGTCACCTTCTTCCACTCGCTGCTGAAGATCATGGCTCCAGAATACTTTGAGAAACAGGAACCTTGTCTGGAGGCTGGTCAGTCTTTTTGTCTGTCTCTGCCTTAATCTTTTAAACAAGATAAACTCAATATTTTAATAACAACTTTCTTTGTAACTAAACTGTTAAGAAGTGATGCAGAAAACTCTCACTAAACTATTTTTTAAAAGGCTTTTAACTAAATCTAAACTGCATTACTTTAAGCTAAGTGTACCTAATAAACTGAGAGTATATTAACCTTGTTTTACTTTTAGTAAAGCAGATTCATGTTTCAAGTGTATTCTGATTCAGATGGCTGTTTGTGTATTGATTGACAGCTTGTAACGACATGGACCGCTGGCCAACACCCCATCCTGGAAGAATACTCACACTTCCGATTATGGGCGTGGTCATCAAGGTACACACACACACACACACACACACACACAAAATGTATACATCACTTCAGGGGACATTACATTGACTTACATGCATTTCCTGGAGACTTATCCTAACCTTAACCATAACCAACGCATGCCTTACCCTTACCCTAAACATAACCAAGTCTTCACCCTAAAATTAATGATTCCCCTCATGGGGACCTCCATTTTGTCCCCATAAGGGAGGCAAGTCCCCACACGTGACTGTGTAAACAGATTTAGGTCCCCACAAGTATAGTAATGCTAGGCCACACACACACACACTCACACACTCAACAGGTGGAGGTGAGTCAGTGTGACTGCTCACAGCAGGTAAGGCTCAGGCGGTGCAGCACCTTCCATTAGCAGCTATTATTCATGGGATGAGTAACACCTGAGTTTGGAAGCTCAGCTTGTCCTTTATAAGTGTATTGTTTTATTTGACAGAGACATTGGAGGCTTGCTGAAGCTTTAATCCTGCACGTCTGATGGGTTTTTATTCATCTTTTCAGCTTTATTTATTTTTTACTTCATAGGTTAGCTGTTACACTATTTTATTTTTCATTTTATCTTTTGCAACTCTGTGTTTTACTTTATATTATATTCACATATTTAAGCTGCAGCACTATTTTTCTCATGTGTTCTTTATTTATTTCATCATTTTAGTTTTGTATCTTCTTTTATATTTTGTATATAATTGATTCATTAACTTGTTTTCATATGTTTTTAGCTGCTGCATTATTTGTGTTATTATATTTTATTTGATATTTGACTTTACTATTATATGGTGTAGTTGATACACATTTTTATGTTTAGAAAATTCAAAAAATATTTTGTTCCACTAAAGATATTTTATATTCTTATATATTTGTATATTCTATAAGATGATTTGGCGACTACTTCACAGTAATTGTTGTTGACATGACAATAGAAATTAACATTTTGAGTGTCCAACTAAAAAAATAAATAAACCACAAGCAGTCAATATTCTTAATATGAATGAGTTAAAAATGGATGATAATTGTTCAAACTAACACTGAATCTGTGTTTTGCCGCAGGTTCGCATCCCGACCTCTTACGACAAACCAGGAACATCCCAGTTGGTCCAGTCCGCCCAGGTGATCGATCGCACGCACACACACGCACGCGCACACACACGCACGTTCAACATTTGTATTTTGTTGGGTATTATTTTCAGCATGAAGTGTGTAAACATTAATTGAACACATGATTATTTCCACTGACAGTGTGTCTGTGTTTTCAGAGTGACAGCCAGGTGTCCATCGTGCTCCCAACCATCCATGAGGTCGACCTCTTCAGGTGAGTCACTCTGTTTATCGACCATACATAAGCCTGTAGTGCAGTGGTTTTCAAACTGTGGGGCGTGACCCCTGGGGGGTCGCGGAGGTACTGCAGGGGGGGCGCAGGAAGATTTTTAAATTTATTTTAATTTTATTATTTTCTCCTTTTAGCTTTGTAAAGCACCTTGAGATGACGTTGTTTTTAAAGTGTGCTATATAAATCAAATGTATTATTATTATTATTATTATTAAATTGTAAACAAACACTGCTCGAAAATATCTCATTGGTCAGAGAGCTGTGGCATAATGCTGCCTTTTGCAACATCCTACTTGTGTGAGATAGGCTTTTCTGCTGTTGCTGCCATCAAAACGAAATACAGATCAAAGCTGAACATTGAGAATGAACTGAGAGTGGCAGTCTCAAAACAACAGCCCCGGTTTGAGAAGATCTGCAAGGGAAAGCAAGCACACACAAGTCATTGATAGGCTATGTGTGGAATAGGAATGGTAAAGTGATGTGATCGTTTGCAACCTGCAGTAGAAATAGTAGTTCATCATATATTTTCCTCAAAGAAATTTGAATTTAAAAATCTACTACTCAGGGAAGAAGGCCTACTAGTTTTAATTAGGCTAAATTAATTCACAGTATCTATTACAAGCACTTTTGTTCATGTGTAATCCATAATAAAATATACAATTATAGTTGGATCTTTGTATCTTCTTATTATTAGCAGAAAAAATGTAATGTTTTTACAACAATATACAATTAATCCTACCAATATAGATGGGAACCGGGTTGGGGGGTCCCGAAAATATTTCCAATTACCCAAGGGGGGCCCGACTGAAAAAGTTTGGGAACCACTGCTGTAGTGAATGTCATTTTTTTACATTCAAAGCTTCTATTGAGGTTTTTAAATCGAATCGCAAATCTCTATTGTAATATTTTACGATATCATCATTAAAAAAATGTAAGTCTAAAGAAAAAATCCCACTCCTGGAATCTAATTAGACAAATAGATACATATAATATTAGTGTAAAACGATCTTTATCTCTAACTATGCAGAAATACTGGAATGCAAAAAGTGAAATATAAAATATTACAGTAAATAGCACACTGGTGAGTTTCTGAAGCTTCTTAGTGTCTACAAAACAGCGATTGCTAAGAAATGGATTAATGAGTCTACTAAACGTCATTACACTGAATACAAGTCTGCTTTAGCTTAGTGGTGGAGATGTGAAGTCATGTGGCCGTGGTAATTGTTTATAGCTGTTAGTTACAAAACGTGTATAAAGTGTCATAAACGTGTGTTTGCCTCAGAGCCTATATTCTGCAGTAATCTAAAAGGAAGCTTTGTTTAACACACTCTAAATCTCTCTCTCTCTCCAGATGTTTCTACCCGGTCTTCTTCCACATACAGATGCTGTGGGAGTTGGTGTTGCTGGGGGAGGCCCTTGTTGTCATGGCGCCATCGCCTGCAGAGTCGTCGGATACCGTGCTCGCATTGGTCAGGTGAGTCAGCCGAGCTTACAGGCAGGTCATAGTGCGAGCAGATATAGATGCTCTGCATTTAACAGCACATTTGAGGTTATAATGAATTCAATGTAATATGTTTTCTGGGTCTCTGCCCCTACCAACGTTCTCTTTAAAGGGTTGTGTTGCTAACAAGACAAATGGGGCAATGTCATTATTTGTCTGAAAAGGCCTTTTCGTGTCAAAATGTTGGTAAGATATGTGGCTTGTCAAAAAAAAGGGTCCAATATTTACTTTTGTGACTCTGGGGTGAAAGAATCTGTCATAATCTGCGTTAACATATCACACTGGAGTGAAAGGACTCAAATCTACACATCTAATATCAGAATTATTTTATTCGTCCTACTGAGAGAAAATGTACATTGTAACAGCAGAAATATAAAAACACTATTAAATAAAAGGCATGCACATAATAGTAAAAAAAAAATGACACAATTACACTTTACAAAAGTACATTTTCAAGGAAGAGAAAGAAAAAGTATAGAAGAAAGATAGTAGAAAGTAGCAGCATAAGTAAATTGCATATTTATAAAAATGTAGTTTGGTCGCAGCCAGATATAATATATGAAATTATTTTTATTTATGTCATTGACATTGATGCCATTTGTTGTGTTCAGTTTAGCTGTAGCTCTCTGACTTCTGCCTAACAGAGGCTCATGAATCCTGGTGTTATTCAGGCTTTAAACATTAAGATCTCTCTCTCTCTCTCTCTCTCTCTCTCTCTCTCTCTCTCTCTCTCTCTCTCCTCTCTCTCTCTCTCTTCTCTCTTTTTCTCTCTCTCTCTCTCTCTCTCTTCTCTCTCTCTCTCTCTCTCTCTCTCTCTTCTCTCTCTCTCTCACTCTCTCTTTCTCTCTCTCTCTCTCTCTCTCTCTCTCTTTTCTCTCTCTCTCTCTCTCTCCTCTCTTTTCTCTCTCTTCTCTCATTTCTCTCTCTCTCTCTTCTCTCTCTCTCTCTCTCTCACTCTCTCTCTTTTCTCTCTCTCTCTCTCTCTTTTCTCTCTCTCTCTCTCTCTCTCTCCTCTCTTTTCTCTCTCTCTCATTTCTCTCTCTCTCTCTCTCTCTCTCTCTTTTCTCTCTTTTCTCTCTCTCTCTCTCTCTCTCTCTCTCTCTCTCTCTCTCTTCTCTCTTCTCTCTCTCTCTCTCTCTCTCTCTCTCTCTCTCTCTCTCTCTCTCTCTCTTCTCTCTCTCTCACTCTCTCTTTTCTCTCTCTCTCTCTCTCTCTCTCTCTCTTTTCTCTCTCTCTCTCTCTCTCTCTCTTTTCTTCTCTCTCTCTCTCACTCTCTCTCTTCTTCTCTCTTCTCTCTCTCTCACTCTCTCTCTTTTCTCTCTCTCTCTCTCTCTCTCTCTCTCTCTCTTTTCTCTCTCTCTCTCTCTCTCTCTCCTCTCTTTTCTCTCTCTTCTCTCATTTCTCTCTCTCTCTCTCTCTCTCTTTTCTCTTTTCTCTCTCTTCTCTCTCTCTCTCTTCTCTCTCTCTCTCACTCTCTCTTTCTCTCTCTCTCTCTCTCTCTCTCTCTTTTCTCTCTCTCTCTCTCTCTCTCCTCTCTTTTCTCTCTCTTCTCTCATTTCTCTCTCTCTCTCTCTTTTCTCTTTTTCTCTCTCTCTCTCTCTCTCTCTCTCTCTCTCTCTCTCTCTCTCTCTCTCTGCAGCTGCATCTCTCCTCTGCGTTATAGCAGTGACTTCCGGCCGTACTTCACCATCCACGACAGCGAGTTTAAAGAGTACACCACGAGGACGCAGGCTCCGTGAGTAAAGCCGAGCACAGCAGTCTACATCTGACATCTGCTGAACTACCCTACCTGCAATTGACTTTAAAGCAGATCATTCATCATCAGCTTTATATTTGAATGTTTTTACTGATCAATCAACCAGTGTTTGTCACATTGTTAAAATATGTCAACAGTCAGAAATTGGACTTTAAATTACAGAAAACACTAACACTCTGTAAAGATCTAAAATCATAATTGGTCTCACCCCCTGATCAATGTAAGTTTGTAGGAACTAAACTGTCTCCTTGTTCCTGTATTTGTGCATAAATATGTGTTAGTCTATTTCTAAGTTAAGAACAGCACATCTTCACTCTCTGTTTCTACAGGCCGTCAGTCATTCTGGGAGTGACCAATCCCTTCTTTGCTAAAACGTTGCAGCACTGGCCGCACATCATCCGCATCGGAGACATGAAGCAAGCAGGTAGATGAATCTGCTGCCAGTCAAACGTGGTGTTTGTCTTTAATGAATAAAAGAGAAATGACATGAGCTTCAAATATATTGCAGTCCGCTACAACAGAACCTTTAGATGTATAATGTAGAAGCCCCTTTCCATGTGGGTATGCTTCTCCACTACATCTATTATCCTTTTTACTCCATTTGGCTTCACGCACTTTCATTCTTTCTCCATTCCTTCAACCAGATCTGGTGTTTTATATAAGAATTGTTCCTTTTAAACTGAATGGGGAAGTGTTCAAAGTTTAGACAAAGTTGATCCTACAGTTAAAGCTAAATCAAGTGTTTAAAAAGGCCTCTAGGATCAGCTAGAAATGCATTCTCACAAAGATGAAACATTAATACAACAGTAACATTAATCCAAAAACATCATATCATTTGTTTGTTTGTTCACAACATGTAAAGCGGCCTTGGGTCCCTTGAAAGGCGCTATAATAAATGTAATCTATTATTATTATTATTATTATTATTATTATAATAACAATTTGGTGATAGCAATATTACATATATTTTTTTTCTCTGGTAAGATTTTGAATGCAGGACATTTTTTGAAAATATCTACATGATGATGTTTTATTACTGTACAGCTGTAAGTCAGATGTTGGGTAACACAAAATCAACCTGTCTGATCTTTCCATCTGCTCCTCAGGAGAGATGGCCAAGCAGATGAAAGTCAAGAAACTGAAGAACCTCAAAACTCTGGACTCTAAACCCGGTAAATGCTTGATAGGCTCAGTCTGGTGTGTTTGCTACTCAACAGTGTGCAACTCATTCACAATAATTACATTTATGAGGCAGCTGTCCACCAGAGGGAGCTGTTGAGTTCAGTCAGTTTCTTTGTGTTGCAGGTGTGTACACTGCATATAAGCCATATCTTAACAGAGATGAAGAAATCATCAAACAGCTTCAGAAGGTAACACACAAGGACACTAACTATACTAACTGTATTCAGTTTTTTGGGTAAAATATCTATGGTGGTTCAAACTAATCCTCCTTTTTCCTGTCCAGATCCCTCACATTGAATCTGAGTTTTTGGGCCTTTCAGTGTCTTGTGTAGTGCTGGAGTCACAGCTGTAAAAAAGGAGAGCAGCCTCATCTGTCATTCATTATTTTTTTTTGTTTTTAGGGTGTTCAACAAAAGAGACCCTCAGCGGCCCAAAACGCAATTCTTCGACGCTACTTCTTAGAACTGACACAAAGCTTCATCATTCCCCTGGTAACAAGCAATACCTTTTATTCTATCTTCTCATTTGTGCAAATGTTATTGTGTAATAGTGACGTCGTTTTGTCTTTGTCAAAAATAGGTTTAAAACAACCATATTGAACTTGCATGTTACAGTATTGTTTTTTTATATGATTTTTGACTTTTGCAGTACCTGATTATTTTACTCTCCATTACCATGAGTATTGTTATGCACCACAATACCATGGACAAATCCTTTTCTGTGAAAATAGTGCTGATTTCATATGATTTAACAGTGTGTATTTGTGCGTTTCAGGAGCGGTACGTGGCGAGTCTGATGCCGCTCCAGAAGTCCATCAGTCCCTGGAAGAGTCCTCCTCAACTGAGAGCGTTCATCTCGCAGGACTTCATGAAGACGCTGGAGAAAGCTGGACCTCAGCTCACATCCAGACTGAAAGGAGACTGGATAGGACTCTACAGGTGTGCACGCATACAAAGCCTTCAATTAAAGACAGTTCTTTTTTATCAATTATTGTTTTAAAGTTTATCACACTCAGGTTTACATATACACAGTAAAATAATTTAAATTGTAACAGAAGAACAATGAGAGCAAAACTATTGTAATAACTTTCCAAAATCTTTACTATAAATACTCAAAAAATAAAATACAATAAAAATATGATGTATTTCTGTGAATAGAAATATATATATATGCAGTATATTTGAATACAAATGTAGGTCTTAAGGAAAACTTCCTATTATTGAAACCTATGTTTTAAAAAAGCAGTCTTTAAATGAACGGATAAGAGAGGAGTATTACATATTGATAGCAGAGAAACACATCACCACCCTGAGCATCATGTGGACTCATCGTCCTTTCCCTCTGCGTCTCAAGGAATTTCCTCAAGTCTCCCAACTTTGACGGCTGGTTCCGCAACAGGAGGAGAGAGATGACCCAGAAACTGGAGGCTCTGCACCTGGAGGCGCTGTGTGAGGAGGTGAGGAGGGAGGGAGGGAGGGAGTGAGGGAGTGTGAAGATCGAGTACAGTCGGTGATTTTGTCTCGATTGTAAATCAATCAAGGTAAGCTTTCAAATGTGATCCTCGGAAGAGAAAATACTGAAAGAATCACTTATCCTGCTTTAATCTCTTCACAGCCCACCTTCTAACAACAGTAGGAGTAGCCTACCTGTAGTCTGCCGCTGCTCTTTTCCTTACCGTATATCATAGAGGAGGCGCTTGTTTTGTCCATGTTTATCTATTCTAAGGGTTCTATATCCAACAGACACTATCATAACACATACGGAAAATCCCATTTGTGGGAGCATATCAGCTGGGCCATAACTGAATGTTGCTAACGATGTGTCTTTTACTTTTATCACCATATGGGATGTTTCCGATAGCTCCACCTCCTCGCTTAGGGCTGTCACATTGATCGGTGAAGCTCATTCATTGGAGAATTGTGTAACCACAAGTGGACTAAAACATTTCTATCCATCACACCCCGTCCTTACAGTCGGGGTGTCTCGTCTTTAGCCAGGGTTTTTCATTCAATTAGTCTCTGAAATATCTCATCCTCTGTTCTAGGATCTGCAGCAGAGAGTCCAGATGCATTCGGAGGTGGAGACGGTAGATCTGGTTCTGAAGCTGAAAGATAAACTGGTCAGTACAAAACTCAACCAAAGCTCTTATCAATGCGTCACTGTGGATTTCAAATTACTTGTACTAATAGAATGAACTGTTCTCTGCTGCAGACTCAGGCGGAGAGGGAGCAGCTCCCCGTGCGTCCGGGGACCGTGGCCAAGCTGAGGGCCCACATTGATGCCGTCATCCTGGCCCTCCCAGAGGACCTGCAGGGCATCCTCCACAAGCCCTCCACACCCTGACCCCTTTCTCAGTGCTCTGCAACTATAACCCCAGTATGAGCTTGTTTTAAAGTTTGAGGGGTAGTGGGTCTCTTCCCAATTGGCTCCCAGGATCGGTGAAGGGCCCCCCAGGTTACTCTGACCGGGCCCAGTGTGAGGATCTCATCTGGTCTTGCATTGAAAGCACACAGCAAGTTTTTGTTTCCTGAAATATACATTCAACCTTTAGGTTTATTTACAAATGTTTCTCTCAATTTGCTCCCACGGCGGCTCAGTGGGATTCAGACTGAACCCATCCCTGACGTCTTGGTGATCGTGGGGCGTTCAAATGACCAGCAGGAGGAGGCCGAGGAGCGCCATATAAACAAGCAATTCCAAAAGTTGAGGAGGTTTATCGTCCTGGTGACTTTAAGTAAAGAACAGGAGCGCTTGATTTGTCACAAATGTGCTCTTGCAGCATGCAGCGTAATACCAGAGCCTCTTCTGTGTGCAGAATGATTTGAAGGTAAGAGCAGGAAGATGAACCCAGCTGACCTTTGACCCTCAGCATTTTTACCTCTTAAGGTTTTTACTTTTTTAAATTTGACAATAGTCTGCTGCAGTCCAGTGGAATTTACTCTTTTCAACCATTTAAATATAAACAAAAGGTTTTTTTAAAGAAGTGCACTCCATCGCTCCCTGGAGCAGTGTGCCCTTCACACAGACACAAACTCATGCATTTTTACAAGCAAACTGAGCAGAGCCAAGCAGTGCTTTATTACAACACACAGAGCATTAAGCACCAGCGACCCTGTAATAACTGTCCATGCGGTATAACGATTATTGTTTTGTGTTGTCGGCAGCCAATCACATCCATGTATAACTGTCACATGATCTTATCAGAACTGTCTGAGGTAAACATTTAAAATGGTCCTGAGATGTTCAGAAATCTTGCCGTGGGTCATTGCCATTATGTGTATTTTTTGGAAAACTGAATCCAAACTTTTAGTCTTTACAGAAACAAAAGAAAGTATTTCGCCCGACTGTAAAACTATAAAATCCCAGTTTGCAAAGAAGCTTATGAAATGTTTGAGATAAAATTATAAGACAGTTAAATATACTAAATGTAAGACGCTATGTTTAATATTTTTGAATTATGAGATGTTAAGTCCCGATTTTGGATTTGAAATTGAAAACTCAGAAGTTGTAAATATTAAGAAATGTTTTTGTGAAAGTCAAAATGTGTGCACATGAGTTTGTGAAGAGGGAATTCCAGTCAAGTTGGAGAAAAAGTAAAGAACGCATACAAAATTCTCAATTTCTGGAGCACATTATTTTTATTTTTAAATAACCAAAACTAAATAATTCTGTCATCATAAATGAAGCATTATTTATTTCCATACATTATTCAGAGCGTCAGGCATCCTCCATCTCCTAAACTTTGCTTACTTCCAGTAAGGAAACATTCTGGAAATTGGGGGAATACACAACAACAAAGAAAGCAGGTTAAAAAAAGAAACCGTGACATATTTCTGAGTTTAGTAACCATTATGGATTCTTGTGTGCATTCAACAAACACTACAGCTAGCATTGTTAAAACTGAGCGTTATGATTTGGGCTAAAAGGATGCTGGTGCCTTACTGTACAGGAGTGAGAGCAACACATACTTGATGAAGGAATCTCACTCGAGTTCCTGTAAAGATGTCATGAGCTTATGTAGCTTCAGCTCAAGGCTCGATGATTGTTTTTACTAAATGAAGAAACGCTTCTGACAAACACTCTGATCAGGCATCTTGATCAGGATCGTCTATGTTGCCTTCAGACAAAAACTATGGCTGAAGTGTGTGGATAAAACAAGTAACTACACAGATGCATTGTTTAAACTTAAAACCTAGAAAGAGAAAGTACCCCAACAAATGATTGTCTAATATAGGAATAATAAGCACTGCTGGGTCTTTTACAGCTGCATGTCTTAATGAATAACTACTTATTATATTCCATTGACATAGAAACACTTCAGACTACATTTTTGGATACAGTGGTTTCAGGAAAAAATCAATTCAATCATGTTTACAGAACTATAGTTGAACAATGACATAGGTTCATGTTACTGGGCATTTATTAGAATAATTTCATAAGATCTTGCAGCTGGCTAAATTGTACACGTCATGGACATTCCTGGGCACCTAACAATGTAAAACATTAACAAAAAGTATCTATAATGAGAGCAATAACAGGACATTTAACTGAATACGGTTATATGTATTTTTAGAGTGTGATGACCTATAAGCCTTTTTTATAAAACTGTAATTAGTGGTCCCACATGACTGCAATTACAGTAAGTGTGTGTGTGCATTTCAAAATACCACTTGTTTCATAAATGTTAAATGGACCTCGTGTCAAAAATATGGATTGTTTTTTTCCTTGAAGCCTTCATGTAAAACATGTTGTATACAGTAAATGCTGTCTTGCAGATAATTGCAAAGAAAAATAACTAAATGATGTGATGGTTGAAAAAACCTCTGGCATCTGGGCAACCATGTAAGGTTTCTATTTGTAAAGAAAACTTTTTATGGAGGGCTAATCATATTCCACATTACTAATTGTAGATAATTCAGAGTTTTGTACATGATGGTGTAAAGCGAAATGGTGGCCCAGATGTATGTACAATAATTATTTTGCTATTACAACAGATGTCTTATACAAAGATATAAATAGTGATGCTCCATACAATTGTAATTCACCTTTCTTAGGCTGATAAAAACGATATTGAGACACCTTGACATTCTGAATTTGTAGTATTTTCTAGTTATAAGATTTCGGCTGAGCCTAAAATATTGTGATTATAATCCCAGAAAAATATCAGAAAATTAAGCAAAATGGTGATTATGATTTACAATAACTGATACAGTACGTTTGAGGTTAAAACACGAGATGATGGGCAAGAGCAAAAACACCTATTATTAGATTTTTACGTGATCTGACAGGCATTGACTTTGTCCCGAAAAACAGGTGGAAGAATCCTCAGACCTTTTACCTAAATGAAGTATTACTACAACATTTTACCATATGAAAAGTAACACTACTAATTACTAAAGCACAGTTGTTTTCTTTCAGTCTTGAACTTTTCCATTTAACAGCAATACATCTTTCTTTTTTATTCCATGGTATAACTTCTATCAAATTATTTAGATTGTTACATGAAATAAGACACTACAAATTCATAATGTCACTAAATAAGAGCCCATCATGTTGCATAGCTACACATTTGACTGAAACGTCACTGTTTTTGTTTTGATTGAAGCCACTACTACTTAACCACTAAGGACCGGAAGGACCACGGTTTTAATGAAAGTATTAATAGTGTTACATGGAAATGTATGAAATTGCTCTTGTTTTCACATGATGGCCTACAGCTTGCTTTGTTTTGTAAGCATATTAAAATATGTATCAGTCTTTTGTTTACTTTATTGTAACTTGAACCTGTTCAAATATACTTACTACTGAGTATGTTTCAGGACGTTGTTTGTTTGCTTGATTGCTTTATAAAGTATTACAATGAAAACAATCAAACTGGCATTTTTTTACATTTTGGAAGTTTCATCTAGCTAGCTTTGCACAACACAACTTCTAATAACTTGAATATGACATAGTTATATGTTGGGCTATATATAATGTTAGCTAGTGTAGGCTTTTACTAGTGAAAGTAAGCTAGGTCCTTGAAATGTGGAAAGCTAAGGAAACTATTTAGCTTCCAAGCTAGTAGCAACAGTAGCTTTCTTTTTAAAATGAATAACATGTTACAAATAAATAAAAAAGCTCCAAGGATCCAAAGGATAACAGTTCATATTTTAATATTTAGATTGCTGCTAGTAGCCACAGTAGCTTTTTGTCTGTTGAAATAACAGCTTTTATAAAGTGAAAAACATGTAACGAGCAAATTGATTTCTCCGCTTTGTGTAGGCCTATTAATTGTAGTTTTCAAATCACATTTTTTCAGGTTCTGGTCATCAATTTTATTTTCGAATGATTATTTTCTAGCTTAAAGGGGACCTAACATGCTATATTTAAATAATATATAAGGTATATATATATATATAAGGTATATTAATACGTTTTAATTTTCAAAATACGAAACAGATCATGCATTTTAGCCATGCCTCATTTTGCCTCACTCCAGCTCTGTCTTTGCAAGGTCTGATTCAGCTGACCACGCCCCCATGCGGAAGAGGGGGGCGTGACACGGCCCCGGCACGAGCGTCATGTTATCGTGCTTGCTGTGATTACGAGTGGAGAGTCAACATGGCCCAACCTCTCATTCCCCTGATTGGTGGAGAGTTGACCAATCAGGCGGAGTGCACCTACATTACGTCAAAAAGGCGCAAATAAAAAATCCACCCGTATCAAATCCGTTGCAGCCCCGTTTTTAGAGATTTGGGTATGGAGGAAAAGAGAGAGGGTTGTGTTTTCTGACACTTTGTGAGTTCCCTGGAACACCGGGGACACATATGTATGTATAAAAGACATCACAAATTGCATTTTGAATTTTGCATCTTGCTTGTCTTACACAGAGAGCATTGGTCTCTATTCATTTCGTGAACATATCTCAGGAACAACTGGACGGAATTTCTTCAAATTTGCACAAACATCGATTTAGACTTAAGGATGAAAATGAGAGAGTGAATACGATTTGGAGAAACATGGATGTAAGCTGTGACTTGACTGGGTGGTGGAGGAATATAACCACAAGGCGGATTACAAATAAACATATTCCCATCATGTTAAACTCTTCCTTTATAACACTATCAGGTGTTATATTAAATGTACAACCAATTCCAATATTGTGTAAGCCATCTCTTTATTGTTCTATAATTAGAAATACAGATGTAAAAAGTAAAACATGTTAGTAAAAGCTTGAAATAATTATTAATTCCATTAATTAGACTTGTTTTTAGTCTTGTAAATACATGTATATGGTAATCAACGACTTTAATCAGTTATCAGTATCATTTTATTTATGATTATTTGCCTCTTAATTTAGATTTGTGAGTGATTTATTATGAAATGCAACAGTACGGCTTTCCCACACATGCCCCTGTGTGTTTCATTAAAGCTGAACTCTGTTGTGTTCCACCACATTAAACATATTTTTCACTCGCTTTTTCCTCCCCCTGCTGCTGCTGATTGGCTGTCGAGCCTGCCACTCGTCGTCCTCCAACAGTGTGATTCCGCTGGGGGAGTAGCTGATGTAGGACCAGGTAAGGAGGGAGCCGCTGTAGGGCCTAAAAAACATGAATATATTTTCAAATGGTGGATTTAAAACAAGTCTGAAATTTTTATCAAAATTATCTTAACAATATATTTATTTATGTACATACTGTGTTTAACTACCATGGTCTGCATGAATACCTGATTCTGAGTTTATCAATCATTTCTATTTATGTCTCTTACAATATTTATTTCACTATTTTATTTCTTTATGACTTTTGGTTTGTCCTTTAATATCTTATGTTGGAATACACACACACATATGTATATACAATACACAGATCAGTCCTCAGATCAGCTCACGTACCCGGAGACAGCGCCGCGGGTCATGTAGTTGATGACATCTACTTTGCTGAGAGTATAATCCCACATCTGCACATCGGTCAACTGACCATCGAATTCGGAAAAATCCATCAGAGGCTCACCTGACGACACCCACTGAACACACACACACACACACACACACACACACACAACACACACACATAGATCATATTAGAGGCAATGATTACAATGCTAAAACCCTTTTTCAGATATAAAAACAAGAAATGTTGCAGGCTTCGTTCATCTCTTAAAGTTTGTAAAAGGTTAATGTGCCATGGTTATTGTTTTTATCTAGTTCTTAAAAAGCTCTTAACCTCTTTTATAGACGGACCTGATGCAAATTGAATTTCAAATGTGCTTCTTCATAGTGAGTTGTGGTTTATTAAACTGATTATATTTTATAGAGACCTTTATATATCGGGGATACCCAATTACATTTTTAGGGCGTGTCTCCATCTTTATATGAATAATGGTTTAATATTGTCTTTTCATTCATTTTGTATGAAAATATTGTTTAAAAAAAATATATATATATATATATGCAAATAAAATAATAATATAAATCAAATATAAATAAAGGAAAGGAGGCGGAGTTAGTGGAGAAAGTCTCCCCTGGAGAAACAAGGTGCTTAAAATATGATAGCTGCAGAAAAAATATTGCCATACGATTTATTAAAGTGCAGATTACACCTGTTTATACCGAGGGCAATCACAGCCTCCTTCTCTTTGTCGATGCTTGAGCTAAGTTTTGGAAAATGGTCAGACTGCATGCCAATAATTATCTAATTAATCATGATAAATCACATATTTTAATTGTGATTAACGCCATAATTTTTTTAATTTAAATGTTCTCTTTTTGTTTTGTTCAAATCAAATACAGTCTGATTATCTCGTTACAAAAAGGCAAAACTGGGAACATTCTCTCAGTGTGTGTGAGACTTTGTTCTCACCCGTCTAGGCAGCAGCTTCCTGATGCTGGTGTTTAAGCCGCTGAACACCTGGGCCACATCCTTTATGTTGTCCACGGTGAGGCAGACTCTGCTCCAGGCTTCTGATTTGATGCCTGGCCAAAACTTTATGTTGGGTCGAAAGATCAAAGTCTGCCCACCATACGGATCCATGTCCTGAAGATAATACTTTAGATCAGCATCACTGACTGTGAAGCGCAGAGGGTGTCTGGACTGACGAAGTGTGAAGAGTGTCGTCGGGGCGTCCGTCAGGTATCGCAGACACACGGACACATCTGGTCACAGGATGATTGTTGTTGCACATTCATTAAATAAGGAACATCATAATATACATCATAATTACACTATTAAAAGTGCAGACATTTATTTCAAATGTCCACCAACTTGACGAAATCCTGCGCAGCGTTTACTTAAAGTGCTGCATAAACGAAACGCTGCAAATACAAAACGCTGCAGATTAAAAAAACACTGCAGATAAAAACAGAATGCACATTTTTTTTTAGTGCAAATGAATGCAGATAATAAAACGCTGCAGGGAGTTCCAAACACGGGAACGGGGACACTAAAAAGTGATGCACCCAGCTGGGACCGAAGCGCATGTTGACGTTCACAAATTGTAAAGTTGGCCAACTGTGTTGGCAGAGTTATTTTTTCATAATCTTAAATCATTGTTAGTATATTTGAAATGACTAGGTTAGCTACTTTAGATTGCTAGCTTCCAGCAGATCTGCAATGATATCTGAAGGAATCATGTGGTCACATTGTTAAAATAGGCCCATTAGACCTTTTAGTTTAGTTTCCAGTGGCAGTTAAAATCCGTCCTGGTCCCAGCTATGTGCATCAGTGTTATGTGTCCCCTGGTTTACGTTGTGTTTTGAGCTTTTTGCAGCGATTTCTTTTTTTTTTAATTGCAGTGTTTTTTTTATTACTTTTTTTTTATTTGCAGCATTTATTTTTTATTTGCATCGTTTTATTATTTGCAGCGTTTCGTTTCTGCTCCACTTTTTTAAAACGCTGCGCATGTTTCCTTCAGTTGTTGTGGATGTTTCTTCGTTTGCATGTGTTTTGGCACATTTGTATTTTTATATTTGCATCGTTTCTGTCAGCCACCGTAGATTACCATCAGTGGAACAAAAGAAAAAAGAAAAGAAAGACTACCGCTCTTAACACAAATCAACGCCAAATCATAGTTCCTTAAATATATGTATTGCTTTATTAAGGAAGAGTGTGAACATTCCACCTATATCCATAGGGCATAAAGACATTTCCATATATATGATTTTGGAAAAAATATGTTCAACCTTCATTTTTCTTTAACATTACCTAAAACAGTATTTTCTCCTGTGACCTGTTTTATGTTTAGAAAAAGTCAATTAAAAAGAAAATTGCCTAGAAATAAAAAAAAATTCATTTGAAGAAACATTTTGGGATGCATATCCTGACACTGTGGTTCTGTTGGGCATGTAGTTTTTGAATGTACTCACCTCTAGCGTAGGGTGCTGTGGGCGGGGGGAGGGTGGTGGTGTGGTATCGGTCGGTGGTGTAGCGGCGGGTGGTGGTGTAGCGGCGGGTGGTGGTGATGGTGGCGGTGGGGCTGTATTTCCGGCTGACGGTGGACTCTGGGATATAGGGGCGTGTGGTGGTGTAGTATCTTCGAGTTGGGTAGGGAGTGGTATAAAACTGGGGGGGGTAGAAGGATATTCCCCCTGCAGAACTAGACAAAGTGAACATCTTCCCATTTAAATTAACTCCGGAAACTCCTATAGAAATCAAGAGGAAAATGAGCCACACAAACAAGTGGTTAGCATAGTATCACATCTGCGTCTTACTCATGCATACTACACTGGTATAGAGTTATACAGTTATACAGTTCTAATAAGAGCTGATTATCTCCTGGTTGCTGCACATATTAGATGTCACAACTTAGTAGAAAACCGCTCGAGAACAACAGGTGTAACTTCAGCAGAATAAAGTTACACCTTCTGTTCTCGGAGACACTTTTCTACCAAGTTGAGCCATCTAATCGTAGCAAAAGCATAATACACTAATCAGGGTAAAAACAAGATGGCCGCCAGTGATGCAAAGTAACTAAGTTTTGTACTCGAGTACATTTTTTAAGTACTTAAGTACTTACTTTTTAGTATTTAATTGTTTTAACTTATTATCAGCTGCAAAATAAAAATGTTTAAATTAATGGATTCATAATTAGAATCCAATGATAAAATACATATTATTCTGAAAAAGGCTCTACATAAAGAGTACTTTTGATACTTTAAATATATTTTGATGCCAACAGTATTGTACTTTTACTTAAAGGTGGGGTATGTAATTTATTTCAGAAACACTTTTTGTTATATTCCATGGAATGCTCTTAACATCCCGATAGCAATGAATATATTAAATGTTTTGACAATAAATACATAAAAAAATGTCATCTGTGGAAGCCGTAGTACTGTAAAAAGCACGACCAATTATCTGAGCCGGCCCGGCTAAAATAACTGGATGGCCTACCTGCCTGTCAGCCTTCCATCTCGTGCACAAACTTATCTCGTGCCCTCACTCTGTAAGGAAGTGGCAGATTTTTTCCGGTTGTGTATTTTCAAATTCTAGCGCACTCGAGCTGGTTTCTCCAAAATTACCTACCCCACCTTTAAATAACATTTCGATTTCAGGCTTTTACTTGTATCTGAGTATGTCTACACTGTGGTATTATTACTTTTACTTAAATCTGAGTACTTCTTCCCCCAGTGATGATGGGTCATCTCAACCAAGAATTCTGCAGCCCATCCCAAGTCATCAAATGTTATGGCTTTACAACATCAGAAGGATACGTCCCCTCCTGACCCAGAAAACGACGCAACTTCTGGTCCAGGCTCTCGTCATCTCACGCCTACTGCAACTCCCTCCTGGCTGGTCTACCTGCATGTGCCATCCAACCTCTGCAGCTCATCCAGAATGCAGCGGCTCGTCTGGTCTTCAACCTTCCTAAATTCTCCCACACCACGCCGCTCCTCCGCTCCCTTCACTGGCTTCCAGTAACTGCTAGAATCCACTTCAAGACACTGGTACTAGCGTACCATGCTGTGAATGGATCTGGCCCTTCCTACATCCAGGACATGGTTAAACGATACACCCCAGCACGTGCACTCCGCTCTGCATCAGCCAAACGGCTCGTTGCACCCGCACTACGAGGGGGACCCAAGTTCCCATCAGCAAAAACACGTCGGTTTGCTATCCTGGCTCCAAAATTGTGGAATGAGCTCCCCATTGGAATCAGGACAGCAGATAGCCTTCTTCCGGCGCAGACTAAAAACCATCTCTTTCGACTCCACTTCGAGCGATAGAATTACTAACAAAGAATTGCTAACAAAGCACTGATGTACTTATATGATTCTGTTTTCTTCAAGTTTGTATCTTCTTGGTCGAATGCACTTATTGTAAGTCACTTTGGATAAAAGCGTCAGCTAAATGCAATGTAATGTAAATGTAATGGTTGAAACTTGTTTATTTGTAATAAAGTTTGTAGTTCAATATTGCAGACGACTTCGAGCTAAAGTAACAAAATACGACGTTTAGTAAGTACTTGTTTGAGGACATTATTGTCATTCTTTATCATTTTACAGAAGCCAAGAGGTGTGTCAGACTGTTCCTACTGACAAAAGGGCACTCCTTGTTCGGAAGTATGCAGCAAGGAACTTTCATACACAGGTACAAAACATTCCAATCCTAAGCGCTTAGGCAAATAAGCATTGTTGGCAATTGTGTTAATTACACAGCGATGTTCAGACAACATGTTCTTAAATTAACTCCAAGATGGCATATGGAGCAACAAAAAATACTTATAAAAAAAAGCTTTTGAAATGTTTCATTGTTTGGGATTGTATTTGCACAGCAATGTATAAGATCTGAAATGAGCAGATTTATACCCACTGGTGTTATACAGTACAGGCCCGGACTGGCCATCGGGAGGACCGGGAGGTTTCCCGATTTTTTTTTAATGTATTGTGAACGCAACGCTGCGCAAATGTTGTTGTGGCTCGACAGTTATGTTATGTTAAGTTATGTTTTTTAGTCTAGTCTTGTGTTTTTGATCTTGTCACTTCCTGTTTTTATTTTGAAAGTAATCCTTCCCTCTCATTCCAGATCCCACACTTCCTGCCTTTGTGTGTTTCCCGCCCTGGAGATTGCTTGGCCCTGCCCTGATAGTTTTCACCTGTGCCCATCCCCCTCACCTATATATATAGCCAGGGCTGCACATAACTGGTGCGCAGGTGCGCATGCGCACCCCCGCCAAAAAAGAGCACCGGATCATTTGAAAAAAGGCGCATTTGCGCACCAACATTGAGAGAGAGAGAGAGAGAGAGAGAGAGAGAGAGAGAGGAGAGAGAGAGAGAGAGAGAGAGAAGAGAGAGAAGAGAGAGAAGAGAGAGAGAGAGAGATATTTGCGAGTTGCATAAGAACTGGTAAGATAGCAGGGTTTCCCACACATAGACTTTACTTGGGCGGGCCGCCCAGGTATATTAACGGCCGCCAAAGTATAATTTGCGAGCTATTTAGGTTTAATTGGAGGTTTAATCTGCGATCCCTCGTTCTACCCCTCGCTATCGCATGAAGGGTCTGCTTTATGCGCTCCGCACAGTAACCCTGCTGCGTGCTCACTAGCGCACCTCCCCCCCCCCCCCGTTCATAAAGTCAAGTACCCCTCAAAAGGTCCGGTTTATTTCATTTTAAGGATGCGCACCAAGCAACATCTCCAGGTGCTCCTTTGAGAACCAGGGCAAAAAAGTTATGTGCACCCCTGTATATAGCCCTTGTGTTTCTTTGTCCCTTGTCAGTTCGTTCCATGCCGTGAGAACCTGGGCCCTTTGACTCCTGAACTTTATATTGAGAAAGTAACTTTTTTTCAAGTGAGTTTTGCTTTTTGGAAAACCTTTTTTCCCGCTGGATGTGTGATTTTGATTTGTTAGAGAAAATAAAAATAAATCCACTTGAAGTGTGACTTAGTATCCGTTATTAAACTACTTTCTGTTTTTGGACAACTGTCTCCGAGTCCTGCATTTGGGTCCTTTGTCCTGTGCCTCAGTTCACGACAAATGTGGGTCTGCCTCACACAGGGTGACTGTCTGTCTACATGATGTGGCCTGCCGACAGGGACACTTCCATACCGATCATAAATCAAAGCCCTCGATTGATCTCTGTGTGTCATTCAAGCTCGGGAGGGTGTGTGTATGTGTGGCGCGAGCGAGAGAGAGAGAGAGCGCGCACCGGTTACTTGTATTTTTGTTGTTAGCATCTGGTTAGCTAGATGCTCTAAAAGATATAAGGAGCTGTTTCAAAAACAAGGTGGAGGAGAGTCCTCTCCTGTCAGACTGAGAGACTGATAACTACAGCTCAGGTGAGGTTAAGGACTCGAGTGTTTAGATAGTTAACTTAGTCTAAGTTATCTCAGTGGGTCTCAAACGGTTTGGTCACCATTTATGTAAACACATATTTCCATTTGAGGGGGGAGTGATTAGTAAAATATGCATGAATACAAAGAGAAAACAATTAAATAGGTGAAAAAAGGTCAGATACACTTTAAAAACTTGTTGAGAGCTAAAACGAGTCTTTGCTGCTGCCTCAAAGAGGAGCAGGGGGGAGAGGAGGGAGCAGGGGGGAGAGGAGGGAGAGGAAGGAGAGGAGGGAGCAGGAGGGAGAGGAGCAGGAGGGAGAGGAGCAGGGGGGAGAGGAGGGAGACAGGTGAGGCTGGTTCAGGAGCCCAGACACACTCACAACTATAAATGAACCAAAAATAAATAAATAAACAAGTTTCAATGTTTTTTTATATTGGATATGTTATGTTATTGGTTGTGGCCATGTTCTTATGATTTTATGATTATTTAAATGTATACAGTTCTGTTTCATATGGGCGTTCCCATAGATCTAGTCTCTTTATTTCCCCCTCAAAATGCACCAGATTGATGCATTTAACTTCAAAATTAAAAAAAATAATCTTACCGGGGGAGCATGCCCCCGGACCCCCTTAGAGGATTTGAAGTCCACCCCCACTTAAAATATGTTCACATGAATAGGTTCCTAAATAGATTTGCACATTTTTTAAATAGTAACCCCTATCCATATGTTTATTATTGGGTAGTAGATTTAAATATAGGGCTATCACTACGGGCAGCAACGCTGTAAATATTCACAAATAAATCCAGCAAAATGGCACAAAAAAAAACTGGTAGTGGCCTGGCTGGGAGTATAATTCCCGGCCTGACTTACTGTCCCAGTCCGGCCCTGATACAGTATAACAAACCCATTGTCCCCATATATAATGAGGACGTACCAAAATAACTTCTTGTTCTAAGACAGTGCTTTGTTTTTGTACCTATCAGGTCACGTATCCTGTAAAATATAAAAAGAGTTCAAATTTCACACCAAACTAAAGCTTGGGTCTTAATTTGGAGACAAACAAACAAATCCCATAGAAGTATGTCTCTCAAAACTTGCTACACCACAAACACGCACACGCACATGCACACACACACACACACACACATAAACACACACACACACACACGCACACAAACACACACACACACGTTCTCATGTGTTCTGGGCTCATGTGCTCTTGTGTGTGTGTTTTTTAATGCCCTTAACCTGCAAGGGACTGCAGATGAAAATGAACCCTTATGGCTAAATCTGGCACATTTACAGGATGTTCATTAATTTGCATGTTCAATCTTAAATCAATAAATACAAAATAAGAACACACTTGTTATCTGACTGCTAGAGTACTTTCACTTATTATGCTGTTAGAGAAGTTGCAACAATGTCCCTCTAAAAGAAATGGTATTTGGGTTCACTTATATAACATGCGTGTAACCAGGAAGTCAATGACATGCAATACAATTGTGTGTGTGTGTGTGTGTTTCTGTGTGTGTGTGTGTGTGTGTGTGTGTTTATGTGTGTGTGTGTGTGTGTGTTTCTGTGTGTGTGTGTGTGTTTCTGTGTGTGTGTGTGTGTTTATGTGTGTGTTGTGTGTGTTTCTGTGTGTGTGTGTGTGTGTGTTTATGTGTGTGTGTGTGTGTGTGTGTGTGTGTGTGTGTTTCTGTGTGTGTGTGTGTGTGTGTGTGTGTGTACCTGTTTCAGGCCCTGCAGCAGTAGCTGTGAGGACCCATGCAGACAGCAGAGCCGCAGCCATGTGAAGCAGCTTCATCCTCAGAGTCTCTGCAGGGAAGTGTGTGTCCTCCTCGCTGTATGTGTTTTTATCTGTCCCTCTGCACACACCGCAGCTTGTTTATACTTTCATTTCCTGGTTCGTACATCAGCAGCCACTTTAAGTTTCATTTCTGTGAAGCAGTCTCCCTTCACTTCTCTCCCACACTCTGGTTAAAGTTGACACTAAACAGCTCAATAACAGCCTCCATTCACACTTCATTTAGATTAACCATGGTATTTACTCAATTACTTACTGTACTAACTAAATGTTTATGTACTTTTACTGTACTTTAGTATTTCCATGCTATGCAACTTTATATTTCCTCTTAAATAAAAAAATATATTATTCTGCAGTTTCAGATAATGAAAACACAATATAATCATCTAATAAATTATGATGTAATATTATAGCTATCCCAACTAAAATAATAAAAAATAGCTCCACTTTTACAACAAGTTGTAATCTAATAACATAATATTTTATAATGAGTTTTTTTTACTTTTGGTACTTTAACCCTTTAACTGCCAGCGCCACCATTTGGTAGAGCACATTTTGTGTCTTGATATCTTGTTGAAAAAAAAAAAGAAGAAGTTGAACTCCATCTGATTCAGCCAGCTCTACCTTCTGGTTGACGTGTTATGCACAAAACAACCTCTAGATGTCACTGTGGTTCGAACAGAAAGCCCTTCAGCTAGCTTCCACTGAGAAAGTTGGCAATGCTAAAAATCACTGCTGAAGAAATCACTCTTTTTGGTCAACTTTTGGAAGGTAACCATATCCTTTTTGACATATTGTAGTGTCAGAGTACTGACTGAACATATTTAGATAACTTGATGCACAAAAAAAGTTTTAAGAAGGGTGTAATTCATTTTTTGAAAATATGCTCAACCAATCGGTCGAATTGGCTTTTTATGGTAAACTAGCAATATGACTTTTTCAGAGTTTCAGATATGTTTTCCAATAACATATGGTAAATAAATGGCTAGATTCATGGTAATATTACTAAATCTAGTACTGCCTTATGAGTCTCAGAGTGAAAGAGTGATAATCATTTATATAGCACCTTTCATGCATGGCATTCAGCCCAAAGTTGCACACAGATGAGCAAGTTAGGCCAACACAGGATATAGACATTTGCTGTTAGGCCAGTGGTTTCCTGTTAGGCCAATTCAGCATCTACAGTAAGATGAGCAAGTCTTTTTTTTATTATGAAAAACACTTTACATTACTTTTTTACATTTTTTTTTTTTTACAATTATAATTTATTATCTTTTATGAATATATCTGGTTGTATATATTGCTCATTTTCCATAAAAGAAACAAATGCATTTCAGTTTGTGTTTTATTTGAGTTTGATGCGTACAAATACTGTACTGTATATGATGATTCTTGAAAATGCACTTTTACCATAAAAGGCCAGCTCGACCAGAACCAAAAAAATGGAAACAAATAATTTTTCCATAGCTTTTTTCTTGGTCTGGCAGTTAAAGGGTTAAGCCGTTCTCAATGTACAAACGTTTTTACTTATATTTGAGTAAGATTGGATTGCACAAGTTTCCTTGTGAAATAGTGTTTCTGCATTTAAAGCACGAGACATTTTTCTACTACTTTTGGAACATTTGACACCAAAAAGCTCATCACAGCCTTGAATCTGCACATATATATTTACTCAAGTACTTTACTTACTACTTACCGTACCGAATACAGTTTTGTGCTTGTACTTTATATTATATTAAATGCAACTTTATACTTCTTCCTAACTACAATTATTTGACAGCTTTAGTTATTTTGCAGATTCAGACAGGGAATACAAAATATAATCATCTAATGAATTATGATGTCAGATTATATACCCAACTACAGTTATTATACTTAGCTCCACTTTTACCAGCTGTGACATTTAACTGATGAACTAAAAGATGCAACAACTATAATCCTTTTTATTATTATTATTATTACAAAACGTACTAGATATTTTATGGTTTGTTTCCATGCATTTATTTTTATTTTTTTGTTGCCACTTTTACATTTGTTATGATCTGTCAATTAATCAGTCAAAGTTTTGAAATGGTCCGTTCAGATTTGGTTTATGGAGTATTGCACAATCAGCAATGACTGTGCTGTAATTACGTACGTGGAGGAAACCTAGTGACAAAGTGATGTCTCACTCTGCTGTGATTTCCCGGAACCACAAACACACCACAGTCTGCTCTCTGTGTAACAAACACCACCAAAATCATATTCTCAGTTTCTTCTCTTTGAATTTGGGTATAAATACTCTAATCTCAGTTTATTTAGTGTTTTACACCACAGAATACAATGTTGTTTTATTCCTTGTGGAACGTAACTCAGTATTTTTACTCAATTACTATACGGCTTTGTCATACTTTTGGTTTCCTTACTGTTATAAATGTCTAATCCGTTACATTTGGGAGGCAAATATTCTACTTTTCACTGCGCTACATATATTTAACTCTCATAATTTCTTTTACACATAAGAGCACATAATATGATTATATTATATATTGCAATACTGTACTCATACTAGAGCCAAGTTTTGTATCTGTTATTGCCTCAACATCGACAACCCCATCGTAATGCTCAACATGTAAGCGATAAAACAGAATTATACAATATTTTATTTTTAATAAATTATTTTGAAAAGAGCCATTGTTCATAAAGAACTTTACTTTTGATTCGTACAGGTTGGAGGAGGCCTTAATACAGTTTTAGGCATTTATGTCAGAAATATAACTGAGTATAAAAAGAATAACTGTAATAGAAAATAATAAAATAGACTTATTTTTGCATTGCTCTTTGTGAACTTCTTCCTCACAGACATCATAAAAACCACACTCAAACACAAAGCGCAGCAAACCAGAACTGATCAGATCATATTAACAATTTACTGAATCAATAAATCTCAGTGTTTCACTTCCTTAAACCTTATAAAGTCTTATTTTACAAGTACAGGAAACAAAAATGTGGATATGTTCATGCACAGAAATCACTTTGTCATGTCATCGCCATGGTTGAAAGTAACCATCATTGACTGCCAGAAAAAAGAGACCTCAGTGACACACCTGACAACAGAACATCCCACTGTCAGTTCTGCCAACAGCAACAAGAGGAAGAGACAAAGCTACACTTCCTGATTCAGTGCAGGAAACAAGGTCTTACTACCAAAATAAAACTCAAAAGACAATAGCAGACCCAAAAACCATGTAGTATTCACTATTAAAAACTGACCCTTACATGGAGGCAGCAATTTCCTATTAGTGTTATTCATTTTAATTATGTTCATCATTTATGTTACATTACGTTTTTTTATATATCTATCATATTATTTCATTTGATTTATTATTTTCTAATTTGTTATTGCTCAAATCTCATGAAAAGACCAAAACAAAAAATGTGTTGCTGGTTCCTTAACAGATCTCATAGATATTGTTTCTTTAGATTGAATAATTCTTATGAACTGGAAAAGCTGGTCCCTGTAGTTTTGAGGAAACCTCACTGAAGCAGGAGTAAATGCTGCATTTATTGGGGACTATTTTCAGATATAATCCACATTGGGTGCTCTAGTTAGTAATAGTGGTAGAATGATGATGTGTGTGTGTGTGTGTGTGTGTGTGTGTGGTGTGTGTGTGTGTGTGTGTGTGTGTGTGTGTGTGTGACAGAGTCTCCTTAATATGCCGCTCTATTTAACCTGCCAGATATCTCTCTATGCTTTGCTTGCTGCAGCTACTTCCACATCGCTGCTGCTCGCCTGCCCCACCACCACCCCAGCTTCCAACCCAGCTTCCACCTGTAGGCTCGGGGGGTTAGTTATTTAATCATCACTCATCGTGCTATGTATATCTGTGGAGTGATGAGGCCCGAGCCTCAGGGGACGATCTAGACAAATATTCATGGGGTGGCAAAAGGGTGTGTGATGGAAACTTTACTTATCAATCATCTGGAGATATAATAATAATAAACAAATGGTATTCAGCAATCAAAGTTGTCTTTGTCTTCACACTGCTGTGTGTGTGTGTTCATCTTTTATAGGGAAAGGGGTGGGGACCTATGCAAGGGTCAGTTGCTATGCCATTGCCGTGCAGATTAAGGGTTACAATAGTACATGTTGCAGAACAGAGTGGGTCAGTTGCCGGTTCTTCTTGGTGAAACAGGAACTGTGCACTGCTCTTCTGAGAAACAGGAACTGTGCAGGTTTGATAGTGACAGGAAACGTCTGGGTGCGATGGGTACAAAGGTCTAGCAAGGGACAGAGGTCTAGCAAGGGACATGTACTGAATACACGTGTCATCATAGAAACTGTTGCATTTGGTTTTACCATATAAAGTAACATAAGAAATTGCCACTACAGGTGGCAGGAGATTTTGAGGGGTGGCATCCCCTGGCAGAAGTATATGCTGATTTAATCGCAGTCATATCAATCAATGTTAACTTGGAAAGCCACAATATTAATATTTTAACTCAATAACATAGGTGACATTATTATGGCACATCAGTAAAGCCTTACATATAAATATATCAGGTACCCCCGGACCCCCCTAGAAGATTCGACGTCCACCCCCGAATTAAAACATGTTCATACAATAATGAATACATTTGAAGCCTTTTTATATAAGCTGTCCACCATGTCAATACGTTTCTCTTTTTGTAGTGTATTGGTCTTTTGTAGAGGGCAGCAAATTGGTCAGAACCGGCCCTGGTGTCATCCCCACAGCACCCCCATTTGAAACATGTTCCAATCCCATGGCTACGTGTGTGATTGATTCAAAAATAAACTATTGTGTGTGTGTTTTATGGTAATTAGATATCATGTCAGCCAGTGCAACGGTTTGGCTCATTGATCAGTTTTGAGAATATTGGAGCCCACAAAGAAATTCAACAAGTGTGCTTTTATTTTGAAAGTTTGTTAGGAAGTAGTGTGTTGCGGTGTGTTGTGATTTAGCTGCCACCGTGTACCGTGTTGACATCAGAACAAAGGGCAAAAAATAGCAAAGACATTTTAAACACTGTTTTTTGAAAGCGAACTGCAATAAAAAAAATACTCCATCTCACGTAGGTGCAACAAGTGTGCCTTTATTTCGAAAGGGTGTTTGAGCGGAAGTAGTGTTTTCCGATGTGTTGTGATTTGCCACCGTGTAGCATGCTGACAGCAGTGGGGATGACACTGTGGAAAACACACACACACACACAAACAACACACACACACACACACACACACACACACACACACACCGCTGCTCTATAAAACCACTCACACACTCACAGTGGCAGCACGAGCAGTTTGAAACTTTCTACCTGAACGATGGGAGTCATCATCTCACACATCTTCTCCAGATTCACCTCCAAAACACCTGTCAGGATCTTAATGGGTGAGAATGTCATTTTTTATTTTGTTTATTATTGTCAATAGGCCTATAATTGTTATTATTATTATTATCATCGTTGTTGTTGTTATTCCGTTCTATTAAATTAAATGTAATGTGTTGATATTTTGCTCTCATAATAATAATAATTAAAATAAATAAAAGTAAAGTTAAATGAATTGCTCTTTTCTATGTTTATTCTTATCATTTAAGATTTTATTTTCATTACTTATTTTTCTTTATTTTAAAAACTTGTAGTTTTCAGCTCTCGTTTAGTATTTTTAATTGTGTCTGAGGTGATTTATACTTTTATTTTTTGTCAGAGTAAACAAAAAGTCTAGAAGAAGTACATACTAAGTAGTATTAATAGCAGTTGCTAGTGGATGAAGTAATGCCTTTACTTGAGTAAAATTATTAATAAATGACAGAAACATTTACTATTTTGTATGTGTGGAGGATGTTGAAGTTTGCTTTTACTTTATAGTAAGTAAAGGTTCTGAATACAGTTTTTATAACAATGTTTTGCCTTTTTTGTGTGTGTATGTGTGTGTGTGTGTGTGCGTGCGTGCGTGCGTGCATGTGTGCAGTGGGTCTGGATGCAGCAGGTAAAACCACTCTGCTGTACAGACTGAAGCTGGCCGAAGTCGTCACCACCATCCCGACTATAGGTCAGTGTTTACATGAAGTTACGCTTACATATATTACATATAACATAAAAACGATATCATAAATTGATTGTGTGTGTGTGTGTGTGTGTGTGTGTGTGTGTGTTTGTGTGTGTGTGTGCAGGTTTTAACGTGGAGACAGTGGAGTATAAGAACATCAGTTTCACAGTGTGGGATGTTGGTGGTCAGACTATCATCAGACCTCTGTGGAGACATTACTTCACCAACACACAGGTAATACCTACTACTAATACTATTGACTTTTTTAGATCTTTATTTATATATAAGTATGTTAAAGGTCCCATGTCATGGCCATTTCTACTGATCATATTTCCATTGTTGAGGTCTACTAGAATAGATTTACATTGTTCAATTTTCCAAACTCACATTGGTTTCTCATACAGCATCTCTGTATAGTATGTGTATTCACTCTCTGTCCTAAACGGCTTGTTGGAGCTCCTGCGCCCCCCCCCCCCCTCCCTATGAGCCCACTGTGCTCTGATGTGTGTTTATGTGTTACAATGGCGTTTGTTAGCAACCAGAAAATGACACCAGTAATGACAAACAGATGAGAATGCTGCGTGGGGTCTGGGTGCCGTGTTGGCGGGACGTTGCGGGGCTCGCTGCTCCGCCCTTTGAGGCTCGAGGAGCGGACAGTGTGAGCTGTATTACTGGTGTCGTTTCCTGGTTGCTGCGTGGGGTCTGCGAGACAGCGAGACAGCGCGGAGCTCAGCCTGAGCACACACTCACACACTCACAGCCAGGCTGTTCGCCACACACTCACAGCCTGAGAAAAGATAAGGCTGAGTGAGTTAGTGTGTGTGAGGAGCTCCACGGATTGGTCCATTTGGACATTGTTACGTCACTGTGACCAGGAAGAAAAACATGGAAAATGAGAAATCTCCAATGAGGCGTTCTGGGGCAGCATAGACAGGTCTTTTCTGTGTTAGAGTTTTACTCGCTACAGGGTGTACTTTGAGGGTTTGTGACTTTGCAGACCATTTACATGCATAAAAACCTTCATTACACACAAGGGGACGGGTAATAACCAGCAAAGCATGACATGGGACCTTTAAAGAAACAAAAAACAAGATAACCCAGCAAACAAAGGTGGCTTCATGTTACTGTATTGTGTATTTCAATGAATATATATTTTTTATTCCGTCTGTCTTCAGGGTCTGATATTTGTGGTGGATAGCAACGACCCAGAGAGGATTAAAGAAGCTGCTGATGAGCTGCACAGGATGGTACCCTGATCACTTTATTTATTTTTTAACACACAAGTTCAGTTTATGCCTGTATGATGTTAAATCTTTATTTTTTTAAATAAAATTATTGTATTTATTCTTAATTTAATTTGATCTTTAATTACAGATGTTGTATTTATTGATTTTTAAACTTTAAAGTTATTTCTTAATTTTTCACCTTCTATTCTAAAATGGAACTGTAACTAAATTCAATTTCCCCCAGCGGATCAATAAAGTATTTCTGATTCTGACTGTTATTAAACATAAGAGGAAGATGTTTCTGATTGGTTGTTTTATGGTTTGTGTTGCAGTTGGAGGAGGATGAGTTGAGGGGCGTAGCTGTACTGGTGTTCGCTAACAAACAGGATTTACCCCGAGCCATGTCTGTCAGTGACATCACCGAGGCTCTCCGCCTATCAGGAGTCTCTCAGCCGGTGAGTGTTACTTTACCTGTTGAAACATCAGATCTGATGCAGTGCGTCCCATTTAAAGATGCAAAAAGTAAATCATGGAAATTAATGATTGTACTTATAGCTATATAAACAATTATTTAACTTTTTCTCTTCCAGTTCCAAATTTGGTGAATTAAACGTAAAGTTAAAAAAGGGTTTTAACCTGAAAATAATTTCAAATATAAGTGAAATGTATGACTGTATGTCTGAAGTAAAAGAAAAAGTGTACTCAATACATTACACCGGGAGGATTTTCTTTCACAATCCGGGTCAATGATTGGCATCAACATTTATTTTAATGCTAAAAATGTTGTGCACTAAACAAGGAAAATGAATATGCACCACATGGCAAACATTAGAAAAGGTTTCACTCTGGTGGAAAATAGTCAAAAGTAAACATGTTCAAAGTAAAGACTCCAGAGGCCTGTACTACGAAGCCGGATTTTCGCTTAGCGAGCTAACTTCAGGGAAAACTCGGGGTTTCCGGTCCTACGACGCTGGTTCTCTTTTTAGCGGGCTAGATCACCATGGTAACTTATGCTGAACGGCTAACCTGCTCCGGAGCAGGTTAGGTTCCAGGCTAAGAGATCAACTCAGTGAAAGCACCGCCTGCTGAACAATCAGAGCTCAGTGTGCGGAGTTTAAAGCGATCAAGTCATATCACAGGATAAAGGAAATACAGAAAAACTGCCGTTGCAGGAAAGACGGCCGGCAAAAATCAACTGACTGTGTGAACGTGAAAATGAATAGAATATCACCTCCCATCTTCAGAGCAATCTGACTATTATAACATTAGCGTTAAGAAAGCTTACTTAAATATCTGCCACAACATAATTAACCGGATCAAAGTAACATTACGTACAGTCCGCGGCACTGTGAGTGCAGACGTCGATGTGTCCCATTATCATTCATATCACATCATAATGTATCATATATTTCCTTATCTGAGTCAGCTTCTTGAGCCGTATCTGGCCGTGCAACACTCACAGTGTCACATACTGTATGCATAAGTATTATTTTAAGCAACACATTAAGTTGACGAAAAACTCGAGTCAAATGTAATTAAAGTCAGATCCACTCGTGTCTTAGACGGGGCAGTGATATCATAAACCTGTTAAAGGGCCCATGTCATGGCCATTTCCACTGATCATAATTCCATTGTTGAGGTGTACTAAAATAGATTTATACTGTGCATTTTTCCAAACTCACATTGGTTTCGCATACAGCATCTCTGTAAAGTATGTACAGGACTGTCTCAGAAAATTAGAATATTGTGATAAAGTTCTTTATTTTCTGTAATGCAATTAAAAAAACAAAAATGTCATACATTCTGGATTCATTACAAATCAACTGAAATATTGCAAGCCTTTTATTATTTTAATATTGCTGATTATGGCATACAGCTTAAGAAAACTCAAAAATCCTATCTCAAAAAATTAGAATAGTTCCTCAGACCAAGTAAAAAAAAAAGATTTATAACAGCAAAACACAATCAAACATTTGAAAATGTCCATTAATGCACTCAGTACTTGGTTGGGAATCCTTTTGCACGGATTACTGCATCAATGCGGCGTGGCATGGAGGCAATCAGCCTGTGGCATTGCTGAGGTGTTATGGATGCCCAGGATGCTTCAATAGCGGCCTTTAGCTCATTAGCATTGTTGGGTCTGGTGTCTTTCAGCTTCTTCTTCACAATACCCCACATATTCTCTATGGGGTTCAGGTCAGGGGAATTTGCAGGCCAATCGAGGACAGTAATGCCATGGTCAGTACACCAGTTACTGGTGGTTTTGGCACTGTGGGCAGGTGCCAGATCATGCTGGAAAATGAATTCCTCATCTCCATAGAGCTTTTCAGCAGACGGAAGCATGTAGTGCTCTAAAATCTCTTGGTACACAGCTGCATTTACTCTGGGCTTGATGAAACACAGTGGACCAACACCAGCAGCTGACATGGCTCCCCAAACCATCGCTGACTGTGGGAACTTCACACTGGATTTCAAGCAACTTGGATTTTGCTCCTCTCCAGCCTTTCTCCAGACTCTGGCGCCTTGACTTCCAAATGAAATACAAAACTTGCTTTCGTCTGAAAAGAGGACTTTGGACCACTGTGCAACTGTCCAGTGCTTCTTTTCCTTAGCCCAAGTCAGACGCCTCTTCCGTTGTCTTGAGTTCAGAAGTGGCTTGACCATGGGAATACGGCTATTGTAGCCCATTTCCCGGACACGTCTGTGAACAGTGACTTTTGATACCTGGACTCCAGCTTCAGTCCACTGTCTTTGAAGCTCCCCCAAATTCTGGAAGCGACTCTTCTTCACAATGCTGTTAAGGCTGCGGTCATCTCTCTTGGTTGTGCAGCGTTTCCTGCCACATTTCCCCCTTCCAACAGACTTTTTGTGGATGTGCTTTGAAACTGCACTCTGTGAACAGCTTGCTCTTTGAGAAATTTCTTTTTGTGTCTTACCCTCCTGATGGAGGGTGTCAATGACGGTCCTCTGGACAGCAGTCAGATCAGCAGTCTTCCCCATACTTGTGATTTAGTTTACTGAACCAAGCTGAGTGTTTTTCAAGGCTCAGGAAACCCTTGCAGGTGTTTCGAGTTAATTAGACGATTCAAGTGATTCGTTGAACACCCTACTAGTATACTTTTTCATGATATTCTAATATTTAGAGATAGGATATTTGAGTTTTCTTAAGCTGTATGCCATAATCAGCAATATTAAAATAATAAAAGGCTTGCAATATTTCAGTTGATTTGTAATGAATCCAGAATGTATGACATTTTTGTTTTTTTAATTGCATTACAGAAAATAAAGAACTTTATCACAATATTCTAATTTTCTGAGACAGTCCTGTATATTCAGCAGTATTCACTCTCTCCACTAAACGGCTCGTTGCAGCTCTTGCCCCCCCTCCCTGTGAGCACAGTGTGCTCTGATTGGTCGGGACGTTGTGAATCGCGCTGAGCTCCGTGGAGGTGTGGTTTCCTTGTTTAGCGATACATAGCAAAACACAGCCAAACTCATCCTGAGCACACACAAACTCACAGCCGAAGTAAAAACAATAAGTGTGGCTTGATATTGAGTAAGAAAAAGGTTGATAAACGCTGTGAGAATGGGTCTGCAGAGAGAATTTCGCCGCGATCCCAACTGTCTGTTATCAGCCTGCAGCCAGGGATGAGAAATCAGCAGAGCTGCCTGCACTGAGTGTGTGTGTGAGGAAGTCCGTGGATTGGTAAAATTGGACCAATCAGCAGAGGCTTAACGTAACGGCTCCGCGGACGTAACGTAACGGCTCCACGGATTGGTCCATTTGGTTCCGGGTACGAGCTGACGTCAGCTCGTACCCGGAACCAAACGGACCCATCCGTGGAGCAAAGAAAGAAACTGAGAAATCTCCAACGAGGCGTTTTGGGGAGGAATTTTCTATGTTAGAGTTTTACTCGCTACAGGGTGTACTTTGAGGGTTTGTGACTCTGCAGACCGTTTACATGCATAAAAACCTACATAACACACAAGGTGACGGGTAATAACCGGAAAACCATGACATGGGACGCATTCAAACACTTTTTCTTTTACCAGCTGTATTCACCTTGCAGGTGCAGCTATGTGGCTTTTATCCTGGATAAAGTGGATGGATGGATGGATGTTTAAAGTTTAACTTCTAAATATGTCTAATATTATAGTTGACTTTTCATTCAGGAAGTATGACGCGCTGCGCTGTCAGTGCGCTTCTCCATGTTTGTGATTGGTAGAATGCTCCAAATACCACCCCTCTCATGGGACGCGCACCTAACTAGATAGGACACGGCTGGCTTGAGCGATCCACTTGATAACCCGTGTCGTAGGACCGCTTAGCGAGAGCGCGTATGTTTTGGATTAGGCCAACCGGCTAACTCAAACATATCCAGCAGGTTAGGTTGAACCGGCTTCGTAGTACAGGCCTCTGATGTAATGCCTGAGATATAAATATGTTATACTGTATGGCCATTGGGATTAATAAGTGTGGTTTTGATTTGTCCTTAATAGTCTAAATCAGGGGTCTCCAACCTTTCTCCATCTGAGAGCTACTTTGAAAAAATGAAAGTGGCCAAGAGCTACTTGCATCGCATCGCTTACATTTATTCATATAGCACTCATCAGTTGAATTAAGCTACTTTTGTACAAGTGTGAAATTGCAATACCTAAAGCTTATAAAAAATCTTAACTTCACATCGAGGTCCAATTTCATGTAGATTTCATGACATTCATGTCAGAAAAAGCTGCTTCACAAAGGTCTGTAGAGCCAAATAAAGCAGACATTTTCAGTGCTGCTTGGTGAATGTTCTTAGAGTTTTCGGGGTCTACAAGGCTCCAGAAATGTTTTGCTGAGACTGAAGCTGAACATGATTTTGGAGATTTATAACTTCCATCTCCACAGGATTGACACTGAACAGTGCAGCCATCTTTTTCTTCTTCTTCGTCTTGACATTAAATTATAAACCATAATAAATCAATTGTATAGGTCTAGCCTCCCTATATCTGTGTGTGAAATTGTTCCATCCTCAAAAACAAAAAACGAATGCTTCTGCAGTTTAGCTGCAGCTTCTAGCAACGGTCTTCTGTTAAAAAAAGGACACTGAATGTCCTGAATGTGGCATCACAAACATGACTTGAGTCTGAACACAGCAGACAACAGGAGTATAACAGCATTATAAAAACAAAAATAGTGCATGTGGGTGCACACTTACATTCTCTGTCTTACTGTTGCATAAATCCCATGAATGTATGAGATTAAGTTAGCTTCATCATATCTTAATCAGTCATTAAGTGAGTAATAACGTTTCTATCAGGTTACTATCAGCCTGTCACTCTTATTAGGGCCCGAGCACGGAGTGCTAGGACCCCAACGGTGTCCTAGCACGAAGTGCGAGGAAACCTATTGTTATTGGTGGAATTCTTCTTCTTCTTCTTATTATTATTATAGTGCTGGCGTTTCCTGTTTTTGAGGGCTTTAGGACGCTCACAAAGTTGTATAATTTTGCACGGACGCCAGGACCGGTGAAAAATTCAACATTCTGGAGTCAATGGGTTCAAATTGTCCAAGGTGCTCGCTAGCGCCACCTATGAAAAACCCATTTCGGAATAAATTTACAAAGTCGCACCGTAACTCCGAATGACCTGAAATTTTGCACACATATCCGGGTGGACCTGTTCTACAAATAATCCTCTTGGACCCCTAAGCTCCGCCTACTTTTATTTTTTTCTAATTAGCATAATGTTCAAAACAGTGAAATATTCACTTAAATTTCAATTTTCAGTTTTTGAACACCAAACTTCGTATACAGCATCGGCGGAGGGTCATACACATTAACGTAGAAAATGAGCATGTTAACACGATAAATATTGCCGCCATGAATCAAAACGTACTAGCAAAAATGCGGGGCTTAGAAATAAATGCTCATAACTCATCAACAATGTATCCATATATCACAGATTTTGGTGGATAGGTTCAGTCCGTCTTGGAGAATAGGCACACTAAAGCATTTTCATTTTGGACTATAGGGGGCGCCAAAAACACCACCAATTTATAACTCAAGAACGGATGGACGAATTTCTTTTTTTTTTCTTTACACATACTCTCGGGGTGACTACGAACTGAGATTTAAAGTGTCGCAACAAATGCAGAATGTGGGCGTGGCCTATACATTTTCTTTTAAATCGCGATAGCATAAAATCAGCTTCGGACGCAAAACTTGGTACACACGTCACAGCCCACGACTTTTTCGAGAATGTAAAAAAAAAACGTAATTTTTCAAAAAAACTGCTCACTAGCGCCCCCTATTGTGTGGTAGTCACATATAGTTTCTCAGAACTTCACGAATTTTGGCACAAAGATTCCTCATGGAATTACGGACATATTTCTAATTAGCTTCCATAAGCCCCGCCCCCGAGAAAGTCGGCCATTTTGAAAAATGTGCGTTTTTCATGCATTTTAAGCACATTCTTGCGAACTCCTCCTAGGGAAATGATCGGAAAAATTCCAGTCCAGGACAAGTTCAGCCCATATCCAATGTGATGCTAAATTGCGAAGGAATAGTCGATCGCTCAAACGAGGAGCTCGTAAGCGAACGGACAATTTCCCATTTTTGACCATTTACATGTCACAAATTACTCCAAACTACTCGCATATCGTTTTTCCGATATTCACGAAACGCTGTATACACATTGCTATTATGATTGCACACATATTTCGAATTACTTTTCATTAGCCCCGCCCCCCAGAAAGTCGGCCATTTTGAAAAATGTGCGTTTTTCATGCATTTTAAGCACAATTTTCATAATTCCTCATAGGGAAATGATCGGAAAAATTCCAATCTAGGACAACTTAAGCGCATATCCAATGTGATGCTACATTGCAAAGGAATAGTCATTTGCTCGAACGGGGAGCTCGTAAGCTAACGGAGAATGTACAATTTTTGACAAATACATTAATCCAAACTACTACATTTCCATTATGGAAACATTTACAAAGTCGCACCGTTAACTCCGAATGACCTGAAATTTTGCACACTTATTCGGGTGTACCTACTCTACATATTATCTCCATGAACCCCTAAGCTCCGCCTACTTCATTTTTTTTTAATTAGCATAATGTTAAAAACAGTAAAATATTACCTTAAATTTCCATTTTTTGTTTTTCAACGCCACACTTAGTATACAGCATCGGTGGAGGGTCAGACACATTACCGTAGAAAATGAGCATGTTCAGTCGATAAATATGGCCATCATTAATCTAAACCTGTTTGCAAAAAGTCGGGGCTTACAAAGAAATGCTCATAACTGGTTAGGGTTAGGGTTTAGGGTTAGGGTTAGCCCTAACCCCTAACCCACACACACCGCCTCTGCTGGCGGCAAATTAAATTACAACAGACACCTACTCACTGTACAACACACACATACAGCTCCTAAAGCATATCATGTATATCAGGCTACAGCCCTTGTATATTTTATTATGTGAACACTATATGGTTTCATGAATAATATCTACTCTTTACTTGTAGATATCTACTAAAGCATACAAATAAAGTGTGCAATGTAGGCCTGTTACATATGTTATTGCTGTTCTCACTGTAAACATCGCGTCTGAATGAAAGCAGTTGGATTAAAAAAAAATAGCCTAACATCCAGGCGAGATGTGATTAGTGAGTAAACAAACGGTAAAGGGCAGAAAGTCTGATGCACATTTGATCCTCTTAAATAACTTATAATCACAACGGGAACAGTTTGCAGAGCTTTGCTTCCTTGACATAAGTCCAGCCATGCGTCACGCCTCTTTTAAACATCACTGTTGGCTGAAATCGACTCCGGAGGATACATCAGTGTACCCTCGGTTATAGCTCCTCCAGAGACTCTCCTCTCTCCTCTCTCCTCTCTCCTCTCTCCTCTCTCCTCTAAATCAGTGTATCCTCGGTTACGGCTCCTCCAGACAGCCTCCTCGATAATCGATCCTCGACGAGCCTTTAGAGAAATTTGTTTTCCTTCGAGACGGCGCGCCGACATCCGTTTCCGGGTCGCTGCCGTTGGACCTGGGAGCCTGGGACGCGAAAATGAGACAAATGACAAACGGCTCATTTCGGAGGACTCGCGCGCGTCTGCTTGACGCCGGGACGACCGGGCCGCCCTCCCCGACAGGCGCACGGACGCGAGGGCCCGCTCATCACTGCGCACATCTGTGACCGCAGTTTTAATTAGTAGTTATTTTTCAGGAGGGGGCGGGGTTTGGAGGAACAGAGGAGACGGTGATCGCGGAAGCTTTCCTCCTGCCTTCACAAACTTTACACACGTATTTATCAACTGAAAATAGCAAGAGAACATTCATACTCTGCAATCCAAGACTTGATTAAATCCACCAAAAACCTGACATGACGATAACGAGTGTTTTTCAAAAACAGAAATCCCTGCTGTGTGTCTCTGAGCCGCAGCGACACGGACTGATTCAGAGCGGGTCATTCTGCTGTTGGTTCTGGACTGGTGTTGCTGGTGTTGGCGGATAAAGCAGACTGCTCCATGTGTGGTGTCTCTGTGCCGCTGTCACATCTGTTCCTTGATCTCTGCATCAAGGACCAATTTTAAATTCGTGTGACAGAAAAAATTCAAAAATAAAAAAACGTTATTGTCCAGCCGCGGCCGAAAAATCAAGAAGCAACGTTACTACGCTATAACGATAATCGAGCGGCGAGCTACTGAAAAGCTGCCCGCGAGCTACCGGTAGCTCGCGATCGACGTGTTGGAGACCCCTGGTCTAAATGAATATATTTGGGTAATGCAGTTTAATATAGACTTATTATTAGAGCTGATTGAGAATTGAAATTGAAAAGAAAATACAAAAATATCACCGGTGAGTTACAAGTGTCATAACATTTTTTTGTTGTGTTTTGCCGGCAGCGCAGGAAACAGCGATGGCGTTGAAGTGATTTTGTTCATGAAAATCTGATTTATATTAACCTGCAGCTTATTTCCGTGTGTGTGTGTGTGTGTGTGTGTGTGTGTGTGTGTGTGTGTGTGTGTGTTGTGTGTGTGTGTGTGTGTGTATGTGTGTGTGTGTGTGTGTGTAGTGGTCTGTGCAGGCGTCCTGTGCTGTCAGTGGGTCTGGTCTGGTGGAGGGTCTGGACTGGCTCTCAGACCAGATCCTGAAAAAGTAGACGCTGATGTGAACTCTCAAACAGGAAGTCTGGAATGAACTCGGACGAGGCAGAAAAATAAAGAATCCCTCACATAGCTTTTCAAAATCACCTATCTGAAACTTTTAAAGAGGCTCTATCATGCTATTTGGGGTTTTCCATTTCCTGTAGTGTGTAATAAAGGTTTTTGTGCATGTAAATGGTCTGCAAAGGCTCAAATCCCAAAGTTCCTGGGATTTTACTTCTGTAACATAGTGACATCACTACATAACACTCACGCTTCTATTGGCTAGCGCTCCAACACATTGTACGTGACAGGCTAATAGGTGGGACATTTCTAAGTGGTTGACCAATCACAACAGAGCCGGCCAGCTGACCAATCAGAGCAGACTGGGCTCTGGTTTCAGACAGAGGGTGAAAAGAGGTGCTGCAGCACAGGCAGTATGAGAAAAATAAAGAGCTTTTTGAACATTAAAGCACGGAGACATGTCACAGTAGAGACACTGAATACTGATATGAACCTGAAGATGACAGAATATGGCCCTTTAAAAGCAGTGCACATTTTCAATTGCAATATCTCAATCTGCTTTTACACTACAATGGAGTAAAAAGGTTATTATCTGTGCATGTTCAATCAACGTTGTTTTTTCTATCACAAAAGTTAACGCATAGTTTGTGGCGATGAAAATACATTTCGGACGTAAAAACCAATAAAGTAAAATAAAAAAGTGCAATTCAATAGTGCATGATACATAATAGTGCAAGTAAAAGACAGCAATTCCAAAAAATATATACATACAAATTGAATAAGATTGAACAATGTTAAATGAAATGCTCTTAAGTAGGATACATACTGTGTTTACTGTAGTATTATATACAAATGTAGATATGTGAAATGAAGATGTGTGTATTATAAAATGATTGTCCTGCATACTTAATCATTTTCCAAGGAAGGCGTTGACGTGTTATATTGTTGCTACTTGGATAATCAGCTCAGGAAGCCCTTTTCTATTTTCCACATGTTATGTTAGTAAATCTTATTGATAATGTATACTTGTATATTTTTAAATGGTGATGTTAATATTGATTCTATAATAAAGTTGTTCTTATGACAGATTGTCTGTTGTTTGATTTTAAATACAGACTGTATAGTAATCCTTTGAAAGGAATAGTTTTCATTTTAAATATGATATAACTAAATTCTCCCAATCCCATGAGATACATTAAGTTCATTGAATTCAGAAATTAGAGCATCCTATTTTTTTACCAGTTTTTTGTTTTGCAGCTTTATGTTCAGATTCACTAAGAAATTCCAGAAGTCAAATTTCATTATTTAACTTTCTCCTAAAAAATATGTTCTCATTCTTAAAGATAGCTGATAACTGCTAAAACATTTATCATTTTAATATTTATAAATGTATTATATAATATATATTTACATTGTATTATACAGTATTAATATTGTACATATGTAAAACATTTCCTTTGTATAAATAAAACCCAAAGGTTCGTTTGATGTGAAAAACCTCATCAGATGACACAGGCGGGTGGAGTTAGTGCTTTTATTTATCACTGAAAAGCCTTTTTTTTATTTTATTGTTCATTACACAGAACAATTTTCACTAAAACATATTTACAGTTTAACATCATCATCGTGTTTTCCCGCGTCAGCTCCACTTCAGCTCGAGTTCTTCACCAGGTAATTAGCAACAAAACACTCTGCCCAAAAGAAAAATCACTCAAATAAAAGAATCATCAGTAACCGTTTACTTAAGCTCCCCACAGGAAGCGGTGACCTCTAACTTTAACAACCATTTATTCTTCCTAAATGCTGATACATACAACATATCGCTGTGAATCATTCTGGATGAAAAGGCAGATTCATGAAAAAAAACCCTGTGAAAAACAGAAAAGGCCCCAAACAAATGACAAACATTTTGTAAAAGCACAGATAATGTGACGTCAGGAGAAACTGACTCAGCTCAGGAATTAGCAGAAAGTTTGGGTTTAAATGTTAGATTTCCTTCAAAGTTTCTGAATGGGTGAAATGTACCAGCTTATCAGAAGACAAACAAAAGGGACGAGACCTTTTAATAAAAACGTGTGCTTTCAGTTCCCAGATGCATCTTTAGGATAAAGAAAGAAGAGCGAGGCCTCTGCGGCTCTCCTGTGATATGGTCATTATTCATGAGCACTACCGTCATGCAACAAGTCATTTGGTTAGAGGCAGATCGGTTACTTCTGGAGTCAAAATCTTCATATAAAGTGTTGAATATCAGATTTCCTTTGCAGTCTCCTGTGCCTCCAGGCTCCAGTCCAACATGCTAATGCACATCCCATAAAACAGCATGAGATAAAAACATGACTAATGATATAGTTAGTTTTCTAGATTAACCACAAACCTAACCTGAAACACTGAAAAGGAGGAATTCAAACATAACACAGTTAATATTGACACTGAAGCCTGTTAAAAGGTGCTTTTTTTCTTATTTTCTCCCAAATAAAAAAGGGGTTTTGGCCAAAAACTTTCACTATGGATAAAGTCAAAGGAGCATTTGACCTACATTACTATGATAAAAGGAAAAACTGGTGCTGGAATTTGACTGGTTGATATTTAAAGAGATACTTTTGTCTTGAATAATTTGCACACAATTGCAAAAATAACTGCAAGCATGATCTGTGTTTCCATAGAGACCTGAAATGATGATTTCAAGATCAATGAACTCAAACATCAGGCACAAACTGGCCTGAAAGTGTTGGTATTTATTCTATAATTAACTTATGAACGCCAGTTTGTGTGTATGTTTTACTTTAAATACAGACTGAACTGTAACAATTGTTAATAATCCTTTCAACGGAATCATTTTAATTATCATTTACCCAGGCACTTCCAACCGGGATGAATACAAAAAAAAAAAAGGTTATATTTCGACAAAACAACATTGATGTGTTAAATATGAAATCTTCGAGACGCAACTTTAACCAAGATTTTTGTTTTGTATTAGCGTATTTTCCACCAAATTCAGGCCAATTTTGCAATAAAACCAACACATCGATGCTGAATGGATGATGATGTAGACCTCTGAATGTGTTTCTCTTTAAGAAAGGAGAAACATAAGCTTGGAAGGATGCTTCAAAACAAACAGGAAGGACTAAATAAGACTTCCTCTCACACTATTTCACCACTGAGGTGTTCGATGTCCTCAGAGAAACCTTGGATATCTGGCTTTTCTCTCTCACAGATCCCAATTCATTATTTCACACGCAAACCCCTTTGTCTTAGCTGTTAGCCCTTTCTTTCAAATAAAATAAAAATCAGAACCTGGCAGGTTAAATCTATATTTGCGTTTTTTTCTGGAAAGTGAAGCCAGTATAAAAAGCTGCGTTATTTACACAGAAGAATAAAACACATAAGTCTGTGACGAGACGTTTCCCCTCCACATCTTGTAGTGTGAGGGTGCGTTTAGTTTAGTCCAGCAGAGAGGGAGCGCTTGTTTTGCACTCCCAGGCAGCCTGGGAGGGCGGGTGGTGTTCCCCTCCTCTGATTCCTGAGCTGTTGCTTCGATATTACCACCTGGGAGTCAACTTAAAACCCGCTCCGTTAGCTCTCGTTAGGCTTCAGACTCCCCCTTCTTCTTCCCCTCCTCTCCGGCGTCGCTGTCCTCTGATTGGCTGTTGCTGAGCACGAGGAACTGCTCGTCAGCGGCGGGCGGGTTGCCGGGGCGACTCGAGGCGGCGATCAAACGGCTCTGCTCCTCCAATCCTGCAGGACAACAAACACAGCTCTCAGGTTAGAGATCATGACGATAGTGTTGTGAAAATACAATGCAATTACCGAGCTTACATTATTCATATTTTCTCCATCTTCCATAGAAAACAATTATTAGATCTGTCTATGAAACAATCTGCAGATTAAATGATGGTTAGTTCATTTGTGAAATAACCTGGAGAGGGATCACATATAAATGAAACATAACAATTTTTAAAAACATAAATATAGTATACTTTATAATATTGTGTTAAAATGTTAGATTCTTTTGAACGGATATCAGAGCAGAGGAAAGCATTTCAGAAGACTAAAGCTTTTTTCCTTCAGTTTCCAAAATGGAGAAAAGTCAACAAAACGGTAAAAGTGTGATTTGTGTTTGTGTTTATAAAATCATATCCACAAATTAAATATCTAACACTTTTGTGAAATGACATTAAAAAGTTCAAGCTTACATTATAGTAGATTCCCATAGGATTTTCCATACCAAAAAATTATCTGATTTATTTAGAAAATAACAGAATAATAATAACAAAAAAAGTTAATTTCATGTCAAATGTAGAGGGTATATCTATTTCTGCGCAGAAAAGGTGATCTCACGGGTTTTCCTATCCAGAATAACTTTTCAGTTTAGGCTACAGGTCACCTTCTCGATCTGCTTCTGTTTGCTGAGCTCTTCCTGCTGTTTCTCTTTGGCCTTGTCGGTCTCCTTCCTCGTCTCCACGGCCTTACGGTCCTGAACAACAAACACAGCGACTATTATTCCCCTCCACAACACCACCTGAAGACAGCAGCATCACAGTGCAGTGAGATAGATTATCTTCAGTGTATTGAAGTTTTAAAATCAGTCTCACCATCTCAGAGTGGAAGGCTATCTGTTTTGCCAAGCCAACGCTGTCGCAGATCTGAAAGAAATGAAGAAGAAAACGCGTCAGACAGACACAGTGTTGGACAATAACAGATGGATAGACAGACAGCGGACGACCTTCTCTCCGTCGTTGTTGGACTCGAAGATGTAGCAGACGGCTCGGCTGTCCCCCGGCTCGCCTGCAGGCTGCAGGACCAGACCAAACAGCCTCTTGTTGTCCTGATGGGACGAACACTGGAGCACTGTGCAGAGAGGGAACTGCAGCAGGAGAGAGGAGGAAGACAAATGAGTACACATCATTGGAAATAACAACGTTGTAACCTAAAACTATCTGAACAGAGGAACAGAGACCCTCTCACCCTGAGTCGAGTGACTTGAGTCTGAGGATCAATGAGTCTGAAACAAAAAACAAACACATGTTACTGCACAGAAAAAGTGTTTCTATGTAAGAAATGAGACACATTAGTCATAAATATCCTCTCTTCAGTAAGTAATGCTTCCATTGTCATTAGCACTTCTAAATGTTAGTATTCAGGAAAATAAAACATTTTGATGGAAACATCAGCAAAAGCATAAATGGTTCATAGAGAGAAAAGTCCACTCAGTGCAGACGCAGTTTATATGTTTTAAACATTAAATAAACAGATCTATTAATTTAGTCATCTTTTAATTAAATTATTTTATTTATTTATTTTTATTTTGATCGCACATTTTGAGTTCCACCAAAATAATTCGAATAATGTTCGTAAAATATATATTTGTTAGATGATGAACTGAAATATGTTACAATAAAAATATGGTGGCCATTTCTTTCTTTTTATGAACAACACAGAATGTAGTTCTTGTGTGAATGGGTGTTGCGACATGATTATTCATTCCCAATCTTTGTTTCTTTAAAGGTCCCATGTCCGGTTATTACCCGTCCCCTTGTGTGTTATGAAGGTTTTTCTGCATGTAAACGGTCTGCAAAGTCACAAACCCTCAAAGTACACCCTGTAGCGAGTACAACTCTAACACAGAAAAGACCTGTCTATGCTGCCCCAGAACGCCTCGTTGGAGATTTTATTTTTTCTTCCTGGTATCAAGTGACGTAACGACGACCAAATGGACCACCAAAGTGGAGCTCCTCTCACACACACACACTCTCAGCCTTATCTTTTCTCAGCCGCGAATCCGCGATACTCCGCGGAGTTTCGCCAGCACACTCAGCCTTATCTTTTCTCAGCCGCAGCTGCGTGGATCTCCACTCACAGTTCACTACACACACTCACGTGTGTGTGCTCAGGCTGAGTTCAGGCTGAGTTCCGCGATGTCTCGCTGTCTCGCCGACCCCATGCAGCAACCAGGAAACGACACCAGTAATACAGCTCACACTGTCCCCTCCTCACAGCAGCGAGCCCCGCAACGTCCCGCCAACACGGCACCCAGACCCCACGCAGCATTCTCATCTGTTTGTCATTACTGGTGTCATTTTCTGGTTGCTAACAAACGCCATTGTAACACATAAACACACATCAGAGCACAGTGGGCTCATAGGGAGAGGGGGGGGAAGGAGCTCCAACAAGCCGTTTAGCACAGAGAGTGAATACACATACTATACAGAGATGCTGTATGAGAAACCAATGTGAGTTTGGAACATTGCACAATATAAATCAATTCTAGTAGACCTCAACAATGGAATTATGATCAGTAGAAATGGCCATGACATGGGACCTTTAACACAAGTTAAGTAGTAAAGGGAAAAAGTAATTCCCTTTTTGGTAAAAATGTCAACATTTTGGAGTAGGCATATTGTGGCTGTAATGAACCCTGCAGCCTCTAGAGGGGGCTCCTTAGACTGAAAACCCTCAGCCACTAGAGCTCAGTCCTACTTGAGGCAGTCGCAGGTGACCAGCAGGTGGGACTCGGTCATCCTGAAGATGTTGTGGATGGCTCTCGCTGCCAGGATCTGCCTCATGGTCTCTGAGATGATGTCCACTGACTCGGGGGTCTTCACCTCCATGGAGCCCAGGAAGCGAACGATGAAGAGCTGGTGGAGGATCGAGTCTGGACAGCAGACAATAAGACTTCCATCACACACCAATCAATTTCACTGAAAAAACTCAAGGAAGTGAGCTGCTTTTATCCAAAGTTAACCAGACAAACATGTACTTAAATAACCAAGTTGTCCTTATCTGAAGCATTTGTTTTATAAAACTAAAACATTGTGTTACAACAAAACGTTTCACTTTAGACCAAGATTATTATCGAGAATGGCCAATGGTGCCCTTTGAGGCCTACAAGGGAATAAAACCCTCTTCAACCACAAATCTTAGTTAAATTAGATGTTCTTTGCCCCTGGTCCACAAGGGGCAGTAGTGAGCCAATACAAGTGTCTCACAAGTATAGCAGAGAAGACAACACTTTCTAACTTGCTTAAAAATGTACCAATAGATACAAAATAGAGGAAAAATGTTTTGTTTTTTTATTTGAAAAGTATGAAGTATAGACCGATGTTACCTTCATTGTCCTCTGAAGCGCTGTCCCCCGACTCTCCAAACGGGTTACTCCTCCTGTGGACAAACACACAAAATCAAACACAACCCTTTTTTTGATCGATCTGGTGCTGAGCAGAATTTATAAGTTGATGTCCCATACCTGCCGGACTGTGCTGCCGTCTTGCTCTGTCCTGAGTTCTCCTCGGTGACGGGGGATATGATGTCAAACTGGATTGGTGTTTCCGGGGCGACCAGGGCGTCCAATGAGAGCACAGAGAGGGCCGGCGACAGCTCGGAGCCGACAGAGCTGATGCTGCTAGCTCGGCCCGCACGCCCTTTACTGGAATAATGACCAAGAGAGATTAATGAAGTTATTGGTGGAGGTCCAGAGGTCCTACCACACTACTTTATGATTTTGGAAGGTTAAATGTTATCACCAGAAATAAAAAGCTAACCTTAGGTGATAAACTAACTACAGCAAGGTTGCATGACTTCATATCACCACCGCTTAGCTAAAGATGAGCAGTCTCATTTAGACAGTTCTTAGCAACCGCCGTTTTTAGGACAAATGTATTTTATGTCATAGAAACATTTGTATTGGTAAAAGTGTATTAACAACAGACATTATTTCAGGCGTTTAACCAAAAACAGATTAAAAAAACCATTGACTTTGAGACCTGATAAAGGAAAATGCTAACAAAAAACTAACTCCAAGTTTTAGCACTAATTTGTGCTGCACTCTATATCTGGAAGCGAACAGGTTCTGAGGTTGTTGATCAAACATTGTAGTTTTTGTAGGCATATGTGTTGACACTGGGGGCCTTTCTACATCATGTCAGACACACACACACACACACCTGCTGGGTCTCATGCTCTCGTGCCTCTGCTGGAAGGACGGCGACGGCGTCACAGCTTCAAGAGCTGATTGGTTCACTCTGGCCGCAAGCTCCTGCCAATGGGAAGAAAGAACAGTCAGCATCAAGCATCAGGAACATATATTTTATGTTATTTTCACTTTCTATGTATTTATATTTTAAGTAATTATGTTGTCACAGTCCATACAACTAAATAAAATAAAGTTATACATCTAATAAAATGTAATAAAAATGAACAAATTATCAATCATCTATAAATGTGAATTTATATTTTGGTACTAGCTGCCAAAGTCTCCACCATGATCTGTGACTAGGTAAATGAGAGTAAATGAGGGACACACAGACCTCTGCGTTCTCACTCAGGTAGATCCTTTTGGAGATGTTGTTGATGGTGGAGATCCACTGCAGGGGGAAGCAGCAGGGAGACGAAGTGAGTACAAAAACAGTCAACACAGAACAGGTCACATGACAGAAAAACATTTTACCTCATCGCAGTCCCTCCTGCTCTCCGACTGCAGCGTCACCACCCTGACAGAACGGAGAAATCAGTTGAATACAGTGGCATTTATTCATGGTGGAGAAATGGAAGAAAAGGGAGCCCTCTCACTTCTTGCCATCAAAGGAAGTGACCTGGAAGCAGAAGCGGCGGTCGTCGCAGTCCACCGCCATGACGGAGCAGTTGTCCAGGTCGGTGACGAGCCCCCCCGCCACCTCGCCGCGGCCCTGCTGCATCAGGTTACCGCCCTGCGTGAAGAAGTACTGACGCTCCCAGGACGACGACACCAGCCCCGTCTTACTGAGAGACACACACAGAAGAGCTGGTTTAAACCACAAACTACAAATTAGATGTAAAGATCGTCATTTCTTTTAGCTCCACAAAAGCACACTACGCAAACATGACAGAGGAACGTAACAGGTCAAACACTTTATGAAAACCAGTGAAGTATAAGTGCTTAAATAGAACAAAAGGATAGCACAACACAGGGATCGTACAGCTTTTTAAGAGTGTCAAGCACTTTCATGGTAACCAAATCAAATATGTACAGACTCTTGAACCTTTTTCATTACATCTAAATATTTACAGTAAATACAACTGAGAAAATAAATGCTAAAATAATTCCCTCAAAGCCACACCAATAATGTGTATAGACAGGTGTTTAAATTAAATGTGTAAAAACATAATTTTTATTGGGATTCAAAAACCTTAGACAACATTTGAAAATGGACAAGATGTAATGCTATTCGGCAATGATTTCCCACTTATAGGGATTTCCCACTTGATATTATGTTGTATAATTGTACAACGGACATCATATTATAAATAGTGTACTTCTTTATTTTAATTTGATTTTCTCTTACTTTTGATACAGTTATTAACATTATTATTGTTTATTTATTTTTCTGTCTCACATTTTTTGTCATATTGATTTTATTTACGTTAAAATGTTACTGTTTAAATAATTGATTATTTTTTATTTCTAAATCGTACAATATAACTATTGTAGTAATGGGTCTCTGTTGGAGCCAAAGCTTGGGGCGTAGGGGTGTACGGTGTCTATCCCACTGTATCTAGGATTTATTGCATTTTATATGACTTTAAATACCAATAACAAGACCTTGAAAAAAAGATGTCCAGATGTTGTTAACACTGATTCAACTTATTGACAAAAGACAGAAAATAAATTGTAAAAGATTATCCTTTAGCAGTTTTGTGTTTCATGAAATGTTTCCACAAGGATTATTTACATTTTCTGTAAATAAAAACATATGAAATGAAAATGATTTCAAAGATCAGATTATAATTATTCACAGAGGAGCTTTGATCAGAAAATGTAATGAAAAGAAAATTATATATATATATGCATTTGTCCTACTTGCGGATGTGCAGGTAGCCCTGTTTCCTGGTCAGGTTCCTGCAGACAGGTGAGTGGGCGGGGTCAGGGTCACATGGTACGTACAGAGGGTCACATGATCGCTCCATCTCCTGGATCGTCTCATGCATCTGCCCGACCTCCGTCTCCATCTCCCGACGCACACTGCAAACACACACACATACAATTAAGTCACATGTTCACACTTATTTTTAACATCTTATCAGTACATTTCATTTAGCCGATGCTTTTATACAAAGCGACTTACAACAAGTGCATCAACCACTAAGCTTCTTATTCAGAACAGCAAGAATCCTGCAAGTTTCTTACTTCTGGACGCTGGTTCCTATTGTTCCCAGGAAGTCCTCCCACTGCTGGGTGAGATTTTCTGAACCCAGCTTAAAGAAACTGATCTGGACCGGGGGAAAAAAACAGTCAAAGATAAATCGGCAGGTTTGTTAACAGCTCTTAAAACATCTGAACAACATCAATTTGACACTTAGCCGGTTCATTTGAACACTTCAGCCTCATTTTGGAACAAAGACCAAAAATGTTGCCTCAGAGCTGTCAACCTTTGTTTGGATATATATCCAAACACACACAGTGTATGTGGAATGCATCATTCATTTGTTGTGTTTTGATCAAGCGATGTATCATGTGATGATCATGAGTTGTTTTTTGCTCAATCAAACATTTTCACTGTGTGTGTTGTAGGACCAAGGAATAGGTTTGGGTCTCTCTGTTAATGCAGGTAATTGTGGGCGTGTGTGTGGTGTGAAGGTGTGTGTGTACGTCACCAGTTCTTAAGGTGGAGTAATTAAATTCACCTGCTTAACGTACTTTTTTGCTACAGTATTACGACATTATCAAAGAACATCAGGGATGTTTTGTTTCTTTTCAATGTGCGACACAGCATGTGGTTGGTGTGTGTGTGTGTGTGTGTGTCTGTGTCTGTGTCTGTGTCTGTGTGTGTGTGTGTGTGTGTGTGTGTGTGTGTGTGTGTGTGTGTGTGGGTGTGTGTGTGTGTGTGTACCTGTGCCTGCATGTATCCCAGCAGCGGCTCCAGCAGCGCTGTCTTCTTCTTGTACTGCAGCGTGTTGAGCGAGCAGAAGTAGTGCATCATGGTCTGGTGCTGTTTCTTGCGGGAGGTGTAGACGTCCTCCACGACCTCCGCCCGCAGCTGAAACACACAGGACTTTCTTCTAAAACCAGTATCAAGGTTTTTATCATGAGAGATCTTATCCTATACTTCAGGTCAATATAGTGCTATTATGCAATTTCAATATATGCCCTTTTTGTGAGGCAGCTGCTGGTTTAGTTACTTTATAGAAAATAAAATCTACCTGCAGGAACTTAAACCCTTGCAGCAAATATAGAAGAGAGTTTTTACATCCTTGCAACTGCATGCCCAGTCAACTCTTGAACAAAAGACACTTGGGCAATGGTTTCTTTAAGATCTGCAAGTTGAGTTTTACAGAAATGAAAAAATATATATATATATATATATATAAGAATCTTTCTTTTTTTTTCTATTGCAAAATGTGTCTCTGCAATTGAATGGGTTTTTTTTACCAAAGTTTAAATTGAGCTTTTTTTATTGAAAGGAAAAGGAAGGAATATCCTCTAGAAATTAAAAACGTATAAACTCAGGACAACTATCTATATAGAGTCAAAGAGTCAGAGTTTTATTTGTATTTACCATCTTTTGAGTGAACTTCTGAGTCAATTATAAAATAAAGTAATATCTATTCAAAATAATGCTTATCTGAATATTCAATTAGTGACTGATAAACGTGATGTGAGGAGGGTTGCTTACCTTGTCGTTGTCTCTCTTCTTGGACAGACGGCTGAATCTGTTCATGGCTACATCATGATCTGCAGACAGAAACAGGAAGGGAAGACCTTTAAGTGGTACACATCTTTATCTTTTCACATTAACCAGTAAGTATATTTAAGATTTAGATCATTTGTCAGTTACAATCAAAAACAAGATGAATGTTCCTTTAAGCGTAGCTAAATGTAGAGAATGTGTGGAGCCAGAAGAGTCATACTGACAGAGAGATCATGTGCCCATCGAGTTCTTTTAGAGTACGTGTTACTTTGTTATTGTGATGGCAGAGATAGCGGCTGTGTCTTCTCCTAATATCTTCCTTCAAATCAAAATAGATTGCCCTCCACATAGACAAATCAAATATGTTCAAGAACAATGTTGTTTTAAGTAAATTGTGAAATTAAGATGCCAAATATGTCTATGTGAGATTTTGTAGGTTTTTCAGATTATATTAAACACAAAATAGGCAATTTACAAATTCTTAGCCTCCGTAGTTATCGAGAAATAATAACTACAAATAAATTGCATTAAAATGTCCTCTGGTCAGAAAGAAACAGAAAATATTAGCCAGACGTTATTTTTTTTAATAATGAACAAAAAATAATAATTGGTTCCTTACTGATCTACAAGCAGACATCGTGTATACATGTTTTAAATATGCGCATCACAGCTTAAAGCACTTACTGATATTTTCTTTTCTGTTTTTAGACCAATATTCATTAAGATAATCATTTTACTGAAAATCAGCAGGAGTGTTGCAAGAGTAGCTAAGAGTTATGTGGGGTTTAGGATGGTTTTTAATATACTGAATATTAACTGTAGCTTGGTGTAGAAGTATTTCTAACTTACCATCACTGGATATTTGGAAGACTTCCTTCAGAGTGAGGATCTCTGGAGAGAGACAAAAAGAAAATCATAAGCACCACTGAAGGAAAACTGTATATCTTAGACCTCACGGTGCTTCCAATTGTTTGGGAAAAAGTCATTTTGCATAAGACTTTTCACTTTTTAAACAACAGAATGCCAACAGGGCACAAAACCAGGCTTATACAAAAAGTGTGTTCCCAGATTCGTGAGGAAAAACTTTAAAAGGCAAACTAAATATTTTTCCTCTTACCTGTATCGTCATTTATCTTGATTGGTTTGTTTTGAGTTGCTGAGGGTTAGAGATGTTTGCTTTTTTGCTTATATAATGGAAATAAATGTAACTATATTGCTAACTCAGCTTGTCTATGTCAAAGTGCAAAAAATGGATTGGAAACTAAACAGCTACTATGTATCTTACCAAAAAGCATGACCTAAAATCTGAAAACAATTCACAGACCCTGTTGTGGGGAGTTGCAAGTAGGTACTTTTTTTCTTTCTACCTAACTACACCCACCCTCCGTGTTACCGCGCAGAAGGAATTTTACATCTACTCATGGACGAGAGGCACTTGCTTACTTATTGACGGGTGAGGTTTGGAGTGTTAAAATGTTTTTGTTGCTTTTCTGCCAGTCAGTTCTATCAAATATCAAGATAAGGTGGCTATCTCTACACTCAATACCTCCAACACTCGGAACCTAACAACAACAAAAACATCTAGATTGATCAATTGCATTACAGGTCATAGGAAAAAGAAAAAACAATTGTCTTCGGGGCAAAAAGTCCAGTTTCTAATGTGACAAATATGCTAAGAACAGTGGTCTCTCTCTGAGGTACTGCACGTGTTTCCTACCCTTCAGGTCTCTCTCTTTAAACTGAGTGATGGGAAACATCATGGCATCTGCAAGCTGGGTGGACAAGACAGCATGACAGGAACTCAACTACAGAGAGAAAGACAGAATGGAAATTGTCACATCCTGGTCAGTTAAATCTTCCAGTGTGGCAGCTGGTGAGTTTGTATTTTCTCACCTCATCGATGACTTTTGCAAACTGCTGCAGGGTGGAGCTCATCACCTCGTCATCGCCCCCTAGAGGAAAACGCTGCAGACGACAGCAACAACATGGAGGAATGGATTAGATTGATTTCAGTGAGGAGAAATGCGTCCCTGCTGAAGCAAACCAGCATGCAACGCACAGCAGAGGAAACTGGGGATTTCTCGTCACAGAACAAGTGATGGTTAAATGTTGGCCTGAAGTTGTCTCTAGGGAAAAGGTCGTCAAAACAATAACAAAGTCTAGTGTCATAGGACAGGTGTCTATTTTTCATGGGGTCTTTGGTTGGTGGCGTGGCCTACCTGTTTGTCGTACTCTTTCAGCAGTCTAGAGGTCAGGTGTGTGGCAGCACTGAGCTCGTTCTGAAAGAGAAAACAGGACAGAGTCACAGCTGGAGACACACTTTCCCATCAGCTGCTCTATCAACGCTCCTGTAGGTTCTCACAAAAGTAGTGAACACACACACACACCTGTGAATCATGCCTGTGTGTGTGTGTGTGTGTGTGTGTGTGTGTGTGTTGTGTGTGTGTGTGTGTGTGTGTTGTGTGTGTGTGTGTGTGTGTGTGTGTACCTGTGCATCATAAATCCTCTGCATGGCCTGGTAGAGCTGACTGCAGTAGTTGGACATCGCTGCAGTGTCCTCCTCAAACACTCCCAGCAGGGACCGCGTCTACATACGAAACACAAAATAAAACTGATGAAAATAAAGTTAATGCTAATCATTTGACCAAGCCATAAGAATTCACCCGTTATGGTCTCAAATGATCCTTTGTGTATCTGCCAAAATAACTAAACCCACACATATCTATGTAAATCAACACCGATGACCTACATACAGCACACTAACATTTCCAGGGTGTGTCTCAAATGCAGTTTTAGCTTGCCAGCACACTCATCTGTACTTACTGTTAGAAATAGTAAGTACGGCAAGAGATTTTTAAACTTAAAGATGGAAAGATTGTGTTTACTTAAGCAAGAGAAGAGAACTACCTTAATAATATAAATATTTATATATATTATTCAGTTATATAGAACCCTTTAAAACAGGGTTACAATGTGTTCACAAACACAAAAATCATAAAAAAATAATAAACCAATTCCTTACACAGCGATAACAAGAAACACATCCAACAACCCAAACAACGTTTTTTATTTAATTTTCAAATGTACTTTGTATCTCTTAATCTGGTTGAGATGTGATGAACAGATGTATACATATAAGTTAATTAAAATTGAGTTAACGTAATTATCAAGAGAGATAGTGGTGAGATGTGATTAAGTGTAATGTTTTAGCATATCATATATTAATCTGTATTTACTGATCAAACCTTTCAGGTGGATCAGAATCTGGACACACCCCCACTAGTTATGTCACAGCAGGTGTTTGCTCTGTATTTTCTGCAGGACACAACAGCATGATTTGGGGTGTTTAACCCAAATTAAAGCAGCTATAGCTTTATGCAGCTTGTGACTTTAATAACATAAAGCATCAGGATGACACAGCTGCTTTATATTAGCTGAGCAGTTACTATCAACGCAATGAAGGGAAACGCGAGCCAAGATGCTAAGGAAGTAGCCGCCTGCTACTTATAAATCCTACGAGTAATCTTAATGTAAAGCGAAATTACGTGTTGACATCTTTACGGAAACCACCACCAGCTGATCGGTGTAGCCGCCCGGGTCTGGTCCCGAAGCAACTCAGCAGTGTATCCGCCTGACAGCTCTGTCAGCGGGGCCGTTAGCAGTTAGCTTTCTGCCCGAACTTGGCATCTCTTTGCTGGTTTTGTTGGCAAACACTGAGCCTACAAAGACAGTTAGCCTAGCCGTTAGCATGCTAGCTGAAAGCCTCCAGAGAAGAGAGACGTTACCTGCGGGCTGTCCTCCAACGTCTCCTCTATCGGAAGCTTCTCTATCCCGGGCATGGCTGCGGCTGGCGCGGTAGTAATCGGTGCAGAACACGATACAAAAGACACAATAAATCAGTCCCGACAACTCCCACTCAAGATGTCTTGGCTGCACGAATTTACAACACCCCAAAACAGCTCATCCCCGTTTCTCAAGCCCCGCCCTCTGGATGGTTTTGATTGGATACGAAAAGATTCCACGATTTTGATTGGTATCTTGTTTAAAGGGGAAAATGCGCCATTTTGGCTCTGACCAGGATCGCCCTTTTACTATAACCGTGTACAACTAAGAGCCACAATGGCCGCCGTTGCTTAGTTTGTCATAATGTTTCTACACAATTTGGTTATTTAAGCTTTTAAAGTTACTAAAGCCTTTTTTTCCTCAAACTTTTTTTGTGGGATTGTATTACTTGCTATTATACATGTCAAGCAGAGTTATTTACTTTTTATTAACTACACATGTTCACACTTAAAGGATAATAGGGAAAAAAGCACAAAAAACAATACAATTATGAGGTCATGGAATGATGAGTCAATCAAAACAAATGTGCCTAATTTAACCCTAGCGTATTAGCCTTTTTTTTGATAAAAATGTTTTAAAAAGCTTGAATTAGCTATATACAACACAACCAATTGCTAACATTATTTGATTTGGAAGATAAATTATGCACTCTGGGTCCAATCTGTGAATAAAATGTTGATCAAACTGGTCTGGTTTGATTTTCAGCCTCAATATTACAACACTATCAAATGTATTTTAATATACATGTATTTATATAATTATTGTTTTTATATATTGTAGTACATGATTCTGATTATAAATATAGGTATAATACAAATAATAAATCTAATGTACAAATGAACAACACTGTAATGCAGATACATTTTTTTTATTTTTGTTAAATGTCATGGCTGAGGTTCAGAAGGATGCTCCTGGAGTTTCCTCCAAGTTGGGGAGCGTCAGAGGACCACGAGGGAACAAGTCCTCCGCCATGCTGTTAAGTCCTTGCAGAACACAGCAGCTCAGGCCGCTGCGGGGCGTCTCCACGAGAGAGACGTAATACCACATACCGGCTTCGTCGTCATAGCGGTTCACATCCAACATAGTGGAGGAGCCACTGTGTCCTCCCACCAAAAAGAGCTGGTCGTCCACCACCTCAATGTCAAAGTAGCTGCGGGGATAAAGCATAGATGGTGTGAAGTTCCAACTGTTGGTTTCAGGGTTGTAGGCCTCAACAGTGTGCAGGGAGAGATCCACGTTCATTGTTCCACCAACCTTGAAGAGAGAGTGTGGAATGGTCAGTGTTTAGATAATTTCATTCAGTAAATGTCTCCAGTACATGAACAAGTCTTTCATTCAAACCCTTACTAAAAGGTAGGGCTGGGAATATGAAAAATGTCAAATATCACAATATTTTTGAACAAAAAACATGATATCAATATTGTGATGATAGTGTAGTTTTGGTCGAGCTCATAGGACTGACAAGTAATGCGACGTATATCAATATTGTGATATGGGACTTAATGGCGTCTTTAATTTTGGATATTATATGTTAAGTGTTTGTCTTTTCCTCGATTAAAGGCTGCCTTTTAGTAAAGTCAGTCAATAAACCAACATAACTGATGATTATTTATAAAAAATGTAATATTCAAAATGTCACATTTTTTGCCTTACATCAGTTTCTCTGTGACACTCCGTAATAGTACATGCACATTGAGCCTTTGGTGCCACTCCTCTCCTAAAACTTCCCATTCAAAGTGCTACCCTTAAATGGTACATTTACATTAATAAGAAGTGGATTTATGACCACTCGATGTTGTACTGGTCCAACCAATTCAACAACACCAAAAATGTGTATTCAAAAATAATCTTTGGTAAATGTTTGCACATCTCTAGCGGTGCCACTCCAACAATCAAAGCATATTACTGCCTCACACTTACTGCATAGATGCGGTTTCTGTAGGCAGCGACCCCCAGGCCACTGCGGCTGGTCCTCATGGCAGAGATCAGGGTCCACTGGTTGAAATCTGGGTCGTAGCATTCAGCTGTGGAGAGGCTTCGATGCCCGTTATAACCCCCGCAAACATACACCTGCAGACAGGCTTGAGAATGTTACATTTAATATGTATTCCACTACAATTACAGTCAAAATGAACATGTAAGTAAAAAACGTTTACATTGCTATGGTCAGTAAAGACCATTAAGCCACTGCATGCAGAATGTTTACTTCTATTTTGATGGTATATGTTTTTCTTTGTAGAAAAAACTGTTTGGATGAGTGTTTGTTTATCAGGGTTTTAAAAAACTACTGTGCCTGATTTTGGTCAAACGTGTTGAAAGGGTGGGGCATGCACTAAGGAAGAACCCACTCAATTTGGGGTTGGAACCAAAACACAAAATAATATTTTTTCACTTTTATAAAGATTTGAGGCCCTTCTGGGAGATCTGCACTCTCCAAGTATCCAGACAGTTTCAACAAACTGACTTTATAAAGCAATATCTATCTGAATGCTGTTTACATAAGTCAACTTGTTAACGACTGGTCATACTAGACCAAGTAAGGCTACTTTTTTGCAGCAACAACTCTTGAGTGTATTGAACTAAACAAACATTCAACCGCTCCTGCAGTTTCCTACATCAATCTCTACGTACTAATCAGGGCACATCTACACATTTCAACCCACGTTTATAACATAAATAATTTGGCTAGCATGGACATTACTTCAGACTTAATAATGAAGTGAAAACAATGTGCAAATGAATTCTGATTATCAGGATTAATTGACAATGTACCTTGCAAGGTCATTGCTAGTTTCTGCTTCACCCACCTTGCCATTTAGAGTGGTGGCGCCGGCCCCACTCCTCCTTGAGTGCATCTGTGCCACCATGGTCCAGCGGTCATTCTCAGGCCTGTAGCACTCGACAGTGTTAAAGCAAGTCACTCCATTGTAGCCTCCAATGGCGTAAATGCACTCATTATGCACAACAACACAGACGTAGCCGCGGCAGAAGTTCAAGGGGGCCACCTGGTGCCACGTGCGAGTCACAAGGTCAAACTTTTGCACAGTATTCAGGTAAAGCTCAGTGTAGATGCCTCCGATTAAGTACACAACGTTGTTGAGGACTGCAGCACCATGGTAAGCACGACGGATCTGGCCAGCGCTGACAGTGACCCAGCAGTCAGCGCGGGCATCGTACGCCTCGAGGTCGGTGGCGTGCACACCGTCTCCTTCGCCTCCGGTGACCAGTAAGATGGTTGAGGGCAGGCGGGGTCGACTCAGCAGGTTTTTGTAGATGGATTTTGAGTATCTACTACTAAAATTCAGAGACACTTTCAGTGCCTCATCGAGGATGGGAAAACATTTGATGCTCTTCTTCACCACATCGTTGTCCATCACATTTTGGAGGTAATAAACGTTCATCAAGCCTAGCCGCACCTGGACACATAAGAGAACAACACTTAGAAACGTATAATGAGTACAAGAACATTTAAGTGTAACCTTTTTTTTACAAAAATAAATGGTTATAGAGTTTTCTTTATTTTATAGTTGAATACTTTTTTAATCTTTTATTATATTATGTATTATATTTTTGAAGTAAACTATTTAGAGAGAATGAACATTCTTTGTATTTCTTATTATAATATTAAGTTTATTAATATTAATATTGGTTTTTATTGTTTTAAATGCATATTCAAATGTATTTAATGCATTATGTTGATGGAATTAGTGTGTGTATAAGCGAGGGTGCAAGAGTGTTTTAAGGGGAAAAACAAACAAAAAACAACAAGAGAGAAGAATAAAAGAATGAATTAATAAAGACATTTAAACATTAAATAAATAAATGGATGAATAAACAAATAAATAAATAATAGAGTGCAGGAAAAATGGAGCTTCTAATAAATGCCTTGTTTTGTTTTTTTCCTTTACCAAATTGTGGGCTGGTTTTTGTAAAAATTAAACCCAATTGGTTTTGAAGAAATTAAACCCTTGCTGTGTCAATCTGAATACATCTAGGTTATTGTTTAGTTACCTTGGACAGCAGCTCAGAGATGTGACCTTTTCTCTGGTCTGGCTGGTAGTTAATCCAGCTGAGGATCGCCTCAAACACCGTGTACTCCTCGCTCACGTTGAGGTGGTCGCTCTCAATAATGGTGGACAGCTGCTGAATAGAGAGATTCACAAGCTCCTGGGAGACAGAAACTATCTCCTTAAAGCTGTGCAGGATGTAGAGGAAGACTTTTGTACTCTGCTCCGGCATGTAGTAGACACTCATCAGCTTCCAGATGCCGATGCAGTTCCTCGGGGACAGCTGGTCCTCCAGGAAGAACCAGCAGCTCTGAACCAACCCCGTCACCAAGAGCTGGTCTGCAGCTGCCAAAAGCTCCACCACGTTATCCTCCGTCACAGGAGCAGAGTTGGTGTAGGCATAGTTGATGATGAGGCTCATCATCTCAGACGACACCCCGGGGATGGTGTACTTCTGCTTTTTGATGGATGCCCAGGGTCCGGTAAGGAGAGCGCTGTGGGATCAGGGGATCAGGGTTTTAGAAAGGAAAATACGGAACAGTCTCATAATAAGTAGACCTTTGGGAAAAACCAGTCGCAGATCTGCTCTTCATAGATAAATGATTTATCTGGAGTTGATTATTGATCATCAACCCATGCGCTTCAACTGCAACTTGGCCAATAAAGTCTTATGATAGTTGCCATTTCTATATGTAGCACTTTAATAGGGTATGGCGGGGCCTATCTGAAGCTAATGTAGTCTCAGGATTCTTTCTATTCGGAGTTTGTATACTCGTGGTTGAGTGCACTTAGTGTAAGTCCCTTTGGATGACTATCAGCTTAATGAAAATGAATTATTTTTCAAAGCTAAAGAATTTTTAAGACAAATCATCAGCTCATGATGATCAGCTGTACGCGCACCGTACGATGAGTGGTAGTGACAATGCTTGTCAGCAGTAAAATAAATCTGGAGGCACTGCTTACTTTGCCTTTTCTATCTTCTGAAAGAGCAAATTTATTTAGCCCCACAGGCATCTAAATCATTCTAAATAAATATTTTTGTGGAGTAATCACAGTTTCTTTACCATGTGCAATCAGTGTAACAAGTAACAAAGCAAAACACATCTGCTCATTAAAAACAGGGACATAAAAGATGACAGTTCAGTACAAAATGGACTCTCTGACATTAGTTTCAAATGTATTGTTATCCCATACTACACTGAGAAAACTCAAACGTTGACTTTAATTAAATGTATGATGTCAACAATTATCACATAACTGTAATAGGTTAGTTAAAAGCAATAATATTAAGTTTAAATAAAAAATATTAGGTTCAAATTGACTAAAGTCAATGTTTCAGTTTTTTTTTCAATGTAGTACTGAGACAACAAAATGCAGTTTAGCATCTACGTGCAAAAAGCAGTAAAAAGTGCAAGGTAATACTTTTTATTTGATTGTTTATTTCTTAATGGAGCACAAATCAATGCCCCACACCTCAGGATTTATAGCTTAGGCTGATTTGCAACGCTGGTCCCATGGGCCTTTAAGCCAGATAAAACTCAACAACAATTACACAAGATAATACATAACAAAAACACAACTATAGGTCGGTACATTATAACACAACATTCAACAAAAATAAAGAGAAAACAATGCATGACGCAAATTAATACAACAAAACACCAGATCATTCATGACAATATGACAGGTTCCTCTTTAAAAACGGTTTCAGTTTGAGTTTTAAATGGTACAAATTGAATAATCAGTAATATAGAGAACAAAAATACAATTATTATGAACATGATAAGATGTGTACAAAGGTGTACTATTTACAGTAGTGGCTGCTTCTTCAACACTTTTATATGTTCACTTGTGTTTATGGTGCTACTTTTTATTGTACCTAGTGTACTCATTTGATGTTTATACTGCTTGTGTCTTTATTTAATGTTTTAATCAAATCATTTTGTGTTTTGCCTTTTTGTTGCCTTTTGATTTTTAGATGTAGTACAAATAGTGTGATCATTTTGAGGGTTTTATCTTTTCACAGACTTGCTTAAAGTGTATGATTTTACAGCCTTTGCTCTTCTGAGATGAAGTACTCACCGAAAGTACGAGCTGCAGCTACAGAGGATGACCTTATGAGCGTCAATCTTGACTTTACCCACTTGTATTTCCAGGTCACAAAGTTCCCTCTTCACACGCATTTCAGTTAGGACTGCAGATGCCATGCCATGCATCCTTTTCTCCACCTGACTCCTGTGAGGGTTTAATGTGCTGGAAGCTTGTCCTGGTGTACTCATTTTTTTGGAAAACATTTGTGCTCTCTACTCTGTAGGTCCTCAGAAAGTTTGTCTGGATATTTGTATGTTCCTCATAGTAAGTAAAATGTCAAAACTCATACAAAATGTTTCACTATGACAACAAAGAGTTTGAAACTGATGGAACTGTCACTCTGGAAACCCCTCATGTGCATGATTCAAACTAACACATTTAAAAGAGATGCAAAACAGGTGATAGATACAACATAATACATTATATTTCTTTAATAGTTCCACATTAAGGGATATTTTCAGTGTTTCAGCAGCAGAGGGACATTGCAACAACAAGAGGAAGTACACAAGTATTACAGATAAGTTAAAACACAAAACAAAACAAAGTATATTGGACAGAATTCAAATAAAATGTGATTTAAAATGTATTGCACAGGAAACGATAGATGATTGTTGATATTTTTCTTTGAATGAATGAATGAATTGTCAGTGAACTCATTACTGTGCTACATAGAAAAAAAGGAGGCTGGTCCTAATTAGCAAGATATTATACATACATATGCGCGGTACGGTAATAATAAGTATTACAACTAGTATTTGAGACATATTCTAGACTGCAGGTCTGTTAAATCAGTTTCTATTGGTGATGGTTTGTTCTAAAAAAAAATGGAAAATGGATGAAGATCATTGTCTCAATTGTGACCCTGTATGATTGTGCCTGTTCTTTAATAAAAAAACATTGAAAACAAAAGTCAGTTTTTATTGTCAAATGTCCTGAGGGGGATATTCATTTCCTATGTTGCTCTATCACTGCAGGAAAAGGGAGCACAGTTAGAGAAGAGTTGTTACTAACTTTTACCACAAGAGGGCGAGCAGTGCAGCTAGGAATACACATAAACACTGAATCCAAATGTGTCATAAATCTTGCAAACCAATGGCTGATTTCTCACATTGTTACTTTGTCATTACAATGCAACAAAAAAGATAAACACAAATTATTATAGCAATGTATTTGTACTTCTACTTTCGCATAATATCACAGTTGTAGGTCTTCGTGCTATTTGTTGACAAGAATTATGTTAAAGACACACTTTTATGTAAGTAATGTTTTTTTATGTACTAGCATGTGTATTTCCCTTATCTGTTAGTTTGCTTTTGATATGTGTCTGATAATGGTTAAAGATGTGAACAGTACAATGTTTGCTTATGAAACGGAAGTTCTCAAACACAAAGTAGGCCTACCTCATAATTGGTAAAGTGTACTAGGGTAAATGTGCTTCGTTACATTTAAACAGCCGGTTAAATCCAACTTTATCAACTCCTCCTAAATTAAAAGTAGCTCCTATATGCCAACTGCAACTTTAGAGTGATAAGCACATTAATATGGGCTCAGAACAGTTTCATAATACACACATGCACACAGAAGGATTCAAACTTGTATTTCATGATCCGCAAAAGGATTCACACTTGTATTTCCGGATCCACACTTGTGTTTTTCAATGCACACACAAATGTGATCCGTTTCATATACATGTAAATAAAATCCAAATACAGAAAAAAGTTTTAAATATGTATTTTTGATCCTCACATATTTGTTTTCCGTTTAAAACCCCTGAACCTGGGAGGCGTGTGGTGCAGTGGATAGAGCCTTGGTGTTGGGATCAGGGGGTCACAGGTTCAAACCCCACTGCAGTCAGCATGTCGTTGTGTCCCTGGGCAAGACACTTCACCCCAAATTGCTCCTGTGGGGATTGTCCACAGTATTGAGTATGTAAGTCGCTTTGGATAAAAGTGTCTAACAGGTAACATGTAATGTAATGTAATGAACCTGCAAACACAAACCGCTTTCTTTGCAAGGATCGCTGTGCATTCGTGTGTGGGTTTTTTGAGACTCCCCTGACGGTCACCCGATTCGTACTTGTAATTTGTTCTATCTATAGCCAATCAGATGTCTCCTCAATTCTAAGCCAATCACATGAGCGCGCCCCCACGAGGGCAGTGGCGGTTCTAGACCAATTTGACTGGGGGGGCCAGGCTGGGGCCAGTTATTTTTTGAGGGGGGCACAATAAATGCAGGATGAAAAAGACAAAGACAGTATGAAGTAATTGCGCATAAGAAAACAATGCAATATAGTTATTGGTATTTGTTTCATTACACATTATTATATGCTTACCTTTAACCTTTGTGTGCTGTTTGGGTCTGTGGGACCCGTTTTCAGTGTTTACTAAAATAAATTGTATGCAATTAAATTATTTGAACCTGCTGTATTTGGGGTTGGACCTCACATCCTCTAGGGGGGAAGATGTTTTTTTAAATGTTGAAGTTAAATGCATCAATCGGGTGCACTTTGAGCACAAAATGAATTTATGGATACAGCTCTCAACACTCAGATGAAAGGGAGCTGTATACTTTTCAATAATCCAAATATCTTTAGAATATGATCACAACCAATAACAAATCATTTAAACTTGTTTATTCTTATCTTATGTTACCTAGTTAGCATTCTATCTTTCTATTTATGCATATTTGACTAATCACTCCCCTTTTAAACTGTTTTTTTTTTTTTTACTGTCATAGTACACAATGGAATGATTCTTACTTAATTTGTTACAACTATATTAAATAGATAAAGGTGTGCTCGCTCACAGAGGCTGTGTGCTCCTCCGTGGCGATGACGGCTTGCTAAAAAAAAAAAAAAAAACATATTTGTAAAGTGGGGGCTATTGAGGGCTTGCGAGCTACCGGTAGCTCGCGATCGACGTGTTGGAGACCCCTGCTCTAATGGGTCCGACTACAATGACAAATATCGTTAGTTTCGCCTATTCCGTCAGCCAAGAAATCGTTTAATCATAAACTATTTCATTTTTTTTTTCATTTTCAGGGGGCCCACAGGGGGGTCTAAAGTCAGTGTTAGGGGGGCACTGGCCCCCCCTGCCCCCCCCTTAGAACCGCCCCTGCACGAGGGTATGATTTCTTGCGTTCATGACGTAGCGCTTCATGTAGTCATTTTGCGCTGTCCGGAACTGACAGGTCCATGGAGCCGGCCTGCAGGCGCTAATCTCAGGACACCTCCACTCTCAGTACATTGCCACTTTCCGAACAGGAAATGCACGTAAATACAAGCTTTTATATTATTAAGGTACAGCGCCACTTTCCGTGGGTGCTAGACAGTGAACTGTCAACGGGGGGAGCCTCGCTGCGGGAAAACGGTGGACCTCTGTCACCTGTCAAAGCAACTTCAGATGGCCAGTCCGCCCCTGCCGGTACCGAAGTGGGCCGATCGGAGTGGCCCAACCGGCCCACTTCGGTACGTCCCAATGGCCAGTCCGCCACTGCTTCGGCATACAGTATAAGTGTTGCACGGCCAGATACGGCTCGAGAAGCTGACTCAGATGAATGAGGCGAGTAAACACAGCTGACAGCCGGCATGAAACTCGAGCGATTATTCGCATCGCGTCCGGTGTGAACGCACCATTATTACAAGTATTATATCATTATATAATTACAAAATAAAATCGCCACTCTCAGTACAGCGCCACTTTCCGAACAGGTAATGCACGCAAATAAAAATATTGACCTTGATACCGTCCACATAGCAATAGTGAAATAATATAATCGAAAACATTAAGCCTCTTTGATTTAATAATCGGAGCTGAAACCTCTCTGCCATCTCATATAACAAACACTTCCTTATTTATCTTTGAATAATAATACCGTAAAAATAAAGACGACTATACTACGGTCCTTCGGTCCTGAGATTAGCGCCTGCAGGCCGGCTCCATGGACCTGTCAGCTCCGGAGAGCGCAAAATGCGTACATGAAGCGCTACGCCATGAATGCAAGAAATCATACCCTCGTGGGGGCGCGCTCATGTGATTGGCTTAGAATGAAGGAGACATCTGATTGGCTATAGATAGAACAAATTACAAGTACTAATCGGGTGACCGTCAGGGGAGTCTCAAAAAACCCACACACGAATGCACAGCGATCCGTGCACAGAAAGCGGTTTGTGTTTGCAGGTTCAGAGGTTTTAAACGGAAAACAAATATGTGAAGATCAAAAATACATATGTAAAACTTTTTTCTGTATTTGGATTTTATTTACATGTATATGAAACGGATCACATTTGTGTGTGCATTGAAAAACACAAGTGTGGATCCGGAAATACAAGTGTGAATCCTTTTGCGGATCATGAAATACAAGTTTGAATCCTTCTGTTCCCATACATTAATGGGTAAATAACTATAATCCAATGACAATATCTACAATGGGCCATTCTGCATATGGAGTACTTTTACTTTTGTTACTTTATACGGTGGCCCTGAAGTGCAAAACACAACAGCATTTCAGAAAACACAACAGCATTTCACAAAACGCCGCAGCATTTCAGAAAACACCACAGCATTTCAGAAAACACAACAGCATTTCAGAAAACACAACAGCATTTCACAAAACGCCGCAGCATTTCACAAAATGCCACAGCATTTCACAAAACGCCGCAGCATTTCACAAAACGCCGCAGCATTTCAGAAAACACCGCAGCATTTCAGAAAACACAACAGCATTTCACAAAACGCCGATGCATTTCACAAAACGCCGCAGCATTTCACAAAACGCCGCAGCAGCATTTCAGAAAACACCACAGCATTTCAGAAAACACCACAGCATTTCACATTGGACGGAAAGGGTATTCCTTTAGGGAGAACACTTCTTGTTTGTGATTGGACAGAGCCAGCCAGAGAAGCACTGCTGTGATTGGTTGTTTTTGCTGCCAGTCAAGAAATGACGCTTCGTGATTGGTCAGCACCCGACAGCGCAATATGTCCCAACACATCAGCCGTTAGCTGTTAGCACACACTCAGAGCTCACAGCTCCTCATATCTGTTCAGAAACTGGACAAAACACAGACTGTCTATGTCATGGCGAATACAGTCGCTGCTTTATTTATGTCTGTATGGCGTTGTTGTGAGTGTGGACGGAGCAGCTACAGGTTAGTTTAGCCTGATCGATCCGATTCCATTCAGAAAACACGCATTTTAAAAGCTTTTCGCCTGCCGTCTTGTCTGCACACTTGTCAAAGCATTAATTCATGGTTTTTACTAACCGGTATCAGTATGTAGTTACTTCGGCATCACTTTGAAACGTGTATTACAATTAAATCACGGTCAAATATGTTCATTTTGTTGTAGTTGGTATCTCCCATAGGATTTACATAGAGATACGCCCCGCCCCCTCTCCAGCGCGTCTTGTTTGAATGACAGGAGCAAACACAGCTGACAGCCGCGGTGAAACTCGAGCGATTAGAGCGATGCGAATATTGGGTAGTCTACCGTAGTATTTACATGGAGATAAGTCCCTTAAAAACCATGAATTAATAAAGCATTAATTCATGGTTTTTTCGCATCGCTCTAATCGCTCGAGTTTCACCGCGGCTGTCAGCTGTGTCATTCAAACAAGACGGCTGGAGAGGGGGCGGGGCGTATCTCCATGTAAATCCTATCGGAATCGGATCGATCAGGCTAAACTAACCTGTAGCTGCTCCGTCCACACTCACAACAACGTCATACAGACGTAAATAAAGCGGCGACTGTATTCGCCATGACATAGACAGTCTGTGTTTTGTACTTGTTTAACTTTTGTCCAGTTTCTGAACAGATATGAGGAGCTGTGAGCTCTGAGTGTGTGCTAACAGCTAACGGCTGATGTGTTGGGACATGTTGCGCTGTCGGGTGGTGACCAATCACGAAGCGTCATTTCTTGACTGGCAGCAAAAACAACCAATCACAGCAGTGCTTCTCTGGCTGGCTCTGTCCAATCACAAACAAGAAGTGTTCTCCCTAAAGGAATACCCTTTCCGTCCAATGTGAAATGCTGTGGTGTTTTCTGAAATGCTGTGGTGTTTTCTGAAATGCTGTGGCGTTTTCTGAAATGCTGTGGTGTTTTGTGAAATGCTGTGGCGTTTTGTGAAATGCTGTGGTGTTTTGTGAAATGCTGTGGTGTTTTCTGAAATGCTGTGGCGTTTTGTGAAATGCTGTGGTGTTTTGTGAAATGCTGTGGTGTTTTGTGAAATGCTGTTGTGTTTTGTGAATTGCTGTTGTGTTTTGTGAAATGCTGTTGTGTTTTGTGAATTGCTGTGTGTTTTGTGAAATGCTGTGTGTTTTGTGAAATGCTGTGGTGTTTTCTGAAATGCTGTTGTGTTTTGTGAATTGCTGTTGTGTTTTGTGAAATGCTGTTGTGTTTTGTGAAATGCTGTGTGTTTTGTGAAATGCTGTTGTGTTTTCTGAAATGCTGTGGTGTTTTCTGAAATGCTGCAGCGTTTTGTGAAATGCTGTGGTGTTTTGCACTTCAGGGCCACCGTACTTTTAGTATATTTTGATGCATATACTTTTGTAGTTAAGAAACATTTATAAATGCAGAACTCTCATAAGAGTATTTTTAAAGTGCAGTTATTTTTTTTAATTATTTGTTCTTACTAATATATTCAAGTGAAGTAGGATACAAGGAACTTCAATTAGGAATCAGGCTTGAGTAATTGTACTAAGTTACTTTCACCTGCAGGGTAAAACTAAAGCTGGTTCTCACAAAAGTAGTGAACACACCCACACACACACACACGCACACGCGCACACCCAAACAAACCTCCTTCTCTCTCCACTCTCTCAGAGTTGTTCAGACTTGAGGGAGGAATGGCGGCCCCTCGGAGTTTCTTCATCACTCTCTCGGGTTTATTTTTGTTTTTAAATGTCTCTTGTGGATCTACGACCTCCGGCGGCAGAAGAGCAAACCAGGAGCGATGCGGCTACAAGGTAAACACTTAAAAAATATACCTTTACCTGTTTGTTTAACCGCATTTAAGCTAGTTAAAGCTGCTGTTGCTGCGTCGTCTCAAGTGTCCAAAAAAGTTCACTTTTCGCAGATGTTTCCTTGTGTTTTCTGTCACATTTATGTAGAAGTAAAGACAGTTTTGCTATCTTAATAAGCAGATGACATTAACTTAAGTGTGAATACAGCTTTGTTCAAACAGTCTTTTATGCGCAGTGTTTTTGAAGACAGGTTGAGTTACGCTACCTTTACCTGTCGCAGCTCCGGTTCGGACCATTTTTACGGAACGTAACCAAACTCCAACTTTAAAAAGCGCCAATTTTAGGATAATTTGCTATACTGTAAACATGAAAACAAAACAAAAACACTTTGAACTATGTCTGAATAGCACTGGTGTCCTGTTAATTCGGCACAAATATAGTCTACTATAGAGGATTTAAATCCAAAGAAATCAACATTTTATATCTGGTCCTGCTTCCCTTCTATTCAATTCCAAAAAGACAGCAATGCGACTATGGTAAACTTTAGAGTGACTATGGTTTGTGTTTGAGTACTGGAGAGTGACTCCCAAAGCTCATGTTTATGTACTTTTATTGGATTTGGGAACAGACAATTTGAGTGAATTGTTAAAACTCTAATAACATGAACGTTTTAGCCTACTTTCTATTTACTTACAATAAATAAAGTAGATTGTAAGACCTGTGCCGTCTGCTTTAAACCAAACTCCTTTGAAGAAAATGCTAATTGGAGGAGTTTTCCTTCTTTTAAAGCATTTTTCTATTTTAAGTTTATTGTTGGTAGGATATTATACTATTGGTGTAATTGCATACATTTACTTACATTCTGCATATGTACAATTTACCAAAGAGCACATGTAACCCTAAATCCACCAATCTAAAGATTTTCTTTTGCAGGCTTAACAGACCAAGAGAATCAATGTTTAAAGTGCACCTATCATGCTATTTTTAGGCAATAGCATAGGTCTCAGATATATACAAATATATAAAAAACATGTCTATGAAGTGTTTTGCTCAAAATACCAAACAGATCACCCATTCTAGCTATGCCTCATATCCCTCTATTTCACTTCCTGTTTCAAAAGTGCTGATTTGGGGTACAAAGCGAAAAAAAATTGATTAAAAAAAAAAAGGAGGTGGCTGAGCTGATGCGGGACCCGGCAGCTACTGTCTAAACTAAATACTGCCGAGATGAAACGCCATATCATGGATTATCAAGGATTATTTCTGAAACATTATGGAGCTCAAAGGCTTTGTCTCTTGCCCGTTATACCACAGATGAGTTCCTTTTTATTTCCAGCTTCTTCACACTCGCTCTCCAGTACAGGTTAGCTCTGAGTGTTAGCGATGCTAATGTAAACACCGACCATATTATGTCCAAAACAGTCGGCATTGTTTCTGATAGCAACTTTCTGATAGTGCCGTGGGTCTACATTTCCGATATTACGTCATATCGGACTGGATCAGCTCCGTTGTACCCCCGTTTTTAGAGATTTGGGTATGGAGGAAAAGAGAGCAGGTTTTATTTTCTGACGCTGCTTGAGTTCCCTGACACACCGGGGACACATATTTATGTATAAAAGACATCAAAAAGTGCATTTTGCATGATAGGTCCCCTTTACAGCAGAAATGACAGTAAAAAGCTTCTACTTGGTGCTGAGTTATAGATATTTAAGAGGGATAAAACACAGGGCTTCCACCCTTCTTTGCATTTGAGTGTTGTGGTTGAGGGGAATACCAGGTAGTAAAATGCTGATTTCCTGCCTTTTGTGTGATCTGTTAAGAACATTTGATGTGGAAAACAGGAATCTGTGAAGTGAAGCCCCGCCTCCACCCTGCTCCGCTGCAGCTTTGTTTCTGCCCATGAATTATGAACCACTTTTTAGCCTGCACCATCATTACTACAGGGGTCTAATGTGTGCACTGTGTGAAAAAGGTTCAGGGTGTTCAAAAAAGTGCCATTAGTTAAGTTTTAATCAGATTTGAGTAACCAAAAAAAAAACAATTTTCTGGTATCAAAAATGTCTTAAGATACCTCAGAACTCGTCTTTCAATCTTTACTCTAATGCAAACCAATTTTTTTATACCTTTTTCTTAATAAGAACGGGTGTACAACGAGCGGATACAGATTTCCATCCGCTGTGACGTGTCCATCCACTGTGACGTCGGCGGACCCACAGAAAGTTGCTATCAGAAACAATGCCTGACGTGTTTTGGACGTAATCTCGTCTTCGTTTACATTAGCAAGCCTGGCTAACACTCAGAGCTAACCTGACACATTCATCATATGTGCACATGTGTTTAAAAAGCAGGAAATAAAAAAAGAACTCACCTTGTGATAAACCTGCAAGAGAAAAAGCATTTGAGCTCCATACTATTTCAGAAATAATCCTTGACGTGGTTTAAACAGGATGGCGTTTTATCACAGCAGAATTCAACTTTATCTCCGGTAGAATTCTGATCAGGCATTAGCTCCGCCTCCTTTTCTTTTCTTTTTTTTCAAGCTAAGGACCCAAGATCCGCGTTTCTCTAACAGGGCTTCAGAAGAGGGGTTTGAGCAGTATGAGGCATGGCTACAATGGGTGATCTGTTTGGTATTTTGAAAAAAAAACTTCACAGACATGTTTTGTATAGGTATGGCCCTACAATATATTTTTCAAATATAGCATAATAGGTCCACTTTAAATTACATTACATTTCCTTTAACTGATGCTTACATCCAGAGTGTTTTACAATAACTTCTTAAAGTTTAGTTCATAATTGTATGTATTTCACATGCACGTTTTCATTTTCCTGTCCATCATTATAAAAGTTAGAAAATCTGAATAGTTGGCAGTTAAGTTTTCGTGTCTACAGTGAAGCATTGTTAAAAAGACAAAGCTTTTAGAAAGTTATTTGACAATTTTTGAGATGTTTAAAAAGTGAGTGATGTGATTTCCTTCATGTTTCTTTTGTGGAAAGTATCTGATCTGTGTGAGTGTGTGTGTGTGTGTGAGAGAGCTCTACAGGATTTAATTTTCCTGTGTTGATAGATGACTCCTACCTACCTTTGATGCCTTGTGTTTGCGTATATTCCTGTGTGTGTGTATTATCCTGGTTTCCTCTCTCTGGCTTTGAAGTGTTTTCTACAGGAAGCTTCACACTGTTTACTCTGCTGAAACATTCTTTCCTGCAACCCCCCCCACACACACACACACACTCTCCTCCCCCCTCTCGCTCCTGCTTCCCTTCTCCTTTCAGAAACACACACACATCAAAGGCTGCAGGATGGGGGTGTGAGGACCTGCTATTCTACAGGTGTGAGGTTATTAGAGCTGTGTGTGTGTGTGTGTGTGTGTGTGTGTGTGTGTGTGTGTGTGTGTGTGTGTGTGTGTGTGTGTGTGTGTGTGTGTGTGTGTGTGTGTGGTGTGTGTGTGTGGTGTGTGTGTGTGTGTGTGTGTGTGTGTGTGTGTGTGTGTGTGTGTGTGTGTGTGTGTGTGTGTGTGTGTGTGTGTGTGTGTGTGTGTGTGTGTGTGTGTGTGTGTGTGTGTGTCCCATAAATACTCTGCTAGTTTTACATGTCAGCTTCCTTTGGAAAGGGTCCTGAGTATATAGACACAGTAGATTACATTGTCTTTATTCTCAAAGCAATTCATAATCTTTGTTTCCATACTGTATAATGCAGTACAAAGTGCACAAAATCTTTACTTCTTTCTTAATTTGAGGAACTATTATGAAATTCTACACATCCTCAGGATAAATATAGAACTTCTGATAAAACTTAACCATTCCAATAGAGAGGCGAAGTCCCTCCCTTTCCGGGGGACCTCCATGGGACCTTATTTCGGAAAAAGTATGTATTGAAGTCAATGGGGAGAGAAAGATTATCTTTCGATCCCGTTTGATTTGTGCCACGAATTACTCATATGATGTTTGTCAATTTAAAAGATAATTTTGCAAGTCAAAATAAAAAAAATGTGTCGTAAAACTGTGAAGTAACACTTTTTTTTGTGTGAAACCGCTCAATGAACTACATCTCCCGTCTCGCTCCACACACCAAGACGGCCGTCACGTTGGCACATTTCACTTCTTTCTTTCAGAATGAGGCGAAAAGTATTAAAAGAGGTGAAAATCACTACAAGTCTGGGCATGTTGAGAGCTGTACATACACAAAAGGGGAGTTAGTCGGTTCCGTAAGAGCCAGCATGCGGGACCGGGATTCTGGGATTTGTAGTCTTTCTAGTTGCGTATTTTTCGTAGTCTTATATTTCAACAGTTTTATGACAAACTGTGACTTTTTTGACTTGGAAATTATTTTTTAAGATTGACCAACATCATATGTGTAATTCGTGGCACAATTCAAACGGGATGGAAAGATAATCTTTCTCTCTCCATTGACTTCAATACATAATTTTTCCGAAATAAGGTCCCATGGGTCTGAAGTAGATGGGCGGGACTTCGCCTCTCTATAGGGAGGCTGTGGCGCAGTGGACTAGTGCGCTGGTGTTCGGATCAGGGGAGCACAGGTTCAAACTAGGGATGCTCCGATCGCCGGAATCAGTATCGGCCGATACCGATCGCCGATCCGATCGAGTGGGCGGGGCCTATGGGGATCTTCCATTTAAAGTGATGTTTAAAACTCAGTTAATGGGGCTCATTCACTGGCGCTTCCACAAACAACAACCAACATAATTATTACATTCAAATTAAGTACATTATTCAAGTTTACATTAACTTTGGATAAATAACACGGGAGAAATGAGCGGAAGCGCTCTCTTTTCCTCTCTCCCCCTCTCTCTCTCTCCTGACAGCCTGTCAGCATCTTACAGCATGCAGCTCACTGATCCAGTAATGAGTGACCCGACTGTGAAGAATAAATATATTTATAACTAGATATATAGATATTATAACTTTTAGCTTGTTCCAGAGGTAGATAAAATAGCTAAGTGTGTTAGGTTTAACTCTTAGTGTGTGTTTCGCTCCGCTAACCGGTCCGTCACAGCGGGTGGAGCTGCAGGATTTCTGCTTCACACACGTTGCATACCGCTATTTTATTGTCTTTTTCGGACAGCTTGAAAAACTGCCAGAGTGGTGAAGCCTTTTTGGCGAGCTTGTTTTGCCGCGTATTTTACGTCATCATTTTACGTCATGCGATCGTCTCTCGCGATCTGCCTTTTTAGAGAGCACCGATCGATCGGCAGAGAGTGAGTATCGGCCGATATCGATCGGCGGCCGATCGATCGGAGCATCCCTAGTTCAAACCCCACTGCAGTCAACATGTCGTTGTGTCCCTGCCTGGGCAAGACACTTCACCCCAAATTGCTCACAGTTTTGAGTATGTAAGTCGCTTTGGATAAAAGCGTCCAACAAGTAACATGTCATGTAATGTAATTCCCTCCTCGATTTAAAGGCCGGCTCTGTTGTGATCAGTCAACCTTTACGTCCCGTCCACATGGCGGCGTGCGTTGAAGATTCAACGCTTCTGCCCATTCACTTTGAATGGGGTGACGTCACGCTTTGCCGAACTGCTTTGTGGGAGCGTTGCTTCGCTTTGCTCGTGTTGCTCGCGTCAAAAGTTGAGCAATGTTCAACTTTTGAAGCTTCGGCGGAAGCGTCAGCCAATCAAATCATATGCCAGTACAAGCTCTAGCCAATCAAACTGCGTGCTTGTGTGTCCGGGGCGGGAGATTCATGTGATTGGTTGTTGGTCGAGTTTCAGACAAGCTCACCGGCAAGCTTCAACGCACGCCGCCGTGTAGACGCTGCGTTAGCCTATCACGTACAATGTGTTGAAGCACTAGCCAATACTAGTGCAAGTGTTATATAGTGATGTCACTATGAACCTGGAGTAAACAAAGGAGTCCAATGGAGGTGTTTGAGGCGGTGTTCACACAAGGCCGTAACAGAACCGCGGAAACGGACCCCACAAACGATAACGGGTCCCAAGGTGAATAGATCTGCAAACGGAACGCTCTGGGGGGGCCAAATGGCTCCGTGTGTACGTCCTATACGATCATTTCCTGATAACGATGAAGCCATAGCCCCACCTCTGCTGCTCACTGCTGTAGCATGGTCAGTAGCTACTGTCAGTAGCTACTGCTACTGCTAGTGCTACTGCTACTGACCATGCTACAGATGTTAGTGCAACATCTACAGCTCCTCTACCACAACTTTCAGCAACAAGTGGACATGGAGAATTACATGAACTACATGTTGCTAAATCTACCGCGGGGCATAAACAGAAGGGCAACCATGCTCGGGGGTCTTCTTCGCTGCTTTTGGTGTATTTTGTGGCAGAAGTACAGCGCCACTTAAAGGCCTGGCATATGTACTACAGCGTCTCCAGCACTTACGAGCGGTCTCGTGCCGAAGTACAGCGCCACTTACAGGCCCGGCATATGTACTACAGCGTTTCCAGTGGTCTCGTGTGAACGGACACGTTAAATGAGCTGAATGCGTGTGAACGGAAGACTTTTTTGATAACGAATTCGGTCCGTTTGCGCTCCCGTGTAAATGGCGTCTAAGGCAGAGGTGGGGGGAGTGTGTGGGAGAGAAACTCCCTCTGGAGGGAACACAGGGATTTTAGCCTTTGCAGACCATTTACATGCACAAAAACATATAACAGATTTCCGGAAAGGAAAAACCCCGAAAAGCTAAAAAGGCCTCTTTAATTTCATATTTATAGGGCTGTATTGATCTTCCTTTTAATCTTAACACAGGTGATGCATCACTGATCTTCGTACTGCACACACTCTTTTCTGTGTGTTTTTCTGGTGTGTGGAAACTCAGTAAAACCCAGAAGCTGATGTAGGAAACAGTCCCTGCATGTTTCATAAATCAGGTTTGGCTGCAGAGAGCAGGAATGAGGGATGATTTAGGACGATGTAAAGTCTCCCTGGTTAAACATCTGCTAAAAACATCACATGTGTCTCAGCGGAGGAAGACACGGTGAAATCATTCAACCTCTCCTTCATTCTCCCTTCTTTTCAAAGCACGTTTCTAAGTCACGTATCCCATCATTCTCTGGGGCTTCGGTGTGTTTTTGGCATCAGAGATCCGTACAAATCTTCACGGCTGGGTGGGCGTTCAATATGAAACACGTGTGCTTTTTTTCTTGTTTTCTAGTGACTAAAGGCAGGAGGAAATATTTCTTCATTGATCAACACGCTTTAGTGTAGTTTAAGGCTAAAGAATCAGATCAGAAAATACATTCAGGTATCACCTCCATGACGGATGTTTTATTTCATTGTGTTTGTAGTAAACATTTGGAGACTTTGTAGAGTTTTTATCTGCATACTTAAGCCAATATTGGTTCCTCCAAGGAATATTTTGCCCGAAAAATTAAGCATGGCATTTTCAATTCAGCTCAGATTTCTCTCACAATGCACAAAATTGGTGCATGAAAATGTGGTTTATTTGTAGAGATCAGCACATTATTTCGTTTGTTAAAATATCTTTATTTGACTGTTTTAAAATATTTTGCAAATTCTTACATTAACTTTTTATTTTTGTACAATTAGTCATTCTATTTATTATTATTTTTTTATAAAATGAGTCAACCGTCACCGTCCCCAATTTTTCCCAGAATAAGTCAAGTATTGTGATTATTATTAATCGCAAACACCGCTTTTAGTGCATATCTGTAAAAAGGCTAGTGGCAGTCACTCTCTCTGCACTGAGTTTGTATCTTCTCAAAGGAAGCCAGGGTTTGTTCCTGCTCCTGTCTTTGTAACGAGCGAGAGGTTTAAAGACAAACTGACACAGCAGGAGAGGAGCAACTCCTCCTGGGCGAGGAGGAGGAGGAGGAGGAGGAGTGATGAAGAAGAGGGGTGGGGGTCATTGAGGAGCAGTCATGCAGGAGGAGGAAGCTGCAGGTTTTGTTCCTGTGGTGGGAAATCTCTGGTTGGCTGCCCCTGAACACACACACACACACACACACACAACACACAGCTATTTCTCAGTGTTTGCTTTGATGCACCTCACTTTTTGTTTCCAGTGTTTTTCTTCCGTTTTTTTGTTCTCGAGCTGCAGAGCTGAGATTAGATGTGATTTATATATTTGTATTTGTAAGATCTCACAGGGAATTGATTCAAATGTGGTTCATTTTAAAGAAATGGTGATCTGAAGATTTTAGTGGTCAAGGGTCAATGTCACTGTGACCTTAGGAAACACATTTTTGGTAATAGTTCATGAACTTACATGCTAATTATGCAAATTTCACACAAATGCATAATAGTTCAAATTATGAATTGATGATATTTTGCAAAGAAATGGATGTTAACTGCGAGGCAATTCTATTTATTTTATTGTGTAGAAGAAGAAAAAGCAGTCACACTTTTTAAGAGCTTACTATGTGCAGTTTATTTTCTCAGGTTTGTTAGTTTTACATCCTCTCTTGCTCTGGTAAAAGAAACATATGCCTATCTGGTGCCAAATCATTATTAAACTACCAAATACCCGTTGACTGAAGCTGCCTTTTAAAACAAAAGCATAAACAACTAATTAACACAAAATAATGACACTGAATAATTATTAGAATACTCTATACTTGACAGCAATGAATAACATTCTTAACTACTAAATAATCCAAAACAATGCATAGCTCCAACATGTATATCACAATATAACTTCAACTGGACCTCATGCATCTGGTGTTGCTGGCTATTAACCCAGCCCCCCACCAAAATACACACACACACACACACACACACACACACACACACACACACACACACACACACACACACACACACACACACACACACACACAACACAAACAAACACTGATATCTCAGTGCAGCCATGCCGTCCCATATGGTAGTGTTTGTGTGTGAGGCAGGAAGACATTAATACAAACAGGGCTGAGTTTTATAGCCCAAAGGCTTTCTCATGGACTAGACTTTCATCGACTTTGCCCACGGGACGCCGTTAGTCTTCAAGATAAATACAGTTTCTGATTCTGATGCCAGGATCTGTCTTACTTTTGGTACTCTCAGAAACGAGTATCGGCAAATGTTTCAGTCGACTTTGTACAAAAGTATCTGTTCTCATGACATCCTTAGGTGCTGATAAAGTATACTGGCAGCTAAAGTGAACAGAATTGTGAATATTTTCGTGATCAGATACAATTTCAGTCTTTACCAACTATTTAAAAAGCTCAGTACCCAGCTCTAATGCTGGTTCCCCAAACAGCACCGTTGGAGCTGTTGTACCTCGGCTCTTGAGCAGTTTGTTGATTTAAAGGTCAGCCTGTGAGGTTGTCCTGTGGTCTCCGTCCCACATCTGGAACTGGTCTGCTCGCACAAAACAAAACGAGAGAGATGGAGAAGTCTGCTACGTGAACCTTGAAAGCTGTAATTGAAGGAGTTCCTGTTTAATCAGATCCCTCCATCTCTTCTTTCTCACTTCCTTCCTTCTCTGCTGGGCTTCTGATTACCTCTCCCATAATGCTTCACTCCCCCCAACCCCCTCTGAATCCTCCTTTTGCTGTATCTCCTTCCTTTTCCCTTGTTTCCTTGTGCTGCCTCGCTCTTTCCTTACCTCCAGCAATTTGATCCATTGATGTTCAACTAGCTTAGCCTGCAATTAGCTGTCTGATTACTGCAGGAAGTGTGTGTGTTTTGTGGCTGTGTGTGTGTGTGTTTGGGGATTCCCAAGGGAAAGTCTGCTTTCTTTAGGGTTCAAGTTTCCCTGTGTTTTTTAGATCTGTAGTTCTCTTCTGTTCTTTGTAGTCATTTTCAAAAGTGAAAAACGCTCAGCTGCAAGTTCTTTTTTGTTACTTGAAATTAATTGATATTTTCTCTTTCTTTTTCTTTTAGGACTTCTTTTTTAATTTGTCTACTGATGAGTCTGAGGGTATTCAGGCCTCAGGGCGTTGGTGTGTGTGTAATAATAATTATTACTAGTCAGAAACACCTGGCAACAGGAAGGGAGAAAATTGTCAGTTGTAAAGATGAAGGAGTCTGTGTCACGATACTAAAATTACGACTTCAAGACGTTTCCTAACAAAATATTCTCAAAACTGCTTCACACGTAGAAATAAAGAAATGTAATAATAGATTCAGAAAGAAAATTCAAGGCAGGATGATGATAATGTGAAAAGATGACATAAAAGAAAAAGCGGATTATTGTACCATAGTGTGTTCATGTATTTTCTTCAGTGTTGGAAGAAGTACTCCAATCATTTTCTTAATTAAAACTTTAAATTCTTTGTTCCAAAAGTACTCTTTTACAAGTAACCTTCCTGATTTAAAAGCAATACTTGAGTTAATGTACTTTTCAACACTGGTTTTAATATCCCACCAGGACTTTGTTCACAAGGATCTTAAGTCACTGGTTACTCCTCTCCCTCAGAGTCCTTCAATATGACGGTATATACAGCGCAACGCAGAATGCAGAGTGATGTGTTTTAAATGCAGAGCTAGACAAAGAAGAACTGCGGTTACATGAGTACCAGATATTTGTAAAGTAGTTTATTTTGACAGTGTTTGTTGATGTGTATAATGTATGGTTATTTTAAACCATACAGTACAATGACCTATCGTGATATTCATACATATGGTTACTATCCAAAGCGCGACAGTAGCTCCGTCTGGAGGGACTTTGCTTGGGACCAGAAGGACGCTGGTTCAAGTCCCAGAACAGACAAGAATGGATTATGGACTGGTACTTTGAGAGGTGCCTTTTTGCTTCCCAGAATGCCTTTGAACAAGGTTACAGACTTGAATGCAAAGACTTGATGTCACTGTATGTGCAAGTGTGTGCCAATTGAGATTTTGCATTTTCCAAATGACAGATATCGTGATAGAACATTCTGACCATATAGCCCACCATAGTATCCTAATCTTTCTGAAACCCTTCAGGTCTGTGCAGATCATTCTCGTCTCAGAGTCTTTACCATGACATGCTGCAGGAAAAAGTGGCACCAGAACTTTTTTGGTGGGGGGTTGTCCGGGAAGTGTTTCAGTGCAGCCAATCACTTTTTTTTTTGTGCGGTCAGAAAGCTTTCCTTGATTTTAATCAGCCCCCATTTCATGCTGCCAGCGGGATGTCTGCGCACACAGCAGCATGTAAACCCATGGAGGTCAAAGGTCAGCAGGGGAGGCAACACATGTAATGAATAAGAATGTGTGTGTGTGTGTGTGTGTGTGTGTGTGTGTGTGTGTGTGTGTGTGTGTGTGTGTGTGTGTGTGTGTGTGTGTGTGTGTGTGTGTGTGTGTGTGGTGTGTGTGTGTGTGTGGTGTGTGTGTGTGTGTGTGGGTGTGTGTGTGTGTGTGTGTGTGTGGTGTGTGTGTGTGTGTGTGTGTGTGTGTGTGTGTGTGTGTGTGTGTGTGTGTGTGTGTGTGTGTGTGTGTGTGTGTGTGTGTGTGTGTGTGTGTGTGTGTGTGTGTGTTACAGAAACTGGATGGGAGTTTTTCTAAGTTGTTGGAAAAGGGACACCATTAAAGTGTTGATGATTTCAAGTGGGATTTATATGTAAAAGGAAAATTATCTGACCAAATATTAGACTAAATTGATAAGTTTGTCTACTACCATTTTTAAAAAAAAAAAAAAAAATCACTTTCTATTTAAAAACCCTCTGTTCTTGTCAAACTGCATAATGTGCCTTCTGGAGCTGAGTCCATTTCTGTCAATGGAAAATGGTGTGTATTTCTATCTTAATAAAGGCCACTTTAAAGACATATTTTTTCCGATCCCCGCTTCTTCAAAAGGCTGTAGATGGTTACAATGTGGTCCCAGGGTCCATGTCAGTGCTTGTTTGAAGGTCCTGGGAATACATTCTGGCAATGCAGGGTCTTCACAAGTATATAATTACAAACGTGTGTGTGGATGGGTTGTTGGGGCATAGTGACTGCTAATTAGCATGGCACACTTTCTGTTACACGCACACACACACACGCACACGCACACGCACATACGCAGTGGGGAGTCTGTCTGATTGGTTTCAGGTGTGTGTCTATGTTTGTTGTGTGACCACAGACTGACACCTCTGTAACAAGGTGGAGAAAGAGTGTGTGTGTGTGTGTGTCAGGGCAACATGAAAACAAGGTCAAAGCTGTAAAACTTCATAAACATACCTCATGAGACTCCACATCTTTGTTGTTTGGAACCAGAAAAAAGCAGTCAATGTTCACACCTCCACGTATCTCACTCCTCATCGCGTGTCACTCTTATCTGCTCTCCTTTGTGTTTCATAAAGCTTATATGGGAAATACTTAATCCAGGGAATGTTTATGAAAGATTTCAAACAAGCAGCCACATGTTGTTGTTCCTCTGGTCCGTTAGATTATTAGATCAGACGAGGATCCTGCACTTGACCCACCTTGTTCTTGGCCTGGCAACCTTCAGGTTACCAGGCCAAGTCACCATGGACTGAGCTACTATTGGCCCAAAGAGAGGGGGAACCTAAAGTGTTAGCAACATGCCAAGAGGGCCGCAACTAAAGATTGTTTTCCTTACCAGAACTACCATTTGATACTGCAGAATTCTAAGTACAGGTACTAGTTTAAGTGTATGTAGTTACCGATCCCCACAATGACTATAATATATGTTCTCTTAAAATGACTACTTTTACCCTAAGTATAATATTGAATGGAGGACTCTTACTTCTGACAGTATTTAGCATTGAATCCATGTAGTACTGTTACTTTTTCTTAATGAAAAGAGCTTAGTAATTCTTCTTATTAGAATATCAGCTTGTGTGTATATATATATACATATTTTTCCTCCCTAATATTGGTATTGAAAAATCCAATATATATCCAATTCATCTTTTACTTTTTATTTATTGACTTGATTTATCCATACATGTCCTTTTTCTCATAAAACAAAACGTATATCTTTACAGGCAGTAAAACTAAAACAATAAAAAAACAATCTGCTTTATTGTGTGCCTTCAATCCGAAAGCAGTTATTTTCTTTGTTTGATGTGAATGGGGAAAAAAATGATGAAAATGATGGAGTAGCCTAAAAGAAAATGATTTAAAGTAGTCATTAACTGCAGGGAATGTTATTTGGGAATGTATTTTGAATGTCTGTCTTTCTCTCTCAACATTCCTTTAACAATCTGCGTTATTGAAAAAGTGTCTTTAATTGTATGCATGTCTCTCTTTCAGGTGCAGTCTGATGCTGATGGCGGTCCCAGGTTGGCCGTCACCCTCAGAGCTGACAGTGAGTTCCTCTTTAATTCTCTTCATCTGCACAATTACTAACAACGTAGCACCCTTATCTTTTGCTATCAAAAAATGACAAATAAAAACAGAGTTATCTTAATGCAGGAAGAGGGGATTGTCATGTCGGTCTAAAAAAAACCAAACAGGAAATATTAGCACTTCTGGTTTGCTCATCTCGAATCAACAGTTTTTTCTATGTGTTTTTGGTTCGATGTGTGAACTGAGGTCTGTGGTTAACGCAAGCCAAAGAGATCTTCACTTCTATGACATCAAATACTTCAATAAATACCCCACTCAAGAATGTCAGTATGTGTCTTCAAAACGGCGGTTGCTCTAAGTCACTGAATAAACTATGAAACACCATCAAGGCGAACATTAGCCGCGTTTAGTTTAACGGTGGTGACGTGAAGTCATGTGACTCTGCCGTAGTTTGTTTAGCCTAATGTTAGTTTTTACTTTCGGTGATTGCATTTATACTTCAATGTGATGTTAATATGTGGAGATTATCCTGCTGAACAATATGTGTAAGTATCATAAACATGTTGGCCACAGGTCTTACTTTTTGCAATGTTACAACATCGAATGAAAAGAACCATTGGCTTTTTGTCGGGCTGCCCTTGCTGACTTCCAGGTCGGCCTACATGCGACTAACATTGAGAACATCTCCTAGAACATCATCCAAATCGATGTGTAGTTTCTTCTCATCACACATTACAGCAGAGCCTTTTTTCATTTCCCATCATTAGTTAGCATGAAAACCTGAAGCCTCCTCACCCTCAGCGCTTCCACCTCCTCCTCCTTTACCTCCTCCTCCCCTTCCTCCTCCTCCTCCACCTCCCCTTCCTCCTCCTCCTCCTCCTTTACCTCCTCCTCCCCTTCCTCCTCCTCCTCCACCTCCCCTTCCTCCTCCTCCTCTTCCTCCTCTTTTGTTCTTTTCTCTCTAAAAGTCAAGTTCCTGAGCCGTAGCCGATCCCTGCCTCCTGCCTTTGTCTGTGACCGTGGGCGAGAAGCACTTTCAGATTACTGTGTGTGGAAAGTGTCTGGAAGGTTTGTGTGTTCTTGCAACAAACCCTTAATCAAACTGCAAGTAAACCATCAAAAGAAAATAATTAATGAAAACAGAGCAATATCATAAAACATAGTTTAGTAAGTAACATGGAAAAAAGTCTAATAATCAGGCTAGCTGTTTCCCTCTGTTCCCAGTCTTTATGCTAAGCTTAGCTAATTACTTTACTGTACAGAAATGACAGCGATTGAGCGGTATCGATCTTTTATTATCAAACTGTTAGCAAATAAGATTATTCCCCGAAATGCCGAAGTGCTCCTTTTTAAATACAACGTGACTATCCAGTCCTTTCTGCTGTTCCCACGTCTACTAATCTCAAGAAAAGCCATTCATTTTCATTCAATCTAATCGATATTAGGTCATCAGTAATGTGAAGGTCAGGGGTCAGAAGGTCATGTGACCTTTAAGATGACCAGGCAACCGGTCCTTAAAACCAGATTAGATCAAAAAGTGTTGAAGGCCACAAAGTAAAGCACTGGGGGGGGGGTGGGTGGGGGGGGGTGTGTGTGTGTGTGTTTGTGTGTGTGTGTGTCTTTCCTCTCAACTTCCAGGAAGTGACTGATAGAGGTGGTGAAATCAGCTAAATGACATGATTCTGTTAAAGATTGTATTTTTGTCTTATTTCTTCCTTAAGCTAAAGTGCACAACCGGATACACATTAAGGTGTTACATTAAGTCAGGTTTTACTATCAAGCAGCAACAACATTAAAATGTCAAACTGGCTCTTTTTCATTACATTAACAGCAGCTGAGTCTCAAGGGTAGTCTTGTAGTATTTAGAGTCCACACCACACCAAAAGCACATTACTCAGAAACTCACTTTTAAGGAGACAAGGAAAAGTAGATGAAAGTACATGAAGAAGAGCCACTATTCTAAATTCCTCTTCCTCCTTAAACTGGAAGTTATCATCTGTTTCTTCATCTCCTTTCAAAATAAACCTCTTAGTAGATGAGAAGCTTCTCCCCATCCTTCCATAGAGGTTGAATCTACTGCTTTATGGTGTGGTCACGATATGGAGGACATTTCTCTGTGCATTAAACCAGAATTAAAAAAGAAGGAAGAGGAGCATGATGGTGAAGACGAAGGCTTTTCTCCTCATCCATCACTTCTCCTTTGGCCCTCTATCCTCCTCCTCTTCTCCTTTGTATTATAAATACATTCTGAATTCAAAGAGACGGAAAAGAGGAAGATAAGATAAATAAGCTTTATGACGAAGGAGGAAGAGGAGCGACCAGCTGTGACCTTCTCCTTTAGCCCTGAACATGACCCTGCTTTGTAGAGGAGGAGAGGAAGAGGGCAGTGATTCGTATCGCATCCTAACCTCCTCCCTGTCATCTCCATCCTTTTTAAAGCTCCTCTTTCTCCTCCTCTTCCTCTCTGTCAATAGGTGGCTGGCAGGAGGAAAGAGAAGCAGTCAGTCGTGTCTGAGCTCACGCCTCTTTTCTTTCTTCATCCTAAATCCAGCCATTCTCCTCCGATCCCTCTCCGTTCATGGCTGGCTGCTCTTCCTCCTCCTCTTCCTCTGCTTCTTCGTCATTCATGAGATAAAACAAGAGACATGTTGGGAACAGGAGGAAGCGTACACACATACACATACAATTTTTAGTAAGAACATTTATCTGACATTCCCTGCAATCTCTACACTTAAATCCTCAATTAAAACAGCTCTTCCGCGCTGCATTCAGAATCAGGTTTATTGCCAGGTAGGTTCGCACATACTAGGAATTTGACTTGATGTCATGGTGCATCCATAAAATATAATAAACAAGAAATCTAATATAAAACACAAAATCTTTTACACCGTAATAAAATACAGTTAAATAGCAGTACAAATTAAATAAAGCAGTAATTTACATGGAAATAGAATGCTATGAATGAATTTTTGCATATAAACTATGAAATGTGAAATCAGAATATGTGCAGAAAGGAGTATGAACATTTTGTGCATTAATGTAATGCATATAGTCTATGATGTGGCAGAGGTAAAGTGTCAGTGGGGGGGCCGGGCCTTGTTTAAGAGGCCGGTAGCGGAGGGGAAGAAACTGTTCAGGTGGCGAGAGGTTTTGGTCCCGATGGAGCGCAGCCTCCTGCCAGAGGGGAGGGGGGTGAACAGTTTGTGTCCAGGGTGGGAGGGGTCGGCCACTATCTTCCCTGCCCGCCTCAGGGTCCTGGAGGCGTGCAGGTCGTGGAGGGATGGCAGATTGCAGCCGATCACCTTCTCTGCAGAGCGGATGACACGCTGCAGCCTGCCCTTATCCTTGGCTGTGGCTGCGGCGTACCAGATGGTGATGGAGGAGGTGAGGATGGACTCGATGATGGAGGTGTAGAAGTTCAACATCATCGTCTTTGGCAGGTTGAATTTCTTCAGCTGCCTCAGGAAGAACATCCTCTGCTGTGCTTTTTTGGTGAGGGAGCAGCTGTTCTGCTCCCATTTGAGGTCCTGGGCGATGATGGTGCCCAGGAAGTGGAAAGACTCCACAGCAGTTACTGGGGAGTCACACAGAGTGATGGGGGTGGGTGGAAGTCCACGACCATCTCCACTGTTTTTAGTGCTTTGAGCTCCAGGTGGTTTTCCCCACACCAGTTCACCAGATGGTCCATCTCCCACCTGAAGGCAGACTCGTCCCCACCAGAGATGAGTCCGATGAGGGTGGTGTCGTCTGCGAACTTCAGGAGCTTGACAGACTGGTGACTGGAGGTGCAGCTGTTGGTGTACAGGGAGAAGAGCAGAGGTGAAAGGACGCAGCCTTGAGGGGAACCGGTGCTGATGGTCCGGGGGTCAGAGACGTGTTTCCCCAGCCTCACGTGCTGCTTCCTGTCAGACAGGAAGTCTGTGATCCACCTGTAGGTGGAGTCGGGCACGTGCAGCTGGGAGAGCTTGTCCTGCAGCAGAGCCGGGATGATGGAGTTGAAGGCGGAGCTGAAGTCCACAAACAGGATCCTGGCGTAGGTAGTTTCCTGGTGTGTCCAGGTGCTGGAGGAGGAAGTGAAGGGCCATTTTGACAGCGTCGTCCACAGACCTGTTGGCTCTGTAGGCGAACTGCAGGGGGTCCAGGAGTGGGTCTGTGATGGATTTCAGGTGGGACAGGACAAGGCGCTCAAAAGACTTCATAACCACAGAGGTCAGGGCGACGGGTCTGTAGTCATTTAGTCCTGTGATCCTTGTTTTCTTGGGAACCGGGATGATTGTTGAGGTTTTGAAGCATGCTGGGACGTGGCATGTCTCCAGTTAGCTGTTAAAGATGTCAGTAAACACAGGAGACAGCTGATCAGCACAGAGCTTCAGGGTGGAGGGGGATACATTGTCAGGGCCAGCTGCTTTTCTGGTATTGAGTTTTCTGAATAGTCTGGAAAAAAAAAACAAAAAAAAAAACAGGACTAACAGAAGTTTCAGGGACTAACAGAAGTTTTACCGCTCTGTGCATCATTGTTTGTTTAGATAGTTTAACCTGAGAGGAGATACAGCAGGTTATGTACTTTTCTGGGTTAATTCACACTTCTAATTCACTACAAAAATAAAATGTTTCTAAATTGGGATTCTGATTCCTCAAGTAAAATAATAAAAGCAGAGGACGATGCTGATCTGTGCAACCGTTTAAGTATGTCGTCTTTTTTTTTCTGTCTCTCTCCCTTCAGATTGTTCAATAAACTACCCGTTGGGAAAACATGTTATCCACGAGGTCGCCAACGTTTCCTTCAGCCATCTGGCCTGCGAGGATCAGGCTGCTGTCATTGTCCACTGGTCTGCAAGTCCACTAGGTACCTGTCTGTCTGTCTGCCTGCCTGTCTGTCTGTGTGTCTGTCTGTCTGTCTGTCTGTCTGTCTGTCTGTCTGCCTGCCTGCCTGTCTGTGTGTGTGTGTGTCTGTCTGTCTGTCTGCCTGCCTGCCTGCCTGTCTGTGTGTGTGTCTGTCTGTCTGCCTGTCTGTGTGTCTGTCTGTCTGTGTGTCTGTCTGTCTGTCTGTCTGCCTGTCTGTGTGTCTGTCTGTCTGTGTCTGTCTGTCTGTCTGTCTGTCTACCTGTCTGTCTGATTACTTGTCTATGTGTTTACATGCTTCTCCAACTTTCCTTCTTCTCCAAAAACATAATGACATCACTATTTTACATTCGTGCTTCTATTGGCTAGCACTCCAACACATTGCACGTGAGAGGCTAAGAGGCGGGACATCTCAAAGCGGTTAACCAATCACAACAGAGCAGGCCAGCTAACCAATCAGAGCAGACTGAGCTCTGGTTTCAGACAGAGGGTGAAAAGAGGTGCTGCAGTATGAGACAAATAAAGACTGTTTGAACATTAAAGCATGGAGACATGTCACAGTAGAGGAACTAAATACAAATATGAACCTGAAAATGAGCATACTATTTCCTTTAACCAGTTAGACCCCACGCCCCCCCGGGCGGGGGCAAAACGCAACATCTTGCAAGAAACAGCGTCTGAGGGCTTCTTAACATTTAATAAACTATGAATGTGTCATACTCACTTAACGGGAAGAAACTCAGCTTTCAGACAATATTAAACATCTTTAGCTAAACGAAACAAAAGGGTAATAACAAAGGCTCTGAATTAGCCCTGAGCGAAAATGCAATACGCAATTAGCACAGAACTCAAGGTAAAATACCCTTATTACTTATCAAATCTGCACAAACAAGATATCGATTAGCAAGCTGAGATTCCACAGATTCCAGACATACAAGTATCATCACTGAGCGTTCAGAACTCGCGACAGGGGAAGCAAAAAAAAGACATCACAACATGTAGCTTCACGGAGCAAACACGGGAGAAATTCTTACCTATGCTGTTGTTCTAATCAAAAGTTGTGTTCAATGGCATCAAAACGATAAAAACGCTGCTGAAGGTTAATCCATAGGTTAATCCAATGTGTCTGTGTCACTTTGAAATGATTACTGATAATCCATCTTCATATTTATGTCAATAACGGAGATTTCATATTAGCTGCTACTAGAGTGTATGACAGCTTCCGGTTTTGGGCATTCTGGCTACGCATCACTCATTCACCAATGGGTAATGTTTAGATGGATTTTAGGTACTTCCTCTAGATTTTATTGGCTCTAACGGTTAAAAATAGGTGTCAATCATCAAAATCGACCGAGGGGGGCCATAGATAGGTCAAATGCACCCAAATGACCCCAGAAGTGGGTTTTCTTTTCTAAACCTCTCTAAAAATGTCAAATGTCACTTGTTTTGCATCAATCTTGATACAGGGTACTTATTATGTTATAGTTTGGATTCCTAAAGCTTTTAGTCTACTATCCCATCATTCAAGGGTGGTTCTCACTATAAGTAATGTTTTTTTTTTTTGGACGGACACTATCATTTAATTTTTTTTACTATGTTCAATCTGAATTTACTTTAAAATAAAAAAATTCTATATTGATTCTGACTTTTCTACATCCAACTCACAGGTTTATCATTGCTTTGAGAAAAAAGATTATTAATTTTAACCATTTTAGAAGTGAAGTTATGGTCATTTGTTCTGGGAATGTCATTTTCGAGCCTGAGACCTGAAAAACAGGCTCGGGGATCAACAGGTTAATAAAATGTTTATTAAACAATTTCAAAACGCCAACTGACAACCACTCTCTATAAAGACAGAAAGCGACACTGATGAAATAAGGGTTAACTCTTTTACAAAGACTCCAAAGTACAGATCAAACGTATCGTGTGGAGACACACCAACACGCAAGGAACAAGCTGACAAATGGCCCGCATGCTGCAGCTCTCCACAGCCCTTTATCCCCAGGCCCTTATGAGAGAGCACCCACGGGAGGCGGTACCTAGAGGGAGACAATTAGAGAGAGAGAGAAGCACACAAACCACAGCATGTAACACTCACAACTTGAATTAAAAACACTTCTGGACAAGCAGAGTAAAGAGTGTACAAGAGTATGTAGGTTTTATATTTGAAGAAGTTATGTCAACTGATAACAACGACTTTAATAAAAACAATTTCAAGTTATACCAAGAAAAACAATAAAGCTGATAATTTGCTTGATACAACTTTGACTTGCTATATCGGATTACTGTTCATCAGTAGCAATATTAAGAAAAGTTTTGAAAACATTTTTTGGGAAGTTGTGATATTTTTGTAAAAGTTAGAAGAAAATAATCTGGATTTTCACATGAATCCTTTTTTCCCTAAACCCCTCGAGGAAGAGCAGGAAAGAAAAACCTTCAAAGTGCTTAAATCTGTAAGATTACCCAGCGCTGTGTGTGTGTGTGTGTGCGTGCGTGTGTGTCCCTTTGATCAGGCTCGGGGACTAAGAGAGAGGATCACATCTCACACTACAATACCTTGATTTGACCGTGAAGGAATGTGTGTGTTCAATTGTGTGTGTGTGTGTGTGTGTGTGTGCGCCCGACTGTAAGGTGACCCTTTCTCTGTGACAATGCGGCCCCTTGTTTTCTCCCTGAGAGACAGAAATGTTCCATGTCACAGTCGCATGTGAGCAGCAGCCAGAATCAGTCATCTGAGGAGGAAAAAATCTGTCAAATGTTCTTACAAAAACCTGTTCAACTTCTTTCTTCTTGCAAAGTTAAAAAACAAAGTTTGGATTTTATGCAAAGTGCCTGTATGTTTCCTTGGTTTATCACACCCTACTGTAGGCAGAATAAATATGTATACACATGAAAAGAAAACTGGACGCGATAGTCAAATGTTATCTTTTATCGTATTTTTTAAATACATATTCCGATTTTTCTAAAACAATTTTACTGAAATTAAGTATCTTGAACATGCATATACCTGTATATACACTGAAAACAACTAGTGGTATGACATTTGTCTGTCACAGTGTACGACAAAACATTTTTTTACTTGCTAACAAGGCATGTGATCCTTCTTATATTGCAACTATTTCTCTCCTATTTTTGGAGATTTGTTCAACTTGTTAGACAAGACATTAACATCAAATATATTCTTAAAGAGACCCTTTTATGCTTTTTGGGGGTTTTCCTTTCCTGTTGTGTTCATGCAAAGGTTCTGCTAAGGCATAAACCCTGTGCTCCCTCCAGAGGGAGTTTCTCAAACCCAGTACAGCTTAAAAAGACAGATCAAACAAAACTAAAAGTGTGTTAAAGGTGGGGTAGGTAAGTTTGAGAAACCGGCTCGAGATACACTTTTTGTTATATTCCATGGAATGCTCTTAACATCCCGATAGCAATGAATATCTTAAGTGCTTTGACAACAAATCCATAAAAAAATGTCCTCTGTGGAAGCCGTAGTACTGTAAAAAGCACGACCAATCATTTTAGCCGGCCCGGCTAAAATAACTGGATGGCCTACCTGCCTGTAAGCCTTCCATCTGTGCACAAACTTATCTCGTGCCCTCATTGGTCATGTGCGCGTTCATGTGTGTTGGAGGAGGGGCTCTGTAAGGAAGTGGCAGATTTTTTCCGGCTGTGTATTTTCAAATTCTAGCGCACTCGAGCTGGTTTCTCCAAAATGACCTACCCCACCTTTAAGCAAGAATAACATGTTTAATTTTGGGTTTCTATTTTTTTTTTTTTTGTTCAGGAATAAATCATTTTAAAGCAAGCAAACATCCATCAAATAATGACATTGAAATGTCTTGTTCTACCTCTGTAGATCGTATGGTAATTAAAGAATATCTTTAGTATGAAGCTGAAACATATGTAGACACAACCTGAAATGATACTGAAGGGAAGCAGTACATAACAAAAAACTAGCACAAGCCTGCCGTCACACTGCGGCTGATGTTAATATGCAAATGTATCGACGTCTGTCCTGGCCTCCGCAGCAGAGAGCTGTTCAGGAATCCGCCTCGAGACAGAAAAACCTGTTTTACTTCTTCTCCTTGTTCTTCTTCTCCTCGCTGCTTCTTTCTCTCCCCTCCACACAGAGCTAATAGGAAAAACATGTGTATGTGTAAAGGTGTAATTACAAGACAGACGTGTTTTCAAAGAGAGGAGGAGAGATGGGCGGAGGAAGAAAACAAGAAGAGGAAACAAGGAGTTTAGAGGAGAGAAAAGATAGGGGAGAAGACAAGGGGAGATAAAGGAAAACATAGGAAGGAAAGAACTAGAGAAGAAGGAGAGAGGAAAGATAACAAAGAGGAGATTATTGTGAAAAATAAGAGAAGATGAGAAGAAATGTGAGAAAGAAGGAAAGGTAACAGGGCTATGAGGACAAGAAGGAAAAAAGGGAACAGGAAATTGAAGAAAGGAAATCTAGATAGGAGGAGATGAAAGGAAAGAAAACAAGGGGAGAAGAAGGGCATGAAATGTAGAGAGGAAACGGGGGGGCATCCAAGAAAGGAGAATGAACAAAAAATCAAGAGGAGAGGAAACAAAGATGTTAGGGAAGGGGAGAGGAGAAAAGGGAAGGGAATAAGTAGAGGAAGAAGAGAAACATGACAAGGAGTGAAGAAGAGAGGAGTAGGGGAAAGGAAACAAGGGGAATAAAGGGGGAGATGAAAGGAAAGGAGGAAGAAAGCGAAGGAAACCAGCATCAGACAGGTGGAGATGAGAGGAAACAAGGAGAGGAGGAGGAGAAGAGGGGAAATGAAACATGGAGAGAAGATGAGGACAGGGGAGGAAGCAAATAGGGAGAGGAAAGGGAAGGAAACAAAAAGATGGACAGACAGCAGAATGAGGAAATGAGAGGAGAGGAGGAAAGATAAGAGGATGGATATGTATCCTTGAACTTGCTGTTGTGTCTCCTCAGGGATTGAGCACATTAAAGGCTTCAGAGTTTACCTGGAGGACAAGAACCCCGAGGGGAAGCAGTGTCAGCACCTCCTGCTCAAAGACCCCCGACAGCTCAACTGCTCCTACAAGAACACGGTACCACAAAACATCCTCCGCAACACTGTTTCAAACTGCTTTATTCAACAGTACATGTTGGGCAATATTCTACTTCTAAGCATTAATAGCAATATGATTATTAATACACTACTATATATTGAAATATTCACATTTGAACTTTTTTAAATTATTTATCGTGGATTTATTGTTGTTGTATTTATGCAGAGGCTGAGCAGTCAGACGTTCAGCGGGTTGACCTTTGACACTGACTACATGGTTCGCGTTGTTCCTTTCCCAACGCTGATGAACGAGAGCTTCTTCCCTCCATCCTTCCTCAGGACCAACTGTGAGTTCTTATTTCAGGTTTACCTATAAATGAATACACAAACATGACAAAAATAGCAAATTATACAAAGTTCTGTTACAGATAACACAACTTTAATATACCGATGGAAAACTATTGGATCATACGGAGGAGGATTAAGGCTAAGCTTTATTTTCATAAACACATGAAATATAAATAAAGAAAAAATATATAGAAACACCATAAAGGGCAAAAAAGGGCATACAATGCAAATTTCACAAATTACTGTGAAAATTAAAATTGGCAATGTATTTGAATTTAAAAGTGGTAGCATTGTGCAGAAATTAGAAAATTAGTCTTCAAGACAGAACATGTGGACAGCTTAAGAGTTGTTAGAGGGTTGATTTGTTTTACGCCTTATGCTAATGTAAAGCTAATGCATGGCAGACCTTCGATTGTAGTTTGTAAAGAAATGTTTGTGTGTCCGCTGACTGCGTTTGTACTTCAGTATGATCAAAGCTTCAGCGTAAACACATCCTGGACTCTTCTCTGCATTGGGAACAGAGATGAAACTGTTATCCATCTGAGGAAGACTGACAAAAATGTTTGCCCAAGTTGTCAAGACTGTTCCTTTAACATATGTGATAAAGAGATAAGAACAAAACCAGACAACTGTGTAACCATTTCTGCATGTGTGTGTTTATCTTACAGCGTGTGAAGTCCTCCTGGGATCAGACAACCTGGTTTGCAAACCATGTAAGTTCCTCAGTGTCGTCGTCATAACTAAAGCCACATGTACACCGAGAGGAAAGAGATAGTTAGTGCAGGGTTTGATCTTTGTTTTGTTTTAAAGAGAAGATACAAAACATTCCTCAAAACTCATTTCATGCCTAAACGAGCCAACACGTTTTTTCTCTGTGCTTGGAGCAATTACAAGGTTTTAATCCAATGAACACCATAAGGGAACTGCTATTTTCAAATCTAAGTTGTATATATTCATTTCTGGTGCAGGTGTTTCACATTTTAAGCTTACCAGAAAAGAGAGGGAATATGTTCTGTCATCTCTGCCACATCTCTGAAGAAAAAATCCCTTAACTCACATCACAACTCACAATGAATTACTAAATACCATAGAGGTGTTAAGTACTGTTGGAAATGTTCATTATACTGAATTCACCCGGTCAACAGTTTATATGGAGAACGTTGCATAAACAGTTAAATAAAACAGTTAGGTAAAAGGTAGACATCTTACTAAATGATGATCAAATGACCTATAAACAAATTCAAAATAAATGATTAAATACAGAACCTGGTTATGTAAGCTGAAACTGTGGTATTTGGCACGTTTAATAAATACATTAGGACTGCCAAAAGAGCAAACAGTACATTTCCAATAGAGCTGTAACTAACAATATTTGTATTATCGATTCATCGGCAGAGTCTTTTTTCTATTTGCAGTTCGGACCGAACTGCAAATCAATCCGGACCGAACCCTGTGTCCCATTATAAAAAAAACTTTACTGGCATTTATCCGGACCAGTGACCTTGTATAAAATTCACAAGTGGACCTTTAATAAAAAAGTTTGAGTACCCCTGGTCTATATAATGCCAGTTTATAAAAGTCCATTGTGAGATTTGTTTCATCATCGTGTTTTATCAGTCTAAAACCAAAAGATTATTATAATAGAAAACAGAAAAATCAGGAAATGTCCATTTTTGCATGCATTATAAATGTCAAGTTTAGTCAATTATCATAAACGTTTTTGAGACTTCATGGATGTCCACAATAAAGAAGGTTACGTTTGTTTTCTGTCTGAGCAGACTGGAAGCCAAAGACCCTGAACGTGTCTCAGCTGGGGTCAAACCTCCACGTGGCGTTCGACCAGGCGCCGAGCTCCTTCGGCTTCCACTTCTACTTCCTGTACTACAAACTGCGGCAGGAGGGACCCTTCAGACAGCAGCGCTGCAAACCGGTACGTACAGAGTGTTGTTATCAGAGAGCTCTCTTTTAAGCCACCAGACTCCATCCACAACAACATCATTTTACCTGGCAGAACCCGGGAGGGTGCTGGTCTACTGCCCCCCTCTGGTTAATGTGTTTCGGTGATTTTGTGTTGGTTTGGAACCCCCAAAGTCACATGATACCACAAACAAAATAACCAATCGATGCAGCAGTAGACTGGCACCTTCTATGTTCCTAAGGTACTTTTACTGTTTTCGTTAATGGAGTCCGGTGGCTTTGAACAGTTCATCGATAACAGCTTCAGTTCTTCGTCAAAAAAGTGGGGAAAATATTCTTAATACAGCATACAATAGAGATGTCTTACCTATGATAAGACTGTGGTTCTGCCTGCAGGAAAAGCTACGTTTTTATTGAAATGTTTTTATTTTTCTCTAAGGATGTGAACCAGTACAGAACTACATGCATCCTCAAAGACGTCACTCCAGGAACCTACACTATAGAGGTACATAAAAAGCTTAATTTACTCACCGATAACTGGTTAAACTGGATTCTCCTTTTTACGCTTACACGTGGACTAAAATGTAAAACACCAGATTCATCAGACAAACACAAATCTACATTTTTAAATGTACATCAATTTGTCCAAACATGTTATGAACATTTTTTTCTCTCTTTTGTTTCCTTCATTCTCTTCCTATCTTTTTCTTCTTTTACCTTTTCCTCTTTTCTGTGTCAGCTAAGAGACGACAGTAATACCACCAGGAGGCAGACTCAGTACCACGTCAGCCAGGGTGAGACACACACACACACAAACACACACACACACACACACACACACACACACACACACACTGCAACTGCTGCAGAACAATTTTCCTCCTGTATATAGTAAATCAAGTTTTAACCAATATTAGAGGGGACATATCAGGTACATTTTCAGGCTTGTACTTGTATTTTGTGGACATAATGGAACATGCTTCTCTGCTTTAGCTACTGTATCATGACGTTTTCACTTTCACATCCATGCTGTAAATGTAACATGGTCTAGACCAGTGGTTCTCAACTGGTGGGACCCGTTTCGAGTGGGTCGCAGATGTGTGAGTGAAGAAAAGAAAAATAGAAAAAATATATCTTTTTTTTTTTTTGGAAAAAAGTCAAACTTTTATTTTGAAGGCCTGATATTCTAACGCTGTGCATGCAGTAGGCTTGGACTGGAAGTACCGGAGACCATAAACGGTTTTGAAAACTTCTATTACGTAGTGATCATCTTCTCAATAAAACATCTTTGCTGATGTTTTTTCGAGTCTTCTGGCCAATCAGAATCAAGATTGTTGCCGGAGGTCCCCACGGAGAATAACTTTGCGGTAGAACTACTCTTTATACATCCATGAGTACAACTTCTGATAAAAATGAACACATAATGAAATATGACCCCCGGTTTGATGATTGACAGGTCACAGAACAATGGGAGCTATCTACCCTTACCCACAATTTAAAGTAATTCACACAGACAAGTTCAGCTGTCAGAACAAAGGGAAAAACAAACAATGCCATAAAATATTATTAATATGTCGGGTAGTAATAGATTTATTTATTTTCTTTTTGGAGTGTACCAGAATGCGTAGTTTATATGTTAGTATTTCTAAAAATCTCCTGGGGGACAATCCCCCCAGACCCCCTTCTAGGGTTGGGTTTCCAGCATGTGTGCCTTTTTATGTTATACAGTTCAGCTTTGATTGCATCATCTCATTAAACCTTTTTTAAAACCATACTTTAGTTCTGTGAAGGGATATAAGGGATATATGCACTGTACTTCACTTTAATTAATAATGTATGCTGAAAAGCGTATATATTACAGCACGATTTTTTGTTGAATAGATTTGAGTGGTTCAAATTTCGGGTCGCGATTTATTGACAAAGGAAAAAGTGGGTCCTGAGGCCTGACCAGTTGAGAACCACTGCTCTAGACTTTAAATGACCAGGTTCTTATCTCATCCTGTGTGCGTTTGTTTTGTCACCAGTCCACTCCCCTTGGGCGGGGCCTATCCGTGCCATGGCCATCACCGTGCCTCTGGTCATCATGTCTGCCTTTGCCACTCTCTTCACTGTCATGTGTCGCAAGAAACAGCAAGGTGAGAGCACCAGTTATTGGTTATACTGCTTATTTTAGGTCACTATCTATAAATCTCCTTCAAACTGTGTGTTTACTTTACAGCCTCTTTTAGTCTCAGTAACTCTCTGCAGGGTTCAATAAGACCTCAACATCCACTTGTTAATGAAGTGGTTGTTTAATAATGAGCAGTGGTGGTACTTTTCTCAAGTACACATTTGTGGTACTGTCTTTTTACTTGAGAATTTCCATTTAAAGCATATTCTTCTTATACTCCTCTACATTTGAGGGAAATATTGTCGTTTTTTTTTCTACATTTGTCAGCTTAAGTTAAGATTTTTCTGATTCCTGAAGAATTAAGTGTTTCTTTATAAGTTAATAAATGTTCCTATATCCTAAAAATAAATTAAATACCCACTTTTTTTGAGCATCCATCTATTTTTCTACCATTTGAGGTTTGAATGGCGCTTTTTCCCCCCATACTTATAGTTACAGACATTTTGCTATAAGTACTTTTACTTAAGTAAACCTAAATACTCCTTTTATACTTGTGCATAAAAGGATGCTTCATTATTTGAGAATGAGCTCTATGTAACATTATTCTCATGCATTAACCCTTATTGTTTATTTGTCTCCTCTCTTCTTAGAAAACATCTACAGCCAGCTGGACGAGGAGAGCAGCGAGTCGTCCAATCAGAGCGCAGCATTGAACCCGGAGAAGCCGTGGCCCCGCCCCAAAGTCTTCATCTGTTACTCTAACAGAGACTGCCCCAAACACATCGCTGTAATCCAGAGCTTCGCCTACTTCCTGCAGGACTTCTGCAGCTGTGAGGTGAGACTGCGACTAAACCGAAGAGAGGAGAAAACATTTGCTATAATAAAATATGAATATGAAAATAATAAACATTTAAATCTTCTGACCAAATGGATTTTATTATTCTGATTAAACCCAGGTGTGCCTAACAATGCACCTTAGCTGTAAATTATGGCCTCTTGTGGCTAATAGCTTAAGTATAATATATAACATGCTTTTTTAAATTGAAGATGTTATTATTAAACATATTTTAAATACCATCGGCTTAATGTCACCTATTCTCAAACTTAAAATAGCTGTACGTTTTCACATATCTTTAATACGGCTTATGCTCAGGGACGTGAACAGACATTTTGGGGGGCGGGAGCTCAAGTGAGAAAAAAGGCACTTCCCATAATCATTTATAAAAAAAAATTAAAACAAAAAGATAAATATAGTTGCATCTCTGACTTACTGACCGATTTATTTTAATACCCTCACACTCACGCAATTGTTTAATACTCAACAGAATTCTACAAAATAATCAGTTAGTTAACACAGAGACAATGGTCTTCTTTAGTATTCACAATGCACAAGAGCAGACAACAAACTAGTTAAATTAATAGTTATTAAATGAGCAGCCAACAATCAAAATTATGAAGTTACTGTTTAAGGACATTACCGGCAAAAAGATCGTTTTTTCATGTAGGCTACTTGTACTGTACAGTGTGAGAAAAAGTTTTTAGAGAGTACTTGTCCATGGACAAGTGAGTTTGGCAATTTACTTGTCCGAATACATTTTTCACTTGTCCAGAATGGACAAAAATTGGGGCCACTGGAATCTTCTTCGCCATCGTATTTAACATTTTCCCACGGTTTTTATGACACCGCCAACGTAAGTGAGCGGTAAGATTTTACTGCATCACACATAGGGCAGGGTATCGTTTGGATTTTAACGATTCCGGTTCTGCTTTTCGATTCCGGTTATTTTCGGTTCTCGATTCCAGTTCTTTGAGAGGGTAAAAATAATGACAAACTGGGAGAAAAATATATTTATGAAAACATTAAGTCAAATCTGTATTCCTATTTACAAATCACTTCATACTGTTTAATTTCTTATGGTTATTGAATGAAATTATATCAATCAATCAATGTTTATTTATATAGCCCAATATCACAAATGTTACATTTGTCTCAGTGGACTTCACAGTTTGTACAGAATATCAGTAGACAATACGACACCCTCTGTCCTTAGACCCTCACATCGTACAAGGAAAAACTTCCAGAAAAAGGAAAAACCCCACAGTTTAAAGGGGAAAAAAAAAATATAAAAATAATCTCTGCATTGTTTGGTTAGTTCTAAGTGGTGCAGTTTGAGAATGTACAATTGAAAAAAAAGACGAGAAAGACGATACGGAGCATGGAGAGAGAGCTGCGGGGCTCGGCCTCCGCCCCCTGTCCTCACAACTCTTATTAATCCCGGGACCGGACAATTTTTATTTGTTCCTACTCGGAACCGAGTTTTGCTTCCCAACCCTGCCACTGTGCTACACTTCCCGCCCCGCCCCCGTCTAACTGTACAGAAAGCGGCGAGATGCATTTCCTTAGGAATCGACAAGCAGAACCGAAACTAACATTTCTAAACGAACAATGGTGGACACGTACAATTTGCGAATGAGTTCTGCCTTTTGTAAACTGAATTTATCAATAATTTGTCAATAAATGAGGGTGAAAAACGTCACTTGTCCGCCGGACAAGTCAATTGAAAGATCTACTTGTCCGATATTGTAAATAACACGTCCCGGACGGTGGGACGTGTGCTTTTTCGCACACTGCTGTACATTTTGTTATTTTGGACTATTTTGCTTCCATGGTTTCTTTCACTCTAATGGTAAGAAAACTTCCAAGAAACACATATAAATGGTGTTCGTCTTACTAGCATGTCTGAATTCATCTATAGATTTAAAGCTAATCTGCATTTACACATAACATTTCCAGGGAAAATACTGACTTGACGTAAGTAACTATCTGGGGAAGTTGTGAGGTGATGTGTTTTTTGTTTGATCCTTTTCACCTGCAATGCCTTGGTAACTGCATGCAAATTTGCGCATTTTAATCAGGCCTAGTTTACGCCTAATTTGCATATCAATGTGGCGATTGTGATGACGTTATTAGATACACATTTGACTGTATTCACCTTTAGTGTCTCCCCTTAAGTAAAGTACATTAGCCTGTATGCCCATGATAAATTGCCTTAGCTAAACCTTGAGCTAACTTATCCATTGGCTAGTAGCCTACCTTAGTTAACTATATTTGTTTTTGTCTTTTGGCTAATTAGCTGTAAACTCAAGGCACCGGCAGCTTAGTCATTTGTTCATCACCACTCACCTTCAAAATAAGCCAAGAAAAGCTGGCATTACGTGGGACTGTAAGGTGGGAGGTGCCGCTACCTGTCTGTCTGAAGGGACTGCCGATGACTGCACCGCTGTGCGGGAGACGTGGAGGGAGGGAGGGACGGTAGAGAGCGAGCATCTCCCGACCTGATATTTTAATTTTGTATTCAATCAATATATTTTTGGAAAGGGAAACTGCGCAAACAGCAGTAGATATATATTCATTTATTGGACAAAAAAAAAGCACCCCATAAAAAGGGCACTTTCTCTGGAGAAAGAAAAAAGGCAGGGGCTCAAGCCCACTTTGATGTCTGTGTGCACGTGCCTGCTTATGCTTGTACATACTCGTAAAAGCCATGTTTCAAGTCTTAAAAGAGTAAATATGTTGTAAAATGAATAAGGTGTGTAATGGTTCATACTTGGTTATTAGCCTTTGTATGTGTTTGTAATATAATTATTTTTTTTGTGATATGGCCGGCACTCATACATGTTATAATGACCTGCTCACCTGTGTGCGGGGTTGAAGAGAGGGTGATTGGGTCGCTGTATTTTTTTCATTACCGCAAGTATTTTGGATTTCAGTTTTAGCTTGTTTCTGCAGTTGCTGCAGCACTTGTAATTTAACATATTGTGAATGAACTGAAACTAACATGAAATCAATCAAAGTTCCTTTTTGAAGCTTGGGTATGTTATGGTTGTTTCTGGTGTTTAGGTGGTTGTTGGACCTGTGGGAACACCTGGAGATGTGCAAAGAAGGTCAGATGTCGTGGCTCAGCAGACAGCTGGACGAATCCGACTTCATCATCACCATCTGCTCCAAAGGCCTACGGTACTTTTTTTTCCTTTTTTACTGTCTGCTGTGTTATTATTTTTAACAGCACTTTTGATGATTTCATCTGGAGTGCAGTTCCTCTAGTGTCCACTAGCGGCTGCTAAAACGATTTAAGATTGAGATACAGCTTTATTGATCCCCATCGGGAACATGTGTTTGCCGCAGCTAAACAAGGACAGAAATAATTACAGATAAATAGAAAAATAAATGTATAATGGACGGTATATGACCCAAAATAACGATAAGAAGAAAAATTGTATGCTCTGTTCATCAACAAAATGTTTTTTTGTCACTCATAATAGAAAATAAATACAGTTTAAGAGGATTATTTTGAACATTGATTAATTATTAAGGTCGTTTTTTTTTCTCAGAATTGTCAAAAAAAATGCGGTTATCAGCCTCTGAAACATGGAGATTTCCTGCTTTTCTCTGTAAAATATTAGAGTTATTATAACTAGATATGCACAGACAACACCTTGGACTATAGGTTGTGAAGGACAATTTTCACTTGTTTTATAAATCAAACGATTAATCAATCTAATCTAGATTTGCAGATCAATCAATAAAGATATTAATTGTAAATTGCTGCTGTATTTCCTTCCTGCAGCTACTACGTGGAGAAGAAGAGCCGCAGAGGGAAGACGCCAGTCAGTCGCCGCAGTAACAGCAGCAGCAGCAGCAGCAGCTCCCCAATTGGTGGATCAGGAAGTGACCTGTTCATTGTGGGCGTGGCCATGATCGCTGAGAAGCTGCGATTGGCGAATCAAAGTGAAGGGGGCGGATCTCAGGAGCTGCAGCGCTACATGACGGTTTACTTCGACTACTCCACGGAAAACGACATCCCCACCATGCTGAGCCTGGCCCCAAGGTACACACAACTCTGTGGCAAAATAACAGAAACAGCAGATCCTACTATGTACACATGGCCAATTTTTACAGCTTTCAATTTATCTGGAAAATAATAATAATAAATATTATTAATATCGCGTTGATCGTTAGTTGCAGCCATAGAGAAAACGCATTTCTAAACACATTAATTAAGGGAATAGAAACAAAGAAAGTTGCCTTAAAACATACAGAGGTTCTTCTAAAGTAAATTAGAAAGAGATATGGGTATTAAGTCGGACAAACATTTTGCTTTATTTTGTTTAAAAATAAATGTGTTTTGATGCTGGTTTCTTATACAGTATGCCATAATCCCAGCCACACTGAACCCCAAGAGTGGGGGGGAAAATGAAAAAATGATAGTAACATGGTATAAAGACAGTGTGCGAAATACCCGTCAATAATCGGGGGGGTCCCCATCTCCCGTTTATTGCGCAATATACCGGTCGAAGATTTCTCAATATGCAGTAGGCGGCCTACTCTAGGGGGGTCCGGGGGCATGCTCCCCGGTTTTTTAAATTTTGGAGTCAAATGCATCAATCTGGTGCATTTTGAGGGGAAAATAAAGAAACTAGATGTAGACAGACAGTCCCCCTGTTTGAGGCAGACCCACATTTGCGCAGCGTTGCGTTCACAATACATACAAAAAATAAAGAAATCCTCAGGCCAACAGGCCACTTAACAGGCCAGGCCATCGGGAAACCTACCAGTCCTCCCGATGGCCAGTCCGGGCCCAATCAGTAGTCTATAGCAGCGTTTCTCAACCGGGGCGCCGTCTGGCGTCTTCAGGGGTGCCGTCAAATAATTCTATATTCTGACGTTCATATGAATGAATGAATACGCGACCGTTAAAGAGCCGTCTGTTTTCGATTCTATGCGAGGAAATGCTTTTGCCAGCCAAAATAGATTATATTTGTGAACAAATGTTTTGAATTATGAATACTGGACATAGTAAGCTTAAAAACATTTTAGTGACCATTACAAGTGACAAATAAATATTATAATTTGAGACCCCCTCAAATGTTGCTGTTGAGGCTTTCAGGGGGGCTCAGGTGTTAATCGGGGGGGTCGAGCTCCCCCGGACCCCCCCGTATTTCGCACACTGTATAAAGAATGAAACTTAAAGAAATGAACAACTGCACATGATCAAAATGTATTTCATTATTTATTTAAACATATTTATTACATTTTGGAATTTATTTACTGAGCCATGTGTGGTATATTTGAGCTTGGCATGACAATAAAATTAATAAATAATAGAATTTCATATAATATTCAATTATATAGTGAAGAATAATAACAAAAAGAAGCAAAACAAAAAGAAACAAATTAAACTGATCTGTTGAAAGATTGTTCAACAATTTCGGTCAGTGATAGAGATTAAGTTATATTTCCTGTAGTGTAGATATTATTACGAGCCATCCAGGAATGGTTGGCATACTTTTCTTCAAAAATAATTAACCGAGCTGTTATATATCTGAGCTCCAAATAACAGTTAGTCATTTTATTTCCTGTGTTCAGGTTTAAGTTGATGGACCAGCTGCCTCAGCTCTTCAGCCGGCTCCACTCCAGTCAGTCTAGTCTGTCTGATCGAGAGTCTCAGCCTCACAACGTGTCCCGGAGGAACTACTTTAGGAGCCGGTCCGGACGCTCGCTCTATGTCTCAATCTGCAACATGCACCAGCACATCAGCCAGAACCCAGACTGGTTTGAGAAGCAGCTGGCTCCTTCAGGAGGTTCCTCAGCCTCCTCCTCCAAACACCCTCCAGTGGCTGACCCTAACCCTCCTCCAAAGCCTTCCTGCGCCTCCTCTTCCTCTCAGTCCGTGGGGAGGTGTGACTCTGGCCTGGTGCTGAACGAGGTTGTTGTTAATACACCGTCCCTGGAGGGTGGAGAGGGGGCCCTGGGGAGGAACATGCTCCTGCTGGCCCCTGGCTCCAGTCCCAGCCTACACCCCGGCCCCAGCCCTAGTCCCAGTCCTGGACTCTGTCCCAGTCCTAGACTGCCACACTGCTCCCTGTCCATGCTGGGAAGCACTTCAAGGTAAATTACGATGTAACACCACAGTAGTTTTTTTCGTCTGACTTTGCTAAATACACAGGAACTTTACTTGGGTCTAATGAGCTGCAATGTTTATTCAAGAAACATCTTAAACCTACACTGTACATCTACGACCACTAGACAACGTCACTGTTGAGTGACGTGGGAATGTAAGTGCAGGAATCTGGTTGTGGATGGTATTTGACCAACGAGAATTGTGCATAATATGAGACCCCTCCTCAGTCTGACTGCTTTTGCTTTTCTGTTCCTTCAGGTCCACTTCTGGCATATCTGGCCGGTCCCCTGAAGAGTCCTCCTCCTCCTGCTCCGCTCCCTCCATCCTGCAGGACGTGGTGTGTCCTGTCCACACTGAGGCAGAAGAAGGCCGCCACTCACTTCCAGAGGTCCCGCCCCCTCGTGATTCGGGCATCTATGATTCGTCCGTCCCTTCTTCAGAACTCTCCATTCCCCTGATGGACGGCCTGTCACATGACCAGGCTGACTCCTCCTCTCTGGCAGACAGCGAATCGTCTTCTTCGGGGCTGGGTAAGGCCGTCTGGCAAATACTGCAACTTTGAAAAATGTTGTAAAGATTTTATTCCACATTGTAGAGTTAAACATATGTGACCTGCTCCATCGAAATCAGTCGCATTGACCCAAAGACACATTTTGAGTTGTATACACTGTTGGAAAGAGGAGATTCCTAGCTTTCTAATGATATCAGGATTGTTTTTGTACTCCAAATATTAAGCAAAATATGTCACATTATATAATGACTGTCACCGAGTCATCATTTTGAGAAAAAGGCCTTCAAAGTTTCCTCTTCTCTGGAATCCATCGATCTGATTGATTATTAGCGGAGCAAATGATCAAAATACTGCGGAGGGAAGATATTTTCGTTTGGATTACTGGTCTGGGGGAAGCTCGCGTGTGTGTGTGTGTGTATACGTATTTGTGTGTGTTTGTGTAATTTTGCGTTTGTGTGTATTGTGTTTGTTTCCCGGGGAAAACATTCACGAGAAACACCGGCTGTTGTTACGCCTGCTGTGACGTCACGTTACTCCGTTCCGCTTGTAATTATGCCGTTACAATCTTCAAAGTTGTATTTATCATCTGAATTTGCCGAAACAAGTTTAATATTCTGAAAGCCAAGACTTTGTTTGATTGAAATCAGATGAAAACATGGCAAAGGCATTGGGATATATATTTTTTGAATCCTCTGGAGCAGAGAGAGGAGCTGTGGATTATTGTTATTGATTAATGCATCAGTGTTTCTTAGGGTCAAAAACACTAAACTCACAACTTAAAATTAAAGCGTTTAGTTTATTTAATAAAAGAGCACAGGTTCAATGTGAAAAGTGACAGTAGATATAGATTAGTTGCAATTTGGTGCTATATATATATATTTAAAAAAAATTATAATAATAAAAAAAAAATAATATATTTTTTTTCTTTTTTTAAACACCTTGAATTTCAGGGGAACAAACCCTGGAACAACCTTTGTACCATTATTGTCTGCAGAAAGTAGTTTTTATGCTGAAGTATGCTAAATCTTATCTAACTTACTAACTAGTTCAGGGTCGCTTACATAAGGATACCATGCGACTAATGTATGATCACGTTGTCACGTGAATGTTGTAACTTTGAAGAAGATAGTATAACATCTATATTAATATTATCTTTTAAATCACCAGTGTTATATTCTTATGTTCCTTTTAAGAGGCCCTGTTATGCTTTTTGAAGTTTTCCCTTTCCTGTAGTGTGTTATATAGGTTTTTGTGTATGAATATGGTCTGCAAAGGCTAAAATCTCTGTCCCACACACTCCCCCCTGCCTGAAACGCCTCCATTGGACTCCTTTGTGACATAACATCACTATGTAACACTTGTGCTTCTATTGGCTAGCTCTCAAACATATTGTACGTGACTGAAAATGAACATAATAGGGCCCATTTAAGTAACAAACCCAAAACAGCATCCCAAGCGACAAATTCTGCTCTCATGTCCCCCTGGGACTATTGACACTCATTCCTGGCTCTGTGTTTCTCAGGTGACGAGGAGCCGCCTGCTGTGATGTCGCTCCGCTGCAGCGCCGCTACAGTTTGTAAAGCGGAGCTGCACCACCATCACCACCTGGAGCACGCCGAAGGACTCGCACCTGTGGCCACATTGTAGGGGACCAGCCCAGTGATGTCATAACAGAGCCAAAAACGAATTGGCCTCGGACCTGAATCCTATCTTAAAAGTCATGGAAATTATACTGGAATTAACTCAATGGCACTGCAGTGGTTCACCTGTGGAAGATCCTGCTCTGTAGTAACTATGGTAGCCACTGCATGTAGAACCTTTGTTCCTGGAAGTTATTGCGTTTTAGAACTCTTGGCCTTGGTATCTATTGTAAGTGCTGCGTGTTTAGAACAATGATAACAACGCCAACCACTAAGTTATGTGACTTACCTCCCTGGTAACTATGGTAACCACTAATTCCTTAAAACTTGTTTACTATTGCGTCATTTTCACTGCATGATATTTCAGACATTATTTTACTTGGTCATTTATATGATACCAACTTGGTACTGGTTCTAAGTGAGCTGTGCCGATGCTAGAACTTTGACTTAAAGAGGCCCTATGATGCTATGCGTGGTTTTCCCTTTCCTGTAGTGTGTTATATAGGTTTCTGTGCATGTAAATGGTCTGCAAAGGCTAAAATCCCCAAGTTCCCTTCAGAGGGAGTTTCTCTCCTTCAGAGTCATTCTAACCATAATTTAACTAAGAAATATCAGCCTGCAAAACTATTACAGTACAGCACAGAATACAATTGACATACGTTACTTGTTTTTTTTGCCATTATCCAGCAAACATTGCATAGAAAATTATGTCACATAGATTTCACGCAGTGTGGGGAACAGCTGAGAATCCTGCCTGTACTGAGGGGGGGGTGCTACCAGCACTGGAAACAAAATGCAAAAAAGAGACTTGGTACCAAATGTGAGACGTGTCGAACCATGCAGTACAAATGAGGCAGGTAACTGTGGTAAGAATGGTAACACCAGCTACAGCGTGTACTACACTAGTGCCTCCTATACTACGGTACTTTGTTGGCACTGCCTGAATGATTTTTGAAGGACTGGATCTACAGGTGCTGGCTAAGTTGACCAGATCAAACCAAAGACTGCCTCAGCACTGTGATTGATTGACAGCTGGCCCAAGTATGAATTGATGTTCAGGCACTTTTTGATGCGGGAACGTGGAAAAACACAATGCCACAAACATGTTCTGAAGCTCCCCGGGAGAAACATCCAACAGGATCCAAGAATCTTCTGTGATTACACACAAAGCTTTCTTTAAGAAAATCTGCAACTCTGAGGATATTATACCATATATATGCTCATCCCTTAAAGCAGAAAATTCGAACATAACAACTGCCTAATAACAAATCATTCAACTGTAAAAAATAACTGTTAAAGAAACTGTCAGAAATGTACTAAATCCTGCTTATGTGATATAATATTTTGGACAAGTTTGATGGAATATGTATTGAAGTGAAATTCTTAGTTTTTCTCTGCTTTCCAATTAACAAGTTCAGAACATACAATTCAGACTCATTCAGCTGGTGGTATAACGTATTGAACACTGTGGGGACATTGTTAAGCTTGTGGTTACATATTTTAAAGTATTCAATATTAATGTTACATTTATAGTCATGTATTTCTTGTTAAATTCTTATCTAGCATTGTTGCAGGAAGCAGCGATGAGGAGGGCATTATGAAAAGTGACACTTTTTTTGTAAAAATCCTTATTACTAAACCACTTTGAAGATGCATATACGGTATGGAAGCCCATTCATGCCAGAAGAAAGAGAAATTCATTAAATGTTGTCAAATAAAATTACGAAATAATGTCACATTTTCTGGTTACTATGTAATAAATATGCGATACAGTTTAAGTTATGGAAGAAGATAGTAATAATCTGCCTTCATAACTTTGCATTTGGCTTAATCACTGTTACATATCTCATAATTGTGACTAAGTCCTTGCAAATGAGCTTCCATACACTTTTTTCCAAGTTATTTTGTCTGTTTCTTGTGGTTTGAACCACCATGTGTTTAAAGTTTTATAAAGTATTTTTATTTTCCTACTCAAATGTTTTATGTGACGACTTCTGCATGGTTGAGTATGTTGGAAGAGAAGATTCAGCATTTCCTACTTGTAAATAGTATTCTTATTTTTATTTTAACCCTGGAAATGTCTGTTCTGCTTCAATTTTATAGAGTTAGTCTGTTGTTTTACTATTCTCTCTACGTTTGATAGTAATGTACTGTTTTAAAGTACCCTAATGTAGGAAATAGATAAATTCATCAAATAAAATGTTTGTCTTTGCATCTTTTTGTCATTCTTTGAGTGTTAAAGGGTTTATTATATTTATAAAAAAATGTTTTGTAGTTCCTCAAACAAGATCACCAAAACAAAAAAATCACAAGAGGCGAAAATTAAGCCCTGCATATTTTTTTTGATTTAATGCTAGTCACAAAGCTGTCACAAAAAAAGCTGATCTGGTAAAGGAAAGGATAAATACTTTAGGACAATAGAAATTCATAAGGACATGCTAGACACGGTATTTATATTGCTTTCAGCTCGTAATCATTTCTCACATGCTTCAAGCTGACTAACACATTTTAGTTTCTTACAGTAAAACACACTCTTACTTCACTGATATGAAACCATCAGACAGCTCCATAGTGTGTGATCTGTGAAGCGTCAATGCTTAAAACAGCAGAAGCCTCCAAAACACACAGACAGCACAGGTCTACCTTCAAAATAAAAGCACTGTTTGGAGACTGGCTGTAAATATTAATTAATTATCTATTTATCTAATAATTTTCCTTTTCAAATGTTGTCCTATCTTAAACTCGGTACTCAACCTTAATTATTTTTGCTGTAAAGACAATTGTGTCCGTAGCACTGATATCTTTTCAATGTTAGACTGTCTTCTGTTTATTTAGTCTTGGATGGAATATATATATATAAATATCCTTAGATTCATATATAATAAGTTATCCTGTATGATATAATTATATTTCATATTATTACTCTTGATCTGCAAATGAAAGAAAGCTTTAAAATCAATGTAGCGCAATAGAAGGTACTATTTCCCTAGTAGAGTATAATGGAACATGGAGTCACTCAGTCCCAAGTATCTCAAATGATTACATAACTGCAACACTGGGAAAAAAATACTTTTTTTTAACTTGTTTTTGTTATTTAAAAAATCTATGCTTCAACAGGTGACATGACAAGAAAATACATTCAGTACATCACTACAAAAAAGGCAGAACAGGCATGGTAGAAGGACGTAGCTGTAAGGGAGAAAATAAAGCAATAACTTAAACTTCCTGGAGCACATATGACCACATGTATATAATTGTTTTAAGTTTAGTGGAGTAAAATATATTTAGTTTCTTTCCACCACTCGCTCTGGCTCTTATTTTGAAGGCGTCACCGGAAAAAGTTATCTGTCCTCGCGCTTGACTGTTACTTGAAAGTTGGCTTTTCACAGCGACTCTACAGTATGTTGTTCAGCTTTAATCTTGGCACTTAAATTTACTTTTGACTTATTACAGCAGAGAAAAAGTCGGTTTTTTTACTCACCGGATCCGTGACCGCAGTCGGAAACAGTTTATCTCAGTTCAGTGTTTGTTTGTTGGTTTTAAATCCGTTGATAGTGATCTGTTTGTGGTCGTCGGAGGAGCTGCAGCCCGATGCCGGCAGGTGATGGATGTCAACGGCCGCGGTTCAAGGTGAGGAGCGGCACCGGAGAGATTAGTCACACATATAATAGAAACTGGCGTGTTTTAGTTAGAAGAAGAAGTTTGTGAGGAGTTCAGACAGGGAGTTAATTCTTCCACCAACTGCCTGTCTGCCTGTCTTTCTGTTACATTATAAAAGCTGTGAGTATTGTGAATGGTGGTTTAGAGACCCTGAAACACACTGAGTGGGCCGAGGCCTACCAGAGAGGGAGAGGAGAAAAAAATGATTTTATTGCTGCCCTGTGAGTCACAAGTTTGCCTCAGAGTGGTTTACAGTCTACACACACACACACACACACACACACACACACACACACACACACACACACACACACACACACACACACACACACTCTCCTCTCTGGAAACAGTAAACATGGCAGCTTGGTGAGGAAAGTTATGTTTATTTGTTGTTTTTTAGTTACTAATACTCCCAGTCGTGGAAATTAACTGAGATTAAGAGACTACAATTGTACAAAAGACAGTATTATACAATAAGACAAATATATAATTGGAAAAAAAGAAACAGAATATACAATAAAGTTGTGTACAGCAGAATAAAATAGCTTACTGTAATATGGAGATGTATGAAAGTGTTGAAAATGTTGTAATAACACATCTGTTTATGTATACATTATGTTTTATCCTCCAGAGACCCACCCATTAATTTTTGTCCTCTGTGGTGCACATTGGTTTTTGGTCCATTACTATGAGGTTATACATGCCACAGCATTAAGTCCAATTGTACTCCACAGAGGACATCCTGGGCTTTTCAAATTTATGACATATGTGGGGGTGTGGCTTTGAAAAAGATAATTTCATTGTATTTCAAAATGGCGTCCATCTACACAAGCACTATTTATAGAAAGAGAAATGGTAAGTTTGGAATGTTGTAATTACCAGTGTTGTGAGTTCAATATTTTTAATTAATTATAGTAAGGGAACATCTTAGGAGTTAGTGTAGTGAGTTTTCAGAGCAGTGTAATAATTATTTGACCTAAAACTAAATGTTTTTATGAATGTCCACTGAGGAGAGCATGGGGATTTGCTGACTTTTTATTTCCCCCATTTTACACAACACAAATGGAGGCAGCTCACTGACCGAGGCAGAGAGAAATCTGAACAGAATCATTGAAGGAGACTCAGACTAGACCTGTCAGATGATGAGGATCCACAGGCAGTGATTGAAGAAGAGGAAGAGGTTGATAACTCAGAGGAGGAGGCATTGACTTAGGAAGAGCAGGAGACAGTTACAGAAAAAAGGCCCGTCGTCCACTATGGGCCAAAACTAACACGTAGGTTTCTGTAGGGTTCATGGCAGACGGATGCAGTGGGAAAACATACATCAGGTGCCTCAAGTGTCAGATGTATCTCTGCATTTCAAAAAAGGATGGAGTACTACAAATGAGGGCTCAGTATTTGTTGCATTGAGTTGTTGTGCTCTAATGTTGTCTAAATGTACTTGTATGTTAATGTTGTTTGTATACTATGCTTCACATAACTAACACCCGATGTCCTCTACAGAGGACACACAATAAAACAAACATTTAAATATATATTTTTTGTTTTTGTTAGTCATTATGTTAATACCAACCTAAAGACTTGTGTGATCTAAAAAAACAAAAACATTTCCTCAAGTACTTTATTTAAAATGTTGAGGTATTTGTACTTTAGGCCAAGTTGAGTATTTACATTTTCTGCTACTTTATTTATGCTAATATGCTTCTGTATATCAGAGGGAAAAAAAACACTAAATATATTTGATATTGAATTAGTGTACTATTATGGATTAAAATAAAACTTTATTGAACGCTTGGTGAAAGTCATGAGCAAATCAGCAGTATAAATGAAATAGAAGAAAGAGCCAATGAACTGCACATGATTGCACCAATGAAATCAGCAGCTTCAGAGCTAGTTCATGATGAAGGTACATTCTAATGTTATCATAAGTGTTTCAATGTCATCTTGTAAAGTGTCGTTTTTGCATGATAAATACAGTTTTCACAGCAATATTAACTAGATATTAGAGAGGGAATTATGACCTGTTCAATTCAAATGGTAATAAATAGTTGTATGTTGAAATACATGGATTTCATTCTTTATTTATTTGTACCATTAAAGCAAATAAGTATGGAGAATCATGGAATTTCTTTGGCATTTTATATTGCCATTTAGCTATATTACATTTAATACATTTCTGGTATGGCGACATACCGACTAATAACAAAGGTAGTTAAATGATTGTAGTGAGGTTAAAAAGTGTGACACTTACCCCCAAATGTTAGTGGATTAAAAGCAAAAAGTAGCATAACATGAACATGCTAGGGATGGGAATTTGAAAGCAAATGTATATTTGAATATTCGACCCCCAAAAAAACGGTTAATCGATTAACCGAAATGTACATATGAAAAAAAAAAAAAAAAAAATGTGGGAAAAATGTTTACAAAAAAAAACAAGTCGAATTTGTCAAATGTATTGAACTGGTGATCACAGTTTGAACAGTTGACAGCTATAGGCCTACAGCTTTCATGCTTAAAACATAACTTGGTTTTTAAATTAAAGAGGGATCATACACGAACAACATAACGGTTAGGGTAACGTAACCCTATTACAACAGAGATCACCAACCTATAACAGGGCCTATGCACAGAATGCAGCTATTCAATACTCATTCTTGTTTAAGAATATGAGCATGTCTACTCAGGGGAGAGGCGGGTGCGGAGGCAATTCACAATCAGGCCAGCTGTAGAGAAGACCCTCTCAGCTGGAATTTGGGCATAAGATGAGGTTTGAGTCTGCGTGATCTGCGTGTAGGGAGGGGCAGCAGCCATACCATTAGCTAGAACTAGCTAGATCTGATGGATTTGGACATAAACGCGAGTGAAGTATAACCGGACGCGAGAGAGAGAGATCGGCACCTGTAGCTCTGCCCGCTGTGAGGGACCGGTGAGCGAAGCAAAACACACCTTTAGACCCAACACATTTAGCTATGGCACTGTCGTATACATTGAATTATTCCATTTGATAATATGTAATCAACTTAGGCACCCCTCCCAAAAAAAAAAAAGAAGATATATATTCATAACTCATATTCGAATACCTGAATAATTTTGAATATTCGATTAATCGTTCCCATCCCTAGAACATACTGAAGTACAAATACCTAAAAAATGTACTTGAGTATAAGTACTCAGTTACAATCCACTGCCACAGACTTGTGTGTTTATGTTGCCGTACAATCATAATGACAGATGGGGAATTGTTGTTGTTTCTAGAGGAATGTGGTTCTGCTGCTGCTGAAGCACAATGAAGATGTTTGTTCTCCTGCTGCTTTGTTCTGTCACTTATCGTCATGTTTCTACTAGCAGAATGCTGCTGGTTATAGGAGGGGTGTGTGTGTGTGTGTGTGTGTGTGTGTGTGTGTGTGTGTGTGTGTGTGTGTGTGTGTGTGTGTGTGTGTGTGTGTGTGTGTGTGTGAACTGTTCAGATCAAATCAGCAGTCCAGTCCATTAGAGTTTCTCTTAACAAAATGAATAGAAAAAGTCATCTGTCGTATGAATTTTGAAATCATGAATAGAAGCTTATTTTTTTTTTTACTGTATTTTAAATCATATTTGTTTGCGCTACAGCCTGACCCTTTTTAAAATAAAAAGTATGTAGACACATTAGCTGGCTTATTTATGTGTGAACTGACCATAGAGATGTTTGTGTTTTATTGAATTTGGTGAATTTATTTTTTAATTAGCCATGAAACTCAGAGTAAAAAAAAAACGGGGGAAATATTTGCAATTTTTGCTTGATGACAGAAATAATGAATCTGTTTTTTTAATTGCTCATACATTTGTGCTATTACTTGACCACTCAACACCCTTTCAGCACTGAATATTTGTGTATAATATATTAGAAAAACTATACATACCAATTGAGCTTTTGTTTTGGAATAATTATTTTTGATTTGTTGGAGCAGGTTGAGTTGTGAGCTGAGGTTTGCAGGTCTGGGATCAGCTGCTCAGTGTTTCCTCTGCTGTTTCCTGAGCCATGTCATCACATCATGTTCAGATTTGTCCTCAGCAGGAAACGTTATCCCTCTCCCTGGAGGATAAGACATTGCTTACATTTGGCTGCTCTAAAATAGTCTTCTTTATTATTTACACTTTTTTTTTGTTGGTGTTTCATATAAGAGTAAATCTGAGAAGCTCTGAGTTTCCTTCTGAAATAAGAATAATTAAGCTTATCATCTCACTGTTGATCTTAGAAAACAGAAGATCACAAACTCCACCCAAGGCCCACTAGGTTGTCCTGGGCAGTTAACGTTTTATTATGAATCATGGAACTGAACACTTTCAAACTTTCAACTTTTCCGAGCAGTTTTTATGACAACTGGAATAAGAGTAGTTTTTCTATGATTTTAATTTTTCCAATAAATCCCCTGAAAAGACCATACTCATTTTCCAGTATTTGAAAAAATAAACTCAAAATATTAAATATTTTTGTGTTAAAAATGTTTTCTACAGTAGAGTATAAAGTATATGTGACCTCCTGGGTTTTAACATCTGCACGGCAGGCTGGTGCCAGATGAGTCACAATGCATTGTGGGGCATTAGTGTATGTCAAGAAAGCCCATGTCTCAAAAAGAAAGAAAGATACAGTCTATTTGTTACTGACTATATTCAGCTGTAAGTTAATCTACATTTGGTGCTCTAGTGAGTATTTATGGCAGCAGTACGGTGTGTGAGAATAAGTCAACTTAAATGATTTAGAACTTCTCAATCTGAACACAAAACACTCAGCTTGAGTCTAAATCTGAGTGTTTACTGGGAGATTAAAAACAGATGGGGGGTAAAAGTAAATCAAGAAAAAAACGAAGAGAGAGAGAAGCAGGAGCCTGCAGGCAAACACACCTCTGTTCGATTACAATCTAGAGTGTGTGCATGTGTGTGGGTGTGGGTGCATCCAGGGTGGGACGATTTGTTCTATCATAAAAAGCAGTGCAACTCCCACCGATGAGTCACACACTTAAATACACATATTTAAACACACACACACACACACACACACACACACACATACACAAAGAACACGATTTGATCAGAAACAAATGCAGAATACGTTTCTGTTAGCATGTGTTTGCATCTGTACTCCCTTATGATGGACTCACGTTACCCCACAATGCAGCACGGTGGTTGTTAGGGGGGTGTGTGTGTGTGTGTGTGTGTGTGTGTGTGTGTGTGTGTGTGTGTGTGTGTGAGCATGTGTTTTCCTGTATATACATGTAGGTAAGGTGACACAGGTTAAAGAATGTCCTAAGTAAAACTTTAGTAATTTACAAATTATTTTCTAGGAAACATCTGTAACAATTTACAGTTAAAGCTTTTTTTACTACGACATGTTGTCACAGTAGGGGTAACTAAATCTGCACGGGGTAAATAAAGCTGTTAAATACATGTAGTGGAGTAAATTGCACAATATTACCCTTGAGTAAAAGTATAGAATAGCATTATATGGAAATACAAGTATCTCAAAATTGTACTACTATTTGTACTAAGATACTTTATTATTAGTAGAACCTTTATTTAGCCAGGAAAATCAATTGAGAACAAATTCTTCTTTTCAATGATGACCTGACAGGAGGCAAAAGGCTTCCTGAGGGGATGGGGGTTGGGAGGAAGAAAATCAAAAGACAGACTCCGAGCACTACAGAACCCAGGAGACAACACAATGACACAGAGCAGAGATGGCAGGCATAGCAGTTCAACATATAACATATCTAAAATAATACTTTCCCCAACTGTTTATACCATAACCATCACAAATATAATGTTAAGGATGCCAATTGATAACTAAATAAAACTGCCAAGCCTTTGTAAATGTGTGTAAGACTTTATTTTTAATATCAGTCTACACCTGGCAGATAGGTGTACATATGTATTACCAATCTACTCTCTACTTAAAAACCAGTTTGTTTAGTACCTGTTGTAATTTTATGAAGCGTAAATATCCGCTTCGTTCTCACAAGGGAAGGTCGTGCTCCTAAAAAAGGAGTATGCATATGCTAATCTAAAACCAGTATGTCAAATAATCACAAAAAAAACAAATATAAAAACACTGTTTCATCGAGTTGGTTTGTTTGACTATTTAGGAACCAACCTACACTCCGACCCAGCGTTACACATTCAAGTGAATATATGAGCTCATATGGCACAGACAGTAGATATATGGGGCAGAATATAAAGAAAAATGAATACAAAAATACTAAGGCTGCATTCCCAGTTGCATATTTTATAATCCAATTCGGTACATAATATTTATGGGATTGGGGCTCCATGAACTTTGACCCTTTTGCTCCTGTATCTGCTGTGCAAAGGATTGTGGGTCGGAATAGCAAAGAAGAGAACAGTGAGATTACCACGTACTCATACCAGATGGGAGTATCAGAAATCCCCCCCAAAAATGGTGTAAAATGTCTTAAGTAGAATCACGTGCAGTGTAATGAATTTTCTCAAGCTTCAGGCGAGACATGCTCTTAAGCCGCTGAGAATGTGTGGGTAGGGCAGCTCCCTTTCATCTAATAATAATAATTAAAAAGAAAGCATGTCTTGCTTAGTGTGGCAAAAAGCCAGAGCATTACGCTTAGTTGAGTACATGAACATTCTCAACAAAGGGCAAGTATTAGGATGAGTTTAATTGCACCTTGTTTTATTGTTTTTACCTTTATCTGTGTATTTGTATTTGACTTTTTGTTCTCTGCGGTGAAAAACAAATCCTTGAAAAAAGATCTAACTGACCCTCAAGACTTTATATTATTTACTAGTTACATGTAATGTCCAAAAGATACCACCAGTAGGAGCTCTGATCAAACTTAAACCTAAACTACAGTGCAATATATAATACTTCTATATAGTCCAAACAGATTGTTGGCTTGTTTGCAGGGATACAAAAGGACCTCTTTTCTAAGATGTATGCATTTAAATACATCCTTTTTTACTCTTCAGTAAACCTAGCTCAGTGACATCCTTTCTGGATATTTCACATTTTATGTGATTCAAAATAATAACACCGGATTGTTTTGAGCCAAAGAGTGCCTTAAATGGAGATATATTGTGGAAGCAGGGCGATGGAGGGGATGACACTGCCTGAATGTTCTGCTGGCTCTGGTGAACTTGGCAGCAGACACCGCATCTGGGCCTCCAGCTTTAACAATTGAGCTATCCAGCATCACAATACACAAGAGGATTTATTTATTGTGATTCCTGATTTTTTCTTCAAGAGCTTTTTATTTATTTTAGTAGAAATCTGATTTAATGTCTTTCAATTTGTGTGTGTTTCCATTTAAGTTCATTGGCAGTCCTTTTAAATCTCAATTGTTCATTATAGTTTCTCCTTCTAGTTAAGGAGGAATGAATACTAATTAAAATGTCCTTTCCTCTTCTCTCTCTTCAGGTCGAAGCTGCAGAAGAAAACGTCCTCCTTCTCTCTCCTCTCTCCTGATAGCTGGTCCCCCCTGACAGTAAGATCAAATCTAATTGAATTGTTCAGGGCATTTTTTAAATGTTACACTAAATATAAAACACATCAAAGTGACTCCATTACAGATATAAAGGATCATCCCCTCAACACCTCAGATGCCATTATGTTTCTAATGTAACATACTAAACTAAATAAGAGCTGAATCTATATTGATCTTTCAGTCTGGACTAAAGTATTGACTGCCACTGACATCCTTAGACCAGTATCAGTAGTTCAAAACAAACATATCCTCACATGTTTACAGACAAGGCGTCATTTAGGTGACATATTAAAGTCCAACTGCTGGGCACTGAGGCAGCTTGGAGTTTTGGTAAACCTTTTTTATAATAAGGCACATTTCAAACACTGTACAAACACTTTGGCAAAAGACACAACAGCTCACAGAAGGCTATAGAACTCAAAAGTATCTCTTATGCTAACAAGCCACACATTCAAAGGTTCAAGTTGTTTAAGTGGTTTCACCTTGGCTGTATTGAAACATCCAAAGCACCTACAGATGTTTTTCCCTGACTCGTCTTTAGCATGTTTAATGCGTTTCCATTCACATCCCCTTACAATGATGGAACAACGCCAACACATCGTCCTCGTCTTTTACCCAACTCTGTCCTTGTTGCTGTTGTAGCTGACAGGTTACCCACATACAGGTCTTCCAGCTCCTGTGTTTCATGTTTTGCTCACGCCATTGTGACGGACAAACAGCGACATTTCACGTGTTGTGCTAATTTAGCGCATGTCGCTAACGCAGTTCGACTCAAAGTTTAAAGGGCCGATCTTGCACTTGTGAACTTTTGATTTGTACTATGTGTATATATGTTCGGCTGCATGTGTCAGATCTTTACCCCAATATCCAGAAGGTTTTTCACAAAGAGTCGTTGCAGCCCTATCTTAAACCAAATCATTGGACTGATTAAAATTATTGAAATGATGATTGAGCTGGTTTGGAAACTCATGGGATCACCAAAGTATCCTGTGGATAACATGAATGTCTGTTTAGAATCAATCCCAGAGTTCATTATACTGATTTTGTCTTTATATAATGTATGCATCAATTTCTCTGGATCAATATCGACTGACTGTTGAGAGAAAAACTTTCCTAGGCCCATACTTTTGACCCAGTTTATCACTCTCCACTCCCCTCGCTGAGCTCAGGCCTGCTGCACTCTTTGTGAGAGTGTTAGAACGAGCTTAATACATGGGACTTGGGCAGGAGCTGTGTCACTTCGTGGCTGCAGCAAACGTCTTTGTCAATTTCCTGGCCGTAACCTCCAGCTCTCCTGTGTTTTCATTGTGTTTCGACTCTTGCTCCAGAAGTTTCCATTACATCTACCAATCAAAAATTGCCATCCCGTGTGTTGCCCGAGAAGCTAAAACCATTAACAAACCTAGATTTGTACACTGGTTTTAAAAATGTTCCTTTAACTAAGTCGGTGTTTTAGCATTATAATAAACTTATATTTCATTTGCGTGATATTTTTAAACCAGAGTTGTTGTCTCTAGAGCTGGTGTCTCCGTGTCTCCTGTAGCTGCTAATTATAGACGGCCTGTTTCCCCCGACGACCGTCACTTCCTGTTTGTCCAATGGGAACTGAGTGGACACACACCACACACACACACACACACACACACACACACACACACACACACACCACACACACAGTACACATTGTGAAGGGTTCCTGTTCCTGAGGGTCTGTAGATCCATTCAGAGAGGAGGTGAGGCTTATGAGGTTAGGAGGAGAAGAGATGAGAGAAAAGCCTTTTTAATAGTTTGACTGAACAAAAAGAAAGGAGGAGAAGAAGAAGAAGTGTCTCTTGGAGTGGCAAACTGGAGGAAGAAGAGAAGAAAAGGAACTGAGCAGAGTGAGAGTTCAGAAAAGGAAAGAAGAAGAAAAAAGAGAATTGCAATGTGACTGTAAAGCTGATTCAGAGGAGGCGAGAGGATACAAAAAGAAGACAGGATTCATTTGAAACTTCTGTGTCAGAAAAGGAACAGCTGATGTGACTTTGGGTTGAAAACAAGAAGGAAGAGGAGTAGCAGAATTGCAGAGAGAGTTTATTAACACTTGAAGTGTGTTGGAGGAGCAGATCTAATCTTGATGATGGGCTGCTGTCTGTTTGTTTACTATCGGGTGAGTCAACGTGTCTGAGTGATGTCTAATGTATCCCAATGACAACCTGAAAGGATTCGCTGAACGTTTATTAACCTCCATCCTCTTGTTGTATTCGTTTTTTGCTTTGTATTTTATTTGCGTTATGTATCACCAACTGTTTCCCACATTTCTTATCAATATAGCAGTCAGCTAAAACGTGTTTAATTGCATTGTAATTGTTGCTAAGCCACATCGGTGATTTTGAGTTGGACACTTTCTTGGAACTGTGTATCACACTACAGTCATGCTCCATGCGGCGCCTGCATCCGTATTTACGTCTGTGGTGGAACAAGTGTTGAGATAATGGAAGAAAAAAATGAGGAGAAAAAAACAATAAATGAGAAGCTACAATTTGCACGTTTTTGGTTGAAAAATGACTGGAAGCATTATTAACTGTTCAGTTCATTTATTTATATTGATCAACACATTGATTAGTTGACTAAGCATTGCAGATCTCAACACTTAAAATCAAACACACATGAAAAAGCAAAAGTGCATGCACCAGCCTCTGCACATACATAACATGTGCAAACCAAAACATATATTTCATTAGGTGACCAAAAATGCACAGAATAAATGGAAAATATATTTTAGCCATCGTTTGTACTGTTCGACAGAGCCAGGCTGTTATCCCCTGTTTTCAGTTGTTATGCTAAGCTAAGCTAGCTGTCTCTTGGCTCTTAAGAACGACACTGTGGTAGATTCAGTGTATCCCAATGATGCTTTATTTAGGTTTTCCCATCTTTATTAAAACATCTAAATATACAAACATAGTAGACATGTACAGAGAACAAATATTAAAATATGAAAATACAAATAATACAATTATGACTTTACAGATCTAAAATTATAATAAAAAAAACAGGTTATTCTACAAAAAGTTAACTGTACAGTTATCATTTTCTATTTTTTTTTTTGCTTTTGAAAGTCAATTTATGAATGCTAAAGTATTCACTTAACAGTCCTGTGAAATTGGTAGTGACTTGTTAATTGTATACCAATGGTAATATGATATTCTAATTAAATAATACTTTTTAGAGATAGATGTTTGGAGGACTGATCTTATATGTATTTGAGGATCAGGCTCCTCCCTCATCCTTGGTTTCTATAGCGACAGCGAGTTAAAGATAAAGTCTGCAAGGTTATATAACGTCCGGCCAACAACAAAATCTCAACACAATACTGAACAAACATCAGACTTCCTGCTATTGTTATAGTCTGCAGCAATGATCCTATCCTCCTCCTCCTCCTCCTCCTCCTCCTCCTCCTCCTCCTCCTCATCTTGTCAAACTCCTTTTCTCCCTATCTGTTCATCCTCCTCCTTCCCTCCTTCCTTTTCTTATCTTCTACTCTGCGTGCCCTCCTCCCTGTCTCCACCTTCTTGTTCTTTATCTCGTCCTCCCTGTCTCCCCCACCCTCCTGTCGTCTCCACCTCCACTCCTTATCTCCTCTTCCCGTTGTCCTCTCCTTATCTATTCCTCCTCTCATGTCTTCTCATGTCATACTCTCTTCAAGCCCCTCCTTTTTTGCTTCTTTCTAATCCACTCCTTTTATCTTTTTCATTCCCTCCTTCCACTAGTCTCCCTTCTTCTTCCATTTCATCCCCTCCATGTCTCCTATTAACTGTTCCTCTCCTCTCCCATCCTCTCCCATCTTCTTCTCTCCATTCCTCTCCTTGTCTCCTAATTTCTCTTTTTCATCTATTTTCTTCCTTTCCTTGTCTCTTCCTCTTCTGCCTCCTCCTCTCTCTCTCTCCTTCCTCCTCTTCCTCTTTTTCTTCCTTGTCCTCATCCACCCCCCCTCCCACACACACTATGTCCTCTGTGACCTCTTTTCAGGTGTGTGTGTGTGTGTGTGTGTGTGTGTGTGTGTGTTTTCCTGTTGTTTTTGTCATCATGGCAGCTACAGGAAGTCTCCTCCATTCAGTCATTAAGGTCATACTGTAAGCCTTACTCTGATATAAGTTTCACTACTAATGTGATCGTGAAATTAACTTAAATACAACATGAAAACTGCTTTCTTGTCTTGTCTTTGGGATGCCTTAGTTTGATCTTGTGACGTCAAGTACATTTAATTTAATCCTCCTTCACTTAAACCAATAAAACTCTTTATTTTTTCTTACCAGAAGGCAAATATATGAAGTATATTTCCTTTGGATTCTTGAGTAAGTCCTATTGCTGATTGCTATGCTAACTGAGCAATCTGTAACCAGAGCCATGAAGGCTAAATGCTGCATACAGCTGCAGGTTTGTTGTTAACTCTCTTAAACGTTCGTTCACGTTATATTTAGGTCATTTGATGCAGTTGTGAAAATTAAATATAGCTGTAAAAGAAAATAACACAGACTGTGATTTTGATTGATCAAACTTCTTGAAATGGAAGACTTGCTCTCGATCTAACAGAACGTCTGCTGTGTTTGTGTTGCAGAAGAAGAGGAAGCAGGCCAGCAGAGATGCAGACTCCCTCAGTCTCTGCAGTCTGGACATCAATGTAAGTTCAGCTTCTCTAAACTAGCTTTCTGTTTTGGCTCAGCCTTGGTCGAAAAAGGTTTCATATCAAAGCTCTCAAGAAGTGGTGAAACGTGGCACATTGTTGGTGTCCTTAAGAGATGTTTGATATTTGGATAAATGAATTAAAATGCAGGTACATTATAGAAAACAGTATATTCCATCAATTTATTAATGCGAAGTATTGTTTTTGAGAAAGAGCAAAACATTTTTTATAGGAAATAACTGTGATTTAGTTAAAAAATGTTTTATTGTCTTTATTGAGTTGACCAAGTTATGTACAATTGTATCAAGTACATACAAAAACACCCAGGAAAAGTATTCTATATATGTTACAAAGAATATGTATATGCTACTAAAATACGTATACCCTGTTGTAGTGCTGGAGATAGCTGTAACAATCTTTCAGAAGTGGTTACAAGCACCAACATTTCAGTGTTTATCCCTCTGGGGCCATTTATTTAAAAAAGCCCGTTAGCCACCTCAATTTTCAAAATGGCATTTTTGCTGCTTGCTTGGCATGCACAAAGATGCTTCAATGTGCTTTTTCAAAAGAGTAACCTCCATGGAGTATATGTGCCAATTGTAGTGCTTGTAACCACTTGTGAAAGATTGCCCTGATAATATTCAATTATCTGCAGCACTATTGAGAAGAAAAGAAGAGAAAGCACTCGTGAAAATGTGTTGAAAAAAAAATCCATGACATTTAATACATGCAATATTAGTTACACCGATAGATTTTTATTCCAATGACCAGTGAAAATGAGTAAACGGACGGTGTCCGTATTTTCTTCCAAATGTAATTCTTTCAACTATCTTACACAAACAGCTGGTTTTTAATCTTTCCAAATAGGGGCTAATAGTGAGCTGTGTAGAAATGTGTAGATCATGCAGTAACTTTGTGCTTTGTTATCTCCATCTCTGACCGTGGGTTATTGTATAGTGGACCCTCGGAGGGCCTCAAACCAGTGTTGGGCCCCTCCTTATAAAGTTGTCCGTATTTTTAGCCCTCTGCCAGCAGCCGTTTCTTTCTGGGTGTTCCCCTCCCTGCTTAGTCCAACACAGGATGTCCCCCCTGTTCGATGTACACCTCAGAATGACAAACACCATCAGTCTTAATCTGTTCCAAGCCAACAGTAAGAACCTTGAACAACTTACACTCTATTGTTTCTCTACCGTTACTCCCAGTGAGTCACACACAGTCATATTGTGCTCTTACTGAAACTGCAGGAGCTGGAGACATGGATCCAAAAATATGTACGTGTTTGTACAAATCATTTCACATTCATTTATACATCAATTTAGAGGACACAACTCAACTTTTTCAAATGAGTTCACTTCTTAAAGACACAAATGTACTCTTTTCAGTATTCATAATTGTTTCCAGAGAAGCACTATCTTTCTGGAAATACTTGGCGCTAATTCCTCTAACAGATATTTTGAATTTAAATAGTTGTGTATTATTGAAACTCCTCAATTCAAACCAAAATGAATATTCATCCATATTAATGAATGTATCTACTTTTATGATGTCTATTAATATTCTATTTTATCTACATTGTCAAATTGGTAGATTAAACTCATCGTTATAATTCAGGTTCATTTGCACATTTCAGACAATATCAACAAAATCAAAACATTATGTCAGACTGTTTTATACTGGAAATATTGTACTTTTGACTTTGCTAATTAATAACTTGGTTAGTCTCAAAGTTAAGATACCTGCCTACTAAAAAAACAATATGATGTTTTGTTATACATTTCAGCAGTTTAAAGAAATACAAATAAAATGATGAATCCTTGAGTTGATAGTCAGAAAGTACATTCATACACATGCCAGATGAACACTTATCGATTGTGTTTCGTAAACTAAGGGGAGGAAAAGTGAATGAACTGTTGGGGCCAATACAGTCTCCAGAATAAAACCAGATGATCTCATTTTATTGGAGAGTCTCAAGGCAATGTTATATAGTGTTTCCAGGAAGAGCATTTCAACCTTTTGAAAAAAGTAATCCTTGTTTTTAAATGTCAAGTGGTCATAGTACATAATATACTTAACACATTTGAAGAAAAAATCATAAATGATCCCATAATTACAAGATATCCATTCATATAAAATATTAACATAATTAAATGATAATGACATTAAAAGTTAATAATGAACAAAAACGCTTATAAATGCTTCTTTAGTAGATTCAACCTTTACAAGAATAGGGAAATCAAAACCTGTCAGGAAAATGTTTACTGAGGTGATAAATCATGTGAGAAGTCCGGTCATTTTCTCATAGCCTTCTATACAATCAGACTCCTTTTTGCCATCAATGAAGTCGCCCTCTGCTGGAAATGAGAGAGAATGTATGTTAATGGCACTTTTGCATTGGTCAAATTGCGGCTTGTAAAATACTTGTTATGTGAGGAGTGTCTTGTCTATAAGTTTAAAGAAAATCTTGATATTGTGATCGGATTATTACATAACTGGTCATATCAAAGAGTTCTTTTTCATCTAAATAAGTCTTGTTAAAGTACTCATGTACAACCCATGTGTCACAGTTGAGATGAAACTAGGCGGGTTTGTCTGAGTCAGTTGTGACGATTGAATCTGCTGTTGGATCAGTTTTTGACTCCTGTTCCTTTCTGGGCGTCCAAGACCAAACTGTCGTATTCCCAGACAATGGAGAGCTGCGTCAGAGGGGCGCTTTTGTTAGCTGAACATGAGGTGGGTTTCACGTCAGGTCAGAGGTCAGTGATCGCAGTCACAGCTTTCAAAGGAAACCATGGAAACATGTCTATAGAACATACACAAAGATCAATGTGGTTCGTGACCTACAGTACAGCTGATCCAGGATGTGTTTATACGTTTCTATTTTGGATAAAGCTATATGTCTGCTTACTGTATGCACACTTATCTCGTTTTAGTCACATGACATTGATTTTAACCATCATTTCGTCTTTAAAATGTCAGAAAATAGAGGAAAAATTCCCAATACCTTTGTTCAGGTTGAGGTCCTCATAATGTCTTTTTTTTTTCCGACCAAGAGTCCAAAACGCCAAGATATTCAGTATTCCTCCATTTGAGAAGCTAGAATAAGGACATTTCATTTTGTCTTTCCAAAAAGCCTGGTCTGAATCAAACCAATGATAATCAAATCTGTGTCAGCCATATACTGTAACCACTACACATAAAAACCTTTACCAATGTAGGCCGGCTCTCTTTTAACCAAACCTGAACCAACAACCACATCTTAATTCTTAAAAGTGAAACAGATTTGTGTTAACAATATATACACCAACACGGACAGTCATTGATTTGAGAACTGCTGTAAAATGAGGGCAGAGCTTTAGCTGCCTGCAGGCGTCTTTCTCTCTTTAGTCATTACAATCCAGATTGACATTGACTGAGGCCTAGTTGCACTGAGTTGAATGTTGGATATAGAACCTTTACAGGTTTATATGGCACTCCGGAGATTAACAATGCAGCATCATTTTGCAATAAAAATGTTTTTTGCTCTGATGGGGTTTTTTGTATTGTCAACAAACCTCCCAAATCTATATGTTGGTTTGTCTCTTAATTCTCTTCCACATCGTGTGTGGTTCTCAGCTCCAAACCCATTTGTTAAATATTTAAAAACTGAAAAACACAAAATGTATTTCTAAAAAAACTATCAGTTATATCTTAAAACAGCTGGTCACTGTTATTTTAAGCAAACATTAATCAGACAGAAGGAAATACTGCATTATTTTCAGCAGTAATAATCCACATTTGGTGATTTAATGATTATTTAGGGCAGTGGGACAGTGTATGTGGGATTGAGTCCAAATAAACCAGAGTGTGTGACTTCATCAAATCAAATCTTATTTATAAAGCACATTTAAAAGCGATTTTTGGTCGAGCCAAAGTGCTGTACATGTAATAAAAACACTTTACTACAATCACAATAAAAGACAATAATTTAAAACAGAAATATAAAAAACAAAAACACAGGGAATAGTCAGGTGTCATACTGCGCTCTGACTAGAAGGCCAGAGAGAAGAAGTGTGTCTTTAGTGAGGATTTAAAAACCCCTAGTGTCTGGGCCGACCTCACATGGAGGGGCAGAGTGTTCCAGAGCCTAGCCTAACATGTCAGTCAGTGCTACAGTGTGGCTCATTGGTGTGTTGTTAATAATTTTCATAAGGGACAATGGAGCACTATGGCACAGAGGAAGAAGATATATCAGGCTTTGTTACAAAGACAATACTTGTTGAGGTCTTTTTATGGGATTTGCTGACATGAAGACACATTGTACAATGTCTTCATTGTATCTGTATTGTTTGTAAGTAAAGGCTGAGTGTCTAAATGGAAAAAGTTGAAGCTATTGCAAATGATGGAAAGGAAGGAAGTAAGAAAAGTGAGTGGGTGAGGGCGCCAGTGAGTCAGAGAGGGTGAGAGCATTGATTTGCAAAGAGACAGAGAGTCAGAGTGAACAACCATCATAGAGAGAACGCTTTAACAGCTGAAGAGAAGTCCAACAGAAACATGGGATAAGAGCTCCAGGTGGTCCACAAGATACCTTTAGTAGAATCCTTCTCAACACTGCTGGTACCGAGCTGGATCCAGACTCTCTGCTACCGTCAGTCCTCTGGATACTACCAGGAACATGCTCGTACAGAACTTGTTCTGGAAACTATACTGTTACTCATTTGTTTCTGGGCTCTATGCTGCTGTCAGCTACTTTTTTGGATAGCTCATATTTGAAACTTTGCTGGTACCTCATTTTTGGACACTGTAAAGTGTAAAGTACCACTACCAGACACTTTCTTACTCTAATTCTTTACCACTATCTCTTGTACCAACAATAACTAAATTGGGTCATTTAGTTAAAAATTCTTTGAATGGTCTAGTTATTTCCTGGCTCTTAGCAATTTTCAGATATGTAGCTGCCACATAATCTCTTCAGACACTGTAAGGTCTCTTCTGTAACTCGGACTCCTAACCAGCCTTAAACCTCTTCTGGACATCCACACCTGGATGTTCTGACAGCACTGATCTCTTCCTGGGCACTGTCTGAAAATATATCTGGACTCTCTCTCTTGCTACTGGGAAATCAGATCCTGTGCTGGTCTTTGTGGTGAGCAGTATGGTGTTGGGGCAGGGTCCCTTCTGCCTGCTGGTACACCGGTTTAAATCTGGATACCCTGTGGAGTTTGGCAAGGGGAAAAAGGACATGGGGAACCAGGTGGAGGTAAGATGCAGGAAATATCCTATAAAACAACAGCCTGTTCACAATCAAATATTGCTTGTGAATGAATCTAAATCTCAGAACTATCTGAATGATGTAGCTATACTTGTGTTTTTAAACAAGTATATGTAGTTCTATTTAGGTTGTACTCAATAAATGTTATGCTATACTATCGTTAAATTAAACTATAGTTTTTGGAGTCACCAGATTTTACAAAATGTTTAACTTTTTGGCTTTTGTGGTTCCCACTTTAGTTCTTTATATATTTTCTTAAATATAAATATGTATTGCTATTCACTTAAGGGTAATGATACTGTACTGTAATGATGAGTTATTTCAGAGATGATGGACAATGTTTTTTTTAAATGTCCGCCATATTTCTGCACTGTTTACCGTTGTTTTTTGTTGCTGATGTTTACATTCCTTAGATAAATATATTTCTTGCACTACTCTTTTTGTGAAGCATAAATGGACTAGGCTACAAATCCATTTTGTTGTGAAACACTGTGTTGTATAATGACACTAAATGATCCTTAAACCCTTGAGAGATTCACAACCTCCTCTCAATCTCAGTAGAGTCCAGTCCACCTAAAGAGTAACAGCCTAAATGACTTTTAGGCATTTGTGAACCATCCCTTGATGTGATATTGTAGTTGGGATTTTTAAAACAAGACTCTGGTATCCTGCTTTGCTCAGACCTTATACATTGATTCAACCAAAAACAATTATTTTTCTTCTAGACTGAGTATTCAAAACATAGATGTTTAGTAGGAAGTCCTGTAGGACATACATTTTATTATTGGACTCTGTCGACACAAACAAATCAAACTCTTGCCCCTGAGAGTCTGCTGTGAGGACCAGTCTATTGTTGAATTGATCTTTGTCAGATTGAATCAACTGAAGCGCAATCACACACAAATCCCATACAACATGTCCAATGGAAAGTAAATAAACTGATTATTTTTTATTTACACTGAACCCCAAAACCTTTTCAAAACAACACTTAATTAAAACAAAAGTATGTGCTGAAAAATTTGAGAAAATACACTGACTTTTATTAAGTATTTTAACTGATGTTAACATTTTACATTCTACCAACAGCAACTTCAAAGCGTATCAAGTCACAGCTTTCCATTTTCAGTCACTTCTTTATTGGATGTATTGGTATATGTAATGGATGAGAAAAATATATTTTTGGTGAAATCCTAGAGAAATATGATCGGATACATCAATACTTTCTGTGACTTTAAGTGATTGGAGAGGGGAAAAAACTAATCGAAGGTAGATTTATTTCTGGTTGACTAGTTTCTGTGGTTATGGAAAAACGGAACATTTAGAAGGTGTTTGAGGAGCTCAGCTGGCTGTGAAACATAGAAAAAAAAAACACACACACACACACACACATATTGATGAAGTCTGTATCCAGGACAAACAGAGACTGACTAGAGACAGACCCTGATAATATGAATGTACGTGTGTACGTGTGTGTGTTAGTGTTATCAATTCAGAGAGGGAAATACTTAGTCACACTATTGTTTAACTTACGCTATACTCACAATAACAAGTAAACACATCACAAAGTCAATGTTTAAAATTCCAGAGTGATTGTTCAAATTCAGGAGACAAGTTTTAAAATGTGTCTTTTGATCGATCAATCTATTAAAAGCAAAACTTTGCTGCAAATATCAGTTTTTATATGTTGTAATTTGACAAAGTTTGACTTCTCTCTCCTCCAGGAGCCCAGCACAAAGCGCAGCAAACTCGTATCCAGGGTGACGTCTCTGCTGCAACCTGTCAAGACGGCACCGCTGAAGAGGATTGGTCAGACGCTGCAGGTGAACAGCCAATCAGATCCACCAGTTTTTTGTCAATACATTTGTGAAAATCTTCCCTGGTTCTGAAAGTGTTTTACCTAATGAATATTCCAATTATTTAATTGAGTTTTTATAGTTTTCTCCGTGTACGGGCAACTGAAAATCGAAAAAAGAAGATTTTTCAGAATAACATAATTCCAAAATTAATGTAATGAACTGTATGTTGAAAATGATTTCCACTTTGTTTCCCTAATCAGTTCCAGCTCTAAATACTACAATACCCATGGTTCTTACCTGCTATTGCTTAAGATGTTCTAAGTGCCTTAGAATTAACAGTAGTTGCTCACTTTATCCAAGTTATTTAAGATGAAAATGGTCAAATATAAAAAATAAATGAGTAATTCCTTATTTCTGATACATGTTTATTAGCACTTCCCACTTAAAACTTTATTTGAAATGTGATAAGACAATTTGTAGCCCATCAGTAAACATCTGAAATAAATAAGGATAATATTCTATAGACAGTGTTGTACTTTATAATTTATTCAAATGTAATATTTCCTTATTTAACCGTCTGTCTCTGCAGCGCTCCATCAGTTTTCGTAATGAGGGTCAGACAGAGAGAGCAGCTCCTCCACCTCCCCCCTCCTCTTCCTCTTCCTCCATGATGAAGACGCGTGTTCTCTCAGCAACACTCTCAAACCCGGGCTCATCAAGCACAATGACACGGGTTTCCACAGCAACGGTGCCAGCCGCCAAGCGCCGTGACAGCAAACTCTGGAGCGAGACCTTCGACGTGCGGCTAGGAACGATGCAGACTCTGAGCCCGAAAGAGATAAAACGACAAGAGGTGAGAGAAACACTGCTGCTGGACTCAAGGAGTTTTTTAAATTGGCATTTGAGCTTTTTAGGGTTTTCCTCTCCTGCAGTGTGTTTTATGGGATTCTTTGCTAGTAAGGGCCCGTGTCCACATAGTGCCTTTTTTTTCGGAAAGGCGCTGAAAGGGCAGGTAAACCCTCTCTGCTGCCTGAAACGCTCCATTGGACTCCTTTCTTTACGTCCTGACATTACTATGTAACACTCGCACTTCTATTGGCAACAACTCATTGTTTGTAGGTTAAGGGGCGAGACATCTCTAGGCGCTTGACAATCACAACAAAGCAAGCCAGCTAACTAATCAGAGCAGACTGGGCTCTGGTTTCAGACAGAGGGTGAAAAGAGGTGCTGCAGCACAGGCAGTATGAGAAAAATAAAGAGCTTTTTGAACATTAAAGCATGGAGACATGTCACAGGAGAGGAACTGAATACAAATATGATCCTAAAAATGAACATAATATGTCCTCTTTAATGCAAAATATAAATCAGCTAATGAATTATGAAGTACTATTCAAATATGGATAGCACAATTTTGAAATGATGTTCACAGTAATTTAGTTGTATAATACACGCATGACTCTTACTTATAACAGAGTATTTCTAAACTGTGGTATTACTGAAGATCTTAGTACTTTTTCGACTTCTGCTCATTTATCTATTTATCTTTTAAACATCATAAATTAAAAACATTCTACTGCTTTCATTTTCTTTATCTCTCTTCTCTCTTCCTGCAGGCTATATTCGAGTTGGCTCAGGGTGAGCAAGACTTGGTGGAGGATCTCAAGTTGGCTAAGAAGGTAACAAAAATAACTTCTTCTTGAAGAAGTAACTTTGATTGTTCAGTAAGAGTATTTTCCTTAGCATGCTCATATGTATGTATGTGTTCTCCAGGCTTACCATGACCCCATGCTGAAGCTGTCAATCATGACTGAGCAGGAACTGAACCACATCTTTGGCACTCTGGATTCTCTGATACCCCTCCATGAAGGTAGGAAGGATCATGTTTGAAATAAGATACATGACTAACATAAGATTATTGTAAAATACAATCTATGTTTGAGTGATACAAAGTTACAACAGATAACTGAAGCCCCCAATGTTGTGTAATGTCTGAAAAGGGCTTAAAGCGGCACTTCATGTAATGGCCACCAGAGGGGGACAGTGTGATTCCTGCAACGTCTCTCTGCATACACAGTGTAACTGCAGAAGAGGTTCAGCCAAGGACACATTCTGAACTTTAACCAGGGAGCCTGAAAAGGAGCATTATTCCATTGGATTGGGTGTTAGCATGGTGGCTGAATGTTCTGACAGGCTGATAAGAAGATTGAGTCATACTTAAACTTTTATTCTGGCAAATTTCTGTATGACTGCATATTTAAAAACTTTGGCTTGTTTTATTTTAAAAAAAGAACTGCCATGTAAAAAAAGCATTTCAACTCAGCTTTTTTTGTTTATTTAGAATTATTATTGCTACTTTTTTCTTTTTTTCTGTATCAAGATATGTTTTATTCTGCCTGATTCTAATTGTATTTATATATTTCCTTTCTGCCTGTTACTTAAATCTTCCAACAATTCTGCACTGTACTAAGGAAGTAGGACAATGACTCCTGAGGTTAATGTAATTAGTTAAATGTATGTGAAATATGACCACTCAATTAAAAAGATATTTGAGAAAAAATATTTTGAAAAAAAAAAATATTTTGTTTAGGCTGTATTTCACAAAATATTATAAAAACCTTTGGAATGAATAATTTCAGGATCAGTATTTTTGAAAGCTTCAACTATTTTAGCCTTTATTAGTGACATGGATTGAGTTTGTATATTAATGTCAGGCTCCTACAGAACAGCTGTCTCAGTATTTCTCAATGACATTGTCTCATGTTTGATGTTCCCGTGCTGTTTTCAAATAAGAGTTTCAGAATTTGACAACGTCTTTGTCTCCTCAGACCTGCTGAGTCGTCTCAGAAATGCCAGAAAACCTGACGGGTCAACAGAACATGTGGGACGCATCCTGACTGACTGGGTGAGTGAGTGTCTCTCTTTACAAAAAACAATACACTGAAAATACTCAGAGTTTCCATGTAACATGCACTGTGTGGTAATCAGGTGTGTGTGTGTGTGTGTGTGTGTGTGTGTGTGTGTGTGTGTGTGTGTGTGCGTGTGTGTGTTTGTGTGTGTGTGTGTGTGTGTGTGTTCCTGCAGCTGCCGTGTCTCTCCTCCTACACATCGTACTGCAGTAACCAGGTGAAGGCCAAGACCTTGTTGGACCAGAAAAAGCAGGACCGGCGGGTCCAGGACTTCTTGCAGCGCTGTCTCCAGTCGCCTTTTAGCAGGAAGTTGGACCTGTGGAACTTCCTGGACATCCCCCGCAGTCGACTGGTGAAATACCCGCTGCTGCTCAGGGAGATCGTGAAGCACACGGCCAACGACCACCCGGACCGGCAGCACCTGGACGAGGCGGTGAGGAAAACAAGCGCTACCATTATTTTCATGTTTGTCTTGCAGGTCTGGATCACCTCACCATCTGACTGAGGGAGTGGGAAAACATTTGCGTTTTAATTTCTTAAAACATGTAAATTATAAAAATATAACCCAGAAAATTCAGACACAGCTTTAAATAGTTAAACCGAGCTTGGTATTAACCCTGAAATACCAGCAGTAACCTCTAAAAGTTTGGGATAAACTTGGAAATAAGGGAAGAATGGCCCCCCTGGGGTTTTTTTCACTCCTAATCATTTTCCCAAAAATAAATTTGGTGAAAGTTGGAGCACTTTGAGTCGTGGATGGCCATTTACTCTGCTGGTTGAATTGTAAGTACCAAAAATGAACAAATGCAGAGGCGGCGGGTACTGTAGGCTATATTTTTGTCACTGCATCCTGGTAAAAATAAAAATATTATGTATAATGTTTGTGTCTTTGACATTAGCGCTACTATGCAGCCAACTGACGGCGTGCAAGCGCTTGTGATCGTGATGTGATTGGCCACAGAGGGGCTGGCCAATCACATCACGATCCGACAGCGAAGTCTCAAAAATGGATAAATGGAAAATGTTCAAGGAAAACATTAAAACAACCAGTAATCCCGATGCCACGACGAACACCCGCCAAAATATGGTAACAACTAGTAAGCCGGGCAGTGCCGGTGGCAAGCCGGGAGCCGAGCCGGGCAGTGTGGGAGGCAGGCCAGGACCTTTTTTTATGTTTAGCATGTACTACACCGGCTGCTGAAGATGACGTCAATGACGCTATCGCGTAGAGCTACGTCGATGCTTGCGTAAAACGGAAGTAGGCGTGGTTAAATCTAAACTGGGTTGGAAAACCGATAGACGCCGGAGCATGGATAATAAGAACTGGATACAGCGTCGGAGGCGGGGTCTCGTTCTTTCCTATGAGAGCTGCTCATTGGCACATGAGGACAAAATGGCCCAACTTTTGAGAGAGCGAAGCGTCACAGATTACCCATCATGCCTGGCTGTCAGAGCAGAAGAACCCGTATGTGCAGTCACAGAGCATGCGCCCCTTAAGCCCCGCCCCCCAAGCTCCCACTCTCGGCTCACTAGAATGAATAGAGAGAGAAAATAAATCTAGATTCGGCTTTTAGTGCATTTTACAACTTTAAGGACCGAATGGTTATAATAAGGGCTATAAAATAGTTCATAGTTTATTTAGTTTAAAAAAATGATCCGCTGATTTACAGACGTCTCTTTCCCCATGTTAGTTAATGGGAAAAAGTCTTTCTGGGTCCAGTGACGTCACGGACTGATACGGAAATTGCAGTATCGCCGTTTGGACACAACACATTTTTTCTTCAGAGTCCGGAGCACTTCCTGGGGGCTTGTCAGGTAAAAAAAGTTGTTTAGCCTTCCAAAACCTGAGCCTCATGCGCTGCTTATGAACAAATGTGTAAGAAAATGTCAAATTTGGACAAGGGTCGACTAAAAAACAGTAAACTAGAACTACCAGGGTGCCTTTCACTGATTAAACAAACAATCCCATTTTAAAGTGCGGTTATGTGTACAGTTCATGGTGAAAAATCTGATAATTATGGGTGAAAAATCAGTTATATAAATACATTTTGTTTACAACTTAGTTTTTATCATTCATTGATTTATTTATTTATCTACACCAGCCTGCTCTCTGCACAATTCACATTGTTTGCATGTATCTTAGTTGGTTTCTTCTCTTTGAAATATAGAGCAGGCGATGGGTGCAGAAGGAATCATTCAGTCAGGGGATGGACCACAGATGCATAAAAGGATGAGAAACAGACCAGTGGATTTAAAATGTGTCTGATGTTATCTGTTTGCTCTGCAGATGCTGATGGTTCAGAGCGTGGTGGGGGACATCAACAGGCGGACGGGGGAGTCAGAGTGTCAGTACTACAAGGACCGCCTGTTGTACACAGAGGAGGGGCAGAGGGACGAGCTCATCGACCGCTCCAGGTCCCTCAGCTGCCACGGAGAGCTGAAGAACAACAGGGGACTCGTCAGTGCATTTCTACTATTTTATACTTATTAACTACCGCTTCCTTTAACACCATACAGGTTATACTCTCTCTCAATATAAAAACTACAGTCGAGGGAGGTGAATAATATTTCAAGAAAATAAAAAAGTAGTAAAGTGAACATTTTGAGTTTCGGGATTTTTTTGGGCTTTTGCCTGAAAATAGACAGGACTCAAAAAAAGAATTACAGAAATAGGGGAGGGGAATAATATACATTAGTAAAACATATGTACACTGTGTATAAGATAGCTTTTTCCCTGGTCAGATCATTATATATTATAAGCCCTTGTAAAATATATAACAATATATTTTTAAAGTGTACCTGTGTTATTGTGACTATTATTTTCAATCTTTATCTTTACCATGCGAAAAGTCATCACTGATTTGATTATTTTTACAAGTTTTATGACTAGACCATGTTCCAAATATTGTATCTGGGATGTATAGAAATAAAACACATCTGTTTCTCTCTCTGTTTCCAGAAGCTCCACGTGTTTCTGTTCCAGGACGTCCTCGTCATCACCAGGTCCATCTCGCTGAACGATTATCCGGTCAGCTACCAGCTGTGCCGCCAGCCAATACCCATCCGGCAGCTGGACCTGGAGGACCTATCAGACGGAGAGATGCGAGTGGGCGGGTCCATCAGAGGAGCCTTCAGCAACAACGAGAGAAGTGAGAATTTTGCAAATACAGCGGATATTAAAACTCCGAGATTTTATTTTGTCGGGATCTGTTTCCATGCATTCACTTGTTTTGTTCCATACTATAATACAGTACTGTATAAGTACGCTGTATGGCTCAAATAAATGTAATGTAGTTCTGGTCTGAGGCAAGCCTAAAGCCTCATTCCCACTGGACAACAAAACACATACTAACCTGATAACAATCGGCTTGATCTACAGTGGAAAAGGTTAGATACGGCATTCATTCCTGGGTAAAAAGACTGCAATGGAAACATAACACTCAGGTGGACATGCTAATTTGTGAACCTTTTACAACATGATGCTATGAGGTTATAACTAATAGAATTCAAAGGAAATTGGACAGTTATTATTATTTAAACATACAAAACAAAAATGTATTATGTTCTCAAGCCACCAGACTCGTTGATCATTACAAAAACACACATTTAAAAAAACGTCTTTGTGGTTTTAAATGTTTTGCAATTTAAGTAAGGAAATTTGATCAGTGTTACATCATCTGATTATGTATGTAGAGGTTTGAAACAAATTCATGCAATATGTTTGATGTCATTTAAAACTGGGTAACAGGACAGTACTAACACGTTATTTTTACAAAATGTTCTGGTTTAAATGCTCATTAAAAATTATGTTTATTCTCTGTGTAAATGTGTAAAAATGCCAATAAATCCCAATGTGTTTTTAACTTCTCACATATGGATATAGGTTATAGTTTAAAAATGTATCAGACTTCCATGCAATATACCGTATTTTCCGGGCTATAAGTCGCGCTTTTTTTAGCTGTCTGGCTGGTCCTGCGACTTATACTCAGAAGCGACTTATATATTGTATTTTGTCTGACTGCATTCAAACTACGGCCAATAGATGGCACTGTATACAATCGTGACAACTGCAAACTGCTGTACCACCGAAGAAGAAAAAAGTCACGGCGACTCGGAGGATCAGGGGAGGATGCGTCACGTAACTTTCCAGGATGTTGTGGGATGAATCGAGACAGCATGGGCTTCAGTGACGACCGAGGGATTCAGAAAGGTCTAATCGGAGCTGATTCTGATGGAGAGTCTGAGGACAGCCCGGAGCAGGACATGCTGCTTCATCCACACCGGAGTGGGCGGAAGTGTTTAACAGCGACACAGAGGATGAAGACTTCAGTGGATAAATGCGACTTATACACCGAAGCGACTTATATATGTTTATTTTCTCTTAACGACACATTTTTTGATAAGAGCGACTTACACACAGGTGCGACTTATAGTCCGGAAAATACGGTACACATTCTAGTAATAAATCACGATCTAATTCTGCACAATTCAATACAAATGTTAAACCTATTCACACAAATCTTTGACCCTAAAGCAGGGGTACTCAAACTTTTTTGTTAAAGGTCCACTTGTGAATTTATACAAGGTCAATGGTCCGGATCAATGCCAGTAAAGTGATGTCTTTTATACATAAATATGTGTCCCCGGGTGCGTCGGGGAACTCACGCAGCGTCAGAAAATAAAACCCTCTCTTTTCCTCCGTACCCAATCTTTTAAAAACGGGTACAATGAGCGGATACAGATTTGCTGCCGATCTGACGTCAAATCGGCAGCGGACCCACAGAAAATTGCTATCAGAAACAATGCCTGACGTGTTTTGGACGTAATCTCGTCTTTGTTTACATTAGCAAGCCTCGCTAACACTCAGAGCTAACCTGTACTGTAGAGCACATGTGTTTAAAAAGCAGGAAATAAAAAAGGAACTCACCTTGTGATTAGGGGTGCAACAACTAATCGACTTAATCGATTAAAATCGATGACCAAATTAGTTGCCAACTAATTCAGTCGTCGATTCGTTGGTGACGTCATCACGTGTGTTTTACGCGCCGTTAAGCTCCCACGTTATCGGTCTTTTTTATCGGTAGTGGAGACGTTTAAAAAATATATGTCATATGTATTATTGCTAGATAAACATTATATCGCAGTCTTAGTGTCGCCAACTCGTTTCTAATATGCAAAAAGACAAAAAAATGCGTCTATGATGTATTTTCGATCTTTCCCCCGTCTGTGTGCGAGGGGGCGGGGCAGTTTACACACACGCGGCTGCTACATGCAGCAACACACAGCGGGGATGGCGGAAAGAAGCGCTCCAAGCTGTGGTTAAATGTTACCCGTCTCGATGTGGACAATACTCGTTGCCAAAAGTGCATTAAGAGTTTAGCATGTAAGGGCGGTAACGAGCAATTTGTCTAAACATTTAGCAAAAGTGCACCACATTCAGACGGAGAAATGCACCGGGTTCGACTGTCTTTCTAGTAGCGCTGTAGCCCCATCCACGAATAACTTTTCCACGTCAGCAACACACAGAGTTAACAAAATGATACAAACATGGGTTAATGATTAGAGGTAACTGAGTTATTTATTTTCTTAAAGTTTCAGCTATTGTTGTTTCTTTTGATGAGAAATATTATTTTTTTAATTTAAATAAAAAGCAATGTTAATTTTGTTCACAACTTGTTTAGTTAATTTAATAATATATGTATTTTTGAATCAAGTATTCATCTTTATTGTCTTCATTGTTAATTTCCACATGCCTAAAACAACCTCAAGCTAAATCTAAAAGTTGATGGCTAAATAAGAGCGTTTGAGAAATGTTGCAATGCATAATAGTCCGAATAGTCGATTAATCGTTTCATTAATCGATAGATTAATCGATTATCAAATTAGTCGTTTGTTGCAGCCCTACTTGTGATAAACCCGCAACAGAAAAAGCATTTGAGCTCCATACTGTTTCAGAAATAATCCTTGATGTGGTTTAGAACAGGATGGCGTTTTATCACAGCAGAATTGAACTTTATCTCCGGTAGAATTCTGATCAGGCATTAGCTCCGCCTCGTCTTTTTTTTTTTTCAAGCTAAGGACCCAAAATCCGCGTTTCTCTAACAGGGCTGCAAAAGAGGGGTTTGAGCAGTATGAGGCATGGCTACAATGGGGGATCTGTTTGGTATTTTAAGCAAAAAACTTCACAGACATGTTTTGTATAGGTATGGCCCTACAATATATTTTTCCGATATAGCATGATAGGTCCACTTTAATTTGCATCAGAATCAGAATTTCTTTTTCTTTTTTTTTCTTTTTTTTATATAATTTTTTTTTTTTATAATGGGACACAGGGTTCGGTCCGGATTGATTTGCAGTTCGGTCCGGATCCGAGTTTGAGAAGCCCTGCCCTAAAGCCTCTTACACACCAAACTGACACCAAAGAACATCGCCTAGCACGTACGAACTGCGCATGCGTTACTGGCAATAACTCTCCTTACCAGCAGGTTGCGGTAGTGTGTATTCGTCCTTCAAAAGAGGCAACAACCGGAAGACAGACTGCGTGATATATACAAACAACAAATAGTGTGTGCGTTCCATTTTCACTCTACAGCGAGAAGCTCATGGGGCTTTCTCGAACCTGTGTCGAGAGCTGGAGTTAAATGAAATCTCAGATTTGCCTTCTTAAAGGTGGGGTAGGTAATTTTGGAGAAACGCTAGAATTTGAAAATACACAACTGGAAAAAATCTGCCACTTCCTTACAGAGCCCCTCCTCCAACACACACGAACGCGCACATGACCAATGAGGGCACAAGATAAGTTTGTGCACAGATGGAAGGCTGACAGGCAGGTAGGCCATCCAGTTATTTTAGCCGGGCCGGCTAAAATGATTGGTCGTGCTTTTTACAGTACCACGGCTTCCACAGATTAATTTTTTTAATGGATTTTTTGACAAAGCACTTAAGATATTCATTGCGATCGGGATGTTAAGAGCATTCCAAAAAGTGTATCTCGAGCCAGTTTCTCAAACTTACCTACCCCACGCCTTTAATAGTTTGTTTGGGTCCCTCACTTCCGTTTCGCTTCTCATGCACTGATTCGCTAAGCTGAACAGCCAATCAGAGTGATTTCTTTGGCCTCCCGACGTCATCGACGGCCCAACGTCTATCGACATCTATCGACGCCGAAAATCGGCTTGGTGTGTAACGAGCTTTATAACCAGAGGTGTGAACTCGAGTCAGACTCGAGTCACCAATTTGATAACTTTGGACTCGACTTGACAAAATCACATAACACTTGTGACTCGACTTGGACTTGAACACCAATGACTCGGGACTTGACTTGGACTTGAGCCTTCTGACTTGAGGTGACTTGATACTTTAATTCAGGGGTCTCCAACACGTTGATAGCGAGCTGCCGCTAGAAGAGCAGACTCCCGTCGGGGAGAGCAGAATCTTCAGCCGCTCCTACTCTTGCTGCTGAAAATCCTTGCAGGCAGGGGCGGGACTTTATTTAGCTGGGCCACCATGCGGCCAATCATATGCGAGGACACACTAGGATCATACCATTATGTGAAAGAAGGGTGGGGGGCAGACGCTCCAAAGACAGCGTAGTGGTACAGGCCAGCTACACAGAGCGACGGGGAGACGGGGAGCCGGATTTAAATGCAAGCGCGTCAGAAAAAGTCAATAAATGAGCGTAAACCGAAAAAAGAAGCAGCATCTGGCTGCATTTCAATGATATTGGAGAAAGCAAAGCTGAGTGCAGGATTTGTAAAATGAAAATAACCTTCAGAGCAGGGTTTTTATTTTGGTAACCACTCAGGATTTATTGCCAGAGGTGGGAGAAGTTCAGATCTTATATTTGAGTAAAAGTACCTGAGTGTAGGAATACTCGGTTACAATAAAAAGTCCTGCATTCAAAATGTTACTCAAGTAAAAGTAAACAAATATTAGCATCAAAATATACTTAAAGTACCACCTGCAGAGGGATCTAGATTCGGGTGTTCTTTTCCCCATAAAGACCGCCTCGCTGCACATTATCCCTTTTTTGAAGCATGATTTTTTTTTAATAGTCTAATAAATATAAAATCATTGCCAGTGTTATCAGTTGTAAGTGTGAATTTGTTGTAATAATGACGAAAACATAATAGATTTCTCAGTAATTATAATAAAAATGTAGCTCAAGTATTTATGCAACTTCATTTGAAGCGTGTGTGTGTGTGTGTGTGTGTGTGTGTGTGTGTGTGAGTGTGTGTGTGTGTGTGTGTGTGTGTGTGTGTGTGTGTGTAGAGTGACCAGGTGTCCCGCTTTGTGCGGGACTGCACACACAGCATTTTTATCATTTGTCCCGCGTCCCACAAATTGAGACTATGTCCCGCATTTGAGTGACAGTCGCGCAGAAAGGCCGAGCCAAGCCAGTGTACCCCCGCCCGTTGACAGTTCACGAGTGCGTCCATAGTGTCTCTCCCCCGTCCCGTCCCGTCCACCCAGTAAAAAAATCCCCACTACACCACTGCTGGTCATCTTAACATCAAGGATCTTATAAATGAAAGTCCTTCTGAATCAAACCGTCCCGGTAGCCCAACCTTAAAAAAGCCCAAAAGCACATAATGACTTGTTTAAGACTCGGTTTTTCAAAGTTTAGGACTTCACTTGAACTTGCCCATCCTGACTTGAGACTTGACTCGGACTTGAGCGCAAAGACTTGAGACTTACTTGTGACTTGCAAAACAATGACTTGGTCCCACCTCTGCTAATAACTCCCACGTCTCCTTTGTCTCTCTCCTCACAGCAAAGAACTTCTTTCGGGTTTCCTACCGTGCCGGAGGTCAGCTGCAGAGCCACTGCTTCCAGGCCAGCGACACCTTCAACAAGCAGCAGTGGATCAACTGCATCAGACAAGCCAAAGAAGCTGCAGCGCTGACAGAAGACCAGCCCCCACAGACAGGACAATGTGTGGAGACAGAGCCGAGTGGACAGACAGGGCTGCTGGGAGAGGCAGGGCTGCTGGGTGGGATGGGGCTGCTGGGTGAGACAGGTGAGACAGGGCTGCTGGGTGAGACAGGTGAGACAGGGCTGCTGGGTGTGACAGGGCTGCTGGGTGACACCGGTCCGAGTCTGGGGCAGGAAGAAGAAAATTGTATGTGGAGGGAGGGGGAAACAGGGCGGAGTTCTGAAGGAGAGGTAGGTCTTATCGGAGAGACAGATCCGGAGAAAGAGGAAGACGTGGGTTTGAGTCACGAGACATTGATGGGCATGGGTGGGGGGATGGAGACAGGTTCGTGTTTGAATGAAGGGACTGTTTTGGAATTAGATGGAAAAACAATGAAGGATGTTGAGACAAGGCTGAAAGAGATGGGCGAGATGGAGACAGGACAGGGAGTCGGTGAAGAGATGGGAACCGGAGCAGACTGGAGAATGGATGGAGGAGGAGAGGTGCTGAGCCGAGGTCCTAATAATGTCCCCACCTTCCTTCTCTCCCCTGCTTCTCCCTGTCGAGAGGAGAAGGAGCGGGAGGTGATGGAGGAGGGGTGTAGCAGCACTGAGGAGGGGGAGGAGGTGGACATGGACACAGACCTGCAGGGCGAGGAGCTGGACCTCAGGTGCTGATGTTAGACTCAAATGGGAGGATGATGCACTGAGGCACTGGCAGCCAATCAAATCGATGATGATGTCACTAAAACTAAAACATCCCACAATGCAATGTGGGAGTGACGCCAAAATGCATAACAATCACCATGGTAGATCTGGAACAAGATATACAAGTTTGCCTGCATTTTCTAACAGCTGAAGGACTTCTACAGACGTGAAGGAAAAACTTAAGAGGTTCCTTGTTCCTTGCTGTCAGGTGGAGGCTGTCAGGAAGTGAAGTGGTAGTTACAGCTCTGTGTGTCTGAAAGATACATAATGCTGTTTATTCACACTAAAATATGTGAAATAATGGTACACATATTGTGAAACATAGTATGCGATTTCAGACGCAGCCCCATTTAACTGTACTTATGCAAGGATCTATTAAGAGAATTGCATACCATGTTAAAGGATGCCAAAAGGATTTCCTCGTGCTTTTCTATTTTTGGCTCACAGACCAACTTACCGCAGACTAACCCTGATTTACTGATACGGCTCTACAAGACTTTCTTTTTCATCTGTGATAAACGCTCAAATGCTGATAATGCAAACACTTGTTTGGAGAGTTTGTAATACCCAGAAATTGTATTTATGTTAATACTGTCTTGGAAAAAGTATTTTTGTCATGTGACCTGCCGTTCCAACTGTGGCCATTACATCAGAAATCACCTTGTTTTTGTTTTATTTCACAGACAGTCTTTTCTAGCTTCCCGGTTTCTTTTTTCTTAATACGTTTCTTCATGATACTGGCTCAATGTTATTATTTTCTTTTGATCTGCCTTTGGAAAAACTGTTTTGCTGCAAATAGTCTAGGCCTTTACATAAGACAGTCCACTCATTCATTGTCAAATTTGAAGTCTTACTTTATGAACTTCTGCTATTTGCTGGTTCAGGACGGTAAGAATTTCAGAAGCATTCTCAGGTATTACAAACAAAATGTTAATGCGGAGAGACCAAATGAGTCCATCTCATAAAGTCAACGGAATACAATGACATGTTTTAATGACAAAGCTTTTTAATCAATGAATGGTAATGAATCATGCTTGCAGCTGTGACTACCACTCAACAATAACACAATCATTATATTTAAAAAAAGAAAACACTCTACCGGAATTTCCCTACCGGATTGAATGCCTTAGGGAAATTCCAGTATTGTGTCTCTTAGACACTTAACAATTCTGCTGCAGGGATTGGATAAATGAGGCAGGAACTAGTCAGCCAGAGCTCAGCACCTGCTAAAGCTTTACAAATCAAATTAACCAGTAATTATCTGAAACTTATACCTTTCATTTTGTGGATTTTCTGTTCTTCCAGCTCAGTCCAAGCATTCCTTGCTCCGTAGCATTTCTCCTAGCTTGTTTTAACTCTTTAAATAATGTCTTAAAATCTGTTATAATGTCTGAATACACCTGTTGCATTTTCAACGTTTCAAACAACACTTTAATAATGAATGAATGTAATGATTTGCAAAGATTACAGTATCTTGTTGTATGGCAATGCTCAATGCAGACAGTGATGTTAATACAATGGGTTTTTTATGAGAAAACATCAACATGTCAAGTGAAAGGTTGTAACATTTCAACATTTGAAACCAATTAGCTCTTTAAGACTCCTTTAATGAAGGTTTTAAGTCACATATACTGTATGATTCAAAACCACTGCTGTTATCGTTCAATACTGTAGGCACAGATAAACCCTCTGTACACCACCTTTCCAAAATCAAACAGCAGACAGATAACATTATGAAGTGAAGAAAGTGGAAAATCATGCAGCTGAAAAGCCAGATATTTCTCTCAGGAGTACATACTGGAAAGAAAGAAGACAACTCTAATGTGACATTCTTTCACTTTATAAAATGACACGGAGGTTGCTGTTGCCAAGAAATGATAAATGCAGTGTTTGCAATATTTTCACAAGAGTATTGCTGAAACAGAAAATGTGGTGTGACTTTTCACTTAACTGTATTTGATCATCTCAAATAGTTGTGTATAAATGAATTAGTTGGAGGTATATAGAAGCCCCGAGTGGACAGTGTGGAAAAACAGTTCTGATGATTTCTGAGGTAAATGGTTTTGTCTCGTGTTACTCACCCGAAAGCAAACATGAAAGATTATGATAGTAGAAACATAGGGTAGTGGTGGCTTATGGCGATAGTGAGCATTACACACACAAAGGTTTTTTCTCTCCTTGTCATAGATTTAGCTTTTCTTCCTATCTGTTTCACAAATTATATTTTTAAGGAATTTGGAAAGATTGTCTTGTCAAAACCTTTTTTCAACTGTTTTTATTTCATAAACTCAGGAGAGAAACAATTATGATGTTGTAAGTGGATAACCATGTTTCTTTTTTTATTACCTCCCTCTTTCATTAATACACATTTACCGATTCAGTATTAATATCATTTGAAGGTAATTTTAGCATGGAGTCTACCTAAAGCATTCCTAATTCATTAAACTGTCAGTAATTACTGATCTATTTTTTGAAGTCGGTTTGAAAGATATCCTTGCAGCTGCTGAAGGAGTTTCTAGGAAAGTAAATGCTGTTTTGTTGTGCCAACCAGAGAAGTCCTAAAGCAGGAATATGTTGTGTATGTACTGTATGTATGTAAAGAGTGTATATTAAGTCTATCTGTATATGAATGTAGGAACGAAGCCAAGCATGTCTGTTTGTTATATTTTTGATTACACATAACCTGTGAAATATGACTTTTCAATGTCAAGACAATCACTTTTAAATGACCACTGTCAGGATAGTTGGGATACTGAGAGAAAGGCCCAATTCCAAACCGCCCCTTACACCCTACCCCTCCGTTCGTGCGGAGGGTCCGCCACATTAAGTGCTGTTCCAAACCAACGACTGTGGAGGGGGAGTGGGTTACCAGCCCTCCAACAGCGAGTCTGCATCGGTCCTGACTTCACCTGCTGCTCTACCTGACCGGACTCAATGCTGTGTGTGTCCGTCATGAAACACGCTGTTTACAAACAGCTCCGTGGAAACATTCACTGATAAACTGCACAGCAAGAGCTATTTAATATCTTCATACAGATGTTAACAACTTCATGGTTACCTCGTATTTGTTTAAACTTAGGATCATTTACTCATGTCTAGTCTAGAAAACGGTAAAAGTTGTGTATATTTACACAGACTTTTGCTAAAACTAAGCGGCTTGTATACATCCGATTTTAAAACAAAAATATGTTTACAAAAATATATGCCATAAAAGATTTTTAGAGTTTTTTTTTAATGCTGATTTGAAACCGTTGTTACGTATTATGGCATTTCCTGTTTCTGCCGGAGAGACCCTTACACCCTCCATCTGAAAGAAGGAGGAGCCTCTTTCAGCTGAGAGTGTGACTACAGACGGAGTTCACTCCCTCACGGAGGGGGAGTGGGTAGGGTGTGGTTTGGAATTGGGCCAAAACGTTTCTGACCAAACTTGTCTACACTCTCAGTTGCTGACAGTAAGTTGCTCTTTATTCTGTTAAAATGTATGAATTTTCACAAGACCAAAGCATCAATAAATTGTTATAAAAGAAGCCAGTCAGTGAATGGGTGATTACTGCAGGTTCCAAAGAAAATGTTGCCATATTAAAATGAAGACTAGTGGAAATGTCTTAAATGTCCCCTTGTTGAAGTTGCCATCTTAGGGTAGGAATACCGTGAACATAGTTTACCACATGGCGAAGGGATAAATACACACACACATCGTCGGCGTTGCTTCTACCGGAAGTGACACGTTTTATTGCGCATGTCCATTTTATCACGGCAATACAGGAAGTGACTTTTAGTATAAGAGTATAAAATAAACAGATTCATATCTTATAATTCAACACCCCCACTTACTCTTATACTGTACAAATTCTCAACATAAATTCAATTTAAACACCTTGTACACAATAACAGTGTTTTTAAACGTCTGGGGTTATTTACATTCCAAACAAATACTTTACAAATGTCTCACTTTTGACCTTTTGGCTCTGAAAAATACTGACAGTTTACTGACTCCAACTTAGATCAGGCCGAGTAGATGTCATTAAATATATTAAGCTGCCTACCACTTCACGATATTGTGTTGCATCAACAGCTTCACCTTCAAAGTGTTGTTTCTGTTCACATGGGGCGGACCTTGGCTTACAGTCATTCATACCAAACTTTTCCAGTATTTTTGAAATGAATTTCTTTTGACTCATACTTATTTCTCCTTTTTCCTGAGTAAAGTCAATGCCTAGGAAATGTTTAAGTTTCCCAAGATCCTTCATTTAGAATTTTGTGCTCAACATTTCTTTCACAGTATTAATTGTGTGAATGTCATTAGCTGCGATAACTAGGTCATCCACCCAAATAATCAGAATTATCCTCTCATTTTCTATTTCTTTACTGTAGACACAATGATCAGCTGGGTTTGTGCAAAACCATTCTCACAGAGATGACCATGCAACATTTTATTCCAGTTTCTTCCAGATTGTTTGAACCCATACAGTGATTTATTCAGCTTGCAGCTTTTCATCTGTGTCTGACTTGACTCCAAAACCTTCAGGTTGCTGTACATACAGCTCACAGTCAATTGGAGCATGTAAATACGCAGTTTTAACATCCATCTGATGTAGGTGTAAGTCATGTTGAGCTGCCAGTTGCATCAAGCTTCTTACTGATGTCATGTTTGCAGTCGGGGAAAATGTCTCCTTATAGTCTATTCCTGCCACTTGACTATATCCCTTTGCAACATATCTGGCTTTGTATATCTCAGTCTTACCTGTGTTTTCTTTGATTGTATAGACCCATCTACCCCCCACTGCATTTTTGCCCTCTGGTAGTGTGATCAATGTGAATGTGTCATTTTCCTTAAGAGAATTCATTTCCTCCTGCATAGTATCAGTCCAAAGTTTTGACTCTGCTGAATTCATGGCCTCTTTAAAGGTGTTTGGTACATTACACATTACTCTGTAGCAGTAGTCCATATTTACAAACTTATGGTCATCACACTCTACTTTACATTCGTAGTCCTCTAAATACTGAGGTATTTTCCTCTCTGTTTGGGGATAACGTCTATTTTAACCTTCTGCTCCCTATCCTGTCTGAGTGTTAGTGTCATCTGTCTCAGTGCGAGCCTCCTTTGTTTCTTTTGGACTTGAGTCTTGGGTTACTGGCTTGGTGGATACAAACCTTTTCTCATAAAAATCGCCATCACTTGCCTCAAAATCAGTCTGTGTATGTCGCTCGACTACACTTTTTGTGACAAACTTCACTTGCCTGTGTTTTCGAACACTACCTGTGTCTGGGTTGTAGACTAGGTATGCTGGGCTGTTTTTATCATACCCTACAAAAATACCCTTCTCACACCTCGAGTCTAACCTTTTCTTGTCCTGCTTGTATGCATAGCATACAGATCCAAATATATTATATGTAGAGCGCGTCCTTCAGCGTCGCTGTCACTCGTCGTCCCTCCGTGTCTTGCAGGCAGACCTCCGCCTCTCGTTTCTTCAAAGCGACACCACTTGTTCTGGTACCGTCAGCTAATTCAACGAAGAGGTCTTTCGGTTTAAAAGTCTCATCAAACCTTTTAAACTTTTCGATTTTCGTTATTATGTGTGACGTTGCTCCAGTGTCGACCATCAGCCCTTTATGTGTAACCCCGGTTACTGGACTGTCATGTAGTTTAAAAGCAAATGAGTGGTCCTCAACGTCAGTTGCTTGTTTAGCATTGTCTCTCTTTTTACGTTTGCAGTTTGCATCTTTATGTGTGGAATTTTTGCCAAAACTGCACCACTGTCTCTGGTCTTTGTTGGTACGCGCACTTTGACGTTCACGTGCCCGGTGCCCTTTCTGACCGCAGTTGTAGCAGGTGATATCGGAGCCATTTCTCCACTTCACCCAGCCACTAGCTTTCATAATATTGTCCTCACTCAAGTTGGCATTGTACTTTTCTGTGCTTTCATTGCTTCACAACTTGATAGCTTTTCATCCCCTTGTGTAATGTGGATGGCAAACGGCCTAAAACAGATTGGCAGTCCCTTCAGTATCATGGCAATCAGCAACCCGTCGCTAAGAGTCTCGCCAGCATTTCTCAGTGCTGTAATTGCCGTTTCTGCACGGATAATGTAGTCCGTGACGCTCTCGTTTCTGCAGGGACGTTAGTTCAGTGTAGTGCCTGATCACCCGCGGTTTCCCTTTTCCAGCGTAGTGGTCCCTCAATATCTGTAACGCTTTTCTCCCGTTGTCCGCTGCTTCTCTCATGATCAGGGAAAGGCTTTTATCATCCAGTACCTGTATTATTTCAGCATATGCTTCTTCATTTTTCTGATCATAATCCTCGCCGTCTTTATCCTCACCTGGCTCCTCTAGGATGGCAGCCTTCAGTCCTAGCAGTCGCAGGTGGCCTAAAAACTTTGTCTCCCATACAGTAACTCCAAGTTCTTCTCGTCTCCGTCGAAACATTAACGGTTCCTCCGGCTTCCATGGTCCCTCCTGGGCCCATAACCTGTTGAAGTTGCCATCTTAGGGTAGGAATATCGCGAACATAGTTTACCACATGGTGAAGGAATAAATACACACACACATCGTCGCCGACTTTTAGTATAAGAGCATAAAATAAACAGATTCATATCTTATAATTCAACACCCCTATTATACTGTTTTTCATCAATATATTATATGTTGCTGTGGTCCTGAGTCCTGGATCCTGAGTCCTGGATCCTGAGTCCTGCATCCTGAGTCCTGGATCCTGAGTCCTGGATCCTGAGTCCTGGATTTCGAGTCGTGGCTGAACCGGTCTCTGCGGTCCTGCCTGACTCTCATCATACTACTTCCCTGATGGCTCCCACAGGATTGTTGACATCCTCCTGGATTCATCTTCTTATTATAGACACATGCATTTCCAAACATTTGGACTACCTATGCTGCAAAATGTATTATCTTTTCGATTTACATACGGCATCTATTGCACGTCTGTCCGTCCTGGGAGAGGGATCCCTCCTCTGTTGCTCTCCCTGAGGTTTCTCCCATTTTCCCCTTTAAACTGCGGGGTTTCTTTGGACGTTTTTCCTTGTACGATGTGAGGGTCTAAGGACAGAGGGTGTCGTATTGTCATACTGATATTCTGTACTAACTGTGAAGTCCACTGAGACAAATGTAACATTTGTGATTATGGGCTATATAAATAAACATTGATTGATTGATTGATTGATCACTATGTTCCTGTTAGCTTGTTACGTAATCCTGTTCGCTCTCGCACTATAACCAAATGCAATACTGTATAATACAACTTTTTAAATGGTTGATACTTTACATTGCTTCATGATTTGCAGTGTAAATGTCTACTGTAGAGTAGGCTAAAAACAAATTAAGGATGCTAATGTTTGCTTTATTTTATTGTTATTGGGTCATTATTCAGCAGAAGAAAAGCAGCGTTATATTCACTACAGGCTTTGAGTTTTGTTTTAGCAAACTGCCTCTTACCTATTGGAAGAAATATTGCAGGCTTTGAGTTTTATTTTTTTAGGAGATACTACCTGACCAAGTGGAATTCCCCTGAGATTTAACTTACAGGAAGATAAAACTACACACCATATTTGGGTATAACAGGGTGTGTATTTCCCTCTGGAAGCTTACTCTGTAACGGGGAGTGTAGGAACTTAAATGCAGCACACAGTCAGGAAACCGGGAAAAGTTTGTAATGAGTGTTGACATTAAGGGTGGCAGCTTCCTCATACGTTGCACCCGGAGAGAAATAGTTGGGACGGAGACACCCATGAGATTAAGTGTTTAGCCCTTGGGCATGGTTTATTTTCCTCAGCACTGCTGGTACATCCTTTCGCACAGCCGAGCTAACTTAGAACACACACACAATCTGGACATGTGCATCAGGTGAACACACTTCATTAACATATGAAGCAAGCCTGCGTCCTTACGTAGCACGTAACGCTTTAGTGGCTCACAGTGCTACAATAATATGATATCCCTTTATGAGCTTGGATACAGAATAGACATAATCTATATATAACAACTGAGGACATAAGTAAACATTTCACTTAAAGGTCCCATCTCATGGCCATTTCTACTGATCATAATTCCATTGTTGAGGTCTACTAGAATAGATTTACATTGTGCAATTTTACAAACTCACATTGGTTTCTCATACAGCATCTCTGTATAGTATGTGTATTCACTCTCTGTCCTAAACGGCTTGTTGGAGCTCCTGCCCCCCCCTCCCTATGAGCCCACTGTGCTCTGATTGGTCAGCTCGCCCACTCTGTTCTGATGAGTCCACCACCGTTACAGCGGGACATCAGTGATTATGTGTTACAATGGCGTTAGTTAGCAACCAGAAAATGACACCAGTAATGACAAACAGATGAGAATGCTGCGTGGGGTCTGGGTGCCGTGTTGGCGGGACGTTGCACGGCTCACTGCTGTGAGGAGCGGACAGTGTGAGCTGGGTTACTGCTGGTGTAATTTCCTGGTTGCTGCATGGGGTCTGCAAGACAGCGAGACATCGCGAATGGACGCGGGAAGGGGGGGGGGGGTGCTGAGGGGGCTGCAGCACCCCCATCTGCGAGGCTCCACTAGCACCCCCGCCCCCAGCGCGTCACAGTTTCGCCGCTGAGAGAGTGTCTGTGTGAGGAGCTCCACGGATTGTTCCATTTGAACCAATGGGTCCATTTGGGTATGGTCACGCTACTGTACCCAGGAAGACAAAGAAAGATCTCCAACGAGGCGTTCTGGGGCAGCATAGACAGGTATTTTCTGTGTTAGAGTTTTACTCGCTACAGGGTGTACTTTGAGGGTGTGTGACTTTGCAGACCGTTTACATCAGTGACCATCAACTGGCGGCCCGCGGGCCACATCCGGCCCGCCAGACATTCTCATCTGGCCCACACGGAGGGGTTGACTGTGGCGTTGGCGGAGTGGTTAGTGCGTTCGTATTTACGTCTCGTGAGTAATGTGCAGGCATATGCACACATAGACCTCAAAGTGGGCTTGAGCCCCTGCCCTTTTTCTTCCTCCAGAGAAAGTGCCCTTCTTATGGGGTGTTTTTTTAATTTATTTTTTAATTATTATTTATTTTTTTATAAATTAATATGTATATACTGCTGTTTGCGCACACTTTCCAAAAATATATTGATTCAATACAAAATAAAAATATCAGGTCGGGAGATTAGACTGTGAAGTTCCGCTGCTCTCTCTACCCTCCCTCCCTCCCTCCACGTCTCACGCACAGCGGTGCGGACATCGGCAGTCCCTTCAGACAGACAGGTAGCAGCACCTCCCACCTTACAGTCCCAAGTTATGCCGGCTTTTCTTTGCTTATTTTGAAGGTGAGTGGTGATGAACAAATGACTAAGCTGCCGGTGCCTCAAGTTTACAGCTAATTAGCCAAAAGACAAAAACAAATATAGTTAACTAAGGTAGGCTACTAGCCAATGGATAAGTTAGCTCAAGGTTTAGCTAAGGCAATTTATCATGGGCATACAGGCTAATGAACTGTACTTAAGGGGAGACAATACAGGTGAATACAGTAAAATGTTTATCTAATAACGTCATCACAATCGCTACATTGATATGCAAATGAGGCGTAAACTAGGCCTGATTAAAATGCGCTAATTTGGATGCAATATAATATATAATAAGTAGGCCTACATGAAAAAGCGATCTTTTTGCCTGCAATGTCCTGCCTTAAACAGTAGCTTCATAATTTTGATTGATGGCTGCTAATTTAATAACTATTATTTTTACTAGTTTGTTGTATGCTGATAGATCTTAATCATTACATGATACAGCAACCCACCCTCATGTGAAAGGAGGGAATTTATAGCTACACTGAAATTAAGTCCTTGTACAGATATGTTTCGTTATGTGTGTGATAAGTTTAATAATAAAAATGTATTGGATCATTAATGTATTCAGGTAATTCAGTATTATATTGCTTGGCTATAGAAGCTGAAGGTTAACTTACTTGTGAAACCAAAGTTAATTGAACAAATTATTTTAATCACTTCTGCAGCACAATGCCAAAAAAAGAAAGAATTCAGAAAAAGAAGGAGAAGGAGCGCCAGGAAACAGCCAAGAGTAGCACATCTCTAAATGCATGGTTAAAACCAAGTACCAGCAGCAACACACAAGAGAGAACAGATAACTCAAATGTTGAAAGTGTTACACCTGAGAAAGCAGTAGAGATCTCACAAGCAACATTGGAGAGACAAGGGGAGGCTTTAGAGGCCACACCTGACACAGAGCCGAAAGATGATCAGGAAATCCCTGTCAGTGTGGAAGAGGAAGAGGCCACAGGAGGGGAAACGGTGGATAATGTTGAGTTTGAGGAAGCCATAGAAGAGGGTGATGTTGAGGAAACTGTCAGTAGTGTAGAAGAGGTCATATAAAAAATTGCATCCTTAAAGTATCCAACAGATCCCGCCGTCAACCAAGCTTTTGATCTCAAATGTAATGTCAGCTATGTGAAAATGTGTGTTGTAAGAGGACCATGCCAACCTATCCTTAGATTTCCCAAAAACACTGAAGGCCGATCATTTCAAAAGATGTGGTATGAAAATAAGCCATGGTTGGAGTATTCACCCGAAAAGGACAGTATGTACTGCTTCAGCTGTCGGCTTTTTCTCAATGAACAAAAGTACAGTAACAAGAGTGCTTGGAGAGTGGCTGGCGTAAACAACTGGAAAAGGAGACTTGATAAAATGCAAGAACATGCAGACTCAGAGGCCCATTTAACAAGCATGGTGCGATGGAACACATACAAAAAGAATGCTTTACAAGCAGCTTTTGAGGTATCAGATGTTCAAGGAAAGGCAATAAGAGAGCAAGAGATACAAAGAAACAGAGAAATCTTGACCCGATAAATTGACATAACTTTATATCTTGCACGACAGGGGAAGGCTTTCAGGGGTGACAACGAGTCTGCCACTAGCTCAAACCAGGGCAACTTCCTTGAACTTGTTAAAATGTTTAGCCAGTACGATAGTGTACTCAGGCTACATTTGGATAATGTCAATGACCAGAAAATGGGTAAGAACAGATGTCAAGTTTCACTCCTCTCAAACAGAACACAAAATTATATCATAAAAGCCCTCGCCACATTCACAAAAAGAGAGATAAGGAAAGAAATAGAGGAGGCTAATATATATTCAGTACTCAGATGAAACCACTGATGTATCTCATTGCGGGCAGGTCTCTTTTGTTGTGCGTTATGTGTATGAAATGGAAGTCAAAGAGGGCTTCCTCCAGGTCTGCAATGTGTCAAAAACAACAGGTGAGGAGATGGAGAAAACAGTTCTTGACTTGCTAAAGAACAATGACCTACAGATCCAAAACATGCGTGGTCAAGGCTATGATGGCGCTGCCAATATGAGTGGTCAATACAGAGGACTGCAGTCAAGAATACTGAAACACAATAACAAAGCTCTGTATGTGCATTGCCAAGCTCACTGCTTAAATTTGGTCTTAGTTGAAAGTGCAAAATCAAGCCTCCACTTCATTACCTTTTTCAACCTGGTAGAGAAGCTCTATGTGTTTTTGACCAGCTCTACAAAAAGACACACTGCATTTGTGAAATGCCAAGAGGCCCTGCACCCTGGAGAGCGTGTAATTAAACTGCAGAAGCTCTCTGACACACGTTGGGCATGCAGAGAAAAAGCCCTGAAGGCCCTCCTTAAAGTGATGAGTACTGTGGTCAAGGTCCTCACTGACATGACAGAGCAGGAGCCTCCAGATACTGCTGCTGGAGATGCCAAGATGTACCTTAAAGCCATAGACTGAGTTTTTCCTTTGCCTTGAGATCGCCACTCCAGTCTTTGAGGTCACTGCACTTGCCTCTGATGCTCTACAGAACTGCGACATTGATCTGTCCACAGCATATACTGTTGTTGATGGAGTGATGGACACCTTGTCCAACCTCAGGACAGAAGAACAGTTTGGAAAACTGTTTAAGAGTGCCACTGAAAAGGCAGAAGCCGCTGGGATCAGCATCCCCACAGTCCCCCCAGGACAGCAAAGGCAGAGGAGGGTGCCTGCAAAGTATCGGCAAAGTACTAATGCAGCCACAGAGAGCCATTGCTTCCAGTCAGTAGAAGACTACTATAGAGGGAAGGTGTACTACTTTCTCAGGTACTAAAGAGAAGATTTAGGGGAGATGGCGAAACAGAGTCCAGTAAAATACTGAATGCACTCCACACTTTGACCAAGGCCAACAACTGGATAGGCAAAGATGCAATGGGTCCTGACTCCCTTGATGCCGTTCACATGCTTTGTGAGTTCTATGGAGGAGAGGAGCAGAAGTTGAAAACAGAGCTCAGGATTTTTCATGCCTCTTTTCCAAACACATACACCATGAAGGGGATATTAAAAACACTAAGAGACAACAGTGGACAGAATATCTTTCCAACACTGATAAGAACCTATGCAACAATTCCAGTGTCAACAGCAACAGTGGAGAGGTCCTTCTCCAAGCTCAAGCTGGTGAAAGACACACTCAGAAGCCAATGCACAGAAGAGAGGCTTTCTGATCTCCTCCTCCTCCTCGCTATTGAGAAGGACATTCCTGTTATCCACAGTGAAGTAATAAACATCTACAGGGACATGGCCCCTATGGCGTTATATTTGTGCCTCTATCCTGAGCACGCAATGAAACATGTTGAGCATAAAAAATGCTATTGAGCGCGCACTTGAACATTTTTGAGCACAGAGAAATATATTTTCTCTCATAAAACTCCTGCTCCGTGCGCAAGCAGACCGCTGCACGCGCTCTCTCTCCCCTCGCTCGACCTCTCCACCCTGTGCGCGCTCAGCTTTGCCTGCCCGCTCGCTCAAGTTGTCACAGCGTTACAAATGTGCCACAAAACCAACCAATCGGAGAACTCGAGAAGGTCAATTCTGATTGGCTGGTCGTCTCCAATCATATCTTCTATCTGAGATACGAGAAGAGAGGGATTTTCGGTTGGCATCAGGCTGTTGACGTTCTTATTACACATCCATCGTTGACATTTACAGGACATGACAGACTCGAATGAAGAGAATAGTACGCCACAGTGTCAGGTGAGTTATACATTTCTAGTTTTCTGATATCACGTTATTGTTTGCAATGCCTTTGACGAAACCTTTTATCCGATCGTTTCAGATAAGGGTGAGTTTGCTAGCCGGCAACATAGCTATATGGGTAGCTTAAGCAAACAGCTAACAAACCGTAGCCTAATATTAGCGCTAGTTTCATGTCGAATTGTTGGAATTTTAACTGAAAATATGATCATGTTAATGTTACATCCTACATACATGTGTATTAAAGGATGTTAGTGGATTATCCCTAAATCAGTAGATTTAGGGATAATCCAAAGTTAGCAACACACGTTAACCATGAACACCCTATTAATCCGTTCTCCTAATGTTATTTCAATCCAACAGTGTGGAATTAGAGAAAAAGGGCTTCTAAACGTGATTTCATGCGGGTTGGAGGGAGTTAAATATTAGTTGAATATAACATTGGTGCGTGTGATTGTAGTGGGTGGAGGTGGTGAAATGAGGATATCCATTTTGGAGTTCAAGCTAGTATATTATAGTTAACGTTACACAATAATAAGGAAGAGAGCTATGTTTGTGATACATCACTATTGATATGGATTTAGAGTGCATATTTGAGACTTCCAAAACAGTAAACAAAAACGTAACTTATGAGTGAGTGTTTTTAGCAGAGCCATATTATGTCCTTGTGATTCGGTTGATTATTACCTGTCTATTATGTTGCAGCTCAGCTGATTTTGGATTGATGGCAAAGGGAGAGGGACTTAAGTGAGAGTGAAAACACAAGGTAAGTTTAAAATAGGTCAGCAATGTCCCATCCTATAGGTTGCTATATAGATGTATCTAATTCTTTCTCCTGTCTTTGTCTCCCTCTCTCAGCACAAGAATCCCAGGGGGATTCAATGGAGCCTGAAGACCTGCAATGAGACCCTCACCCTGAGCCTGAGTCTCAACTCCCAGAGTTTTGCAAGCCTCTCCCTGTTCCTTCTTTTTATTAAACAGACATTAAGCTTCCCAATGGTGTGGTCTTCGTTTTGTGAAAAATATGATTACCTCACATGTTTTGTTGCTGTTGTTGTCTTTTGTGATAGTTAAATTGCTCCTGCTGATTTGAGCCAGCCATTCTTTCCTCCTCTCTGTGTCAGTGAGGAAACCGTACATGTACTCCTTTCTCTGAGCGATTGGAGCAACCCCATGCAGCACAGCAAACCATGGGGGAGACTATATGTCAGGACAACACGGAGGAAAAGGCACAGACAAACTGCATGACATGCTATTGAATGTTTATTGAATTCCATTTATTTACAATGGATGTTCCTAAAACAACACATTTAACATCATCATCATCATGCTGCTGCTGCTGCTGCTAGTCCTTTGACTCATTGTGCTGTCAGTTGACAATCATTGATAGGCACCTGTCGGTCTCCTGTCCTTTCTGAAAGTCATACAGATTACATTAGTCATTTAGATTACTTATGTCCTCAATTAACATGGGATTACTGAAACCACCATGAATTAAAGAAATGGTAGAAATGTATCTAATCAGAATTTTGAAAACTTCCTTCCCATCCCCTCCCTCTAAATATATCAATAAACATTAGGAAGTGATGCTCCTGACTACCATACAAGTTTAAGAATATAATATTTGTTTTGAAGAATTCAAAGCAATAAACAACAGCAACAGGCTCTTTAGCCAAGGCAACGTTAGCCTAACATGTATATGTTAACAAGGCAGGTAAGATAGCTGTTCACACTATCTATGTATATTTTCTGCTATTTTATTTCTATTTAAGATGTTTACATTTTCGATTGTTTAATTCTAGTCTTTTAACTGTCTTATGTACAATGCCTTGTCTTTTGCTGCTGCAGCGTAAACATTGGTATGAATAAAGTACTTCTTATTTTATCTTAATCCTCAAATATTAGCAAATTTTACTTTAAAAAAAACAAAACATATTGATGTAACTACATAAACATATCGATATGTTGTATAAATATTGCAAATCAAAACCTTTATTGACCACTAATTACCAAAAATTGCATTTCTATCCTGTTATCAATGCATTCAAATCGTGATTCAAATGGCCCGCCATGAACTTCCGGGAACTTTCTGAGTCTCTCTGAACCACGTGACGATCAAGCATTTTGGACTTCCGCTGTCACAACTCTTCTCTCTATATGGCGCTGGAAGATATGATTGGAGACGACCAGCCAATCAGAATTGACCTTCTCGAGTTCTCCGATTGGTTGGTTTTGTGGCACATTTGTAACGCTGTGACAACTTGAGCGAGCGGGCAGGCAAAGCTGAGCGCGCACAGGGTGGAGAGGTCGAGCGAGGGAGAGAGAGCGCGTGCAGCGGTCTGCTTGCGCACGGAGCAGGAGTTTTATGAGAGAAAATATATTTCTCTGTGCTCAAAAATGTTCAAGTGCGCGCTCAATAGCATTTTCTATGCTCAACATGTTTCATTGCGTGCTCAGGATAGAGGCACAAATATAGGCCCCCAGAAGGTTGCTGCTGTAAGGGAGGAAGGAGAAACAACAAGTGAAGACACGAAAAAAGATTTAACAACTTCCAAGTGCAAAGAAAGATACAAGATACAAAGAAAGTTAGTAACAAAAGAAGTTAATAACAACATATTTAATTTCAGATTTCAAGACCTTGTTAAATAATTTCAGTAAAGTTGCAGTATTTTTGCATGTTTTCTTATTAAATATTTTTGCAAAGTTTTTTCAGCATTTTTGATGTGTTTTGTCCAATTAAATTAAGTAAATGAGTAGGAGAGGAGAGCAGAATGCACTAAGTGGAACAGCCTTTTTCAGTTTTGTGTGAAGATTTGTTGATTTTGAAGTGTTATTTATTTTAATACCACAAAAATAATTCAAAGGACTTAATGTTGTGCTAAAATAAACTAATTATTATAGCAATTAACTAGTAGCATAGAAAACATCCACATTGTGGCATAGTTTCCTTTGTTGATGTCTGCTCTTGTGCGTAGTGAATACTAAAGAAGACCATTGTCTCTGTGTTAACTGATTATTTTGTAGAATTCTGTTGAGTATTAAACAATTGCGTGAGTTGTGAGGGTAAGTCAGAGATACAACTATATATATATATATATATATATATATTTTATATGTTTTTAATTTCTAATAAATGATTATGGGAAGTGCCCTTTTCCTCACTTGAGCCCCTGCCCCCCAAAATGTTTGTGCACGTCCCTGGTAATGTGCAGTACCGGAGTCCAACAGAGAGGCAGCAGCTGACTGCAGTAGCCTGCGTACTGCGTAGCCTTCCCTGCCCTGAAGAAGAAGTGATCCTTCGTTAGCCTGAGGAGGCCAGCGTACTTCGTAGCGAGAAATTTCGAGGCTGCACATGTGTAGACTCCGCGGTCTTAAAATCCCCACAATGCTTTGCGCACGGACCAATTTCCAAATCTTTGGAGGGAAATCGCGCTCCATTTAAGGCGGGGCCTCTCATATGACGCACATCTGCACACCTAGGCTATGAAGGATTCTTGCCTCGCTTCTGAAGCAAGTGACTCGGAAGACATGTGCCACCAAGCAAGCGTCCTCGATATTGAGAAACACCCACAGTGCTCCCCTGATCCGAAGATCAGTGCACTAACCCTGAGCCACAGTATGAGGCTGAGCCACAGCCTCATACTTATATATATTTTTTATTCTATTTTATTTTTACAACTATTTTATTTTCATGTATTTGTACAATTATTTAGTAGTAGTAATAGTACAAGTAAAGACAAATAAATAATTAGCAAACAGATGGATGTTCTTTAAAAAGTTCAGGTGTTTAATAGTCTTATGGCCTGTACAATATTGATAGATACAAATTGATTACATGAAAATATGATTTAATGTTCGTTGTTTAGAGTTATTCTAAGGCTTTACTCATTGGGAACTCGGTATGAGGTAGAGCACACTGTTGAGATGTCATATCTTACGTTGACCAACAGGGGGGTTTGTGTTCAAATCATAGGTTCAAATGAAGCCTCATGAGATGAACCCTTTTGCGAACCAATTGGCTGGAAAGCTTCAAAGCTTCATCTCGCCATCACTACTGGTGGGTTTACCAGGGATGAGGAGTGGAAGGCAGGGTCGGCAACAGGAAGTCAATCCGGAAAGAAGTTCTGGAGAGTCTTGCATGAGAGCCGAAGAACAATCTGGCAGTGAGTGTGAGAGCATTAGAGGCTTAAATACTGGCTTGATTGCAAATGATTTGCAGCTGGGAGCACAGGTGAGCTGATGAGGTGGGAGAGGCTGATCAGTGGGGGGAGGTGGAGGCGGGGGTTGTGGAAAAGTATTGAGTGCAGCAGGTAAGTATAGAGGAAGCAGAAACTCAAAAACGAACTAAAAAAGGCAGTGGAAAGGTAGCAGCTGAAGAAAAACTGATGCCCCCTGGATTTATATCAGAAGATAAAACATCATTTTCACATTGTAACAGGAGAAGCATAAAACCATGGATAAATTGTGAACTATTTCTCAAAATAAAAACATCCCACCCATTTAGACTAGAGGACCTAAGAAAACGACGCTCCCTCCTCTCTTGTCCTAAGGTAACATTGCACAACTGGGCAAGTTCCCATTTTACAAATCTTATTATAGGGAAACTGTTTAGAACCCAAACTGCCCAATGCAGAAAAAAAATCTCGGACAAAAAGGTTTTTTTTACATATTAAAGACATAAAATAACAAAATGCCTCACAATCAAATTACAAATTTTGATTGAAAAGGCAAATGTCTTAATGTTTGTAATGACCTTGGTAAGTTTAATATAAAATACATATTGGTTAATGTTTACCCTATTAACATGTAAGTCTCCACTTCAACTTTTATTTGTTAATATTTTTCATTGGATAATTGTTATGTATATTTATTTTACATTCCCATGAATAAGCGGATTCCATGATGATCGAACTACGATGAAGGTGGTATTTCCGGTCATGTCCAGAAGATGGCAGTAGAGTGATATGTAGTAAAACTACCAGCTGAAGTTTAGCCTCAGTGAAGAAGACCTCTGCTACAGGAAAAGCATGATGGCGCGGGATGTGTGTTGTTTCTTCGCCTCTCTGCACTGCGGGACCCGGAGGTAACAGCGGTGTCACCGCGGGGCTCAAGCCGAGAAACAGTGACACACTGACGGTTGATAAGAGACGCGTCGTTGTGGTTAAGAAACCAACAATGGAAGAGAACCTGACTCGGAGGGAGGCAGCTCGCCCGCCGAGGAGGGCGTCTGCCGCTGCGGCGGAGGTTGGAGCTAACGATAGCCTGCAAGATGGCGAGGTTTACCCGGCCTGGGAAAGTCAAGCCGGTCCGGAGAGACTCGGTGCTGCTGCCGGGAGGACGGAGCGGAGGAGCAGTGCACCGCTGGCGGTCCACCACCGGCACATGCCGATGGGGCTCCTCAATATACCCATACCGAGGAAAAAGGAAAACAGAGGTTGGTTTGTGTTTCGTAAAGTCACAATATATTAACCAGAAGCTGTATATTTTCACGTAACATTACACTCAAACTCAAAAGTTATTAGTTATTAACCCTAGTTACCAGTTTATTTAAAGTTGGTAGGCTCGAAAATATGCATTCTCAGGCAACATCCAAAGTCCATTTCGGTGCCCGTTTGTTTTAGTTACAACACTACACATGACTTATAAAGCAGTGTTAATGCCATATATTCAAAAGTGCTGTCAGATATATTCATTATAAATAAACTATTAAAGCTTTGTTTGAAGCTGTTATGTGTTAAAAGCTTTATATATATATATACAGTCTATGGTTAAAAGGTAGAGGCCAACTGTAAATTCAAAGATGCTAGTTAGCAGTTAGCCATCTAACTTCGGTGCTTGTTGTTGACGACTTATTTTAGTTACCAGCTAACTGTAGTTTTGTTTAATTGATCTAAATGTACATATTCATGAACTTCTGCGTCTTAAAGCCTTACTTCAGCTTTATGTTGATCGTATCTAAATGAGTATTAGCTTAATATTTAGGTAAGTCTTCTCGATTTGTTTACATTTTTAGAAAGTTGGGAGTGTATGTGCACATGTTGAGTGTGGGGTACTCTCTCTGCTTGTTGTGTTAATGGGAACTATATATAATCAGTAAGACACAAATTGAAAACCAAGCAAGGACATGTTTGATAGTTATCCTTTTTATAGATGGCACTTGACGTTTTATAAGATAGATAAGATAAAGATAAAACTGTATTGGTTCTGGAGGAAACTATAGTGCACGAGATTGCTCAAAAACAAACAGTATGAATAAATATAAAGTGTATAAGAACACTTAACACCAGTGAATTTAAGAATAACAATTAAAGGAAGATAAAGTATAAGAAATGAAAATATTGCTATGATATTGAAAGTAATGTTAAAAAAAAAACATCACCAAAACATAACAATAATACAAAAGAGAAATAAAGAAGTAATACTGAAAGATAAAAAGGTAACTTAATTGGAATTATACATTAAAATGTACATTTAGAAAGTGTCTATGAATTAACAACACCAATGCCTAATAGTAGGGATGCTCCGATCGATCAGCCGCCGATCGGTATCGGCCGATACTCACTCTCTCCCGATCGATCGGTGCTCTCTAAAAATGCCCCCCCACTGTAGAGCCTTGCCCCCCCAGCTGCCCCCCTAACGTTTGTGTCCCTGAAACTGTACTTGTAGAAACAAACCTACACTATGTCCACAAGCTTCTCAAGCAACGAAACAAGCCGTTCATTAATTAAAAGTGAATCATTTTAAATATCATTTTAGGCCCGTTAAAAACGCAGCTACGGCCCTGCATTAAACTGCGGAGCGGCGTTCACACAGACCGCAGCTCACACCGCTGCAGAGAGGGAGCGAGCTGTCCCAGCACCTGAAGGTGGATCAGCTTCCCCTGGGAGCATTTCCCCTTTCATTAGTTTTGTTTTTACTAAGGAGGAGAGCTTGAAACAAAATATTAATAAAGCGCTGCCGTTTGAATCGATAGCGTTTAACAGACGGTCGCTGTTTGGGACGTTACGTTACAAAATACTACACAGAAGCGCTAGCTGGGAGATCGATCACTTTATTTGCTAAACTATGCGGTACTATTAAATCCACGTAAATTACACATCACAGCAATGAGGCCAGATTCCAACAGGATACATCCTTTACCGTCAAACTGGATCTAAACACAGCTCCCTGTGTGCGTTTGATAAATACTCTGATTTTATATTTATTATGCTACTTATTAGCTACATGGCCCTAACGTGTAAAGTTATACAAGCATTTGTACCAGTACTTTTCACAAGTAGACTCTTGCAGGCCAGAGTAGCTGGAGTGATTCAACAGCAACAAAAAGACATCTGAAGTGATCAGGACGAACAGAAAGAGGAAAAGGAAAAGAGAGTACACAGGAGGGTCAAAGCAGGAGAAAGCCAGGAAGAGATGAAGACAAGAGTGAAGAAGAAGAAATGTATGCGAGGAATAAAGATGAAGTGTCAGAAAGAGGGACAAAGGCAGTGATCATGAGGCAGATGAAACTCCAGCTGGACCACATTGTATGTTTTTATTCTTCTTGCATACATATTCCAATACAGCAGCACAATCTAGCGGCTCTTAGTATTGACAAATATTTATTGAAATGTGTTGCTGCACAGGTACCTTTAGCTCTTAACAGGCTTTTTTTTCACGAAACTGTGTCTCAGGGCTTCTTAAAATTTAATAAACTATGAATGTGTCATACTCACTTAACGGGAAGAAACTAAGCTAACTAACGATTTGAACCATTTTTACCGAAACAAAACACAAGTCTCACAAGAAGCGTCGAAATGAGCCCTGAGCGAAAAAATGCTAAGCACTTAGTTTTTTTTGTTGCTAAATCTCTATAAAGGTCAAATTTCACTTGTTTTGCATCAATCCTTTACTCTGAAAATGTGTGTCCTGTAGATCCCCACATTCACCACAAACCCACATTCAGGACTGTGAATTTTAAATAATTTAACTACTGAATATTTTAACACAAAACTATAAGATAATTGTTATTTATCAAGATCTATCCATTTATGAAATAGCTTTCTTAATAGCTATGTTTTAGTGACGTTCAAAATCTTTAAACATGACTTAAATTGTTAGTATAACCGTAAGAAATGAATTGCACATAATAATTCCCACGGAGCTGTGAGCACTTAGATTTATGTGACGCTTTTCCACTCATTCTTCCAGTTCTCCGTTTTCCTGTGTTGAAATCGACCAGCTGTGAAGGTGGGGGCGGGGCTTTTATACGCGAGTAGTGAAAACACTTCCGCGTAGTCTGCTCTCGTGTATCCTCCCTTTCGTCTCCTCCCTCACCCCTACTCCCTCACCCCTCCTCGACTCCTCCGTGTGCATTTCAGCTATTGGGACGTCCTTCAACATGGCGTGTCTTGATCGATTTCCGGGTCAAGTCCCGGAGGAGGGGAAGAGAGGAGTCGAGGAGGGGTATTGAGATGAACCTTAAGAGTTAGACCTAACACACTTAGCTATTTTATCTACCTCTGGAACAAGCTAAACTAGTTATAAATATATTTGTTCTTCACTGTCGGGTCACTCATTACTGGATCAGTGAGCTGTATGAGACAATATTGACAGGCTGTCAGGAGATTTCTCCCGTGTTATTTATCCAAAGTTAATGTAAACTTGAATAATGTACTTTATTTGAATGTAATAATTATGTTGGTTGTTGTTTGTGGAAGCGCCAGTGAATGAGCCCCATTAACTGAGTTTTAAACATCACTTTAAATGGAAGATCCCCATAGGCCCCGCCCACTCGATCGGATCGGCGATCGGTATCGGCCGATACTGATTCCGGCGATCGGCCCCAAAATTGGCGATCGGAGCATCCCTACCTAATAAAATAGTAAGATAAATAAACAAAAATAGAAATGAATAACAGCATAAAGGCCCGGACACACCAAACTGACACCAAAGAACACGTCCCGACGGACCCGACTGTTGTGTCGCCTCACGTCTCCTGCGTCTTGGCCAAAAAGTCACACTGGAACACACCGCAAAGACTTCAGCCGACGGCCAAGTAGAACGTACATGCGTGAGTCGCAATAACTCTCCTTACCAGCAAGCGGCGGTAGTGTGTATTCGTCATTCAAAACAGGCAACCGGAAGACAGACTGCGTGATATATACAAATATCTACATGCTACAGCTCGAGCCAAGCAGCACAGGGATGAACTATGCCAATATTTTAACAGTATCGGTGCAGTGCCTTTTCAGTGGGGCAAGATATAGCAAATATGTGTGCCTATCCTGCTATTTGTGTTTATTCTTTTAATCACACAGCGTTAAGAAAGAAAAAAAAATGTATGTATGTAAACGGTCTGCAAAGTCACAAACCCTCAAAGTACACCCTGTAGCGAGTAAAACTCTAACACAGAAAAGACCTGTCTATGCTGCTCCAGAACGCCTCGTTGGAGATTTTTCTTTTTCCATTTTTTTCTTCCTGAGTATAGTGACGTGACCACCATACCCAGGTCCAAATGGACCAATCCGTGGAGCTCCTCACACACACACACACACACTCACTCAGCCTTATCTTTTCTCAGCCGCGCTACTCTGCGGAGTTTCGCCGGCACACACCTTATCTTTTCTCAGCCTCTGTGGATCTCCACTCACAGTTCGCCACACACTCACGTGTGTGTGCTCAGGCTGAGTTCCTCGGTGTCTTGCTGTCTCGCAGACCCCACGCAGCAACCAGGAAACGACACCAGTAATCCAGCTCACACAGCAGCGAGCCCCGCAACGTCCCGCCAACACGGCACCCAGACCCCACGCAGCATTCTCATCTGTTTGTCATTACTGGTGTCCTTTTCTGGTTGCTAACAAATGCCATTGTAATACACATCAGAGCACAGTGGGCTCATAGGGAGAGGGGGGCAGGAGCTCCAACAAGGCGTGTAGGACAGAGAGTGAATACACATACTATATAGAGATGCTGTATGAGAAAACCAATGTGATTTTGGAACATTGAACAATGTAAATCTATTCTAGTAGACCTCAACAATGGAATTATGATCAGTAGAAATGGCCATGACATGGGACCTTTAAGTACTGTACTGCTCCACTCCCATTCAGGCAAATAGTGCCAGCGGAAGGTGTCGGCACGGCCGAAAAGACACAACGGTGCGGGACACACCAATCCGAGGAGGGCGACAGGACGCTCATCGACGGCCAGACATCTATCGACGGCTGAAATCGGCTTGGTGTGTCAGGGCCTTAAGAAGCAAACACAAAACCGTAATAAACTGAAAATAAATTACATTCACATAAATATAAAACACAATGGAGATATAAATATATAGTGTATAAAAAGTAATACTAACACCAGTGCCTATATATGTGTCTAAGCTCAAGGGAGCCAGAGTAGAGGGCTTAAAGAGCCGCATGCGGCTCGAGAGCCGCTGGTTGCCGACCCCTGGTTTAGTGTATTCTATCAATGTCCCTGATCCGATTAGCAAGTTCTGTCATTCGCTTTGTCTTTTTTCTGCTAATACTGATTGAATATGATATTATTTGCCCACGAAGATAAGCCTTCATGGCCTCCCATACAATGCCTATACTCGTCTCTGGTTGACGGTTTATGTCAAGAAAGGTATCGATGTGCGTGGAAATATAATTAATAAAATCTTCATCTAACAATAAACGTGGGTTTAGACGCAAGATCCTTTGTGGTGGTACATGGTTTGTAAAACAAAGTTTCATGGTCTCTGGGCTGTGGTCAGAAATAACAATAGCCGCTTTCACACCAAGTACTTTGCCGTACTTAGTGCCGGCACTTAGTACCCCAGGGCACTAAGTACCAATCGCGTTCACACCGGAGTACTTTTCCCTGAGGGAAGATAACGCAAATGAGCCGCTGACGTCACTTCGTCTTCTTCTGCTTTGGGTTTACTGGCAGGCCGCAAACAACTTCACGGCGTATACTGCCACCCGAAGTCCCCGGCTGGAAGTCCCCCGGAGTTGGGGACTGGCTTCAGTAGAAGCTGCTGGGACTCCCAGCCAATCAGAACTGGGGCACTTTTTCCCCCCAGGAGAGTACCACCTCTCAGCAGGCACTAAAAATGGGGGTAAAAGTTCCCGGCACTGAGTACTCTTTTTGGTGTGAACGCGACATAAGGGGTACTAACGGAACTAAACGGGAAAAGTACGGGGAAAAGTACTCCGGTGTGAACGCGGCTAATGAAAAAACATGGATAAAAATCAAAGAAAACGAAAAGAAAAAGGTGGGGCCGAGAATGCAAGAGAAAACTAGAAAAATGCATTTCCTGCAGAAAATGCGTGTGAATGCTGTAAACTGTGAACATTTATGGCTGAATTTAGCTGAAAAAGCTGAATATTTTATTAGCTGAAGTAAGTGTGTTGCTGAATTTAGTGGAGAATTGCAGAGAAGTGAAATGATTTGAATCAAATTGTTACAGCTCAAATGCATTGCAATGACTTCCATGTTAAAAAAAGACTTTAAAAAGCTGAATATTTTAAAAAGTATAAAATATTTTGAAAAAGTTGAGTTTCCCATCATGTGCTGAAAAGGCTGAGTAGTTTGATATTTGAATGGTTTCTGCAGCTGAAAGTAGGCTGAGGGAGTTAAATAAAGATATTAAATGTAAGTAGTAGTGAAGGAATTTTTACAAACACCTGTGTGTGTAAACCCAGAGATCAAAGGTTACAATGGTGACGACGTTATCAAAATACTTGTTAACGTCTGTCTGTCTGTCTGTCTGTCTGTCTGCGGGCATGTCTGCTCTGATTAGATGCTGCTTTTAGCTACAAAAACCAAGTAGGCCTATGTGTGTTGCTGAACTTAGCGGAGAAATGCAGAAAAGTGAAATGATTTGAATCAAATTGTTACCTGTTAGCCTTCCGAGTAAATCGACAGAACGCCGACACCTCCTCATCACTCACCGCTCCCATGTTTTTTTTTGTGTTGCCATAAGTTATTCTCTCTCTGTTGGTGCGCGGGGCTAATGCTAATAATGCTAATGCCAGCAAATACAATGGCGGCTTCAAAAAACTTTTCAGAGTTTTACGGGGCGTGGTTTGCAATTCGCCCAGCCAATAGAAATTGGTAATTTTTTGGTACCACCTCTCTAGCAGGCACTAAAAATGGGGGTAAAAGTTCCCGGCACTAAGTACTCTTTTTGGTGTGAACGCGACATAAGGGGTACTAACGGAACTAAACAGGAAAAGTACGGGGAAAAGTAAAGTCTGCCCCCAAAATTAGGTGATGGTAGTTAAAATCAGGGAGCAGAGAGAAGAAATTGCTAAAGAAATCAGCATCATCTGAGTTGGGAGCATAGAGACATGCAAGCACAATAGGTGTGTTGTACAATTGACCTTGCACTATGATATAGTGGCCATTTTTATCTGCAATTACTTTAGATTCCACAAACTGTACATGCCTACGTATCAGGATCGCTGCACCCCTATATTTGGTGTTGAATTTGTAGTGGAAAATGTGAGAAAAAAACCTCCGGCTTGAGTCTAGAGCAGGGGTGGGCAAACTTTTTGGCCCGGGGGCCACTATGAGAATTCAAATTTGACAGACGGGCCGGGCCAGTAGCAGATCGGTGAAAAAATATTTAGCTGTCCACTCCTCATTAAACACTCGCCACTCATTTTCGACTTTTCTTTTCTTTGGTCCACTCATGTTACAGATGCGGGTTCAAAGGTGAATTGTTGCGTCATTGCGTCATCGTTTGCGTCATGACGTAAAACGTTTACGTGCCTTCTTATGACCCACACGGCGTTTTACGTCGCTGATTTTCTCCGCAACACCGCTCACAACAACATCAATAGAGGACTGCGTCGGGTAGTTTTTAATCATACGAAGCCAGATTAAATTAAAGAACTACTTCTCCAACCTTATACCTTTCTCCAGAGTGCCGTGGTGCATTGTTTATTAATGTGGTTCAGGAGCATTATCGCCCGCTGCAATGCTGCTCGTGCACCGGAGTTTATTCTACTGTTAACTCACACGGCAGCGGCCGCTGTAAAATATTCACTGTCTGACTGTCACACAAGAAGCTGATACATATCCCCCATCCCCATCAGTGAATGTGTTTCAGTCTGAATTGATGCTGTTTGGCATCACAACGCTGTTATGAAAGTGTATCTGGCATTCTACAGGTGATGTTGGCATAGCAACCGAAGCTAATCAGACTATCTTGACTACTTGTTGCTATCATATTGTGGCATAAACCGTTTTCTAAACGCATATTTTACCGGCGTAATTTTCGTCATGATTTTACTTGTGATGGCCACATGTAGCCCATGTATTGATTCCATCCGATAGCTGCAATAATACAAAACAACAGGAAAACGTCTGCCTCTTCACATTGGTCAATAACAGTGAACGGATGGTCATTAAAGTAAGGTAAAATAAACAGAATCACACTAGCCTGGTTAGTGTTGCCTGACTTTATATAAGTGTTTTTTATAAGTGTGTGGTTGCGTTCTAGTTACTTTGCTCAGCGCTACTGCTTGTTACAACTTGTATTCGCTGTACTCGCCATGAACTGTTATTGCTCAGGTTAATCTCGACCCCTCCAATGTAAGCGTGACGTATTTGCTTCTTAGATCTTGCCGGGTTGCCGACTCCAGCAAAGGTCAATTGTGTCTAGAGTGCGCCATCTAGTGGGATCAACTGAAATGCCGGGTATTGCAGGAAAAAGGCAAAATGAATGCGGTCTTTACTATAATTTGGACAATTTTGTACCAATATTCGGCGGGCCGGATTAAAAAGCCCAATGGGCCGTATATGGCCCGCGGGCCTTAGTTTGCCCATGCCTGGTCTAGAGGGATCAGAAGTACGTAAATGAGTTTCCTGGAGATAAAAAATGTCTGCCTTTAGCTTCTGGAGGTGGGAAAACACTTTGCTGCGCTTTACTGGATGATTGAGACCTCTAACATTCCAGCTAACAAAAGTAATTGCAGCCTTACCCACACTCAGTGCCCTGTTTGCCTGGGTCATTGTGGGACCTTAGACAGTAATCTAGCCCCCTGTTAAAAGGGTGAGGGAGGGAAAGGGGGTATGGGTCACCTTAAAAAAACTGAAATAAAACACACAGCAATAAGAACATGAACACCATTGAGAAACTAAAATAGAAGGAAAACAAAACATTTTCGTTTTTGGTCCATATGTAATTTATAGTTGTTGAAACAACATTCACAATAAAGAGTTGGTCCCTCTCCAACTGAGAGACTGCTACCCGCCCCCTCAACATGAACAGCTTACCTGGCGAGATCAAGCCCCGCCAGAACCATCAATAGCGTTAGATAAACCTTGTGCTAATAGATTTAAACAAACCTCCAAGTTGAACATTCATAATATGGTCTCTGGCGGCAGCGAAGACGAAACCAGACAACAGACAACTTAGCTTTACGGTGCCAAAACGGCAAATACGTCTTACCTTTGCTGTTTTCTGATCAAAAGTTGTGTTCAAGGGCATTAAAACGCATAAAAACTCTGCTGAAGGTTAATCCAATGTCTCTGTGTCACTTTGAAATGATTACTGATAATCCATCATAACATTTAGGTCAAAAACGGAGTTTTCATATATAGCTGCTATGAGAGCTGTAAGCCAGCTTCCGGTTTTGGGCTTGCTGGCTGCGCATCACTCATTCACCAATGGGTAATGTTTAGATGGATTTAGGATGGTCCCCTCGATTCTATTGGCTCTAACAGTTCAAAAGTGGTGTCAATCACCAAAATCGACCGATGGGTTCCAGAGATATGGCAAATACACCCAAATGACCACAGAAGTGGGTGTTTTTTTCTAAACCTTTCTAAAAAGGTCAAATGTCACTTGTTTTGCATCAATCTTGATACAGGGTACTTATTATATGTTGTAGTTTGGATTCCTAAAGCTTTTTGCTATCCCATCATTCAAGGGTGGTTTTCAATATAAGTAATGGGTTGTTTTGGACGGAAACTATAATTTACATTTTTTTACTATGTTCAATCTGAATTTACTTTAAAATAAAAACATCTATATTGACTCTGACTTTTCTACATCCAACTCACAGGTGTATCATTGCTTTGAAAAAAAAAATATATATTATTAATTTACCCATTTTAGAAGTGAAGATATAGTCATTTGTTCTGGGCAGGTCATTTTCGAGCCTGAAACCTGAAAAACAGGCTCAGGGCTTAACAGGTTAAATAACACAATAATAAGAAAACCACAAACGTTCGTAGCAAGCCCTAGCCCACAGCCCCATATACGTACTAGACTAGGTCAACGCCGCTATCCGGCGTCGCCTGTTATAGCTGCATTACGTAACCTACACACGGTTCCAACGCTTGCCGGTGGGCGTGTCTGGCGCTTGGGGTTAAAGACCAACAACCAATCACATTAATCTCCCACCCCGGACACACAAAGAGCGCGTTTGATTGGCTAGTGCTTGTACTGGCATATGATTTGATTTGCTGGCGCTTCCGTCGACGCTTGAAAAGTTGAACTTTTCACAACTTTCACCGCAAGCAATGGAGGCAAAGCAACGGAACCACAATTCAGTTTGGCAAAGCGTGACAACGTCTCCGTTGAAGCTCGCAACGGAACCTTGTGTAGGATGCGTTAGTCCGTCAGTCAGCTTACCTAGCATCTTAGCCGCTCTGTTTAGCCACAGCTACATTCTTCATAACCGGGTCTGTGAAGCTGTGTCGCTTTACCACAGTCTGTAGTTGACACCATCACAGCCTTTTAGCATGCCTTTCACATCCCTGAAGACGGCTCTCTGCTTCGCGACTGCTTGGGTGTAGTCGGGGAAGACTCTGATCCTGTCTCTGTGCGGCATTGTCAGATCTGTGGCCGTGGCTGCCTTGCGGAGGATCGCCTCCTTCTCCCGGTAATAGTGAAATCTCACCACAAAGGCGCGGGGTGGCTGGTCCTCCTGGGGCCGTACCCGTAGAGTGTGATGGGATCTGTCTAGTAGTGGCTCTTTTTCTAAGCCCAGCGTTTCCCGGAGTAGTTTAGTTACAAAGTCTGTTGGGTTCTTCCCTGCCTCCAGTTTTTCTTGTATCCTGGTGATGCAGAGGTTGAACCTCCTAGACCGCGCCTCCAGGTCCTCATTCCTGTCAGAGAAGATTTTCATTGTCTTCTTTAGCTGCTGCACATCTCATTCGAGAGTGGTAATGAGGTCCTAGTGATCATTAGCGGCAGTGTCCAGGCTCTCGACCCGGTCCTCCAAAGCCTTGGTGCGTCTGCTGACACGGTCAATGGCGGATCTCAGCTCGTCCCACAGTTCGCTTATTTCACGTCGTAATTCTTTAAACTACCTCTCGGCGTTGTCATCAATTTTTTTCAGCATGTCTTCTCTGAGAGATTGAATAGCCTGTAGAATGGTGGCCTCATCACCTTGTGCTGCGCTAGTGGCCCTGCCCCAGCACCTTTAGCCGGGCTAGCACTGTTAGCTTTCGGATCCGGCGCAGCAGTCGCCTTTTTGCGAGAGGAAGACGACATATTTCAAATGAAACTATCGGGCGGAGGCACGGAAGAACAACTTAGATTAAAGTTACTTGAATATAGTGTAGTAGAAGGTAGTTGCCTAATATAAATATTCTGATTCTGGCGAGGAGCTCGAGAAATGCAAACTCACATGGCTCCGCTCAGACCGGAAGTCTTCATGCTTCTTTTAAAACGTAATATAGGAACACTGTCGTATAAATAGAAAAACGTATTCATATGCAAAAAATCCTATAATCCTCTTTTTTTTTATGCAACTCAGTGGGATCCTCATTTACATTTATCACAGTCACTGTAAAATCCAACTTTGTCATACCTATTTTGTACACTGCCTATATATCAGTCATCATCAGCAATGTGGATTTATTGACTCAAAGGTGGGGTAGGTCATTTTGGAGAGACCAGCTCGAGTGTGCTAGAATTTGAAAATACACCACCGGAAAAAATCTGCCACTTCCTTACAGAGCCCCTCCTCCAACACACACGAATGCGCACATGACCAATGAGGGCACGAGATAAGTTTGTGCACAGATGGAAGGCTGACAGGCAGGTAGGCCATCCAGTTATTTTAGCCGGGCTGGCTAAAATGATTGGTCGTGCTTTTTACAGTACTACGGCTTCCACAGATGACATTTTTGTATGGATTTTGTGTCAAAGCACTTAAGATATTCATTGCTATCGGGATGTTAAGAGCATTCCATGGAATATAACAAAAAGTGTATCTCGAGCCGGTTTCTCAAACTTACCTACCCCACCTTTAACGAATAAAGACAAATTATAAAGTTATAAAATAACATCACTTCACTGTAACACAGCCTTTACAATGAGGAAGACACTTTTGCAATATTACAATATGCAAAACCAAGGCAAATCTAGTCTTGTGTGATGATAAAGAATATATATTGATCTATAGCCCAGCCCTAGAATCAGAAAACATAACATCGCATTAATCAAGTATATCGATATTTCCTCACACCCCTGCTTCTTTTGCTTTATTACGTTTTTATGAGTGTTTGCACTTCCTAATCTCAGGTGTAGGTGCTGCAGTTTAGTCCCCCCCCCCCTCCCTCTCACTGAAGGAGGCAGCTGCACACTTTGCACAACAAAGGGGGCTAACAACTATTTTGTGGGATTCCCAGATGCCCAAACCATCTGTTTGTGGGTGAGGCTTACCTGAAAGATGCATAAAGGGTCGACATTATTGAAGCATGTGCTGCACATTTATTTATTTTCTTTAAAATCTGATGTAAAAAAACAACTACAGAAATTAAATATTAGCTCAGATGAGTCTGTTTATTTGTCTGTAGGCCACACTGGGTACAAATTGACGGTTGAAATAAGCGTGTATCTTGCAACCATTATTGTCAGTCGATTGGAAAATAGTATTGTGATATATATTTAATTTAGTTTCATAGGAGCTTATGATACAATAATATAAAACAATTTTTAGTGCTTT